>OX344728.1:31116009-32316009 GCA_947034835.1 Ballota nigra | reverse complement strand
ACTTGTCTGCAATCAGTTTAACCCTATAATAAATATTTTTCAAATAAACGATAGAATCAAATTTACTAATAAATGCATTCATGATTTTTTTTGCTTTGCATGGTGTTTTGCATAGATTTTCTTGCCCATACACTACTCAGCAAAACGGACGTGTTGAAAGAAAATATCATCATATAACAGAAACTGGTTTATCTTGGTTATTTCATGCGTATGCTCCTATTCCACATTGGTTTGATGCTTTTTCCACAATTGTTTAGATAATTAATAGATTACCCACCCCCATTCTTGATCATAAGTCTTCATTCGAAATGTTGTTCGATTCTCCCCCTAACTACAAATTTTTTTAAGTTTTTGGTTGTCGGGTTTATCCTTATTTATTTGGATGTGCTCTCCATAAATTGGCTCTGTGTAGTATACTTTGCATTTTTCTTGGTTATAGTAGTGTTCATAAGGGTTTTCGGTGCTACGATCTTATTGCTTCACTTACTACGTTACTCGTAATGCTTAGTTTGATTAATTATCACATCCTTTCTCAACTACCTGTGGATGGGGGTTCTGTTAGTATTAGTGTCCTAGGGACGATCCTATTGTGAGGATATAATACTAAGATAATATTCAGTTTTGATTTAATATTATTATTAATGTAATATTAAATATATGGCATTACACTTGTTTGAATATTATGTTTGATTGTTTGCATTTATTCTTATTTGTGTTCCCATTAATCACTACTATCATTGAGTGAGTGAGAACTCAGATGACTTAAGTATGATTCTCAAATAGCCCCGATCAAGGATCATCAAAAATGAGATATTGATGATGCAATTAATATTGGTGTGCGATCTACATCATACTCTTAGAGAGTGTAGTAAGATTTCACTTACTACGAAATACCGGGTATCTCATGATGGATGCACATATTCCTTAGAGGGTATTGGTATACCCATCTGAGAAACCGTTTGATGTAATTCCACAATATATGTCTATGGGTGTCTTGGTTAATGGGAGTGATGTGATACTCCTCTGACTTGAGGTCAATACTCACGACATGTGTGGAGTGATGAACTTTGACCATAACCGACACTTGCACCCTTCCACGGGTAGATATGGTATGGATTGGGTTCATCACGAAGTACATTTGCGTGGTAGTTGAGCCAAGAATAAGATTTATTCCTCAATGTGGATTTAGAAAGAATACTCGTCTTCTCATCATAATTGGATCTAAGTCATCAGCCGGTGCACGTCAACTTAAACTTTGTGGCCAAGTGTGACACAAGTGATCAATTAGTGATTAGAGATAATGTGATTAAGTTATTTGAATAGACACTTCATCATGTTCAAGACTTAATCGAGTATTCGTGAATGAAAAGGAAGATATCACAATAGCCTACAATATTATAGGTAGTTGCAGATTTCCTCGCAATGTACCTCGTATATTGAGAATGTCTGATTTATTGTGTAGGGTTTAATTAAGACCGTTAGTTTGACTAATCGCTCGATATGGTCACACAATAAGTAATGACAATTTACCAATTATAATTGGTTGATTAAATATTATATTGGATATAGTATTTAATTTATGGAGAATATAATAATTATTATATTTGGAATTGATTATTATTAATATTTAATTAAATTAAATTTAATTAAATATGAATTCCCAATAATAATGTTTGGAATATTACTATACAAAATATTATATAGTCAAGATAATAATTCGTAGGAAAATATCTATATGGAAATAAAATCCATAAAGATTTTATTTGATGGGCTAGACCTATTATCTTGCTTAGGAATTAATCCAAGATTATCCTTATAAATATGAGTCATATGGGAATTCCAAAAAACACACATGGAATATAATTTCTCCATAAAATCTTCATTCAGAATTTTCCTAGTAAATTCGTCTCGAGATTTAACGCTGGCAAATCGGTGTGGGTTGGTAGAAAGTTGTTACGTGGATACAATAGTTGAGGAATCTTTGTACAAATCGCTGTAAGGATTTATATGTTGTAATTTATCCTTTATGTTTTATGTTATACAACCATATATCAAATTTGTTGTTGGTGAATTAATTTTTTCCACTGCGTCGAACATGATGTCTGTCCCAACAAAACCCAAGAGTGGTATCAGAGCATCAGACTCTTTTAAAGGTCATATATTATTATGTAAATTGGTAAGTAAAATATTATGTGTGTTTCAATTGATTTTGTCCATAAATATTTTTGTATTAATTTAATTTTAAAATCAATTAATTTTGATTTGGTAAAACAAAATTAGATTAACTTGTAAACTTTGATTTTAGAAATCAGAAGTTTATAGTTTGCTGCTTCACGGTTTCACGACCTTTATTAATAAGATTTACTTTAAAAAAATTAGTGATTCTGTTTTGAACTAAAAGCACTAAATCTGTGGAATTCGCGAGATTTGACTGTTTTCGCTATGGACATGAAGTTGAGAACTTGCTGGGCAAGTGAGACTTGCACGAAGCGGTAGACTTTGCTGAAAGCCTGAAACAAATTTGGGATCCTTCCGTTGCCGGAACGCGATCTAGTCAGGCTCGCCCTACCCTTGGATTCTGCAAAACATGTATACCCTTGGATTTCACTCGTTCGGATCGGACTTGAAGGCAGATTCAAAGGGCGGTTATGGGTGATTTCTAACAACTGGGCAATAGCTGCGAAGTCGTATCCCTTCGCCTGGTGGTTTAGAACCACCAGCGATTGCGGCAAAGTCGTGAATCACTGAAACCATGAAGCAGCAACCGTGAAGCGGCACATCTGTTTTGCAGCGCTGGAGCATCAACGATGGTGCTTCGCGTTATTTGTGAAAACTAGGGGATTCGTTGGGCGAAGACCCTCGTCGGAAAATTCGAGGTGAAATCATGGCGGCGCTGAGCGTCGATCTGGTTAATAAGGGGCAGAAATTATATCGTTCAGTCGCGCCTCCCCAATTCAATTCTTGACGACTGTAAAGGATCCAGTTATGATGGTGGCAGTGGTGGCCGATTTTGGCATCACGCCACCGTCTTCTTTCGGCCAGTGACGGTGTGTCAATTGGCGTCGACCATTAATCGAGGCGAAATCTAGTGGTTTGGGTCGGGCGTGAAGTTACAATCATACTCGATTAAGGACCATGGGTTGTTCTTCTGATGCGATGTCGGTGGCTGTCTGCGGCCAACAGTGGCGGACCCAGGATTTTTGGATTGGGGATATAATTGATAGATAGTTTAAAAGTATTTGCACATTAATCTTTTCTTATATATAAAGTGGATTGGGGATCTTAATTGGGTCGGATCGGATCTGGTGATTTTTTGTTCAAAATCTCGCGCAAATCTAGTTCCAAAATTTCCGCTCCTAGTTTGTGTTACTATGTCGGCTAATGCATGTTACTGAAGGATAAAATGTATGTTATTATTAGATTAAATATTGTCTCTCCACCAATTTTTATGTGTTTTTTAGATGAAGGGACACACTAACATTTACAACTTTAAAATATTTATTCTATTTTAAATTTATATTGCTTGATATTTCATATTGTTTATTAAAATATTTATTATATTTATTTTACTATGAAACATAAAAAGAATTTTTATTATACATATATATCAAACATAAAAAGAAATATATGCAAATGTTTGCAATATGATTAAAATAAATAATATAAAACTAGATAAGTGGTGGTGGTCGACACCCTAACAAAGAAAGGGAAAATTAAGTTTGGGAGGCTAGTAACTAAAATTACTGTACAAAGAGTTGAATAACCACAGTTTTTTATGTGAGAAGTGAGAACTTATCCTATATAATATATATACATACTCGGAAAATTTAAAATTGGGGGTACGACTGTACCCCCATATCACAAGGCTAGGTCCACCTCTTGTTGGAGTTATACGTGAAATTATGCTTTTATTTTGTATAACTCGTGTATCAAACACTTGTTTTATGAGAATAATTCTTTTATCGCATATGCTTTAGATATGATTGAATGTTGAATATTTATTGCAAACAGTTCATAATAGTACTAGTTACATTGCAGTTAATGTGGTGATACCCGATCACGAAAGATAACAGTAACAGTTTCCTTGTAACTAAACGTACATTTTCACGACCTAGGTGGAAATGAACAATCCGCCGTGAAAGATCGATGTGTAAGTCTCAAATTGGTCTGTCTTGACTAAAAGATTGCACTAACATATTTAGTATGTGTTGAAGAGGACCTACAGCGAGGATAAATTCTTATGTTTTGAAGTATGAAGAATTAAACCTCAGTGGTTGTTGATTTCTTAATATCCGTCACTTAAATAGGACCGTGTGTGCTTAATGGTTACTGCTTTGATTCATGTTGGGTGAGAATCATCGTGACTTCAAACCTTGTGCTTTGGGCAGTAATATTAATCATACGACAGTTGCTAAGATTTAATACGGAGAAACGCGTGCGAGTACGGCTCGTGTGATTAGTCCCCTTGGTGGGCTCAGAAGTTTTATCGTACCAAATCTTGCAAGTGATGAATCAGTTTCTTCGGTACGGATAATAATGTTGAGTTGTCTTTACTCCAAGGTGAAATATATTAATTAATTTAGAGTTATTCAGAAGCTTAATTAATTAATGGACTTGATAATTTTAAACGCGGGAAATAATAATCGGGAGCCCATATTATCGTAATATGGATTAAGATGGATAGTGCAATGATAATTTATTAGTGGTAATAATTAATATTAATGGATTGAATTATATTGGGGCTCAATATTGAAATTCAGAAGTCCATTATGAGGTCCAATCTTAATTCTCCTTAAAGGCCCCTCAAGTAGCCCATTAAGTAGCCCAATAATGATAAGGTGGTTAAAATAAAAAGAAAATATAATGCTGATTTTTCTAGTGTGATATTTGAAAATTGGTATATTAGGAGAGAAAAGATTTTGTTGATTTTCTTGTAAAGATATTATGGAAGATAAGTATTCTTGGAATACAAGATTATCTCATATATTCAAGAAGATCCAAGTCTTGGTTTATTTCCCTATTATTTTCGAAAATATCAAGCTTATAAGAGGGTGAGATTTTTGTGGAATATTTTATTTTGGAGAAAAGAATATATGGGATATATTCAAGATTTCTTAGAGTCTAAGAAAAGATTTTCTCCAAGGCCCAAATACTCCTACTTTTCGGCCATCACTCTTTATAAATAGGGGGTGATTATTTCATCCCCAAGTACATAATTCCATGTGTTGGAAAAATCAAGAGCATATATATTTTTCTTTTTCCTTAGTTATTTAAATTAATTGAAAGCATCTCCCACCGGTGATCAAGTAAGGCGAAAGGTAAATACTTGAGAAGGTTTTTGGGTTGATAAAGCGAGATCGTGATTGTCCCGTTTATTCAAAGGCCAATTCTACAAGAGGTACGTAAGTCACATAAATTCTTGTTTATTCCGCCTAGATTTTATGTGAATTAATTCAACATGCATGATGTTAAATTTGTTGTTGGAATTATTATTTGAATTAATTAGGATTAATTCATGCTAGTAATAATTGAATTTAAATTCGTATTTAAATTTCATCCCGAATAGATTCTGGGCACCCCTATTTTCCCAACAATTGGTATCAGAGCCACGGTTTCGGGCTCTGATCTTTAAATTGGAATTTAAATTGTTAAATATTAAATTGAAATTGGATAGTAGAATTGCTAGATCTTATTTGCAGGTATCCAATTGTCATGGTTTTAATGTTGTTAATTTTTCATGCGTGTGAATTAATTGTTTTTAATTCGATTCGTTTGAATTCGTTTTTCTCGTGAGAAAATTCACGAGTAGATTAGTTGTTTTTATTTTGATTTGATCATTGTAATAGACTAGTCTAGATCTAGTATTTATTTATTTTTTAAAATAAATTGTAACCGGATCGAGACGAAGAACGAAGAATTAAAGACGGCGTACCCGGACGATGCATGCATGCGCGGCGCATGCATGGACGTAAAATCATGCATGGGGTGAGAAACGAGAACGAACGGCGAAACCCGGTGCGCGGGGTGCGCGAGGCGCACGACCCGGGCGCACGACGGGGCGCGGCATGGTGCGGGCGCGCGCGCACGTAGGCGGCGCCCGGCGGCCAGCTGCTCGGCGTCATGCCGGGTGGTGCGCGGGCCCACTCCATGGGCCGACGCGCACCGTATCTCGGGCCGTGGAATTTTTTTTTAAAAATATTTTCAGTTCTGCATTTTTTTATGTGATTTTAAACGTCGTCCCGAACCCTAAACGATGCTGTTGTTGATGAAGTGTTGCTGTTCGAGTGGGAGCATGTCGAGACGAACGATGGAAAGCAACGAGGGCGATTTTTCGTATCAAGACGTGAAGAAATTAAATTGTGACAATTGGATTTGAGTGCTCCAATGTGTTTAATTTTGTTTTGATGGATGTTTTATTTCGTGCACTTATTATTATTTGTTAATATGTGTTTGCATGAATTTTATTGTCCAAGAATAACCTTACTTTCGAAAATTACTAAGTATGTTTATTTAATCGCAATTTTATTCCGGATATTAAAATTGTATTAATTTGGCCTCCATAATTTATTTATTTGTGAAGTTCTTTTGGAATACATTTCCCCATCAGATCGGCCAAAAGGACGTATTTCACATGAATAAATTCCGAAAGGATGATTGTGGATTATTACTAGTGGCGGTATTGACCCTCACCACGAGTGACTTGCTCAAAGCGAAATAATAATCCTGTATTTAATTATGTTTATTACTTAGGCATAAGAAATTGATATTAACTTACTCCCCTCGGAGTCCCTGTCAATTTTTATGTGGTCAAAGTGGGAGCCAACTATTAATTTTGAATTAAGGATTTGTAACTTTTAAGTTTGTGATCCGCTTGAATGTGTTTAAATGTATAGACCACCCCTCGTGGCGCATTTAAATTATTTCGAGATGTTGGCTGATGCATGATTATATTGTTTTTAAGGTTTCAATATAATTGATGTGATCGAATTATGTGATAATTTCGTATTTTTCTAGATATTGATATGAATGTATGTTTTATTCTCAGTTCATCATGTCGCAACCTTTTAATCCACTGTTTAGTATACTTAAAGATAACAAACTTGTTGGTGAGAATTAGTTTGATTGGAAACGTAACATGAATATGGTCCCACCTGCGCAAGAACACTATTGGATATTTAGCGTTGACGTACCCAAGAAACCTAATGATAAGTCAAGTAATGGGGAAAGGGCGGTATTCGATGATTGGAAGCATTCAAATGAGCACATGAAGCGGATCATCTTGACATTTATGTCTGAAGATTTGAAACGCATTCATGAAGGCATTGAAGCGGCTGTTGATATCATGAATAGCCTTGAAGAGATGTTTCAACATCAGAACCCCATGTCGAATCTATTCACCATTTGTGAGAAGCTCACGAAGGAAATGGTGAAGGGAACACCTGTAAGGGATCATATTCTCAAATTTAGGCGTGAGTTTGAAAAACTCGAGTTTCTTAGTGCCGGACAAAGTGAAGAAAGTCAAATCGATTCTGTTGGTCCCGGTACAAGACTGAGGAATACATGTATGGGGGAGGGGGAATACACGTATACCAATTTTTCAAACTTAAAAACTGTCTGAGTCCCCTTTACTCAGAGTGGTAAAGAACTAGGAGCTGATAACACACCTACTGACTACACTTGGTGCGGGTCAGTTGGCTAACTATCAGTTCAAGTTCAGTGCGGAAATGTTTGAGCCCTGATAGTTTAAAGTCTTGTTTAGTTTGCTTTCTGAAAACTTGTTTTACTCTCTTCTGAATAGTGTTTAGTAAGGGCAGTGCTCTTTTTAGTGGATCAGGCTGATTGATTCAAGCCTGATAAACCAAATGCAATGAATGAACAAGTAATATGGCAGGTATGCACAATATCAAAGCAATAAGAACACAACAAGTTTAACGTGGTTCAGAGGCTCAAGCTCCTACGTCCACGGCCTGACTTAACAGGAAATCCACTCAAGGGATTCTTGTTTTTAACGTGCCAAGGTGCACCAAGACCAGCTAACCTTACTGATCTATACAACTCCACTTACTAACTCACTAACTGACTTACTCCCAACAAACCTAACTTATGGTTTTGGTTTCAGTTTGGATTCCAACTAGGTTGAGATTATCCTTACAAGACAAGGCTATACTAAGGATTGGATAATCTCTCTAAGCTTAAGATAATACTATTTAGCGCTTGGAATACAGAATAACTCTCAGTTGCTAAGAAACACTTGGGAAATTTAGATGGTTTCGAGTGCTTCTCTTAAAGGCCGAATGTTTTGAATGCTTGAGAGTTTGAGTAATTTTTGGCTTGGAAATTTCCCGTAACCTTGAATGGGTTCAAGGTCTTTTGTATTTATAGGTGATTTGAAAAACTATCCGTTGGAGAGATAGCCTTTAAGTCATCTATGTAGAGTGGCTTCAAACGGACATATCTTCATGATGCAGCCGTCCTTGCATGGATTTGGTATCTGCATTAAATGCACATTAAATGCTTGCCCGTTGAACATGCACTCTGAATTCAGTCTTCATGTCAGGTTCCGTACGTGCGTGTCCTTCCAGGATTGGTCCACGTCATCAGGTTGGTGAGAATGTCAGAACTTATTCCTGAGCTTCAGGCTTGTCTCTTTAAGTTCATTTTGTCTTGAGCTCACCGGTCTTGTCCTGACGCTGAAATTCCTTTTGCATTGCTTGGCTCTACTCCAAGTCTTCCCATAAACTCAGTGACATCCTGTTCCCTTCAGGACTGAGTTAGTAATGACCTCAGGGTCATACTCTTCATCACTGACACTTACTCAGCCAGCTTAGAGGACTGCCATAAGTTCAGGATGGTGCTCTTCGTCTTCAGGCTCTGTGTCTTGATTGTCACCAGTGAGTTCTCCTCTCACTGAGTACCTGTGAAGTGTAAAATGACTAAGTACTGATCCTAACCAAGACTAGCCTGACAAAGACAGATTAAGGCAAACATCTTTTCAGGGGCTTTGGGATCTTAATCAAAACTGACAATGTCCCCCTTTTTGATGATGCCAAAACACTGAAAAGATCCTCAAAACACTTAGAGAAAATATGATAAACCTACCTATAAGATAAGACAGTGTTAGAGCAATTCTTGATAAAGTACATAATTTAAACAAACAGCCAAAAAGACAATGAGTTTTTGTCTGTGGGCAAACGTAATAGATTTCATTGATTGATTTGGAAATAGTTACAATGAATCTAATCTATTACAAAGAAGCCTGTGAACACCTAGACTAATCTCATTTCAGGTTCGAGTCCATATCCTGCATAGACTCTTGCCTTCAGCTCGTCAAGTCTTCTAGGTTGGTTCATGTACCCTTCAGCTTTGGCTATCTTCAAAACTTCCATCATAATGGCCTTTGTATCGTGCTTTTGAGTTCCAGGAACTAAGGGAGGAGCTCGAATGGTGAACTCAGGAGCCTTCACTTGAACTTGAGCTGCATCAGCCTCCTCCAAGATGTTTTGGAACAGCTCAGGATGATTGTCCATCATGTAGTCAGTGAAGTGGGCATTGATATCATCAGTGTCGCCCCATTTCTTCACCACAAACCACAATCTAACAAACTCATCCTTCGCATCAGACCAAAACTCCTTCAATGCCTCTGAGATGAACTCATCGACATAAGCTTCCTTTAATCCTGATTCTGGCCTACTGACTTGAAGAATTGATGACTTCCTAACTGTTGGCCTCTTTCTGTACATCCTAGGCTCAGGCTTCGCCTTCTTCCTCCTAAACAGACTGATCACTGCATCATCTAACTCCCTTTGTTGAAGCTCAGTGATATCAGTCAGCTTCTCAACCTTCTTTTCCAAGATGCGCATCTTCTCCTTTTGAGCAATTTCAGCTCTGCGCATAGCCTCTGATTACTCATAATGATCTCCCCATGCTTCAGCACATAGCTCCGCCACCAACTCCCCAGAGTAAGTGATTGGGTTCTTCCTTGAGCTCATGGGAGAAGATCTCTGAACTGGCTCAGGTTGTTGCTTGGAAGGTTCATCAGCCTTTGCCTTTGCTGCCTCCGCCCTCAGCCTGGCAACAACTTCCTCTCCTTCCTTCTCCACAGCCGCCAACCTTGCTGACTTCCTCACCCTTAGCACATTCCCTTCAGGATTGGCTTCAGGATCAGCTTGAACAGTTTCGCCTTGGTTGACTGCCTCCGATGCCTCAGGACGGGATCTTTTCTTCCTTTCCCCCTTTTTGGCATCATCATTGGCCTCTGATAGGAATGCGTCAGATCCACTGTTGATTACGAAAGAGGCTAGGGAATGGACATCATTGATTCCCTCTTTCAGTAACTCAACTCCCATCGAAATTCCTGTTCCTGCGAATGAGACTGAACTGATTGCAGCTTTCACCTTCTTCTCAAAGACCTCCATGGAGAGTTGGAGTCTTTGTTCAGCCTTCTCAATCTTCTCCTCCACCAGAGCAGATCGTTCATCTGCTTGAGTCAGCCTTTCAGCAATGTCCTTTGAAGTCTGAGCAATGCGTTCTGACTCCAGCTCAAACTTTGACGCTGAGCCAGAAATGGCCTGAGTGAATAGTGCTCCAGCAGCCTGATTGAGATCCTCCTTCCTTTGCTCATCCTTCTCAACCAACTGCTTCAAGGTCTGCCTAAGCATCTTCTTTGTCCTCTTCCGCTCATTCCTTACTGACTTGGCCGTGTCAGTCATCGTTCTCTTTAGCAAAATCAGCTCCCTGTTGGCAAGGGTGTTGTATGCTGACTTTGTCCACCTGATGTGCTTCGCCAGGGCCTTGGAGTCTTCTTCTTTTTCACCTCGTAGCCTCATTACTTCCTCCTGAAGTTCAGCTAGATTTTATGTGGTTTTCTCCTGCTTGACCTCCACTATGCTTGTGAACTTAGCACGGCCGACCCCGGTGATCATCACATCTTCATCAGCACCAACGGCCTCATCAGTAAGTGGCTGCTTTCCCTTGACAGCCCCTGCGGCATCAGTCCCCTCTCCAGGGTACACTGAAGGCAGTTGTTGAGTGGTCAGGGCCACCTGCTCAGGCTCAGCCCTGCCATCTCGAACCTTAGGAACTTGTCCCTCGGAACTGAGAGTCTCCTTGGATGCCTCATCATCTTCCTCTCTTGTCTCAGGGCAGGGAATCCCTTCATCGACAGATGTCTCATTGGCAGCTGAGATGTTCAAAACATCCTCAGCCACTGGTCCACCCTTAGCACCAGTGTCCCTTTCACCTTCCCCCTGAGCCTGAGGCTCAGAGACCATCTCATCAACTTCCTTAGCAGTCTCCTCCACTGCCTTCTCCATAGCTCCACCCTGAACATCATTATCATCCTCATCATCCTTTTCTTCATCAGACAGGATGTCAGCCTTGCTTTGGGACATCAGGCTGTTGACTAGCAGGCTCTTTGCTCTCATCCACATCTTTACTCTTCTGATTGCCTTCATACTCAACTCCTTTCTCAACTCCCATCTCCTCAATCTCATCTCTATCTGCCTCAGACTCTTTTCCTTCTATCTCCACCTCTTCTTGGGGAGTATCAGAATCAACAGGCATCTGAGGACCATCATAGTTGATCCCACTTATAAGCTGGATCGCCTTGCAATGCTCTTTCGGGTTTTCCTCCGGTATAGAAGGGTACTTACCCGGCTCTCTACCCAATGATTTTACGATCTGGCTCATCTGAAACTCTATCGAAGTGAACCGTCTATTGTTCTCTTGGTGAATTTGATTCAACTCTATATCTCTCTTTTGGAGTTCTTGATCACGCTGATCACCTTTCTTATGCAACTCTTTAACGTCATACTCCAAAGAGGACAATCTCTTGCTTCCTTCCTCCACCTTCTGAAGGATAGCTCTCAACATCTCCTCAGTTGAGGCACCGTCTTCTCCACCCGGGGGTTTCGAACCTGGATCAACACCTGGAGGAACTGTAATTCCGGCTTTCGGATTAGCATATAAAAAATTCTCGTTCTTCCTCCATGTGTTTTGAGGAGGATGCTGGCCTCCTTGAAGCCCTTGTGTGTTCCTCCATTGATTTTGAGGCGGTTGTGGACCTGGAGGTACAAATGGTTGGCCATAAGAAGGCCTTCCAAACTGATTGCCACCTTGTGGATAGTTAGGCCTTCCCATATAGTTGGCCTCTTCATGCTGGTCATGGGTGGGTCCCCTTTCTCGCTCACTGCTACATTCCCTCCAACCAGATTCTGCCCCATCTCAAGGTTGCTGATCTTCTCCATCATAGACATCAATAGCTTCCTTGTCCCCTCATTCTCTTCCAACTTGCAAGCTCTCTGAAATTCCAGATCCTCGTTCCATGCCCCGGCATTCGTGACAATGTTGTCGACGATTTCTCTACATCTCGCTATCCCTTGGTTCAGAAAAGCTCCACTGGCACATGCATCTAGATGGGCTTGGCCAGCCTTGCTGGCTCCACTATAGAAGAATGTCATAATATCTCCCTCATTGTACCCATGCTGCGGGCACTCAATCAACATATTCGAGTATCTCTCCCACGCGTGACGTAAATCCTCTCCTGGCTTCTGGGGGAAGGAAGCAATCTCTATCCTTGCTTTAATGGTTCTAGATGGAGGGTAGAATCGCTCGAGGAACAGACGCTCGAGCAAAGCCCATGTGGTTACACCTCCACGTGGGAGCGTGTTATCGTACCACTCCTTGACTATTCCCGTCAAAGAGAATGGGAACAGCCTGGGCCTCTTGGCATCTTCAGACATTCCATTATAATTGAATGTGGATGCGATCATTAAAAAACTCCTCAGATGAGTATGAGGATTCTCCTTCCCAACCTCCCCTTTGAATTGATTCTCGGTAAGCAGCTTCAGAATTCCAGGGGAAATTGAGAAGTTATTTGCCTCTACAGGGGGCAATGCCACTCCATCATAGTACCTCTGTGGTTGTACCGCGAACCTCCCTCTAACAGCCATGTTCTGATCCGCGTTCTGAGGAATGTGCTGAGGATTAGCAGGTGGTACGGGTACTTGTTGGGGTGGTGGTTGGTTGGTTGTAAACAGGAGGTGGAGGATACGGGTATGGTGGATACGGATAAGGTGGGTATGGGTACGGGTAAGGTAAGTTGTTTTGTGGAAAGTTGTTCTGTGGGTAAGCAGGGTTGTTCTGAGGATGTTGGACAAGGTTGTGAGCTGGATTATTTATGTTCTGTGTACCCGGGTTTAGGCTCTGGCTATCTCCTAACAGAACTTGATTTTGACTACCACTACCTCCAGTGCCCTCAACTCGGATCACTACCTGATTGAACTCATTCGCAGCATCATCCAACTAATTACTAATGTCCATGTTCACGTTCTCGTTCTCTCCTCCGGCAGCGTTCATCCTTCTTAAGAAGGCTCGATTTCTTCTTGCTATTGTCTCAGGATCCAACTGTAATCTCTCTTCGCTCGTATCACCTTGCGAGCATGTTTTCATAAACCTGAAACACTAACAAAAGAATAAAAATGGAACTGCCGAAAATACTACGAAATAAAACAGAAAAGTAAATCACTCACTACTAACTACTAAGCTATCTACAAGTCCTATTCAAAAGACATACAACGCCATCCCCGGCAATGGTGCCATTGACTTAAAGTGAATATACCAACTTTCTACTAGTAGATTCCCCGCAAGTGTAAGGGTTCACTGTAGTATAAGTAAGTATTGCGACCAAGTATTATCGAACCCAAGGGATGAAGTGTATACGAACAGATCCCTGAAGATCTCCGCGTCGTAGCTAATATGAATGTATATTTTTGGATTTTTGAAGAATGAATTCTAAACTAAATTAAACTAATTAAACTAAATAACGAAAGAAAAGAATTAACAAAGGTTTGTATTCAAATAAGTAATGGTGATGCTCAGGATAGAAATCCCTACATATACTAACGGAGCGGGTATATAATAAAAATAACCGTGACGCGTAAGAAATAACCTAAGTTAAAGATTGTAAGATGAAAGCTTAAGAATTAATACCCTATTACTTTATCCTAGCAATCGACTTCACTAATCCACTAACGAGTTAATAGATTGTGCTTAACTAACGAGGCCCTAATTTAAACTAAGGTGATGCGGTCGTCCTCCTTAGATAAGTCGGTAGATTAATTAACCCTTTCTAAACCCTCTCATTAAGTCTACTTGTTGTTAAAGAGTGATAAGGTCGTCCTCTCTCGAACACTTTTCGAACTAAATTCAAAGGTAAAGTTAAGTTTGATTTTAAGAATTCATTAATTAAGAGAATTAAAACCTAACGTCACGAATTACCCTAATTACATACCCACAACCTACTTCTACGAGTTCATCCTACCCCAAGCATGCAAGGGTTTTAGCTAGACATGGCTTTTACGGAAACGAAAATAATTAAAGAAGTAACGAACATGAACATAATGATTATAACAAATAAATTATCACACATAAACTAGGGTTTCAAGAAATCAATGCTAAGAACTGAATTTAAATTAAGAAAACAAAGTCTTAAAGTATTAACGAACAAAGGTCTAAAGAAATGAAATTAAAAAGCAAAACCGTACTATGAATTCGTAAAGAAAACCTCAAAAACGTAAATCTTATGCTTGCTCGTCTCTTCTTCTCCAAAAACTCTCTAAAAGTGCTCTCGTATGTTCTGATAAGTGGTAAGTGGTTAGTGGTAAGTGGTAAGTGGTGGTTCAAACTCTAAAAACGAGTTTGGAATGAATATATATAAGCGTCGGGCCGAACCGGGAGGCAAAAATCTGGGAAGTGCTCGAGCTAGCACGCTCGAGCGGTGGCGCTCGAGCTCAATAGGTCGAACGATGCAGGTGCTCAAGCGGTCCCGCTCGAGCTGGTCGAGCGCTTGAGTTCTTTGGGGTGCTCGAGCAACACGCTCGAGCGGTGGCGCTCGAGCTGCTCGAGCGCAAGAAATCTTCTGTATGTTTTGGACGTTCGAGCCACACGCTCGAGCGCTAGTGCTCGAGCTGATCCACTCGAGTGACTCCAAATTTGCCCCAACTAATACTTTTCTTCTTCTGCACTAATACCAATTGTATTTTTTCGATATCTTCTCATCCGGGCATCCGTTTGAGTCGATTCAAAGCCCTACGAACTCCGTTTTTCGCCCTCGATTCACCTATGAGCATCAAAGAGACAAATTCATTAATATATGGAAATAATGCTCAATTGACTCTAAATACTCGACAAAATCGACCAAAACTAGGGTATTTCTGTTGGTCCCAAAACGAGTAAACAGGTGTATGGGGGGGGGGGGGGAAATACACCGGTGGTTACAAATTAAAACTTCTTTAAAACTTATTAGGTGACTTCAGAGAGTAACTCGTCAGTGGACTTTAAGTCTGCTGAGAGTTACTTGTGAAAGCTTACTCAGATAATACCTCCACTGAAAGCTCAAGACTTTCAGTTGAACTACTATCTAATTAGCTTTCAACTGCGGATTAGTGAGCCCTTTAGAAAACTCGTTTTACTTAATAAACTCTGAGTAGATAACGCACACTTAGGAAATAGCAGAATGAAAGTACACAAGATATAAAGTGGTTCAAAGATGAATCTCCTACGTCCACTGTCCTGATCAAACAGGAGAATTACTTTCACTTGGAATTCCTTATGTTATAGTCCCAAGGTGCACTGATAAATTAATCCTCTCTTAGGATGATTGATCACTAGGATAATTCCTGGTCCTAGTTCCCAAAATAAAACCAGCTTTCAGACTTATACAAATAATCAGCTTACTAACACCACTTAACTCTAACTCTCAACCTAACAACTGAGTAGGGTTTTGAGTAGGGTTTTGGTTCCAACTATTGTGAGATAATCCTTACAGTGTAGCTCAAGGCTTATGATGGATTATCTCTTTCTAAGGTTTGGATATAGCTTTTAAGCTTGGTTACAGAAGGTTTGTTATGCTCTCTACTGAATTGAAACACTTGGGAAACAAAGGTAATTTTGAGTGCTTCTTGAAGGTTATGAATGTAGAGATAGCTTTGATCTTGTGAGTTTCCCGTGCATAGAAATGAGCACGTCCTTCTGTATTTATAGGCTTTCTTGAAAATCTTCCCGTTGGATTTGAATCTTCTCAAGTAAGTCTTCTTGTACCTGGTTGGTTCAAATGACTCTATTTGAAGCTTTAAGTCTTGTCAAGAAACGGCTGAAAAACCATGCTTGTTCACCTAACTTTCTGTAGATTGCTAGGGAAAGACTTTTGGTATTTGTCAGTCTGGGGCAGGTTGGCTGTCAGTAAAGTACATTGACGTGTCATCTTCTCATTGGACCTTCAGTCTGCTTACCCAGATTCTTGTCTTGCTTTAAGGTGGAACTCCTCTGAGAGAACCCTCTTATTCCTTTATTTATTGTAAGCTTCACTGAAATTCGTTTTACCTTATTCCAACCAGATTAACTAACAGCTTTTAATGTGTTTAGCATTTAATGAGCTTTGTTAGTTCTCATCAGTGGACCTAGGTCCTCTCCTGATGGTTTTAGCCTTAGTGAGAATGCACTTAGAAAAATATTCAAGACTTAGGCTACTTTTCTCGGATCACTTGTCTTCAGCGGACTTCGTCTTCAGCAGACCTTGTCTTCAGCGGACTTTGTTCTTCAATACACTCTAGAAATTTCTAACTGCACTCAAGTTCTTAACATTTAGAACTATTTAACTAAATTCTAACTCTACTGAATATTTTACTTACAAACAACTTAGGAGGAACATTTTGACATCTTAATCAAAACTTAAGTCTATATAATTTCCCAACTATTTCCCCCTATTTGATTATGCCGGAACCTATCTTATTACATATCTTCTTTCAGAGAAGGTTCTTCAGATGACATAAAAGTTCAAGGATTTTGTAAGTAAAAAACATTCAAGTACATAAGCCTAAATGATAATGAGATATTATCTTGGGCAAAACAGTAGAGTTTTCATTAAGAATATACTAAGTACATTTTACAAAAACATCCACTGGAAAGATTCAAAACATGATCATCTGGGACTTGTAAACAGATGCCCAGCAAAAAACACTTAACTCATTTAGATGGACTCAAACAGAGGTTCAAGTCCATTTTGTTTGAAGACACGAATCTTCAGGTCATTCTTTCTCTCCATGACTTCTTTTGAGTGACCCTTGAGACCTAGTTGCTCGCACAGGGACACCCATTCTTCTGTGATTCGATCTCTGTCAACTGCTCCTGTTGCATCTTGAGGAGGCCAGTAGGTGATTGGCTCAGGAGCCTTCAAGGCTTGATCAGGGAATCTATCATTCTAGGCTTCCATGATGGCAGGGAAGAGCTTTGGATATACTTCAAATATCCAAGAGCTGAACACCTCTTGCACATTGTCCTTTCCCAACTCTCCACTGACATAGTAGGAGTACACAAACTCTCTTTTTGCAGTTTCCCATGCATCATTGAGTTTCTTGGGTACCCACTCGTCATGGTGAGGGAACTTAGCCTTTGAAGGAGTGATTTTATCTTTCTTTAGCATAGAAGCCCACCTTTGATAACTGTTTCTGAACTTCTTGGATGTAGTCTTATCAAAAGTGGTCAGCCTCTCCTTCCTCTTTCTCTCCGCCATCTCAGCAATAGTTTCCATCTTCCCAACCACCTTATCCCTCCTTTCTTGTTGTTGAGCAGCTAACTTCTGTGGTCTCTCGTTCATCCCTCCAGCCTCTTTGATAAGCTCAGTGAGCTCTGTGACTCTTGTGGGGGCTGATTTAGGAGTTTCAGAAGAGATAGGATCATGATTAAGGATAGGGAGTACGTCAACTGACTCCGAGGAGCCAGTGGACTTAGCAGCTAACCTCCCTGAGGTTCTTGTCTTCTTTGCTACCTCCGCTGAGAGGACGTCAGTGGCCTTCCTCTTGAATGATTCCCCTTTCTGAGCAGCTCTCTCATCTTTTTCCTTCAGGTGAGCTTCCTTGAACTTAGATAGGTCATCAGATGGGGTCTTCTCCTTCCCTTTCTTGGCTTCAGCGCTCTTCTGAGCCTCAGCATCTGCCTTCTTCAACGTGCTCTTAACTTGTTGGCCTTTTTCAAAGTCAGGGGTCTCAAGGATGATCTTCATCTTGTTCTTGGGGTCCATCTTCATCTCTTTAGCACTTACCCTCTTTTCCCCCTTTCCGGCATTAATCATGCACTCGGCCACAGTAATATTTAGCTTCAGTTGATCATGGGCAAGGGCCTTTAGCTCAGTGGAGCAGTGGTCAACTTCGTCTTCCAGTCTTTCCAGGGTTGCTCCAGCTGTTTGCCCAAACTGCAAAAATTGAGCTAACTTCTCATCAATAAGTACATTTGTTTTCTCTTGTGTAGGGAAGTCCTCTGCCGCCTTCTTCAGGACCTCCCCCAGCTTGGCTCCCAGCTCTTCATGCTTTGCCTCAAATTCCTGCATCTTCTGATTCCATAACCCTTCAATTTTACCAATAAGGTCAGCTGAGAAAGTCTCAACAGAAGACTTGAGGTTAATGGAAACATTGTCTACTGCGTCCTTCAGGAATTGAGCTCTTGCTTCCTCTTCCTTCTGCTCCAGCTTCTTCAGTCCTTCAATTACCAGCACACTTTGACCTTCTACTACATCCAGCACCATCTGCTGAGAATCTTCAATCTTCAAGGTCAGGTTCTGAAGTGATTTGGTTGTGGACTCCATCATTTCATCCACATGGTCTGAGAGGATGACCATTTCATCCACTTCTTCTTGGACAGTCTCCTGGACATCCTTCAGTTGAGCTTGGAGAGAGGGAAGGCTTTCCTCTTGGAGTGAGTGAACAACATCCCTCAGAGGAGTTAGGTTGACTTGGATTGGGGGAACTTCATCAGTTTGAACACCTGCATTACAAACAGTGTTAGTTCCTTCCCCCTCAATCTCACATCCTAAGTCTCCTGTCACATCTAATTCCATAGCTACTCCCTCCTCCTCTCTCTTCTCACTTCTCTCAGCCTCTTCTTTCTTTTCAACTATAATTTTTTCAGCCAAATCATCCTTTACAGGAATGATTGCTCTAATTTCACCACTTACTACTCCAGTAATTTCCACATCCTTTTCTCCTCCCTCAGTTTTTTTAATCTTTTTTTCAACTCCATCAGTTCCAGACACCTCAGCTGACTCCTTAGTCACCACTGAGGGCTGTTGTGGGAGAGCTTCAGTAGACACCTCTACTGAGCTTTCCTTTGGCAAATTTTGAGCCTCAGTATCTCTTGCCAAAGATACATCCTCGGCTACTTCACCATCACATTGCCTAGGTGAAGTACCTTCTCCTCCTCCCATTTCTTGCACTTCCTTTTCTTTCTCCTCTTCTCCTCCTCCCACAACTTGTACTCCTTCATCTTCTTTTTCTTTCTCAGCTACAGCCTCAGCTGTCTTCTATTTCTCACCTCCATCAGTCTTCTCTTGTTCATCTCCCTTTCTTGCCTCAACTAGTTTTTTCATAACCAGACTCTCAAATATCTTCTCATCACAGAGAAGTCTTGTTTTGGCCATACCAGCAAATTTCATCACCTCTATCTCCTCTTTCTTCCATTCATCAGAGTTGCTGCCTCTAACAGCCATCAAAATCTCACCCAATCTTCTATCTTTGAGCTGGACAAGGAGTCTCAGTCTCAAGAACATTGCTTTTAGGTTGGGGTACCCATCAAGCTCAGGGTACTTAGACTCCAAAGAGTAGGCCACCTCATCCTTAATAGTGTCTAAGAATGAGTACTCTTCTTCATCGTCTGATGGGAGGGAAGGGGTAGGTGATCTGAGATCAGAGGGCTCCTCTGGGATGGACTCTAGTTGAGTTGGATGAGTTTCAGGCGGGTTTGGTTCAGAAGAGGGTTGGGCTTCAGGAGGGGTTGGGTTTTGTTCAGTGGGGGTTGAGGGGATGGGTTCAGAGGGGGTTGAGGATGCCTCAGCAGATGCCTCAGATGGGGTGGTATTTTGGGATCCACTTTCAGGCTGTTGAGAGCCTTCAGTGGGGGTTTTAGCCATTTTGGATATTTTCTTTGTTTTCAGGGGCGTTCTGGGTTTGGTTTTTGGTTTGATAGGGGTAGGGGTAGGGACATCTGAGTCAGACTCAGTGGAGATCACATTAGGAGAGAAGTCAGGGTTACCTGATGATGATTCATCAGTAGAGTTTGTGACTCTGACTTTCCTGGGTGCATTCTCCTTTACGGCCTCAGAAGACCTCTTCTTTTCCTTCTTTGAGGCCTTGAGTGCCTCCTCCTCCTTTTGAAGCGCCATTTTATCACTTAGCTTCACCAGCCTCCTTTTTAGTTTGGTCTTCTTTCCCTCAGCAGACTTAGCTTCCACCTCCTCTTCTGCCGCTTCAGGGCTTTCTACTACTGCCTTTATCATTCTTGTTTCTAAGGCTTTTCCGGATTTGAACAAAGCCTTCAGGTTACTCCACTTCCTTTCTTGTATCCAGTCCACTCCCACATCCACATTTTCTATCAAGTAAGAGATTTTAGTTGCATAATTCAACATACTTGATAGTTGGGGAGTCTTTTCCGGCTGGAATTTAGAGTGCTCTTTGTTTAGAGCCCTTAGGAAAAATTGTTGCCAGTTGAAACACTTCTCCTTGCCCTCTACAATTGCCTTCATTAACCTTAGTTTGGGCTTGCTTACTTGCTCGGTGCTCCCTTGATTTCCCAATATACATTTACCAACAATCTCACAGAGGACATTGTAAACTAGTAAAAGTACACTTCTGTTCATGGTGGGGCTGTACTTAGTCTTCTTCTGCATAATAGTGTATACCCAGTCCCCCTCTTTGTCAGAAATGCAGGTATCTGGGTTTGGACCTTCAGAGGGGAGATTAAAGAGTTCCTTCAAGTCATCACCACTGATTCTAATTTCCTTCTTGATCTTCTGGTGTTCAACAACCTCCATATCGTCTTGCATCACCTTTTTCTTCCTTTGGAGGAATAGACAAGACTTGATTCTTGAGTCAGAGTTGGAACATTGTAGAAGAACTCAAGAACCTGTCTATCGAAGCAGTTCTCAGGATGAACTGATAAGAACTTCTCCAACCTAGCAGCTTTGATCATCTCCAAAGCTTCTTTAATGTGATAAAACTCTAGTCTTGATTTAATTTCAGGATTATCGAAAACCACTATGGGTTCATACCAGAAGTTATCTTTGTTGTTCAAAAACCCTAGGTTAATTTTGACCATTTTGGAATAGGATTTGAGAGAAATTTACAGAGTGTGTTTGGAACAGAAAGTAAGTGTTTGCTTGTGAGAGATTTCGAAATGATTTACAAGCGTAAGGTTGGGGTTTTTTATATGTGAAATGTGTGGTGAGATTGAGAGGAGAGATCAACGTCTGAGATTAATTTGATTTGAGATCGTGGATAGTTGAAGGGGTTAGTGTGGAGTTTTTGAGAGATCTTGACGGTTAGAAAAAAACCGCCTAAAATGAGGGGTATGGATTAAAGGAGTTGGTAGCTGGAAGGTCACATATTCCGGCTTTTAGGGCGCGTGAGATATGTAACTGTAAAAGTAATTCTAACTTGCACAACGCGCATTAAATGCTTGCCATACCAAAATCTCTTCGAAATAGTGTAAGAAAGATTTAATTTTCAGAAACCACTCATTAGCTATTTTTATAGGAGTTTTATAATATAAAACTAAGAGATTTCAGATTTGAAAAATAACGGAGTTTAAATCTTTGACCTCTACTGAGGTGAAACCTCTTCTGAGAGACATAAGCTCTCCTGAGATCAGTGACTCAACTGAGGTGATCCTCTTCTGAGGTTGGCTCATTCCTCTACTCTCCTGGATCTAGAAGTCCAAGCTCTACTGACCGTTCTTGAAACCTTGCTTCAGCCAAAGGTTTAGTGAATATATCTGCCTTTTGTTTGTCAGTGTGAATTTTTAACATCTTGATGTCCTTCTTCTCCACATGATCTCTGATGAAATGATGCCTTATATCCACATGTTTGCATCTTGTGTGGAGAACTGGATTTTCTAAAATAGCAATTGCACTATTGTTGTCACAGAAAATAGGGACTTCATTAGCAAAGATATTGTAATCTCTCAGTTGTTGTCTTAGCCAAAGGATTTGAGCACAACAACTTCCAGCTGCCATATATTCAGCTTCAGTAGTGCTTGTGGCTATTGAATTTTGTTTCTTGGAAAACCAAGATATCAGCTTACTTCCCAAGAATTGACAAGTGTCTGATGTTGATTTTCTTTCAATTCTACATCCTCCATAGTCAGCATCTGAGTATCCTGTGAGTTCCAGATTGTCATCTGAGGGATACCACAATCCCATATTCACAGTACCCTTGAGATATTTGAGAATTCTCTTAGCAGTTTCCAGATGACTTTTCTTAGGATTTGCTTGATATCTTGCACATATCCCAACTGCAAATGTGATATCAGGCCTGCTTGCTGTGAGATACAGTAGAGAACCAATGATAGCTCTGTAGTGAGTCTGGTCTACTGATTCACCATCTTCATCTGGTTCCATCTTGGTGTTGGTGTTGAGTGGAACTCTTGCAACTTTGCTGGTCTGGCATCCAAACTTGTTGATCAGCTCCCTTGTGTATTTGGCTTGGTTGATGAAGATTCCTTCAGGAGACTACTTAACTTGAAGTCCTAGGAAGAAATTCATTTCTCCCATTATTGACATCTCAAACTTTCCTTTCATCAGCTGAGAAAACTTTTCACAGAGGACTTGGTTTGGACAACCAAATATGATATCATCCACATAGATTTGAACTAGCAAGGTGTCCTCTCCTTTTGTGATCATGAAGAGAGTTATGTCTACTCTTCCTTTGATAAAGCCATGATCCAAAAGGAATTGTGACAAAGTATCATACCAAGCTCTTGGAGCCTGTTTCAGTCCATATAGAGCTTTTCTCAGTCTATATACTTTGTGGCTTTCTTCAAAACCTGGAGGTTGCTCCACATAGACTTATTCATTGAGTACTCCATTCAAGAAGACACTCTTAACATCCATCTGAGACACTTTGAATTTCTTGTGAGCAGCATATGCAAGAAATAACCTTATTGCCTCCAATCTGGCTACTGGGGCAAAAGTTTCATCCTAATCAAAGCCTTCAACTTGAGAATAGCCCTTTGCAACTAGCCTGGCTTTATTTCTGACAATGACATCTTTCTCATCCTTCTTGTTCTTGAATACCCACTTGGTTCGTATCACATTGCAGTGATATGGTCTGTCAACCAGCTCCCATACTTGATTTCTTGTAAATTGGTTGAGCTCTTCTTGCATGGAAATGATCCAATTTGAATCTTGAAGTGCTTCTCCAATGGAACCTGGTTCCTGGTTAGATAAGAAACAACAAAACAAAGCACTCTCTCCATGAAAACTTCTAGTTTTGACTCCTGAGGTAGGATCACCTAGGATATGCTCAACAATGCGATCTGAGAGCCATGTCCTCCTAGGCTGATGCCCCTCAGTAGAGTATAACTCTTCTGAAGTTAAGTCACTAGATACAGGGATGAAATCAAATTCAGGAAATAAAACAGAGGTTTGAAGTCCTGAGTCATCATTCAAGGTGTTCTCATTCTCAACTGTAATCTCATTGGTTCCCACTTGAATGATAAGTTCAGTGGATGTCTCAGCTGTGACCACATCTTCATTGACATCTGTTACCTCTTGAACTGGGATAGTGTTCATCAGTTCAGTTGTTTGTTCAGGAGAGCTCTCAGGTGAGCTTTGAGAATTGGTCTGACTTTGAGTGTCCTCTTTGAATTGTTGATCATTGAGGTTATCCCAGGTTGGGATGTATGTATCAACACAATTCTCAGGATAGCCTTTAGACTTGATACTCAGTCTAGTTAGTCTTTGATTTATCACTTCCTCATTCTCCTTACTCCTGGACTCAAAAGTAGATTCATCAAAGACCACATCAGGTGTTTCTTCCACAACAAGAGTTCTACAATTGTAAACTCTGAAGGCTCTACTGATTTGGGAATATCCTAAGAAAATTCCTTCATCAGCTTTGCTATCAAAAGCTTTCAGTTGAGTTTTCCCATTGTTGTGAATGAAACACTTGCAACCAAAGATATGAAAGTAAGATACCTGTGGCTTTCTGCCATTCCATATCTCATATGGAGTTTTTCCTTGATGTTTGGTTACCATGGATCTATTTTGAGTGTGGCAGGCAGTGTTAATAGCTTCAACCCAAAATCTTTTAGGAACTTAAGCTTCTGCAAGCATTGTCCTTGCTGCCTCCTTGAGAGTCCTATTTCTTCTTTCAGCTACTCCATTTTGTTGTGGAGTTCTTACAGCTGAGGTCTCATGTGCAATGCCTAGTTCTTTGCAGAAGTCAGATATAATAGAGTTAATGAATTCAGTGCCCTTATCTGATCTTATCTTTACAATGTTCAGGCTCTTTTCATTGCTAACTTTCTTCAGGAGCTCTGGCAGCCTCAGTTGAGTCTCCTTCTTGCTTGCTAGGAATACCACCCATGTGTACCTGGAGAAATCATCAACAACAACAAGTGTATATTTTCTCCCATTGATACTTACAGGGGTTACTGGACCAAAGAGATCCATATGTAACAGTGAAGTACTCTGTCAGTAGAGGTTGCAATTTTACTTTTGAAAGATGCTTTCACTTTCTTTCCCTCCTGACAGGTTTTACAAATGTGCTCTTTGTTGTATACTTCATTTGGCATTCCCTCCACCAGTCCATGTCTTGCTATCCTATTCATCATCTTGAAGTTCAGATGACTTAGTCTCTTGTGCCATAGCCAATTAGTATCAGTTGAGCTTTTTGCAATAAGACATGCATTTGGTGTGCAAGACTTCCAATCTGCAAGATAGACATTTCCTTTCCTTGACCAGTCAGTAGAACCTGTTGTGAAGATATATTCTTGACAAAACACAGGTTACAAGAAAATTCAACACTGTATCCCTTATCACATAACTGACTTATGGACAAAAGATTATGCTTAAGTCCACTGACATAGGATACATTGCTTACTCTTACTGAGCCAATTGTTAAAGTACCATAACCTTTAGTGGCTCCTTGTGAATTATCACCAAAGGTGACTTGTGGACCTTCTTTCTAAAAAAACTCTGACAGAAGATCTTTGTTACCAGTCATGTACCTAGAACATCCACTGTCCAAGTACCAGACTGAAGATTTTAGAGCATCTCCTTTGTTGAGGTCCACTGAGCCCTGCAATCATAATCAAGTTTTAGGTACCCATTTGGTGTTGGGTCCTACCAGGTTAGTTGTACCATTCGGAATCCAAATTTGCCTTACAGTTCTAATCACTTTACAGTGGCTAATTTGTCTTCCATAAATATCTACATAGAATTGTTATCTCCCTAGGTGCCTTGGGAGTAAACTTTCTATGGGTGTCAGCCTTTGAAGGAACAGGAACCTTCTTTACATTCTTTCTTTTAGGCTTAGTTTTTGGGTTTAGGGTATGAAGGGCCTTAGTTTACCTAGGTGCACCTGGCCTTAGTTTTTGTTGATAAGGGTATGAAGGGCCTTTTCCTTTAGGCACAAAAGGAATAGGTCTTCTGTATGAGTTATTCCTTGAGGAATGCTCATGCCTGGGTGTTCTCAGCTGAGGTTGCTTCATCTGTGAAGACCTCGGCTGATAGTACCTCTGCTGAGATCTGGTTTGATTAGTCACCTGAGCCTTTCCATTTGGTTTTGGCTTAGTTTGACTTTTCTTTTGTGTGATCTCAGCTGGTCTTTTACCCTTATCTAAAGTCTGTGTTTGAAAGGTCACAGACTTAACAAAAACTCTCTTTGTGCCACTTGAAGAAGCAACACTCAGAGGACCTTTTGAAGGTTTTGGAGTAAAGCCTATTCGACACTTGTTATTAGGATTGATCTGAAAATTTTGAATCTCCTCTATGGCAAGAGAGGGTTTGTTAAGAGCATCAATCCTTTTTAACAAGGACTCTTCAGATTTATGTAAGACATCAATTTTCAGGAGAGAATCCTTTATTTGGCTTACCAGTTTTAAATTTTCTTCAGTTAACTTTATCTTAGATTCAGTAAGATCTTTTATCAGTTGATCTTTGCCATTTCCTTGACTCTTGAGGGTTTCCACCTCTTTTGTCAACTAAATGGTGGACTCTGCTACGTTAAGATCTGCCTGATTCCCAGATTCAATTAACTTAGAGTTTTCTCTCAGGATATTTTTGTTTTCATCTTGGAGACAAAAACTTGCTTCTTGCAACCTTGAGAAATCAATCATCAATTGTTCCAAAGCGGACTGAACATTGAGTTCCTCAGTTGACTCTGAGCTTAGCTCAGGTGAGTGCTCTAGAGAGATAGATGGTTTAGATTGTACCTCTGGTTCTTCTCTTGCCATGAGACACATGTCATCTTCACTACTATCTGAGAACAGTCCATCAGATGACTCTAGATCTTCATCAACATCCTCAGCCACCATGGCTTTCCTCTCTCCTTATCTCCTGTCTTTCTTGGCTTGCCTTTCTTTCCTCTCCTTTGTGCACAGTTGAGGACAATCATATTGAAAATGTCCAACCTTCTTGCACTGGAAGCATCTATTGGCATCATCATTCCTTTCCTCAGTAGACTC
The DNA here is from genome assembly GCA_947034835.1 of Ballota nigra. NCBI lineage: Eukaryota > Viridiplantae > Streptophyta > Magnoliopsida > Lamiales > Lamiaceae > Ballota > Ballota nigra. The sequence continues at coordinate 32,289,498 of OX344728.1, read as the reverse complement.
CTTGGTCTTTGATGATAATCCTTCACCTCTGTTATAGTTCTTGTAATCTTTTCTCTTTTCCAGCTCAGTTGAGCTTTTCTCTCCTTCTCTGATGTCTTTCTGTGGATAACTTCTTCCTTCTCTGTTATCCCTGTAAAATCTTTTATACTTGCCAAAACGGCTGTTAAGTTTCTCAAACCTTCTAGCCATCAGGCTGAGTTCTTCTTGCATCTCAGCTTTGCTTTGAGACTTCCTTGCCTTTGTACTCTTCAGAGACTTTGGGGATTTTGGCTCAGTCTCCTTAGCTTTGAAGACAAATCCCTTCTCAACTGAGGTCTCATCAGGAGCTCTTTTCCTGTTAAGATCAAACTCATAAGCCTTAAGTTCCGAGAATACCTGTTGCATAGACATGCTGGATAAATCCTTGGTATTCTGCATCATTACAGAGTACACATCCCATCTTGAGGTTAAACCTCTCAGGATTTTCAAGGCAACTTCTCTTTTGGTATAGACCTTTCCCAGAGAGTTTATTTCATTCATGATGTCAGTGAACCTCCCATCAAGCTGTTCAATGGTCTCAGTGGGCTCCATTGTGAACTGCTCATATTTTTGAACTGCTACTGAAAGCTTGTTCTACTTTATCTTGTCAGTTCCTTCACACATGAGAGCAAGAGTGTCCCAAAGTTCCTTTGCAGTCTTGCAGTGGGTCACTCTTCCCATTACAGAATTTGGAATGGTGGTGTAGAGAATATTCATGACTATGAAGTTGAGGTTGTTTCTCCTCCTCTCATCTGCAGTGAAGTTGTCTTCATCCTTGGACCATTCTTCTCTTGGATCTACAATAGTCTCAGCTGTAGTTCTAGGGTTAGGTGTCATAAAAATAAATGGACCTTTATTAATAACCCTTAACATTTCATTATGCACACAGGCAAGATGAGCTCTCATTCTGATCTTCCAGAAGTCATAATTTTCCACTGAGAATTGTGGAAGCTTTTGATGGGACATGTGGTTCAAATGATTAACTCCCATGTTGTTCTCCGCTGGTGGTGCTACCCTAGCTGCATTGTCAGCCATAATATCTAAACAAGTTTATCAAATAAGATCAATTCAAATGACCTGATAGAAAATACCTTTAAGCACAAGGTATACTTAGAACAATGGTCTTTTGAACCACTGCTCTGATACCAATTTTTGGTCCCGAAACGAGTAAACAGGTGTATGGGGGGGGAATACACATGTGGTTACAAATTAAAACTTCTTTAAAACTTATTAAGTGACTTCATAGAGTAACTCGTCAGTGGACTTTAAGTCTGCTGAGAGTTACTTGTGGAAGCTTACTGAGATAATACCTCCACTGAAAGCTGAAGACTTTCAGTTGAACTACTATCTAATTAGCTTTCAGCTGCGGATTAGTGAGCCCTTCAGAAAACTCGTTTTACTTAATAAACTTTGAGTGGATAACGCACACTTAGAAAATAGCAGAATGAAAGTACACAAGATATAAAGTGGTTGAGAGATGAATCTCCTACGTCCACTATTCTGATCAAACAGGAGAATTCCTTTTACTTGGAATTCCTTGTGTTATAGTCCCAAGGTGCACTGATCAATTAATCCTTTCTTAGGATGATTGATCACTAGGATAATTCCAGGTCCTAGTTCCCAAAACAAAACTAGCTTTCAGACTGATACAAATAATCAGCTTACTAACACCACTTAACTCTAACTCTCAACCTAACAACTGAGTAGGGTTTTGAGTAGGGTTTTGGTTACAACTGTTGTGAGATAATCCTTACAGTGTAGCTCAAGGCTTAGGATGGATTATCTCTTTCTAAGGTTTGGATATAGCTTTTAATCTTGGTTACAGAAGGTTTGTTATGCTCTCTACTGAATTGAAACACTTGGGAAACAAAGGTAATTTCGAGTGCTTCTTGAAGGTTATGAATGTAGAGATAACTTTGATCTTGTGAGTTTCCCGTGCATAGAAATGAGCACGTCCTTCTGTATTTATATGTGTTGGGAAAATGTATAAGACTTATGTTTTGATTAGATGCCAAAATGTTCCTCCTAAGTTGTTTTTGTAAGTATATTATTCAGTAGAGTTAGTGCTCAGTAAATCAGTTCAAATGTTAAGGAACTGAAGTACAGTTAGTAATTGTTAGAGTGTATTTAAGAATGACGTCCACTGAAGATGAAGTCCGCTGAAGACAAGTGATCTGAGAAAAAGTCTAAGTCTTGAATGTTTTCTAAGTACATTCTCACTAAGACCAAAACTACCAGGAGAGGACCAAGGTCCACTGATGGTAACTAACAATGCACATTCAATGCTAAACATATTAAAAGTTGTTAGTTAATCTGGTTGGAATAAGGCAAAACGAATTTCAGTGAAGCTTACAATAAATGAAGGAATTAGAAGGTTCTCTCAGAGGAGTTCCACCTTAAAGCAAGACAAGAATCTGGGCATGTAGACTAAAGGTCCAATGAGAAGATGACACGTTAGTGTACTTTACTGACAGCCGACCAGCCCCAGCCTGACAAGTACCAAAAGTCTTTCTCTAGCAATCTACAGAAAATTGGTGAACAAGCATGGTCTTTCAGCCATTTCTTGACAAGACTTAAAGCTTCAAATAGAGCTGTTTGAACCAATCAAATACAAGAAGACTTACTTGAGAAGATTCAAATCCAACGGGAAGATTTTCAAGGAAGCCTATAAATACAGAAGGACGTGCTCATTTCTATGTACGGGAAACTCACAAGATCAAAGTTATCTCTACATTCATAACAACTAGAAGCACTCGAAATTACTTTTGTTTTCCCAAGTGTTTCACATTTGTAGAGAGCCTAACAAACCTTCTGTAACCAAGCTTAAAGTTATATCCAAATCTTAGAAAGAGATAATCCAATCCTAAGCCTTGAGCTAAACTTGTAAGGATTATCTCAAAATAGTTGGAACCAAAACCCTACTCAAAACCCTACTCAGTGTTTAGGTTGAGAGCTAGTGTTAAGTGGTGTTAGTAAGCTGATTGTTGTATCAGTCTGAAAACTGGTTTGTTTTGGGAACTAGGACCTGGAATTTCCTAGTGATCAATCATCCTAAGAGAGGATTAGTTGATCAGTGCACCTTGGCACTATAACACAAGGAATTCCAAGTGAAAGGAATTCTCCTGTTTGATCAGGACAGTGGACGTAGGAGATTCATCTCTGAACCACTTTATACCTTGTGTTCTTATTATCTGTTTTCCTAATTGTGTGTTAATCTCAAAGTTTATCAAAGTAAAACGAGTTTTCTATGGGCTCACTAATCCGCATCTGAAAGTTAATTAGATAGTAGTTCAACTGAAAGTCTTGAGCTTTCAGTGGAGGTATTATCTCAGTAAGCTTCACAAAGTAACTCTCAGCAGACCTTAAGTCCACTGACGAGCTACTGTCTTAAGTAACCTGATAAGTTCTATAAGAAGTTTTAATTTGTAATCACAGGTGTATTCCCCCCCCCATACACCTGTTTACTCGTTTCGGGACCAACAATTGGTATCAGAGCAGTGGTTCAAAAGACCATTGTTCTAAGTAAACCTTGTGCTTAAAGGTATTTTTTTAAGGGTCACCTGAATTGATCTTTTGATAAACTTGTTTATATACTATGACTGACAATGCAGCTAGGGTAGCACCACCAGCAGAGAACAACATGGGAGTTAATCCCTTGAACCATATGTCTCATCACAAGCTTCCACAATTCTCAGTGGAAAACTATGACTTCTGGAAGATCAGAATGAGAGCTCATCTTTCCTGTGTGCATGATGAAATATTGAGGGTTATTACTAAAGGTCCATTTGTTTTTATGACACCTAACCCCAGAACTACAACTGAAACTATTGCAGATCCTAGAGAAGAATGGCCCAAGGATGAAGATAACTTCACTGCAGATGAGAGGAGGAGAAACAACCTCAACTTCATAACCATGAACATTCTCTACACCACTATTCCAGATTCTGTAATGGGAAGAGTAATCCATTGCAAAACTGCAAAGGAACTATGGGACACTCTTTCTTTCATGTGTGAAGGAACTGACAAGATAAAAGAGAACAAACTTTCTGTAGCTGTTCAAAAGTATTAGCAGTTCACCATGGAGCCCACTGAGACCATTGACCAGCTTGATGGGAGGTTCACAGACATCATGAATGAGATAAATTCTCTGGGAAAAGTCTATACAAAAAGGGAGGTTGCCTTAAAGATCCTGAGAGGTCTAACCTCAAGATGGGATGTGTACTCTGTGATGATGCAGAATACCAAGGATCTATCCAACATGTCTATGCAACAGGTATTCTCTGAACTCAAGGCTTATGAGTTTGATCTGAACAGGAAAAGGGCTCCTGATGAGACCTTAGCTGAGAAGGGAGTAGCCTTCAAAGCCAAGGAGTCTGAGCCAAAATCCCCAAAGCCTCTGAAGAGTACAAAGGCAAGCAAGTCTCAAAGCAAGGCTGAGACGCAGGAAGAAATCAGCCTGATGGCTAGAAGGTTTGAATAACTTAACAGCCGCTTTGACAAGTATAAAAGATTTTACAGGGATAACATGGAAGGTAGAAGTTATCCACAAAAGACCACCAGAGAAGGAGAGAAAAGCTCATCTGAGCTGGAAAAGAAGAAGGAATACAAGAATTACACCAAGGCTGAAGGATCATCATCAAAGACCAGAGAGTCCACTGAGGAAAAGAATAATGATGCCAACCAGTGTTTTCAGTGCAAGAAGATTGGGCACTTTCAATATGATTGTCCCCAACTGAGCACAAAAGAGAGAAAGGAAAGGCAAGCCAAAAAAGACAGAAGATATGGAGAAAGGAAAGCCATGGTGGCTGAGGATGTGGATGAAAATCTGGAGTCATCTGATGGACTGTTCTCTGACAGCAGTGATGATGACATGTGCCTCATGGCAAGAGAAGAACCGGAGGTAAAATCTAAATCATCCATTTCTCTAGAACACACACCTGAGCTAAGCTCAGAGTCAACTGAGGAACTCAATCTTCAGTCCGCTCTGGAACAATTGATGATTGATTTCTCAAGGTTGCAAGAAGCAAGTTTCTGTCTTCAAGATGAAAACAACCAACTCCTGAGTGAAAACTCCAAGTTAATCGAGTCTGGGAATCAAGCAGATCTGAACTTAGCCAAATCTACCATTGAACTAAAAAAAGAGGTTGAAACCCCCAGGAGTCAAGGAAATGGTAGAGATCAACTGATAAAAGATCTCAATGAATCTAAGACAAAATTAACTGAAGAGAATTTAAAATTGGTAAGCCAAATAAAGGATTTTCTCCTGAAAATTGATGTCTTACAAAAATCTGAAGAGACCTTGTTAAAAAGGATTGATGCTCTAAACAAACCCTCTCTTGCCATAGAGGAGATTCAAAATTTTCAAATCAATCCTAACAACAAGTGTGGGATAGGCTTTATCCCAAAACCTTCAGACGGTCCTCTGAGTGTTGCTTCTTCAAGTGGCACAAAGAGAGTTTTTGTCAAGTCTGTGACATTTCAACCATAGACTGTGGATAAAGGAAAAAGGCTCAGGTGACTTATCAAACTAGATCTCAGCAGAGGTACTATCAGCCGAGGTCTTCACAGATGAAGCAACCTCAACTGAAAGCACCCAGGCATGAGCAGTCCTCAAGGAATGACTCATATGGAAGACCTATTCCTTTTGTGCCTAAAGGAAAAGGTCCTTCATACCTTTATCAACAAAAACCAAGACTAGGTACACCCAAGCCAAAGAGAAAGAATGTGAAGAAGGTTCCTGTTCCTTCAAAGGCTGACACCCATAGAAAGTTTACTCCCAAGGCACCTAGGGAGATAATAATCTATGTAGATGTTTATGGAAGACAAATTAGCCAATCTAAAGTGATTAGAACTGTGAGGCAAATTTGGATTCTGAAAGGTACAGCTAACCTGGTAGGACCCAATACCAAATGGGTACCTAAAGCTTGATTTGTGATTGTAGGGCTCAGTGGACCTCAACAAAGGAGAAAATCTTAAATCTTCAGTCTGATACTTGAATAGTGGATGTTCTAGGCACATGACTGGCAACAAAGATCTCCTGACAGAATTTGTTGAGAAAGAAGGTCCACGAGTCACTTTTGGTGACAACTCACAAGGAGCCACTAAAGGTTATGGTACTTTAGTAATTGGCTCAGTAAGAGTAAGCAATGTATCCTTTGTCAGTGGACTTAAGCATAATCTTCTATCCATGAGTCAATTCTGTGATAAAGGATACAGTGTTGAATTTTCATGTAACCTGTATTTTGTTAAGAATATATCTTCACAACAGGTACTACTAACTGGGTCAAGAAAGGGAAATGTCTATCTTGCAGATTGGAAGTCTTGCACACCCAATGCATGTCTTATTGCTAAGAGCTCAACTGACACTAATTGGATATGGCACAAAAGGCTAAGTCATCTGAACTTCAAGATGATGAACAGGATAGCAAGACATGGACTGGTAGAAGGAATGCCAAATGAAGTATACAACAAATAACATATCTGCAAAGCCTGTCAGGGGGGAAAGCGAGTAAAGGCATCTTTTAAGAGCAAAGTAGCAACCTCTACTGACAGAGTACTTCAACGGTTGCATATGGATCTCTTTGGTCCAGTAACCCCTGTAAGTATCAATGGGAGAAAGTATTCACTTGTTGTTGTTGATGATTTCTCCAGGTACACATGGGTGATATTCCTAGCAAGCAAAAATGAGACTCAACTGAGGCTGCCAGAGCTCCTGAAGAAAGTTAGCAATGAGAAGAGCCTAAACATTGTAAAGATAAGATCAGATAAGGGCACTGAATTCATTAATTCTATTATATCTGATTATTGCAAAGAATTAGTTATTTCACATGAGACATCAGCTGCAAGAACTCCACAACAAAATGGAGTAGCTGAAAGAAGAAATAGAACTCTCAATGAGGCAGCAAGGACAATGCTTGCAGAAGCTCAAGTTCCTAAAAGATTTTGGGCTGAAGCTATCAACACTGCCTGACACACTCAAAAAAGATCCATGGTAACCAAACATCAAGGAAAAACTCCATATGAATTATGGAATGGCAGAAAGCCACAGGTATCCTATTTTCATATTTTTGGTTGCAAGTGTTTCATTCAAAACAATGGGAAAACTCAACTGAAAGCTTTTGATAGCAAAGATGATGAAGGAATTTTCTTAGGATATTCCCAAATCAGTAGAGCTTTCAGAGTTTACAACTGTAGAACTCTTGTTGTGGAAGAAACACCTCATGTGGTCTTTGATGAATCTACTTTTGAGTCCAGGAGTAAGGAGAATGAGGAGGTAATTAGCAAAAGACTAACCAGACTGAGTATCAAGTCTAAAGGCTATCCTGAGAATTGTGTTGATACATACATCCCAACATGGGACAATTTAGAAGATCAACAATTCAAGGAGGTCACCCAAAGTCAAACCACCCCTCGTAGCTCACCTGAGAGCTCTCCTAAACAAGCAACTGAACTGATGAACACTATCCCAGTCAAGAGGTAAGCAATGTCAATGAAGATGTGGTCACAGCTGAGACATCCACTGAACCCATCATTCAAGGGGGAACCAATGAGATTACCATTGAGAATGAGAATACCTTGAATGATGACTCAGGACTTCAACCCTCTGTTTTATTTCCTGAATTCGATTTCATTCCAATATCTAGTGACTCAACTTCAGAAGAGTCAAACTCTACTGAAAGGCATCAGCCTAGGAGGACTTGGCTCTCAGATCACCCTGTTGAGCAAATCCTAGGTGATCCTTCCCCAGGAGTCAAAACTAGAAGTTTTCATGGAGAAAGTGCTTTGTTTTGTTGTTTCTTATCAAACCAGGAACCAAGTTCCATAGCAGAAGCACTTCAAGATTCCAACTGGATCATTGCCATGCAAGAAGAGCTCAACCAGTTCACAAGGAATCAAGTTTAGGAGTTGGTGGATAGACCATATCACTCCAATGTGATAGGAACCAAGTGGGTATTCAAAAAGAAGAAGGATGAGAATGATATCATAGTCATAAACAAAGCCAGGCTTATAGCAAAGGGCTATTCTCAAGTTGAAGGATTTGACTATGATGAAACATTTGCCCCAGTAGCCAGATTGGAGGCAATAAGGTTATTTCTTGTATATGCTGCTCACAAGAAATTCAAGGTGTACCAGATGGATGTTAAAAGTGCATTCTTGAATGGAGTACTCAATGAAGAAGTCTATGTGGAGCAACCCCCAGGTTTTGAAGAAAGTCACAAAGTATATAGACTGAGAAAAGCTCTATATGGACTGAAACAGGCTCCAAGAGCTTGGTATGATACTTTGTCACAATTCCTTTTGGATCATGGTTTCATCAAAGGGAGAGTTGATAGAACTCTATTCAGGATCACAAAAGGAGAGGGCACTTTGCTTGTACAAATCTATGTGGATGATATCATTTTTGGTTGTCCCAACCAAGTCCTCTGTGAAAAGTTTTCTCAACTGATGAAGGGAAAATTTGAGATGTCTATGATGGGAGAAATGAATTTCTTCCTAGGACTTCAAGTTAAGTAGTCCCCTGAAGGAATCTTCATCAATCAAGCCAAATACACAAGGGAGCTGATCAACAAGTTTGGATTTGTGCAAGATATCAAGCCAACCCCAAGAAAAGTCATCTGGAAGCTGCTAAGAGGATTCTCAAATATCTTAAGGGTACTGTGAATATGGGATTGTGGTATCCCTCAGATGACAATCTGGAACTCACAGGATACTCAGATGCTGCCTATGGAGGATGTAGAATGACAGGAAATCAACCTCAGGCACTTGTCAATTCTTGGGAAGTAAGCTGATTTCTTGGTTCTCCAAGAAACAAAATTCAGTAGCCACAAGCACTACTGAAGCTGAGTATATGGCATCTGGAAGTTGTTGTGCTCAAATTCTTTGGCTAAGACAACAACTAAGAGATTACAATATCTTTGCCAATGAAGTCCCTATTTTCTGTGACAATAATAATGCAATTGCTATTTCAGAAAATCCAGTTCTCCACACAAGATGCAAACATGTGGATATAAGGCATCATTTCATCAGAGATCATGTGGAGAAGAAGGAAATCAAAATGCTCAAAATCCACACTGATAAGCAAAAGGCAGATATCTTCACAAAACCCTTGGCTGAAGCAAGGTTTCAAGAGTTGTCAGTAGAGCTTGGACTCCTAGATCCAGGAGAGTAAAGAAAGGATTTAATCTCAGAAGAGTTACCTTCAACTCAGTAGAGGTTCATATTCAGAAGAGGATCTTTCTCAGAAGAAGCTCCTCATCTCAGAAGAGGACTGAATATCAGACGAGGTCGAACCTCAGTGGAGGTCAAAAGTTTATACTTAGTGTTTTTCAAATCTAAAGCCTCTTAGTTTTTAAAATATATATTTTGATTCAATAGAATTTCTAATGAGTGCTTTCTGAAAATTAAATCTTTCTTTCACTTTTTCGAAGAGATTTTGGTATGGCAAGCATTTAATGCGCGTTGTACAAGTCAGGTTTACTTTTACAGTTACCTATCTCACGCGCCTTAAAACCCGGACGATGTGACCTTCCGGCTACCAACCCTTCCAATCCATACCATTCATTTTAGGCGGTTCTTTTCTAACCGTCAAGATATCTTAAAAATTCCCCACTAAACTCTTGGACTATCCACGATCTCAAACCAGATCATTCTCAGACGTTGATTTTTTTCAGATCAATCTAACCGCTTATTTCTCATATAAAAGCCCCAAATTTCAGCCTAAGAACCTTTTCGAACACACTTTCAAGCAAACACTTACTAACTATCCTATACACTCATCAAATTTTTCTCTCAAACCTCTTTTGTTTAAATGGCAAAACTAAATCTTAGTTTCCTTACCAATAAGGAAAACTTCTGGTATGAACCCATTGTGGTTTTTGATAATCCTGATATAGAAACCAAACCAGAATTTGCCCATATCAAAGAAGCCCTAGAGTTGCTTAAATCTGCTGGGTTAGAGAAGTTTCTATCTGTTCATCCTAAGAACTGCTTTGACAGGTAGGTTCTTGAGTTTTTCAATAATATATCCAACTCTGATTCGAGGATCGGGTCTCATCTAATACTCCAGAGAAAGAAGAAGGTGATGAGGGATGATATGGAAATAGTTGAACACCAGAAGATAAAGAAGGAGATCTGTGTCAGTGGTGATGATCTGAAGGAGTTGTTTGATCTCCCCTCTGAAGGTCCGAATCCAGATACCTGCATCGTGGATGAAGAGGAAGAATGGGTCAATACCATTATGCAGAGGAAGGTGAAATACAGTCCAACAATGAACAAAAATGTACTTTTACCAGTATATAATGTTCTCTGTGAAGTTGTTGGAAAATGTATCTTGGGAAACCAAGGAAGCACAGAACAAGTGAGCAAGCCCAAGCTCAGGCTGATGAAGGCGATTGTGGAAAGCAAGGAGAAGCCATACAACTGGCAACAGTTCTTTTTTAGGGCACTGAACAAGGAGCACTCAAAACTCCAACCTGACAAAACTCCCCAACTATCCAGTAAGCTCAATTTTGCAACAAAAATCTCCTATCTGATAGAGAACGTAGATCTGGGAGTGGACTGGATTCCAGACAGGAAATGGAGCAATCTCAAAGCCTTGTTCAAATCTGGAAAGGCTCTGGAGAATAGAATGATCAAGCCTACTGAGGAGAGCCCAGAGGCAGTTGAGGAAGAGGAAACTAACCCTACTGAAGGGAAGAAAACCAAGCTGAAAAGGAGGCTGGTTAAGTTGAGTGACAAGATGGCACAGCACAAAGAAGCAGAGGCATAGAAAGCTTCTAAGAAGGAGAAGAAGAGGTCTACTGAGGCAGAGAAGGACAGTGCCTCCAAGAAAGTCAGAGTCACCAACTCTACTGATGAATCTTCATCAGGTAACCCAGACTCTTCTCCCAACATTATCTCAACTGAGTCTGACTCAGATGTCCCTGCACCCACCCCCATCAAATCTAAAACAGCTAAACCTCGCACTCCTGCCAAAACCAAACGCATCTCCACAATAACCAAAACCCCCACTGATGGCTCTCAACAGCCAGAAAGTGGATCCCAAACAACCCCCACTGAACCCATCTCAACCCCTACTGAAACCACTCCATCAAACCCTACTGAACCTACATCATCAACCCCCACTAATCAAAACCCTACATCCACTGATACTCTAAACGAAACCTCCACTGAACCAAACATTCCCGATTCACACTCAATTCAACTGGAGTCTATCCCAGAAGAGCCAACTGAAAGCAGATCCCCTACCCCTTCCCTTCCTTCAGACGATGAAGAAGAGTACTCATTCCAAGATACACTCAAGGATGAGGTAGCTTACTCTTTGGAGTCTAAATACCCTGATCTTGACAACTTTCCCTCACTCAAAGCCATGTTCTTGAGACTGAGACTCATTGTCCAGCTCAAGGATAGAAGACTTGGTGAAATCCTTCTGGCTGTAAGAGGCAGCAGTGCAGAGGAATGGAAAACGGAGGAAGTAGAAGTACTGCAGTTTGCTGGGATGCACAAGACCAGACTTCTCTGTGATGAGAAGATTTTTGAAAGTCTGGTTTTGGAGAAGATTGCTGAGGCAAGGAAAGAAGTAGAGGTGGAAAAGGCTGCTGAAGGAGAGAAAGAGAAGTCAGCTGAGCCTACAGCTGAAGGAGGAGCTTATATTGAGCATTATATTGAGGCAACTGAGAAGGAGGAGGAGTAGGAGAATAGTGAGGTGGAGAAGGTAGATGAAACTGTACAAGGAGGAGGTGCTTCACCAAAGCAAGGTGATGGTGAAACAGCCAAGGATGTATCCATGGCAAGGGATACTGAGGCACACAATTTGCCACAGGAGAGCTCAGTAGAGGTGTCTACTGAAGCTCTCCCACAACAGCCCTCAGTGGTGGCTAAGGAGTCAACTGAGGTGTCTGGTTCAGGAGTAGTTGAAAAATCTAATGAAAAAGAAAATGAGGTGGAAATCACTGCTGTAAAGAGTGGAGAGATAAGAGCAATCATCCCTGTAAAGGGTGAATTGGCTGAAAAAAATGCAGTTGAAAAGGAGAGTGATGAAGAGAAAAGAAAGAAGAGTGAGGAGGAGGGAGTCCCTATGGAGATAGAGGCATCAGGAAACCTAGGTGGTGAGGCTGAGGGAGTTAGAACTAACACTATTTGCCATGCATGTACTCAAACTCTTGAAATTCCCACAGCTGTGGTCAACCTAACTCCTCTGAGTGATGCTGTTCACTCACTCAAAGAAGAAAGCCTTCCATCTCTTCAAGCACAGCTAAGGGATGTCCAGGAGATTGTACAAGAAGAAGTGGATGAGATGGTTATCCTCTCAGACCACATTGATGAACTCATGGAATCCACAACTACATCACTTCAGAATCTCACACTAAAAGTAGAAGACTCTCAGCAGATGGTGATTGATGTAGTTGAAGGACAAAGTGTACTGGTCATAGATGCCCTGAAGAAGCTGGAGAAGACTGAAGAAGAGGCCAGAACCAAGTTTCTCAAAGACTCACTAGAGAACGTATCCATCAACCTGAAGTCCTCAGTAGAGGCTTTCTCAGCAGACCTACTAGGGAAGGTTGAAGGGTTATGGAACTCTAAGATGACTGAATTCGAGGCCAAACATGCTGAGTTAGGAGCTAAACTGGGAGAGGTATTGAAGAAGGCAGCTGAAGACTTCCCAACTCAAGAGAAAACAAATGTGCTGATCGATGAGAAGCTGGCACAATTTATTGAATTTGGGCAGACAGCTGGAGCGACCCTGGAAAGGCTTGAAGATGAGGTAGATCATTACTCAACTGAGCTGAAGGCATTAGCCCATGATCAACTGAAGCTCAACATCACTGTAGCTGAATGCATGATTAATGCCGGAAAGGGGTAAAAGAGGATAAGTGCTAAGGACATGAAGTTTGATCCAAAGAACAAGATGAATATTATCCTTGAAACCCCTGACTTCGAGAAAGGCCAACAAGTGAAGAGCACCTTGAAAAGGTTGATGCCGAAGCTCAAAAGATTGCAGAAGCAAAGAAGGGCAAGGAGACCTCCTCAGCTGACCTATCAAAGTTCAAAGAGGAGCATCTGAATGAGAAGGAGGAGAGAGCTACAAAGAAGGGGGAAACCACAAAGAGAAAGGCATTTGATGCCCTCTCAGCAGAGGTTGCCTAAAATAGAAGAACCTCAGGGAGGTTGGCAGCTAAGTCCACAACCTCTACTGATGAAGTTCAGGTACTCTCTATTCTCAATCCTGAACCTTTGTCTTCTGAACCTCCTAAGTCTGCACCCACAAGAGTCACAGAGCTCACTGAGCTAATCAAAGAGGCTGGAGGAATGAATGAAAGAGCAAGGAAGCTAACTGCTCAGCAGCAGGAGAGGAGAGATAAGGTGGTTGGGAAAATGGAGACAATTGTTGAGTTAGCTGAGAGAAAAAGAAAGGAGAGGCTAGCCACATTTGATAAAACTACTTCAAAGAAGTTCAGGAGTGGTTATCAAAGGTGGGCTGCTAAGCTGAAGAGAGACAAGATCACTCCATCTCAGAACAGATTCCCTCATCATGATGCCTGGGTTCCTAAGAAGCTCAATGATGCTTGGGAGACTGCTAAAAGGGAATTTGTGTATTCCTTTAATGCCAGTGGAGAGTTAGGAAGAGACAATGCTCAAGAAGTTTTCAACTCATGGTTGTTTGATGCCTATCCTAAACTCTATCCTGAGATCAGTGATGCTTGGAATGATGCCTTCCCTGATCAAGCCATGAAGGCCCCTGAGCAAATCACCTACTGGACTTGAGCTTTCCACCAAACAACTTCATCCTCGAATTGAATATGAGGACTTGATCACCCACTTTGAACTCCTTTTTCCTCAATCGAGCATCATGTCACTTCTTGGTCTTCTCCTTGAAAATTCGGGCATTCTCGTAGGCACTATCTCGAAACTCCTCCAACTCATGCAATTGGAGTAATCTCTTTTCACCAACCAAGGCACTATCAAAATTCAGCTTCTTGATCGTCCAATATGCCTTGTGCTCCAACTCCATGGGCAAGTGACATGCCTTTCCAAAAACTAATTGGTAAGGAGACATACCAAGCGGAGTTTTGAAAGCTGTCCTATATGCCCACAGTGCATCATCATGCTTCATTGCCCAATCCTTCCTACTAATGTTCACCGTCTTCTAAAAAATATCCTTGATTTGACGACTCGATACCTCTGCAAGACCGTTAGATTGAGGATGATAAGCAGTAGAGACTCGATGACTTACCTCATATTTTGACAGCAACTTCTCCATCCACTTGTTCACAAAGTGACTTCCCCAATCACTAATCAAAGCTGGTTTGTTTTGGGAACTAGGACCTGGAATTTCCTAGTGATCAATCATCCTAAGAGAGGATTAGTTGATCAGTGCACCTTGGCACTATAACACAAGGAATTCCAAGTGAAAGGAATACTCCTGTTTAATCAGGACAGCGGACGTAGGAGATTCTTCTCCGAACCACTTTATACCTTGTGTTCTTATTATCTGCTTTCCTAAGTGTGTGTTAATCTCAAAGTTTATCAAAGTAAAATGAGTTTTCTAAAGGGCTCACTAATCCGCATCTGAAAGTTAATTAGATAGTAGTTTAACTGAAAGTCTTGAGCTTTCAGTGGAGGTATTATCTCAGTAAGCTTCACAAAGTAACTCTCAGCAGACCTTAAGTCCACTGACGAGCTACTGTCTTAAGTAACCTGATAAGTTCTATAAGAAGTTTTAATTTGTAATCACAGGTGTATTCCCCCCCCATACACCTGTTTACTCGTTTCGGGACCAACAATTGGTATCAGAGCAGTGGTTCAAAAGACCATTGTTCTAAGTAAACCTTGTGCTTAAAGGTATTTTTTTAAGGGTCACCTGAATTGATCTTTTGATAAACTTGTTTATATACTATGACTGACAATGCAGCTAGGGTAGCACCACCAGCAGAGAACAACATGGGAGTTAATCCCTTGAACCATATGTCTCATCACAAGCTTCCACAATTCTCAGTGGAAAACTATGACTTCTGGAAGATCAGAATGAGAGCTCATCTTGCCTGTGTGCATGATGAAATATTGAGGGTTATTACTAAAGGTCCATTTGTTTTTATGACACCTAATCCCAGAACTACAACTGAAACTATTGCAGATCCTAGAGAAGAATGGCCCAAGGATGAAGATAACTTCACTGCAGATGAGAGGAGGAGAAACAACCTCAACTTCATAACCATGAACATTCTCTACACCACTATTCCAGATTCTGTAATGGGAAGAGTAATACATTGCAAAACTGCAAAGGAACTATGGGACACTCTTTCTCTCATGTGTGAAGGAACTGACAAGATAAAGGAGAACAAGCTTTCAGTAGCTGTTCAAAAGTATTAGCAGTTCACCATGGAGCCCACTGAGACCATTGACCAGCTTGATGGGAGGTTCACAAACATCATGAATGAGATAAATTCTCTGGGAAAAGTCTATACAAAAAGGGAGGTTGCCTTAAAGATCCTGAGAGGTCTAACCTCAAGATGGGATGTGTACTCTGTGATGATGCAGAATACCAAGGATCTATCCAACATGTCTATGCAACAGGTATTCTCTGAACTCAAGGCTTATGAGTTTGATCTGAACAGGAAAAGGGCTCCTGATGAGACCTTAGCTGAGAAGGGAGTAGCCTTCAAAGCCAAGGAGTCTGAGCCAAAATCCCCAAAGCCTCTGAAGAGTACAAAGGCAAGCAAGTCTCAAAGCAAGGCTGAGACGCAGGAAGAAATCAGCCTGATGGCTAGAAGGCTTGAATAACTTAACAGCCACTTTGACAAGTATAAAAGATTTTACAGGGATAACATGGAAGTTAGAAGTTATCCACAAAAGACCACCAAAGAAGGAGAGAAAAGCTCATCTGAGCTGGAAAAGAAGAAGGAATACAAGAATTACACCAAGGCTGAAGGATCATCATCAAAGACCAGAGAGTCCACTGAGGAAAAGAATAATGATGCCAACCAGTGTTTTCAGTGCAAGAAGATTGGGCACTTTCAATATGATTGTCCCCAACTGAGCACAAAAGAGAGAAAGGAAAGGCAAGCCAAAAGAGACAGAAGATATGGAGAAAGGAAAGCCATGGTGGCTGAGGATGTGGATGAAAATCTGGAGTCATCTGATGGACTGTTCTCTGACAGCAGTGATGATGACATGTGCCTCATGGCAAGAGAAGAACCGGAGGTAAAATCTAAATCATCCATTTCTCTAGAACACACACCTGAGCTAAGCTCAGAGTCAACTGAGGAACTCAATCTTCAGTCCGCTCTGGAACAATTGATGATTGATTTCTCAAGGTTGCAAGAAGCAAGTTTCTGTCTTCAAGATGAAAACAACCAACTCCTGAGTGAAAACTCCAAGTTAATCGAGTCTGGGAATCAAGCAGATCTGAACTTAGCCAAATCTACCATTGAACTAAAAAAAGAGGTTGAAACCCTCAGCAGTCAAGGAAATGGTAGAGATCAACTGATAAAAGATCTCAATGAATCTAAGACAAAATTAACTGAAGAGAATTTAAAATTGGTAAGCCAAATAAAGGATTTTCTCCTGAAAATTGATGTCTTACAAAAATCTGAAGAGACCTTGTTAAAAAGGATTGATGCTCTAAACAAACCCTCTCTTGCCATAGAGGAGATTCAAAATTTTCAAATCAATCCTAACAACAAGTGTGGGATAGGCTTTATCCCAAAACCTTCAGAAGGTCCTCTGAGTGTTGCTTCTTCAAGTGGCACAAAGAGAGTTTTTGTCAAGTCTGTGACATTTCAACCACAGACTGTGGATAAAGGAAAAAGGCTCAGGTGACTTATCAAACTAGATCTCAGCAGAGGTACTATCAGCCGAGGTCTTCACAGATGAAGCAACCTCAACTGAAAGCACCCAGGCATGAGCAGTCCTCAAGGAATGACTCATATGGAAGACCTATTCCTTTTGTGCCTAAAGGAAAAGGTCCTTCATACCTTTATCAACAAAAACCAAGACTAGGTACACCCAAGCCAAAGAGAAAGAATGTGAAGAAGGTTCCTGTTCCTTCAAAGGCTGACACCCATAGAAAGTTTACTCCCAAGGCACCTAGGGAGATAATAATCTATGTAGATGTTTATGGAAGACAAATTAGCCAATCTAAAGTGATTAGAACTGTGAGGCAAATTTGGATTCTGAAAGGTACAGCTAACCTGGTAGGACCCAATACCAAATGGGTACCTAAAGCTTGATTTGTGATTGTAGGGCTCAGTGGACCTCAACAAAGGAGAAGATCTTAAATCTCCAGTCTGGTACTTGAATAGTGGATGTTCTAGGCACATGACTGGCAACAAAGACAGAATTTGTTGAGAAAGAAGGTCCACGAGTCACTTTTGGTGACAACTCACAAGGAGCCACTAAAGGTTATGGTACTTTAGTAATTGGCTCAGTAAGAGTAAGCAATGTATCCTTTGTCAGTGGACTTAAGCATAATCTTCTGTCCATGAGTCAATTCTGTGATAAAGGATACAGTGTTGAATTTTCATGTAACCTGTATTTTGTTAAGAATATATCTTCACAACAGGTACTACTAACTGGGTCAAGAAAGGGAAATGTCTATCTTGCAGATTGGAAGTCTTGCACACCCAATGCATGTCTTATTGCTAAGAGCTCAACTGACACTAATTGGATATGGCACAAAAGGCTAAGTCATCTCAACTTCAAGATGATGAACAGGATAGCAAGACATGGACTGGTAGAAGGAATGCCAAATGAAGTATACAACAAATAACATATCTGCAAAGCCTGTCAGGGGGGAAAGCAAGTAAAGGCATCTTTTAAGAGCAAAGTAGCAACCTCTACCGACAGAGTACTTCAACTGTTGCATATGGATCTCTTTGGTCCAGTAACCCCTGTAAGTATCAATGGGAGAAAGTATACACTTGTTGTTGTTGATGATTTCTCCAGGTACACATGGGTGATATTCCTAGCAAGCAAAAATGAGACTCAACTGAGGCTGCCAGAGCTCCTGAAGAAAGTTAGCAATGAGAAGAGCCTAAACATTGTAAAGATAAGATCAGATAAGGGCACTGAATTCATTAATTCTATTATATCTGATTATTGCAAAGAATTAGTTATTTCACATGAGACATCAGCTGCAAGAACTCCACAACAAAATGGAGTAGCTGAAAGAAGAAATAGAACTCTCAATGAGGCAGCAAGGACAATGGTTGCAGAAGCTCAAGTTCCTAAAAGATTTTGGGCTGAAGCTATCAACACTGCCTGACACACTCAAAAAAGATCCATGGTAACCAAACATCAAGGAAAAACTCCATATGAATTATGGAATGGCAGAAAGCCACAGGTATCCTATTTTCATATTTTTGGTTGCAAGTGTTTCATTCAAAACAATGGGAAAACTCAACTGAAAGCTTTTGATAGCAAAGCTGATGAAGGAATTTTCTTAGGATATTCCAAAATCAGTAGAGCTTTCAGAGTTTACAACTGTAGAACTCTTGTTGTGGAAGAAACACCTCATGTGGTCTTTGATGAATCTACTTTTGAGTCCAGGAGTAAGGAGAATGAGGAGGTAATTAGCAAAAGACTAACCAGACTGAGTATCAAGTCTAAAGGCTATCCTGAGAATTGTGTTGATACATACATCCCAACATAGGACAATTTAGAAGATCAACAATTCAAGGAGGTCACCCAAAGTCAAACCACCCCTCGTAGCTCACCTGAGAGCTCTCCTAAACAAGCAACTGAACTGATGAACACTATCCCAGTCAAGAGGTAAGCAATGTCAATGAAGATGTGGTCACAGCTGAGACATCCACTGAACCCATCATTCAAGGGGGAACCAATGAGATTACCATTGAGAATGAGAATACCTTGAATGATGACTCAGGACTTCAACCCTCTGTTTTATTTCCTGAATTCGATTTCATTCCAATATCTAGTGACTTAACTTCAGAAGAGTCAAACTCTACTGAAAGGCATCAGCCTAGGAGGACTTGGCTCTCAGATCACCCTGTTGAGCAAATCCTAGGTGATCCTTCCCCAGGAGTCAAAACTAGAAGTTTTCATGGAGAAAGTGCTTTGTTTTGGTGTTTCTTATCAAACCAGGAACCAAGTTCCATAGCAGAAGCACTTCAAGATTCCAACTGGATCATTGCCATGCAAGAAGAGCTCAACCAGTTCACAAGGAATCAAGTTTAGGAGTTGGTGGATAGACCATATCACTGCAATGTGATAGGAACCAAGTGGGTATTCAAAAAGAAGAAGGATGAGAATGATATCATAGTCATAAACAAAGCCAGGCTTATAGCAAAGGGCTATTCTCAAGTTGAAGGATTTGACTATGATGAAACATTTGCCCCAGTAGCCAGATTGGAGGCAATAAGGTTATTTCTTGTATATGCTGCTCACAAGAAATTCAAGGTGTACCAGATGGATGTTAAAAGTGCATTCTTGAATGGAGTACTCAATGAAGAAGTCTATGTGGAGCAACCCCCAGGTTTTGAAGAAAGTCACAAAGTATATAGACTGAGAAAAGCTCTATATGGACTGAAACAGGCTCCAAGAGCTTGGTATGATACTTTGTCACAATTCCTTTTGGATCATGGTTTCTTCAAAGGGAGAGTTGATAGAACTCTATTCAGGATCACAAAAGGAGAGGGCACTTTGCTTGTACAAATCTATGTGGATGATATCATTTTTGGTTGTCCCAACCAAGTCCTCTGTGAAAAGTTTTCTCAACTGATGAAGGGAAAATTTGAGATGTCTATGATGGGAGAAATGAATTTCTTCCTAGGACTTCAAGTTAAGTAGTCCCCTGAAGGAATCTTCATCAATCAAGCCAAATACACAAGGGAGCTGATCAACAAGTTTGGATGCCAGACCATCAAAGTAGCAAGAGTTCCACTCAACACCAACACCAAGATGGAACCAGATGAAGATGGTGAATCAGTAGACCAGACTCATTACAGAGCTATCATTGGATCTCTACTGTATCTCACAGCAAGCAGGCCTGATATCACATTTGCAGTTGGGATTTGTGCAAGATATCAAGCCAACCCCAAGAAAAGTCATCTGGAAGCTGCTAAGAGGATTCTCAAATATCTTAAGGGTACTGTGAATATGGGATTGTGGTATCCCTCAGATGACAATCTGGAACTCACAGGATACTCAGATGCTGCCTATAGAGGATGTAGAATGACAGGAAATCAACCTCAGGCACTTGTCAATTCTTGGGAAGTAAGCTGATTTCTTGGTTCTCCAAGAAATAAAATTCAGTAGCCACAAGCACTACTGAAGCTGAGTATATGGCATCTGGAAGTTGTTGTGCTCAAATTCTTTGGCTAAGACAACAACTAAGAGATTACAATATCTTTGCCAATGAAGTCCCTATTTTCTGTGACAATAATAATGCAATTGCTATTTCAGAAAATCCAGTTCTCCACACAAGATGCAAACATGTGGATATAAGGCATCATTTCATCAGAGATCATGTGGAGAAGAAGGACATCAAAATGCTCAAAATCCACACTGACAAGCAAAAGGCATATATCTTCACAAAACCCTTGGCTGAAGCAAGGTTTCAAGAGTTGTCAGTAGAGCTTGGACTCCTAGATCCAGGAGAGTAAAGAAAGGATTTAATCTCAGAAGAGTTACCTTCAACTCAGTAGAGGTTCATATTCAGAAGAGGATCTTTCTCAGAAGAAGCTCCTCATCTCAGAAGAGGACTGAATATCAGACGAGGTCGAACCTCAGTGGAGGTCAAAAGTTTATACTTAGTGTTTTTCAAATCTAAAGCCTCTTAGTTTTTAAAATATATATTTTGATTCAATAGAATTTCTAATGAGTGCTTTCTGAAAATTAAATCTTTCTTTCACTTTTTCGAAGAGATTTTGGTATGGCAAGCATTTAATGCGCGTTGTACAAGTCAGGTTTACTTTTACAGTTACCTATCTCACGCGCCTTAAAACCCGGACGATGTGACCTTCCGGCTACCAACCCTTCCAATCCATACCATTCATTTTAGGCGGTTCTTTTCTAACCGTCAAGATATCTTAAAAATTCCCCACTAAACTCTTGGACTATCCACGATCTCAAACTAGATCATTCTCAGACGTTGATTTTTTTCAGATCAATCTAACCGCTTATTTCTCATATAAAAGCCCCAAATTTCAGCCTAAGAACCTTTTCGAACACACTTTCAAGCAAACACTTACTATCTATCCTATACACTCATCAAATTTTTCTCTCAAACCTCTTTTGTTTAAATGGCAAAACTAAATCTTAGTTTCCTTACCAATAAGGAAAACTTCTGGTATGAACCCATTGTGGTTTTTGATAATCCTGATATAGAAACCAAACCAGAATTTGCCCATATCAAAGAAGCCCTAGAGTTGCTTAAATCTACTGGGTTAGAGAAGTTTCTATCTGTTCATCCTAAGAACTGCTTTGACAGGTAGGTTCTTGAGTTTTTCAATAATATATCCAACTCTGATTCGAGGATCAGGTTTCATCTAATACTCCAGAGAAAGAAGAAGGTGATGAGGGATGATATGGAAATAGTTGAACACCAGAAGATAAAGAAGGAGATCTGTGTCAGTGGTGATGATCTGAAGGAGTTGTTTAATCTCCCCTCCGAAGGTCCGAATCCAGATACCTGCATCGTGGATGAAGAGGAAGAATGGGTCAATACCATTATGCAGAGGAAGGTGAAATACAGTCCAACAATGAACAAAAATGTACTTTTACCAGTATATAATGTTCTCTGTGAAGTTGTTGGAAAATGTATCTTGGGAAACCAAGGAAGCACAGAATAAGTGATCAAGCCCAAGCTCAGGCTGATGAAGGCGATTGTGGAAAGCAAGGAGAAGCCATACAACTGGCAACAGTTCTTTTTTAGGGCACTGAACAAGGAGCACTCAAAACTCCAACCTGACAAAACTCCCCAACTATCCAGTAAGCTCAATTTTGCAACAAAAATCTCATATCTGATAGAGAACGTAGATCTGGGAGTGGACTGGATTCCAGACAGGAAATGGAGCAATCTCAAAGCCTTGTTCAAATCTGGAAAGGCTCTGGAGAATAGAATGATCAAGCCTACTGAGGAGAGCCCAGAGGCAGTTGAGGTAGAGGAAACTAACCCTACTGAAGGGAAGAAAACCAAGCTGAAAAGGAGGCTGGTTAAGTTGAGTGACAAGATGGCACAGCACAAAGAAGCAGAGGCATAGAAAGCTTCTAAGAAGGAGAAGAAGAGGTCTACTGAGGCAGAGAAGGACAGTGCCTCCAAGAAAGTCAGAGTCACCAACTCTACTGATGAATCTTCATCAGGTAACCCAGACTCTTCTCCCAACATTATCTCAACTGAGTCTGACTCAGATGTCCCTGCACCCACCCCCATCAAATCTAAAACAACTAAACCTCGCACTCCTGCCAAAACCAAACGCATCTCCACAATAACCAAAACCCCCACTGATGGCTCTCAACAGCCAGAAAGTGGATCCCAAACAACCCCCACTGAACCCATCTCAACCCCTACTGAAACCACTCCATCAAACCCTACTGAACCTACATCATCAACCCCCACTAATCAAAACCCTACATCCACTGATACTCTAAACGAAACCTCCACTGAACCAAACATTCCCGATTCACACTCAACTCAACTGGAGTCTATCCCAGAAGAGCCAACTGAAAGCAGATCCCCTACCCCTTCCCTTCCTTCAGACGATGAAGAAGAGTACTCATTCCTAGATACACTCAAGGATGAGGTAGCTTACTCTTTGGAGACTAAATACCCTGATCTTGACAACTTTCCCTCACTCAAAGCCATGTTCTTGAGACTGAGACTCATTGTCCAGCTCAAGGATAGAAGACTTGGTGAAATCCTTCTGGCTGTAAGAGGCAGCAGTGCAGAGGAATGGAAAACGGAGGAAGTAGAAGTACTGCAGTTTGCTGGGATTCACAAGACCAGACTTCTCTGTGATGAGAAGATTTTTGAAAGTCTGGTTTTGGAGAAGATTGCTGAGGCAAGGAAAGAAGTAGAGGTGGAAAAGGCTGCTGAAGGAGAGAAAGAGAAGTCAGCTGAGCCTACAGCTGAAGGAGGAGCTTATATTGAGCATTATATTGAGGCAACTGAGAAGGAGGAGGAGTAGGAGAATAGTGAGGTGGAGAAGGTAGATGAAACTGTACAAGGAGGAGGTGCTTCACCAAAGCAAGGTGATGGTGAAACAGCCAAGGATGTATCCATGGCAAGGGATACTGAGGCACAAAATTTGCCACAGGAGAGCTCAGTAGAGGTGTCTACTGAAGCTCTCCCACAACAGCCCTCAGTGGTGGCTAAGGAGTCAACTGAGGTGTCTGGTTCAGGAGTAGTTGAAAAATCTAATGAAAAAGAAAATGAGGTGGAAATCACTGCTGTAAAGAGTGGAGAGATAAGAGCAATCATCCCTGTAAAGGGTGAATTGGCTGAAAAAAATGCAGTTGAAAAGGAGAGTGATGAAGAGAAAAGAAAGAAGAGTGAGGAGGAGGGAGTCCCTATGGAGATAGAGGCATCAGGAAACCTAGGTGGTGAGGCTGAGGGAGTTAGAACTAACACTATTTGCCATGCAGGTACTCAAACTCTTGAAATTCCCACAGCTGTGGTCAACCTAACTCCTCTGAGTGATGCTGTTCACTCACTCAAAGAAGAAAGCCTTCCATCTCTTCAAGCACAGCTAAGGGATGTCCAGGAGATTGTACAAGAAGAAGTGGATGAGATGGTTATCCTCTCAGACCACATTGATGAACTCATGGAATCCACAACTACATCACTTCAGAATCTCACACTAAAAGTAGAAGACTCTCAGCAGATGGTGATTGATGTAGTTGAAGGACAAAGTGTACTGGTCATAGATGCCCTGAAGAAGCTGGAGAAGACTGAAGAAGAGGCCAGAACCAAGTTTCTTAAAGACTCACTAGAGAATGTATCCATCAACCTGAAGTCCTCAGTAGAGGCTTTCTCAGCAGACCTACTAGGGAAGGTTGAAGGGTTATGGAACTCTAAGATGACTGAATTCGAGGCCAAACATGCTGAGTTAGGAGCTAAACTGGGAGAGGTATTGAAGAAGGCAGCTGAAGACTTCCCAACTCAAGAGAAAACAAATGTGTTGATCGATGAGAAGCTGGCACAATTTATTGAATTTGGGCAGACAGCTGAAGCGACCCTGGAAAGGCTTGAAGATGAGGTAGATCATTACTCAACTGAGCTGAAGGCATTAGCCCATGATCAACTGAAGCTCAACATCACTGTAGCTGAATGCATGATTAATGCCGGAAAGGGGTAAAAGAGGATAAGTGCTAAGGACATGAAGTTTGATCCAAAGAACAAGATGAATATTATCCTTGAAACCCCTGACTTCGAGAAAGGCCAACAAGTGAAGAGCACCTTGAAAAGGTTGATGCCGAAGCTCAAAAGATTGCAGAAGCCAAGAAGGGCAAGGAGACCTCCTCAGCTGACCTATCAAAGTTCAAAGAGGAGCATCTGAATGAGAAGGAGGAGAGAGCTACAAAGAAGGGGGAAACCACAAAGAGAAAGGCATTTGATGCCCTCTCAGCAGAGGTTGCCTAAAATACAAGAACCTCAGGGAGGTTGGCAGCTAAGTCCACAACCTCTACTGATGAAGTTCAGGTACTCTCTATTCTCAATCCTGAACCTTTGTCTTCTGAACCTCCTAAGTCTGCACCCACAAGAGTCACAGAGCTCACTGAGCTAATCAAAGAGGCTGGAGGAATGAATGAAAGAGCAAGGAAGCTAACTGCTCAGCAGCAGGAGAGGAGAGATAAGGTGGTTGTGAAAATGGAGACAATTGTTGAGTTAGCTGAGAGAAAAAGAAAGGAGAGGCTAGCCACATTTGATAAAACTACTTCAAAGAAGTTCAGGAGTGGTTATCAAAGGTGGGCTGCTAAGCTGAAGAGAGACAAGATCACTCCATCTCAGAACAGATTCCCTCATCATGATGCCTGGGTTCCTAAGAAGCTCAATGATGCTTGGGAGATTGCTAAAAGGGAATTTGTGTATTCCTTTTATGCCAGTGGAGAGTTAGGAAGAGACAATGCTCAAGAAGTTTTCAACTCATGGTTGTTTGATGCCTATCCTAAACTCTATCCTGAGATCAGTGATGCTTGGAATGATGCCTTCCCTGATCAAGCCATGAAGGCCCCTGAGCAAATCACCTACTGGACTTGAGCTTTCCACCAAACAACTTCATCCTCGAATTGAATACGAGGACTTGATCACCCACTTTGAACTCCTTTTTCCTCAATCGAGCATCATGTCACTTCTTGGTCTTCTCCTTGAAAATTCGGGCATTCTCGTAGGCACTATCTCGAAACTCCTCCAACTCATGCAATTGGAGTAATCTCTTTTCACCAACCAATGCACTATCAAAATTCGGCTTCTTGATCGTCCAATATGCCTTGTGCTCCAACTCCATGGGCAAGTGACATGCCTTTCCAAAAACTAATTGGTAAGGAGACATACCAAGCGGAGTTTTGAAAGCTGTCCTATATGCCCACAGTGCATCATCAAGCTTCATTGCCCAATCCTTCCTACTAATGTTCACCGTCTTCTAAAAAATATCCTTGATTTGACGACTCGATACCTCTGCAAGACCGTTAGATTGAGGATGATAAGCAGTAGAGACTCGATGACTTACCTCATATTTTGACAGCAACTTCTCCATCCACTTGTTCACAAAGTGACTTCCCCCATCACTAATCAAAGCTGGTTTGTTTTGGGAACTAGGACCTGGAATTTCCTAGTGATCAATCATCCTAAGAGAGGATTAGTTGATCAGTGCACCTTGGCACTATAACACAAGGAATTCCAAGTGAAAGGAATTCTCCTGTTTAATCAGGACAGCGGACGTAGGAGATTCTTCTCCGAACCACTTTATACCTTGTGTTCTTATTATCTGCTTTCCTAAGTGTGTGTTAATCTCAAAGTTTATCAAAGTAAAACGAGTTTTCTAAAGGGCTCACTAATCCGCATCTGAAAGTTAATTAGATAGTAGTTCAACTGAAAGTCTTGAGCTTTCAGTGGAGGTATTATCTCAGTAAGCTTCACAAAGTAACTCTCAGCAGACCTTAAGTCCACTGACGAGCTACTGTCTTAAGTAACCTGATAAGTTCTATAAGAAGTTTTAATTTGTAATCACATGTGTATTCCCCCCCCATACACCTGTTTACTCGTTTCGGGACCAACAATTGGTATCAGAGCAGTGGTTCAAAAGACCATTGTTCTAAGTAAACCTTGTGCTTAAAGGTATTTTTTTAAGGGTCACCTGAATTGATCTTTTGATAAACTTGTTTATATACTATGACTGACAATGCAGCTAGGGTAGCACCACCAGCAGAGAACAACATGGGAGTTAATCCCTTGAACCATATGTCTTATCACAAGCTTCCACAATTCTCAGTGGAAAACTATGACTTCTGGAAGATCAGAATGAGAGCTCATCTTGCCTGTGTGCATGATGAAATATTGAGGGTTATTACTAAAGGTCCATTTGTTTTTATGACACCTAACCCCAGAACTACAACTGAAACTATTGCAGATCCTAGAGAAGAATGGCCCAAGGATGAAGATAACTTCACTGCAGATGAGAGGAGGAGAAACAACCTCAACTTCATAAACATGAACATTCTCTACACCACTATTCCAGATTCTGTAATGGGAAGAGTAATCCATTGCAAAACTGCAAAGGAACTATGGGACACTCTTTCTCTCATGTGTGAAGGAACTGACAAGATAAAGGAGAACAAGCTTTCAGTAGCTGTTCAAAAGTATTAGCAGTTCACCATGGAGCCCACTGAGACCATTGACCAGCTTGATGGGAGGTTCACAGACATCATGAATGAGATAAATTCTCTGGGAAAAGTCTATACAAAAAGGGAGGTTGCCTTAAAGATCCTGAGAGGTCTAACCTCAAGATGGGATGTGTACTCTGTGATGATGCAGAATACCAAGGATCTATCCAACATGTCTATGCAACAGGTATTCTCTGAACTCAAGGCTTATGAGTTTGATCTGAACAGGAAATGGGCTCCTGATGAGACCTTAGCTGAGAAGGGAGTAGCCTTCAAAGCCAAGGAGTCTGAGCCAAAATCCCCAAAGCCTCTGAAGAGTACAAAGGCAAGCAAGTCTCAAAGTAAGGCTGAGACGCAGGAAGAAATCAGCCTGATGGCTAAAAGGTTTGAATAACTTAACAGCCGCTTTGACAAGTATAAAAGATTTTACAGGGATAACATGGAAGGTAGAAGTTATCCACAAAAGACCACCAAAGAAGGAGAGAAAAGCTCATCTGAGCTGGAAAAGAAGAAGGAATACAAGAATTACACCAAGGCTGAAGGATCATCATCAAAGACCAGAGAGTCCACTGAGGAAAAGAATAATGATGCCAACCAGTGTTTTCAGTGCAAGAAGATTGGGCACTTTCAATATGATTGTCCCCAACTGAGTACAAAAGAGAGAAAGGAAAGGCAAGCCAAAAGAGGCAGAAGATATGGAGAAAGGAAAGCCATGGTGGCTGAGGATGTGGATGAAAATCTGGAGTCATCTGATGGACTGTTCTCTGACAGCAGTGATGATGACATGTGCCTCATGGCAAGAGAAGAACCGGAGGTAAAATCTAAATCATCCATTTCTCTAGAACACACACCTGAGCTAAGCTCAGAGTCAACTGAGGAACTCAATCTTCAGTCCGCTCTGGAACAATTGATGATTGATTTCTCAAGGTTGCAAGAAGCAAGTTTCTGTCTTCAAGATGAAAACAACCAACTCCTGAGTGAAAACTCCAAGTTAATCGAGTCTGGGAATCAAGCAGATCTGAACTTAGCCAAATCTACCATTGAACTAAAAAAAGAGGTTGAAACCCTCAGGAGTCAAGGAAATGGTAGAGATCAACTGATAAAAGATCTCAATGAATCTAAGACAAAATTAACTGAAGAGAATTTAAAATTGGTAAGTCAAATAAAGGATTTTCTCCTGAAAATTGATGTCTTACAAAAATCTGAAGAGACCTTGTTAAAAAGGATTGATGCTCTAAACAAACCCTCTCTTGCCATAGAGGAGATTCAAAATTTTCAAATCAATCCTAACAACAAGTGTGGGATAGGCTTTATCCCAAAACCTTCAGAAGGTCCTCTGAGTGTTGCTTCTTCAAGTGGCACAAAGAGAGTTTTTGTCAAGTCTGTGACATTTCAACCACAGACTGTGGATAAAGGAAAAAGGCTCAGGTGACTTATCAAACTAGATCTCAGCAGAGGTACTATCAGCCGAGGTCTTCACAGATGAAGCAACCTCAACTGAAAGCACCCAGGCATGAGCAGTCCTCAAGGAATGACTCATATGGAAGACCTATTCCTTTTGTGCCTAAAGGAAAAGGTCCTTCATACCTTTATCAACAAAAACCAAGACTAGGTACACCCAAGCCAAAGAGAAAGAATGTGAAGAAGGTTCATGTTCCTTCAAAGGCTGACACCCATAGAAAGTTTACTCCCAAGGCACCTAGGGAGATAATAATCTATGTAGATGTTTATGGAAGACAAATTAGCCAATCTAAAGTGATTAGAACTGTGAGGCAAATTTGGATTCTGAAAGGTACAGCTAACCTGGTAGGACCCAATACCAAATGGGTACCTAAAGCTTGATTTGTGATTGTAGGGCTCAGTGGACCTCAACAAAGGAGAAGATCTTAAATCTTCAGTCTGGTACTTGAATAGTGGATGTTCTAGGCACATGACTGGCAACAAAGATCTCCTGACAGAATTTGTTGAGAAAGAAGGTCCACGAGTCACTTTTGGTGACAACACACAAGGAGCCACTAAAGGTTATGGTACTTTAGTAATTGGCTCAGTAAGAGTAAGCAATGTATCCTTTGTCAGTGGACTTAAGCATAATCTTCTGTCCATGAGTCAATTCTGTGATAAAGGATACAGTGTTGAATTTTCATGTAACCTGTATTTTGTTAAGAATATATCTTCACAACAGGTACTACTAACTGGGTCAAGAAAGGGAAATGTCTATCTTGCAGATTGGAAGTCTTGCACACCCAATGCATGTCTTATTGCTAAGAGCTCAACTGACACTAATTGGATATGGCACAAAAGGCTAAGTCATCTGAACTTCAAGATGATGAACAGGATAGCAAGACATGGACTGGTAGAAGGAATGCCAAATGAAGTATACAACAAATAACATATCTGCAAAGCCTGTCAGGGGGGAAAGCAAGTAAAGACATCTTTTAAGAGCAAAGTAGCAACCTCTACTGACAGAGTACTTCAACTGTTGCATATGGATCTCTTTAGTCCAGTAACCCCTGTAAGTATCAATGGGAGAAAGTATACACTTGTTGTTGTTGATGATTTCTCCAGGTACACATGGGTGATATTCCTAGCAAGCAAAAATGAGACTCAACTGAGGCTGCCAGAGCTCCTGAAGAAAGTTAGCAATGAGAAGAGCCTAAACATTGTAAAGATAAGATCATATAAGGGCACTAAATTCATTAATTCTATTATATCTGATTATTGCAAAGAATTAGTTATTTCACATGAGACATCAGCTGCAAGAACTCCACAACAAAATGGAGTAGCTGAAAGAAGAAACAGAACTCTCAATGAGGCAGCAAGGACAATGCTTGCAGAAGCTCAAGTTCCTAAAAGATTTTGGGCTGAAGCTATCAACACTGCCTGACACACTAAAAAAAGATCCATGGTAACCAAACATCAAGGAAAAACTCCATATGAATTATGGAATGGCAGAAAGCCACAGGTATCCTATTTTCATATTTTTGGTTGCAAGTGTTTCATTCAAAACAATGGGAAAACTCAACTGAAAGCTTTTGATAGCAAAGCTGATGAAGGAATTTTCTTAGGATATTCCCAAATCAGTAGAGCTTTCAAAGTTTACAACTGTAGAACTCTTGTTGTGGAAGAAACACCTCATGTGGTCTTTGATGAATCTACTTTTGAGTCCAGGAGTAAGGAGAATGAGGAGGTAATTAGCAAAAGACTAACCAGACTGAGTATCAAGTCTAAAGGCTATCCTGAGAATTGTGTTGATACATACATCCCAACATGGGACAATTTAGAAGATCAACAATTCAAGGAGGTCACCCAAAGTCAAACCACCCCTCGTAGCTCACCTGAGAGCTCTCCTAAACAAGCAACTGAACTGATGAACCCTATCCCAGTCAAGAGGTAAGCAATGTCAATGAAGATGTGGTCACAGCTGAGACATCCACTAATCCCATCATTCAAGGGGGAACCAATGAGATTACCATTGAGAATGAGAATACCTTGAATGATGACTCAGGACTTCAACCCTCTGTTTTATTTCCTGAATTCGATTTCATTCCAATATCTAGTGACTCAACTTCAGAAGAGTCAAACTCTACTGAAAGGCATCAGCCTAGGAGGACTTGGCTCTCAGATCACCCTGTTGAGCAAATCCTAGGTGATCCTTCCCCAGGAGTCAAAACTAGAAGTTTTCATGGAGAAAGTGCTTTGTTTTGTTGTTTCTTATCAAACCAGGAACCAAGTTCCATAGCAGAAGCACTTCAAGATTCCAACTGGATCATTGCCATGCAAGAAGAGCTCAACCAGTTCACAAGGAATCAAGTTTAGGAGTTGGTGGATAGACCATATTACTGCAATGTGATAGGAACCAAGTGGGTATTCAAAAAGAAGAAGGATGAGAATGATATCATAGTCATAAACAAAGCCAGGCTTATAGCAAAGGGCTATTCTCAAGTTGAAGGATTTGACTATGATGAAACATTTGCCCCAGTAGCCAGATTGGAGGCAATAAGGTTATTTCTTGTATATGCTGCTCACAAGAAATTCAAGGTGTACCAGATGGATGTTAAAAGTGCATTCTTGAATGGAGTACTCAATGAAGAAGTCTATGTGGAGCAACCCCCAGGTTTTGAAGAAAGTCACAAAGTATATAGACTGAGAAAAGCTCTATATGGACTGAAACAGGCTCCAAGAGCTTGGTATGATACTTAGTCACAATTCCTTTTGGATCATGGTTTCATCAAAGGGAGAGTTGATAGAACTCTATTCAGGATCACAAAAGGAGAGGACACTTTGCTTGTACAAATCTATGTGGATGATATCATTTTTGGTTGTCCCAACCAAGTCCTCTGTGAAAAGTTTTCTCAACTGATGAAGGGAAAATTTGAGATGTCTATGATGGGAGAAATGAATTTCTTCCTAGGACTTCAAGTTAAGTAGTCCCCTGAAGGAATCTTCATCAATCAAGCCAAATACACAAGGGAGCTGATCAACAAGTTTGGATGCCAGACCATCAAAGTAGCAAGAGTTCCACTCAACACCAACACCAAGATGGAACCAGATGAAGATGGTGAATCAGTAGACCAGACTCATTACAGAGCTATCATTGGATCTCTACTGTATCTCACAGCAAGCAGGCCTGATATCACATTTGCAGTTGGGATTTGTGCAAGATATCAAGCCAACCCCAAGAAAAGTCATCTGGAAGCTGCTAAGAGGATTCTCAAATATCTTAAGGGTACTGTGAATATGGGATTGTGGTATCCCTCAGATGACAATCTGGAACTCACAGGATACTCAAATGCTGCCTATGGAGGATGTAGAATGACAGGAAATCAACCTCAGGCACTTGTCAATTCTTGGGAAGTAAGCTGATTTCTTGGTTCTCCAAGAAACAAAATTCAGTAGCCACAAGCACTACTGAAGCTGAGTATATGGCATCTGGAAGTTGTTGTGCTCAAATTCTTTGGCTAAGACAACAACTAAGAGATTACAATATCTTTGCCAATGAAGTCCCTATTTTCTGTGACAATAATAATGCAATTGCTATTTCAGAAAATCCAGTTCTCCACACAAGATGCAAACATGTGGATATAAGGCATCATTTCATCAGAGATCATGTGGAGAAGGACATCAAAATGCTCAAAATCCACACTGACAAGCAAAAGGCAGATATCTTCACAAAACCCTTGGCTGAAGCAAGGTTTCAAGAGTTGTCAGTAGAGCTTGGACTCCTAGATCCAGGAGAGTAAAGAAAGGATTTAATCTCAGAAGAGTTACCTTCAACTCAGTAGAGGTTCATATTCAGAAGAGGATCTTTCTCAGAAGAAGCTCCTCATCTCAGAAGAGGACTGAATATCAGACGAGGTCGAACCTCAGTGGAGGTCAAAAGTTTATACTTAGTGTTTTTCAAATCTAAAGCCTCTTAGTTTTTAAAATATATATTTTGATTCAATAGAATTTCTAATGAGTGCTTTCTGAAAATTAAATCTTTCTTTCACTTTTTCGAAGAGATTTTGGTATGGCAAGCATTTAATGCGCGTTGTACAAGTCAGGTTTACTTTTACAGTTACCTATCTCACGCGCCTTAAAACCCGGACGATGTGACCTTCCGGCTACCAACCCTTCCAATCCATACCATTCATTTTAGGCGGTTCTTTTCTAACCGTCAAGATATCTTAAAAATTCCCCACTAAACTCTTGGACTATCCACGATCTCAAACTAGATCATTCTCAGACGTTGATTTTTTTCAGATCAATCTAACCGCTTATTTCTCATATAAAAGCCCCAAATTTCAGCCTAAGAACCTTTTCGAACACACTTTCAAGCAAACACTTACTATCTATCCTATACACTCATCAAATTTTTCTCTCAAACCTCTTTTGTTTAAATGGCAAAACTAAATCTTAGTTTCCTTACCAATAAGGAAAACTTCTGGTATGAACCCATTGTGGTTTTTGATAATCCTGATATAGAAACCAAACCAGAATTTGCCCATATCAAAGAAGCCCTAGAGTTGCTTAAATCTGCTGGGTTAGAGAAGTTTCTATCTGTTCATCCTAAGAACTGCTTTGACAGGTAGGTTCTTGAGTTTTTCAATAATATATCCAACTCTGATTCGAGGATCAGGTTTCATCTAATACTCCAGAGAAAGAAGAAGGTGATGAGGGATGATATGGAAATAGTTGAACACCAGAAGATAAAGAAGGAGATCTGTGTCAGTGGTGATGATCTGAAGGAGTTGTTTGATCTCCCCTCTGAAGGTCCGAATCCAGATACCTGCATCGTGGATGAAGAGGAAGAATGGGTCAATACCATTATGCAGAGGAAGGTGAAATACAGTCCAACAATGAACAAAAATGTACTTTTACCAGTATATAATGTTCTCTGTGAAGTTGTTGGAAAATGTATCTTGGGAAACCAAGGAAGCACAGAATAAGTGAGCAAGCCCAAGCTCAGGCTGATGAAGGCGATTGTGGAAAGCAAGGAGAAGCCATACAACTGGCAACAGTTCTTTTTTAGGGCACTGAACAAGGAGCACTCAAAACTCCAACCTGACAAAACTCCCCAACTATCCAGTAAGCTCAATTTTGCAACAAAAATCTCCTATCTGATAGAGAACGTAGATCTGGGAGTGGACTGGATTCCAGACAGGAAATGGAGCAATCTCAAAGCCTTGTTCAAATCTGGAAAGGCTCTGGAGAATAGAATGATCAAGCCTACTGAGGAGAGCCCAGAGGCAGTTGAGGAAGAGGAAACTAATCCCTACTGAAGGGAAGAAAACCAAGCTGAAAAGGAGGCTGGTTAAGTTGAGTGACAAGATGGCACAGCACAAAGAAGCAGAGGCATAGAAAGCTTCTAAGAAGGAGAAGAAGAGGTCTACTGAGGCAGAGAAGGACAGTGCCTCCAAGAAAGTCAGAGTCACCAACTCTACTGATGAATCTTCATCAGGTAACCCAGACTCTTCTCCCAACATTATCTCAACTGAGTCTGACTCAGATGTCCCTGCACCCACCCCCATCAAATCTAAAACAACTAAACCTCGCACTCCTGCCAAAACCAAACGCATCTCCACAATAACCAAAACCCCCACTGATGGCTCTCAACAGCCAGAAAGTGGATCCCAAACAACCCCCACTGAACCCATCTCAACCCCTACTGAAACCACTCCATCAAACCCTACTGAACCTACATCATCAACCCCCACTAATCAAAACCCTACATCCACTGATACTCTAAACGAAACCTCCACTGAACCAAACATTCCCGATTCACACTCAACTCAACTGGAGTCTATCCCAGAAGAGCCAACTGAAAGCAGATCCCCTACCCCTTCCCTTCCTTCAGACGATGAAGAAGAGTACTCATTCCTAGATACACTCAAGGATGAGGTAGCTTACTCTTTGGAGTCTAAATACCCTGATCTTGACAACTTTCCCTCACTCAAAGCCATGTTCTTGAGACTGAGACTCATTGTCCAGCTCAAGGATAGAAGACTTGGTGAAATCCTTCTGGCTGTAAGAGGCAGCAGTGCAGAGGAATGGAAAATGGAGGAAGTAGAAGTACTGCAGTTTGCTGGGATGCACAAGACCAGACTTCTCTGTGATGAGAAGATTTTTGAAAGTCTGGTTTTGGAGAAGATTGCTGAGGCAAGGAAAGAAGTAGAGGTGGAAAAGGCTGCTGAAGGAGAGAAAGAGAAGTCAGCTGAGCCTACAGCTGAAGGAGGAGCTTATATTGAGCATTATATTGAGGCAACTGAGAAGGAGGAGGAGTAGGAGAATAGTGAGGTGGAGAAGGTAGATGAAACTGTACAAGGAGGAGGTGCTTCACCAAAGCAAGGTGATGGTGAAACAGCCAAGGATGTATCCATGGCAAGGGATACTGAGGCACAAAATTTGCCACAGGAGAGCTCAGTAGAGGTGTCTACTGAAGCTCTCCCACAACAGCCCTCAGTGGTGGCTAAGGAGTCAACTGAGGTGTCTGGTTCAGGAGTAGTTGAAAAATCTAATGAAAAAGAAAATGAGGTGGAAATCACTGCTGTAAAGAGTGGAGAGATAAGAGCAATCATCCCTGTAAAGGGTGAATTGGCTGAAAAAAATGCAGTTGAAAAGGAGAGTGATGAAGAGAAAAGAAAGAAGAGTGAGGAGGAGGGAGTCCCTATGGAGATAGAGGCATCAGGAAACCTAGGTGGTGAGGCTGAGGGAGTTAGAACTAACACTATTTGCCATGCAGGTACTCAAACTCTTGAAATTCCCACAGCTGTGGTCAACCTAACTCCTCTGAGTGATGCTTTTCACTCACTCAAAGAAGAAAGCCTTCCATCTCTTCAAGCACAGCTAAGGGATGTCCAGGAGATTGTACAAGAAGAAGTGGATGAGATGGTTATCCTCTCAGACCACATTGATGAACTCATGGAATCCACAACTACATCACTTCAGAATCTCACACTAAAAGTAGAAGACTCTCAGCAGATGGTGATTGATGTAGTTGAAGGACAAAGTGTACTGGTCATAGATGCCCTGAAGAAGCTGGAGAAGACTGAAGAAGAGGCCAGAACCAAGTTTCTCAAAGACTCACTAGAGAACGTATCCATCAACCTGAAGTCCTCAGTAGAGGCTTTCTCAGCAGACCTACTAGGGAAGGTTGAAGGGTTATGGAACTCTAAGATGACTGAATTCGAGGCCAAACATGCTGAGTTAGGAGCTAAACTGGGAGAGGTATTGAAGAAGGCAGCTGAAGACTTCCCAACTCAAGAGAAAACAAATGTGCTGATCGATGAGAAGCTGGCACAATTTATTGAATTTGGGCAGACAGCTGGAGCGACCCTGGAGAGGCTTGAAGATGAGGTAGATCATTACTCAACTGAGCTGAAGGCATTAGCCCATGATCAACTGAAGCTCAACATCACTGTAGCTGAATGCATGATTAATGCCGGAAAGGGGTAAAAGAGGATAAGTGCTAAGGACATGAAGTTTGATCCAAAGAACAAGATGAATATTATCCTTGAAACCCCTGACTTCGAGAAAGGCCAACAAGTGAAGAGCACCTTGAAAAGGTTGATGCCGAAGCTCAAAAGATTGCAGAAGCCAAGAAGGGCAAGGAGACCTCCTCAGCTGACCTATCAAAGTTCAAAGAG
This sequence comes from Ballota nigra, assembly GCA_947034835.1. Classification (NCBI taxonomy): domain Eukaryota; kingdom Viridiplantae; phylum Streptophyta; class Magnoliopsida; order Lamiales; family Lamiaceae; genus Ballota; species Ballota nigra. Next base: position 32,253,517 of record OX344728.1, on the reverse strand, counting down.
GAGCATCTGAATGAGAAGGAGGAGAGAGCTACAAAGAAGGGGGAAACCACAAAGAGAAAGGCATTTGATGCCCTCTCAGCAGAGGTTGCCTAAAATACAAGAACCTCAGGGAGGTTGGCAGCTAAGTCCACAACCTCTACTGATGAAGTTCAGGTACTCTCTATTCTCAATCCTGAACCTTTGTCTTCTGAACCTCCTAAGTCTGCACCCACAAGAGTCACAGAGCTCACTGAGCTAATCAAAGAGGCTGGAGGAATGAATGAAAGAGCAAGGAAGCTAACTGCTCAGCAGCAGGAGAGGAGAGATAAGGTGGTTGGGAAAATGGAGACAATTGTTGAGTTAGCTGAGAGAAAAAGAAAGGAGAGGCTAGCCACATTTGATAAAACTACTTCAAAGAAGTTCAGGAGTGGTTATCAAAGGTGGGCTGCTAAGCTGAAGAGAGATAAGATCACTCCATCTCAGAACAGATTCCCTCATCATGATGCCTGGGTTCCTAAGAAGCTCAATGATGCTTGGGAGACTGCTAAAAGGGAATTTGTGTATTCCTTTTATGCCAGTGGAGAGTTAGGAAGAGACAATGCTCAAGAAGTTTTCAACTCATGGTTGTTTGATGCCTATCCTAAACTCTATCCTGAGATCAGTGATGCTTGGAATGATGCCTTCCCTGATCAAGCCATGAAGGCCCCTGAGCAAATCACCTACTGGACTTGAGCTTTCCACCAAACAACTTCATCCTCGAATTGAATACGAGGACTTGATCACCCACTTTGAACTCCTTTTTCCTCAATCGAGCATCATGTCACTTCTTGGTCTTCTCCTTGAAAATTCGGGCATTCTCGTAGGCACTATCTCGAAACTCCTCCAACTCATGCAATTGGAGTAATCTCTTTTCACCAACCAAGGCACTATCAAAATTCAACTTCTTGATCGTCCAATATGCCTTGTGCTCCAACTCCATGGGCAAGTGACATGCCTTTCCAAAAACTAATTGGTAAGGAGACATACCAAGCGGAGTTTTGAAAGCTGTCCTATATGCCCACAGTGCATCATCAAGCTTCATTGCCCAATCCTTCCTACTAATGTTCACCGTCTTCTAAAAAATATCCTTGATTTGACGACTCGATACCTCTGCAAGACCGTTAGATTGAGGATGATAAGCAGTAGAGACTCGATGACTTACCTCATATTTTGACAGCAACTTCTCCATCCACTTGTTCACAAAGTGACTTCCCCCATCACTAATCAAAGCTGGTTTGTTTTGGGAACTAGGACCTGGAATTTCCTAGTGATCAATCATCCTAAGAGAGGATTAGTTGATCAGTGCACCTTGGCACTATAACACAAGGAATTCCAAGTGAAAGGAATTCTCCTGTTTAATCAGGACAGCGGACGTAGGAGATTCTTCTCCGAACCACTTTATACCTTGTGTTCTTATTATCTGCTTTCCTAAGTGTGTGTTAATCTCAAAGTTTATCAAAGTAAAACGAGTTTTCTAAAGGGCTCACTAATCCGCATCTGAAAGTTAATTAGATAGTAGTTCAACTGAAAGTCTTGAGCTTTCAGTGGAGGTATTATCTCAGTAAGCTTCACAAAGTAACTCTCAGCAGACCTTAAGTCCACTGACGAGCTACTGTCTTAAGTAACCTGATAAGTTCTATAAGAAGTTTTAATTTGTAATCACAGGTGTATTCCCCCCCCCCATACACCTGTTTACTCGTTTCGGAACCAACAATTGGTATCAGAGCAGTGGTTCAAAAGACCATTGTTCTAAGTAAACCTTGTGCTTAAAGGTATTTTTTTAAGGGTCACCTGAATTGATCTTTTGATAAACTTGTTTATATACTATGACTGACAATGCAGCTAGGGTAGCACCACCAGCAGAGAACAACATGAGAGTTAATCCCTTGAACCATATGTCTCATCACAAGCTTCCACAATTCTCAGTGGAAAACTATGACTTCTGGAAGATCAGAATGAGAGCTCATCTTGCCTGTGTGCATGATGAAATATTGAGGGTTATTACTAAAGGTCCATTTGTTTTTATGACACCTAACCCCAGAACTACAACTGAAACTATTGCAGATCCTAGAGAAGAATGGCCCAAGGATGAAGATAACTTCACTGCAGATGAGAGGAGGAGAAACAACCTCAACTTCATAAACATGAACATTCTCTACACCACTATTCCAGATTCTGTAATGGGAAGAGTAATCCATTGCAAAACTGCAAAGGAACTATGGGACACTCTTTCTCTCATGTGTGAAGGAACTGACAAGATAAAGGAGAACAAGCTTTCAGTAGCTGTTCAAAAGTATTAGCAGTTCACCATGGAGCCCACTGAGACCATTGACCAACTTGATGGGAGGTTCACAGACATCATGAATGAGATAAATTCTCTGGGAAAAGTCTATACAAAAAGGGAGGTTGCCTTAAAGATCCTGAGAGGTCTAACCTCAAGATGGGATGTGTACTCTGTGATGATGCAGAATACCAAGGATCTATCCAACATGTCTATGCAACAGGTATTCTCTGAACTCAAGGCTTATGAGTTTGATCTGAACAGAAAAAGGGCTCCTGATGAGACCTTAGCTGAGAAGGGAGTAGCCTTCAAAGCCAAGGAGTCTGAGCCAAAATCCCCAAAGCCTCTGAAGAGTACAAAGGCAAGCAAGTCTCAAAGTAAGGCTGAGACGCAGGAAGAAATCAGCCTGATGGCTAGAAGGTTTGAATAACTTAACAACCGCTTTGACAAGTATAAAAGATTTTACAGGGATAACATGGAAGGTAGAAGTTATCCACAAAAGACCACCAAAGAAGGAGAGAAAAGCTCATCTGAGCTGGAAAAGAAGAAGGAATACAAGAATTACACCAAGGCTGAAGGATCATCATCAAAGACCAGAGAGTCCACTGAGGAAAAGAATAATGATGCCAACCAGTGTTTTCAGTGCAAGAAGATTGGGCACTTTCAATATGATTGTCCCCAACTGAGCACAAAAGAGAGAAAGGAAAGGCAAGCCAAAAGAGACAGAAGATATGGAGAAAGGAAAGCCATGGTGGCTGAGGATGTGGATGAAAATCTGGAGTCATCTGATGGACTGTTCTCTGACAGCAGTGATGATGACATGTGCCTCATGGCAAGAGAAGAACCGGAGGTAAAATCTAAATCATTCATTTCTCTAGAACACACACCTGAGCTAAGCTCAGAGTCAACTGAGGAACTCAATCTTCAGTCCGCTCTGGAACAATTGATGATTGATTTCTCAAGGTTGCAAGAAGCAAGTTTCTGTCTTCAAGATGAAAACAACCAACTCCTGAGTGAAAACTCCAAGTTAATCGAGTCTGGGAATCAAGCAGATCTGAACTTAGCCAAATCTACCATTGAACTAAAAAAAGAGGTTGAAACCCTCAGGAGTCAAGGAAATGGTAGAGATCAACTGATAAAAGATCTCAATGAATCTAAGACAAAATTAACTGAAGAGAATTTAAAATTGGTAAGCCAAATAAAGGATTTTCTCCTGAAAATTGATGTCTTACAAAAATCTGAAGAGACCTTGTTAAAAAGGATTGATGCTCTAAACAAACCCTCTCTTGCCATAGAGGAGATTCAAAATTTTCAAATCAATCCTAACAACAAGTGTGGGATAGGCTTTATCCCAAAACCTTCAGAAGGTCCTCTGAGTGTTGCTTCTTCAAGTGGCACAAAGAGAGTTTTTGTCAAGTCTGTGACATTTCAACCACAGACTGTGGATAAAGGAAAAAGGCTCAGGTGACTTATCAAACTAGATCTCAGCAGAGGTACTATCAGCCGAGGTCTTCACAGATGAAGCAACCTCAACTGAAAGCACCCAGGCATGAGCAGTCCCCAAGGAATGACTCATATGGAAGACCTATTCCTTTTGTGCCTAAAGGAAAAGGTCCTTCATACCTTTATCAACAAAAACCAAGACTAGGTACACCCAAGCCAAAGAGAAAGAATGTGAAGAAGGTTCCTGTTCCTTCAAAGGCTGACACCCATAGAAAGTTTACTCCCAAGGCACCTAGGGAGATAATAATCTATGTAGATGTTTATGGAAGACAAATTAGCCAATCTAAAGTGATTAGAACTGTGAGGCAAATTTGGATTCTGAAAGGTACAGCTAACCTGGTAGGACCCAATACCAAATGGGTACCTAAAGCTTGATTTGTGATTGTAGGGCTCAGTGGACCTCAACAAAGGAGAAGATCTTAAATCTTCAGTCTGGTACTTGAATAGTGGATGTTCTAGGCACATGACTGGCAACAAAGATCTCCTGACAGAATTTGTTGAGAAAGAAGGTCCATGAGTCACTTTTCGTGACAACACACAAGGAGCCACTAAAGGTTATGGTACTTTAGTAATTGGCTCAGTAAGAGTAAGCAATGTATCCTTTGTCAGTGGACTTAAGCATAATCTTCTGTCCATGAGTCAATTCTGTGATAAAGGATACAGTGTTGAATTTTCATGTAACCTGTATTTTGTTAAGAATATATCTTCACAACAGGTACTACTAACTGGGTCAAGAAATGGAAATGTCTATCTTGCAGATTGGAAGTCTTGCACACCCAATGCATGTCTTATTGCTAAGAGCTCAACTGACACTAATTGGATATGGCACAAAAGGCTAAGTCATCTGAACTTCAAGATGATGAACAGGATAGGAAGACATGGACTGGTAGAAGGAATGCCAAATGAAGTATACAACAAATAACATATCTGCAAAGCCTGTCAGGGGGGAAAGCAAGTAAAGGCATCTTTTAAGAGCAAAGTAGCAACCTCTACTGACAGAGTACTTCAACTGTTGCATATGGATCTCTTTGGTCCAGTAACCCCTGTAAGTATCAATGGGAGAAAGTATACACTTGTTGTTGTTGATGATTTCTCCAGGTACACATGGGTGATATTCCTAGCAAGCAAAAATGAGACTCAACTGAGGCTGCCAGAGCTCCTGAAGAAAGTTAGCAATGAGAAGAGCCTAAACATTGTAAAGATAAGATCAGATAAGGGCACTGAATTCATTAATTCTATTATATCTGATTATTGCAAAGAATTAGTTATTTCACATGAGACATCAGCTGCAAGAACTCCACAACAAAATGGAGTAGCTGAAAGAAGAAATAGAACTCTCAATGAGGCAGCAAGGACAATGCTTGCAGAAGCTCAAGTTCCTAAAAGATTTTGGGCTGAAGCTATCAACACTGCCTGACACACTAAAAAAAGATCCATGGTAATCAAACATCAAGGAAAAACTCCATATGAATTATGGAATGGCAGAAAGCCACAGGTATCCTATTTTCATATTTTTGGTTGCAAGTGTTTCATTCAAAACAATGGGAAAACTCAACTGAAAGCTTTTGATAGCAAAGCTGATGAAGGAATTTTCTTAGGATATTCCCAAATCAGTAGAGCTTTCAAAGTTTACAACTGTAGAACTCTTGTTGTGGAAGAAACACCTCATGTGGTCTTTGATGAATCTACTTTTGAGTCCAGGAGTAAGGAGAATGAGGAGGTAATTAGCAAAAGACTAACCAGACTGAGTATCAAGTCTAAAGGCTATCCTGAGAATTGTGTTGATACATACATCCCAACATGGGACAATTTAGAAGATCAACAATTCAAGGAGGTCACCCAAAGTCAAACCACCCCTCGTAGCTCACCTGAGAGCTCTCCTAAACAAGCAACTGAACTGATGAACACTATCCCAGTCAAGAGGTAAGCAATGTCAATGAAGATGTGGTCACAGCTGAGACATCCACTGAACCCATCATTCAAGGGGGAACCAATGAGATTACCATTGAGAATGAGAATACCTTGAATGATGACTCAGGACTTCAACCCTCTGTTTTATTTCCTGAATTCGATTTCATTCCAATATCTAGTGACTCAACTTCAGAAGAGTCAAACTCTACTGAAAGGCATCAGCCTAGGAGGACTTGGCTCTCAGATCACCCTGTTGAGCAAATCCTAGGTGATCCTTCCCCAGGAGTCAAAACTAGAACTTTTCATGGAGAAAGTGCTTTGTTTTGTTGTTTCTTATCAAACCAGGAACCAAGTTCCATAGCAGAAGCACTTCAAGATTCCAACTAGATCATTGCCATGCAAGAAGAGCTCAACCAGTTCACAAGGAATCAAGTTTAGGAGTTGGTGGATAGACCATATCACTGCAATATGATAGGAACCAAGTGGGTATTCAAAAAGAAGAAGGATGAGAATGATATCATAGTCATAAACAAAGACAGGCTTATAGCAAAGGGCTATTCTCAAGTTGAAGGATTTGACTATGATGAAACATTTGCCCCAGTAGCCAGATTGGAGGCAATAAGGTTATTTCTTGTATATGCTGCTCACAAGAAATTCAAGGTGTACCAGATGGATGTTAAAAGTGCATTCTTGAATGGAGTACTCAATGAAGAAGTCTATGTGGAGCAACCCCCAGGTTTTGAAGAAAGTCACAAAGTATATAGACTGAGAAAAGCTCTATATGGACTGAAACAGGCTCCAAGAGCTTGGTATGATACTTTGTCACAATTCCTTTTGGATCATGGTTTCATCAAAGGGAGAGTTGATAGAACTCTATTCAGGATCACAAAAGGAGAGGACACTTTGCTTGTACAAATCTATGTGGATGATATCATTTTTGGTTGTCCCAACCAAGTCCTCTGTGAAAAGTTTTCTCAACTGATGAAGGGAAAATTTGAGATGTCTATGATGGGAGAAATGAATTTCTTCCTAGGACTTCAAGTTAGGTAGTCCCCTGAAGGAATCTTCATCAATCAAGCCAAATACACAAGGGAGCTGATCAACAAGTTTGGATGCCAGACCATCAAAGTAGCAAGAGTTCCACTCAACACCAACACCAAGATGGAACCAGATGAAGATGGTGAATCAGTAGACCAGACTCATTACAGAGCTATCATTGGATCTCTACTGTATCTCACAGCAAGCAGGCCTGATATCACATTTGCAGTTGGGATTTGTGCAAGATATCAAGCCAACCCCAAGAAAAGTCATCTGGAAGCTGCTAAGAGGATTCTCAAATATCTTAAGGGTACTGTGAATATGGGATTGTGGTATCCCTCAGATGACAATCTGGAACTCACAGGATACTCAAATGCTGCCTATGGAGGATGTAGAATGACAGGAAATCAACCTCAGGCACTTGTCAATTCTTGGGAAGTAAGCTGATTTCTTGGTTCTCCAAGAAACAAAATTCAGTAGCCACAAGTGTTGGGAAAATATAGGGGTGCCCGGAATCTATTCGGGATGAATTTTAAATACGAATTTAAATACAATTATTACTATCATGAATTAATCCTAATTAATTCAAATAATAATTCCAACAACTAATTATCATCATGCATGCTAAATTAATTTCACATATTAACTATGGCGGAATAAACAAGTAAATATGTGATTAACGTACCTCTTGTAGAACTTGGCCTTTGAATAAAACGGGACTCTCGTACACGCTTTATCAACCCAAAAACCTTCTCAAGTATTTCCCTTTCGCCTTACTTGATCGCCGGTGGGAGACGCTTTCAAGCAATTTAATAAACTAAGGAAAAAGAAAAATATCTATGCTTCTTGATTTTTCCAACACATGGAATTATGTACGTTGAGATGAAATAATCATCTCCTATTTATAAAGGGGGGTGACCGAAATTCGTAGAGATTTTATGGGCAGGGAGAAAATCTTTTCTTAATCTCTAAGAAATCTTGAATATATCTCATATATTCTTTTCTCCATAATAAAATATTCCACAAAAATCTCACTCCCTTAAATAAATATGAAACTTTCGAAATTTACATGAGAAAATCCAAGATTTGGATCTTCTTGAATATATGAGATATTCTTGTATTCTTAGAATACATATCTTGCATAATATCTTTCCAAGAAAATCAACAAAATCTTTTTCCTCCTTATCATGTATTTTTCGAAAATTAAAGGAAAAAATCAGCATATTATTTTCTTTTTATTTTAATCACCTTATCATTATTGGGCTACTTAATTGGGCTACTTGAGGGGCCTTAAGGAGAATTAAGATTGGACCTCCTAATGGACTTCTGAATTTCAATATTGAGCCCCAATATAATTCAGCCCATTAATATTAATTATTACCACTAATAAATTAATATTGCACTATCCATCTTAATCCATATTACGATAATATGGGCTCCCGGTTATTATTTCCCGCGTTTAAGATCATCAAGTCCATTAATTAATTGAGCTTCTGAATAGCTCTAAATTAATTAATATATTTCACCTTGGAGTAAAGACAGCTCAACATTATTATTCGTACCGAAGAAACTAATTCTTCACTTGCAATATTTGGTACAATAAAACTTCTGAGCCCACCAAGGGGACTAATCACACGAGCCGTACTCGCACGCGTTTCTCCGTATTAAATCTTAGCAACCGTCGTATGATTAATATTACTGCCCAAGACACAAAGTTCGAAGTCACAATGATTCTCACCCAACATGAATCAAAGCAGTAACTACTAAGCACACACGGTCCTATTTAAGTGACGGAGATTAAGAAATCAACAACCACTGAGGTCTAATTCTTCACCTTTCAGAACAGAAGAATTTATCCTCGCTGTAGGACCTCTTCAACACATACTAAATGTGCTAGTGCAATCTCTTGGTCAAGACAGACCAATCTGAGCCTTACACATCGACCTTTCACGGCGGATTGTTCAATTCCACCTGGGTCGTGAATTGTACGTTTAGTTACAAGTAAACTGTTAATGTTGTCTTCCGTGATCGGGTATCACCACATTAACTACAATGTAACATGTACTATATATTGAACGGTTTGCAATAGAAATTCAACATTCAATTATATCTAAAGCAAATGTGATAAAAGAATTATTCTCATAAATCGAGTGTTTGATACACGAGTTATACAAAGTAAAAGCATACTTTCACGTATAACTCCAACAACAAGCACTACTGAAGCTGAGTATATGGCATCTGGAAGTTGTTGTGCTCAAATTCTTTGGCTAAGACAACAACTAAGAGATTACAATATCTTTGCCAATGAAGTCCCTATTTTCTGTGATAATAATAATGCAATTGCTATTTCAGAAAATCCAGTTCTCCACACAAGATGCAAACATGTGGATATAAGACATCATTTCATCAGAGATCATGTGGAGAAGAAGGACATCAAAATGCTCAAAATCCACACTGACAAGCAAAAGGCAGATATCTTCACAAAACCCTTGGCTGAAGCAAGGTTTCAAGAGTTGTCAGTAGAGCTTGGACTCCCATTCCATCCACATGTCTCTCGAATGTATTCAGAGGCAGACCCTTTGTGAATGGATTTACTAGGTTGTCCCCGACGCATATCTTTGCCACCTCTTTATCTCCTCTCTCAACGATTTCTCGTATAAGATGGTGTTTTCTTTCAATGTGTTTGCTGGCCTTGTGGGCTCTCGGTTCCCTTGAATTTGCAACTGCTTCGGCATTGTCACAAAAGACAGTTATCTTGTCGGGCAAATTCGGAACAACGTCCAAGTCCACTAAGAAGTACTTGAGCCAAACCGCTTCTTTCGCTACTTCACAAGCAACTACTTATTCGGTTTCCATGGTCGAATCTGCGATGCATTTTTGCAAATCGCTTCTCCATGTCATGGCTCCTTCTCCCATGCAAAACACACTACCCGAGGTAGGTATTTTGGAGTCTATGTCTGATTGGAAATTTGAGTCCGTGTATCCCATGGGAATTAGATTGTCTGACTGTTAAATCAGCATTCCATACTAAGTTCTTTTCAGAAACTAAAGGACGCATTTAATTGCAATCTAATGTGCTTTCCCGAGATTACTTTATTATCTTGCCATCATGTCCACGACAAGGCAGATATTCGGTCTCGTACACAACGTTGCATACATAAGACTTCCTACGTCCGAAACGTACGGAACGTCTTTCATGTCATCTATCTCCACTTACGTCTTAGGGCATATTTCTTTGGATAGATGGATTCCGTGCCTAAAAAAGGTACAAAACCTTTCTTGGAATCTTGCACGCTGATATGCTTCAAAACAGTGGCTTTGTATGAAACTTGCGATAAGCCCAACATCTTCCTCTTGCGATCTCGAGTGAACTTGATCCCAAGGATGTGACCGGCTTTCCCTAAGTCCTTCATATCAAACTATTTTGACAGCCATACCCTTACGTCTGACAATACCTTTACATTGTTTCCAATGAGCAGAATATTATCTACGTATAATACTAAGAATACCACCGCAGTTCCGTCACATCTTTCACACAACTTTCGAACTTGTTTTGATCACAAACCCATAAGACTTAATCAATTGATCAAAACACTGGTTCCAAGTACGCGATGCTTGCTTAAGTCCATAAATGGATCTCTTAAGCTTGCATACGAGGTGCTCTTGGCCTTTTTCAACGAAACCTTTGGGCTGTTGCATATAGATCCCATCAAGACTTCCGTTAAGGGAAGCTGTCTTGACATCCATTTGCCAGATCTCGTAATCTAAGTGCGCAGCGATCGACAAGAGAATACGGATGGACTTAAGCATAGCTACAGACCACAGGCCACAAGCCTTGCTTTGAAGGTCTCTACCCTTCCGTCTGGTCCTCTTTTCCTCTTGTACACCCACTTGCATCCAATGGGCTCTACCCCATTAGGTGGATCAACCATCTCCCACACTTGATTATAATCCATCGAACCCACCTCGGTTTCCATTGCGGTTTGCCACACTTCCGCGTCTTTGTCTTGGATTGCCTCGTCGTACGTTCATGGGTCTGATTCATCGCTGGGAATCAAATCCGAAGATTCTCCAATTCCCATGAATCTCTCGGGTTGCCTTGCAATCCTCCCACTACGACGGGGTTCCGGTTGTGAAGGTATGACATGTGGTATATCATCTTGTATACTTGGTATAGGAGTTTGCCCTCTTAACTCGTCTAAGGTAATCTCACTTCTGGGCTTTCTTTTGTTCATATAGTCTTCCTCCAAGAATTTAAAGTGCGAACTAATCACGGTCTTTTAATCCTTGAGACTATAGAACATACACCCTTTCGTTCCCATGGGATATCCTATAAACAACCTTAATTCCGAACATGGATCCAATTTACCGGCTTCCTTGTCTAGCACGTATGCCGGACAACCCCAAATCTGCAAGTGTCTTAGACTGGGCTTGCGCCCGGTCCACAATTCCATTAGGGTTTTAGGAACCGATTTGGATGGCACCAAGTTTAGAATGTAAGTCGTTGTTTCCAAGGCATTACCCCAAAACGACTTGGGTAAATCCGAATAACTCATCATGGGTCTGACTATTTCTAAAAGAGTCTGGCTCCTTCGTTCCGCCACACCGTTCTATTGAGGGGTTCCCGATGTGGTCAACAGGGATACAATCCCTTCTTCCGATAGGTAGTTCAAGAATTCATTGCTAAGGTATTCGCCTCCACAAACAAATCGTAGAGACTTGATACTTCTTTCCCTATGCATCATAAGGTAGATGTATCCGTATCTTGAGTAATCATCAAATTACTCATACCTCTTCTTGCTATGATCATCATTGAACCACACATATCGGTATGAACGAGTTCTAACACTTCCGTAGTTCTATTCCCCTTGGCTCCAAATGCCCTCTTGGTCATTTTACCCTCTAAACAGGATTCACAAGTTGGAAACGGTTCGACTTGGAATGATTCCAAGGATCCGTCTTTCACCAATCTCTCTATCCACTTTAGATTAATATGACCTAGTTTAAGATGCCATAGAAGTGTTTCGTTCATCTCCGAAGAACGCTTTCTTTTATTACTCGAAATAATCGATGTGTTATTAGATTCAATTTTGTGAGTGGTGTGCCCAAATAATGGTATAAAGAACATCCATTAAAGTTCCGGAATAGATAAACTCATCGTTTCAAGCAATAATAACATCCTTATTAAAAGAAACTGAGTATCTATTCAAACAGTTTAGAAACTGAAGGTTGAGTTCTTTCTAAACTTGGAACATGAGGAACGTCTCTCAAGACCATAACTCTATCTTCACAAGATAGGCGCACTTCTCCCACTGCTTCAGCTGCCACTCTCGTAGCATTGCCCGATGTGATGGGGATCTCACTTCCGTTAAGTCGTCGGGTTAGCTTAAACCCATGAAACAAATGTGATCAGTAGCTCTCGTATCCACTATCCACGAATAGACAGCATACGCCACTTCACAAGTTTCGACGACTAAGGTGTGTGAATTACCTAACTTTCCTAGCCTCTTAGGCTTGGAACAGGCAGACCTCCATTGTCCTCTCTCACCGCAACTAAAACACTTCCCCTTCGATGCTTGCCTTTGCATTTGCCTTTCGCAACAATTGGATTTGCTTGGATCCGGCCTTTGGTTATCTTCCTCTTTTTCCCTCCCTTGGGACCAAAAGAGGTAGACGAACCATTAGCCACCATAGCACTAGACTGGTGCTCCATTATCACCTCCACCGAAACTAAAGCTTGCAAGAGCTCGGGCAAACGACTTGTCCGTTCATTCATCTGACAGTTCAGATGAAACTACTCAAAACTTCTCGGTAGGGAATGGTATATGGAATCAATCAAAATCCGCACCAAGTACTTCCAACTTGTTAAGGTATGCCATTATCTCGAGAACGTGCTCCCTTGCGGGCGTTCCTTCCACCATTTCCAATTTGACCGAGTCATGTTTGGTGAACTGATTAGTCATGGGATTCTGATGTGAAAACATCTCTTCAAGGTGTTCCATGATTTCAACAGCGGATACAATGTCTTCATGAACGCGCCTCAAATCCTCAGACAGAAATGTCAAGATGATGCACTTCATTCATTGTCACGCTTCCGATCACAAACTGCCTTTTCCATTGCTTGACTTATCATTAGGCTTGCCGGGTATATTAACATAAATAACCCAATTGTGTTTTCGTGCAGTAAGGACAAATTTAAAAAAAAAACATTTCCAATCGATATAATTCTCTCCAAAAAGTTTATTAACTTTAAGTATATTAAACAATGGATTAAAAGGTTGCGACATGATGAAATGAGAATAAAACATACATTCATATCAATATCTAGAAAAATATGAAATTATCACATAATTCGATCACATCAATTATATTGAAACCTTAAAACAATATAATCATGCATCAGCCAACATCTCGAAACAATTTAAATGCGCCACGATGGGTGGTCTATACATTTAAATACATTCAAGCGGATCACAAACTTAAAAGTTACAAATCCTTAATTCAAAATTAATAGTTGGCTCCCACTTTGACCACATAGAAATTGACAGGGACTCCGAGGGGAGTAAGTTAATATCAATTTCCTATGCCTAAGTAATAACCATAATTAAATACAGGATTATTATTTCGCTTTGAGCAAGCCACTCGTGGTGAGGGTCAATACCGCCACTAGTAATAATCCACAATCATCCTTTCGGAATTTATTCATGTGAAATCCGTTCTTTTGGCCGATCCGAGGGGGAAATGTATTCCAAAAGAACTTCACAAATAAATAAATTATGGAGGCCAAAATAATCCAATTTTAATATCCGGAATAAAATTGCGATTATAAAAACATACTTAGTAATTTTCGAAAGTAAGGTTTTTCTTGGACAATTAAATTCATGCAAACACATATTAACAAATAATAATAAGTGCACGAAATAAAACATCCATCAAAACAAAATTAAACACATTGGAGCACTCGAATCCAATTGTCACGGTATAATTTCTTCACGTCTTGATGCGAAAAAATCGTCCTTGTTGCTTTCCGACGTTCGTCTCGACGTGCTCCCACTCGAACAGCAACACTTCTTCAAAAACAGCATCGTTTGGGGTTCGGGATGACGTTTAAAATCACACGGAAAAAAACACGAACCGAAAAAATTCCATGGCCTGAGATACAGCGCGCGTCGGCCCACGAAGTGGGCCCGCGCGCTTCCCGGCCCGAGAAGCGCTGGAAAAGCGCCCGAGGCGCGCCGAAGCGCAGCCCCTAGGCGCACCCGAGGCGCTGCACGGAGGCGCGCCGAGGCGCACACGAGGCGCCCCGAGGCGCTGCAGGTGCCTGCCGAGGCGCGCGCGCGCCGTGCGCGCGGCGCCGTGCGCCTGTTGCGCACGGTGTGCGCCGTGCACCCCCGTGCGCCGTTTTTTCGCCGTTCGTCCTCGTTTTCTTCACCCCTTGCATGATTTTACCTCCATACACGCTCCACGCTTGTATGCGTCGTCCGGGTACGCCGTTTTTAATTCTTCGTTCTTCGTCACGATCCGGTTACAATTTATTTTTACAAAAAAAATAAATACTAGATCTAGACTAGTCTATTACAATGATCGAATCAAAATAAAAACAACTAATCTACTCATGGATTTTCTCACGAGAAAAACGAATTCGAACGAATCGAATTAAAAAACAAATTAATTCACACGCATGAAATTAACAACATTAAAAACCATGACAATTGGATACCTGCAAAAAAGATCTAACAATTCTACTATCCAATTTCAAATTTAATGTTCAACAATTTAAATTCCAATTCAAAATTCAGAGCCCGAAACCGTGGCTCTGATACCAGTTGTTGGGAAAATATAGGGGTGCCCGGAATCTATTCGGGATTAAAATTTTAAATACGAATTTAAATACAATTATTACTATCATGAATTAATCCTAATTAATTCAAATAATAATTCCAACAACTAATTATCATCATGCATGCTAAATTAATTTCACATATTAACTATGGCGGAATAAACAAGTAAATATGTGATTAACGTACCTCTTGTAGAACTTGGCCTTTGAATAAAACGGGACTCTCGTACACGCTTTATCAACCCAAAAACCTTCTCAAGTATTTCCCTTTCGCCTTACTTGATCGCCGGTGGGAGACGCTTTCAAGCAATTTAATAAACTAAGGAAAAAGAAAAATATCTATGCTTCTTGATTTTTCCAACACATGGAATTATGTACGTTGAGATGAAATAATCATCTCCTATTTATAAAGGGGGGTGACCGAAATTCGTAGAGATTTTATGGGCAGGGAGAAAATCTTTTCTTAATCTCTAAGAAATCTTGAATATATCTCATATATTCTTTTCTCCATAATAAAATATTCCACAAAAATCTCACTCCCTTAAATAAATATGAAACTTTCGAAATTTACATGAGAAAATCCAAGATTTGGATCTTCTTGAATATATGAGATATTCTTGTATTCTTAGAATACATATCTTGCATAATATCTTTCCAAGAAAATCAACAAAATCTTTTTCCTCCTTATCATGTATTTTTCGAAAATTAAAGGAAAAAATCAGCATATTATTTTCTTTTTATTTTAATCACCTTATCATTATTGGGCTACTTAATTGGGCTACTTGAGGGGCCTTAAGGAGAATTAAGATTGGACCTCCTAATGGACTTCTGAATTTCAATATTGAGCCCCAATATAATTCAGCCCATTAATATTAATTATTACCACTAATAAATTAATATTGCACTATCCATCTTAATCCATATTACGATAATATGGGCTCCCGGTTATTATTTCCCGCGTTTAAGATCATCAAGTCCATTAATTAATTGAGCTTCTGAATAGCTCTAAATTAATTAATATATTTCACCTTGGAGTAAAGACAGCTCAACATTATTATTCGTACCGAAGAAACTAATTCTTCACTTGCAATATTTGGTACAATAAAACTTCTGAGCCCACCAAGGGGACTAATCACACGAGCCGTACTCGCACGCGTTTCTCCGTATTAAATCTTAGCAACCGTCGTATGATTAATATTACTGCCCAAGACACAAAGTTCGAAGTCACAATGATTCTCACCCAACATGAATCAAAGCAGTAACTACTAAGCACACACGGTCCTATTTAAGTGACGGAGATTAAGAAATCAACAACCACTGAGGTCTAATTCTTCACCTTTCAGAACAGAAGAATTTCTCCTCGCTGTAGGACCTCTTCAACACATACTAAATGTGCTAGTGCAATCTCTTGGTCAAGACAGACCAATCTGAGCCTTACACATCGACCTTTCACGGCGGATTGTTCAATTCCACCTGGGTCGTGAATTGTACGTTTAGTTACAAGTAAACTGTTAATGTTGTCTTCCGTGATCGGGTATCACCACATTAACTACAATGTAACATGTACTATATATTGAACGGTTTGCAATAGAAATTCAACATTCAATTATATCTAAAGCAAATGTGATAAAAGAATTATTCTCATAAATCGAGTGTTTGATACACGAGTTATACAAAGTAAAAGCATACTTTCACGTATAACTCCAACAACAAGCACTACTGAAGCTGAGTATATGGCATCTGGAAGTTGTTGTGCTCAAATTCTTTGGCTAAGACAACAACTAAGAGATTACAATATCTTTGCCAATGAAGTCCCTATTTTCTGTGACAATAATAATGCAATTGCTATTTCAGAAAATCCAGTTCTCCACACAAGATGCAAACATGTGGATATAAGGCATCATTTCATCAGAGATCATGTGGAGAAGAAGGACATCAAAATGCTCAAAATCCACACTGACAAGCAAAAGGCAGATATCTTCACAAAACCCTTGGCTGAAGCAAGGTTTCAAGAGTTGTCAGTAGAGCTTGGACTCCTAGATCCAGGAGAGTAAAGAAAGGATTTAATCTCAGAAGAGTTACCTTCAACTCAGTAGAGGTTCATATTCAGAAGAGGATCTTTCTCAGAAGAAGCTCCTCATCTCAGAAGAGGACTGAATATCAGACGAGGTCGAACCTCAGTGGAGGTCAAAAGTTTATACTTAGTGTTTTTCAAATCTAAAGCCTCTTAGTTTTTAAAATATATATTTTGATTCAATAGAGTTTCTAATGAGTGCTTTCTGAAAATTAAATCTTTCTTTCACTTTTTCGAAGAGATTTTGGTATGGCAAGCATTTAATGCGCGTTGTACAAGTCAGGTTTACTTTTACAGTTACCTATCTCACGCACCTTAAAACCCGGACGATGTGACCTTCCGGCTACCAACCCTTCCAATCCATACCATTCATTTTAGGCGGTTCTTTTCTAACCGTCAAGATATCTTAAAAATTCCCCACTAAACTCTTGGACTATCCACGATCTCAAACTAGATCATTCTCAGACGTTGATTTTTTTCAGATCAATCTAACCGCTTATTTCTCATATAAAAGCCCCAAATTTCAGCCTAAGAACCTTTTCGAACACACTTTCAAGCAAACACTTACTATCTATCCTATACACTCATCAAATTTTTCTCTCAAACCTCTTTTGTTTAAATGGCAAAACTAAATCTTAGTTTCCTTACCAATAAGGAAAACTTCTGGTATGAACCCATTGTGGTTTTTGATAATCCTGATATAGAAATCAAACCAGAATTTGCCCATATCAAAGAAGCCCTAGAGTTGCTTAAATCTGCTGGGTTAGAGAAGTTTCTATCTGTTCATCCTAAGAACTGCTTTGACAGGTAGGTTCTTGAGTTTTTCAATAATATATCCAACTCTGATTCGAGGATCAGGTCTCATCTAATACTCCAGAGAAAGAAGAAGGTGATGAGGGATGATATGGAAATAGTTGAACACCAGAAGATAAAGAAGGAGATCTGTGTCAGTGGTGATGATCTGAAGGAGTTGTTTGATCTCCCCTCTGAAGGTCCGAATCCAGATACCTGCATCGTGGATGAAGAGGAAGAATGGGTCAATACCATTATGCAGAGGAAGGTGAAATACAGTCCAACAATGAACAAAAATGTACTTTTACCAGTATATAATGTTCTCTGTGAAGTTGTTGGAAAATGTATCTTGGGAAACCAAGGAAGCACAGAACAAGTGAGCAAGCCCAAGCTCAGGCTGATGAAGGCGATTGTGGAAAGCAAGGAGAAGCCATACAACTGGCAACAATTCTTTTTTAGGGCACTGAACAAGGAGCACTCAAAACTCCAACCTGACAAAACTCCCCAACTATCCAGTAAGCTCAATTTTGCAACAAAAATCTCCTATCTGATAGAGAACGTAGATCTGGGAGTGGACTGGATTCCAGACAGGAAATGGAGCAATCTCAAAGCCTTGTTCAAATCTGGAAAGGCTCTGGAGAATAGAATGATCAAGCCTGCTGAGGAGAGCCCAGAGGCAGTTGAGGAAGAGGAAACTAACCCTACTGAAGGGAAGAAAACCAAGCTGAAAAGGAGGCTGGTTAAGTTGAGTGACAAGATGGCACAGCACAAAGAAGCAGAGGCATAGAAAGCTTCTAAGAAGGAGAAGAAGAGGTCTACTGAGGCAGAGAAGGACAGTGCCTCCAAGAAAGTCAGAGTCACCAACTCTACTGATGAATCTTCATCAGGTAACCCAGACTCTTCTCCCAACATTATCTCAACTGAGTCTGACTCAGATGTCCCTGCACCCACCCCCATCAAATCTAAAACAACTAAACCTCGCACTCCTGCCAAAACCAAACGCATCTCCACAATAACCAAAACCCCCACTGATGGCTCTCAACAGCCAGAAAGTGGATCCCAAACAACCCCCACTGAACCCATCTCAACCCCTACTGAAACCACTACATCAAACCCTACTGAACCTACATCATCAACCCCCACTAATCAAAACCCTACATCCACTGATACTCTAAACGAAACCTCCACTGAACCAAACATTCCCGATTCACACTCAACTCAACTGGAGTCTATCCCAGAAGAGCCAACTGAAAGCAGATCCCCTACCCCTTCCCTTCCTTCAGACGATGAAGAAGAGTACTCATTCCTAGATACACTCAAGGATGAGGTAGCTTACTCTTTGGAGTCTAAATACCCTGATCTTGACAACTTTCCCTCACTCAAAGCCATGTTCTTGAGACTGAGACTCATTGTCCAGCTCAAGGATAGAAGACTTGGTGAAATCCTTCTGGCTGTAAGAGGCAGCAGTGCAGAGGAATGGAAAACAGAGGAAGTAGAAGTACTGCAGTTTGCTGGGATGCACAAGACCAGACTTCTCTGTGATGAGAAGATTTTTGAAAGTCTGGTTTTGGAGAAGATTGCTGAGGCAAGGAAAGAAGTAGAGGTGGAAAAGGCTGCTGAAGGAGAGAAAGAGAAGTCAGCTGAGCCTACAGCTGAAGGAGGAGCTTATATTGAGCATTATATTGAGGCAACTGAGAAGGAGGAGGAGTAGGAGAATAGTGAGGTGGAGAAGGTAGATGAAACTGTACAAGGAGGAGGTGCTTCACCAAAGCAAGGTGATGGTGAAACAGCCAAGGATGTATCCATGGCAAGGGATATTGAGGCACAAAATTTGCCACAGGAGAGCTCAGTAGAGGTGTCTACTGAAGCTCTCCCACAACAGCCCTCAGTGGTGGCTAAGGAGTCAACTGAGGTGTCTGGTTCAGGAGTAGTTGAAAAATCTAATGAAAAAGAAAATGAGGTGGAAATCACTGCTGTAAAGAGTGGAGAGATAAGAGCAATCATCCCTGTAAAGGGTGAATTGGCTGAAAAAAATGCAGTTGAAAAGGAGAGTGATGAAGAGAAAAGAAAGAAGAGTGAGGAGGAGGGAGTCCCTATGGAGATAGAGGCATCAGGAAACCTAGGTGGTGATGCTGAGGGAGTTAGAACTAACACTATTTGCCATGCAGGTACTCAAACTCTTGAAATTCCCACAGCTGTGGTCAACCTAACTCCTCTGAGTGATGCTGTTCACTCACTCAAAGAAAAAAGCCTTCCATCTCTTCAAGCACAGCTAAGGGATGTCCAGGAGATTGTACAAGAAGAAGTGGATGAGATGGTTATCCTCTCAGACCACATTGATGAACTCATGGAATCCACAACTACATCACTTCAGAATCTCACACTAAAAGTAGAAGACTCTCAGCAGATGGTGATTGATGTAGTTGAAGGACAAAGTGTACTGGTCATAGATGCCCTGAAGAAGCTGGAGAAGACTGAAGAAGAGGCCAGAACCAAGTTTCTCAAAGACTCACTAGAGAACGTATCCATCAACCTGAAGTCCTCAGTAGAGGCTTTCTCAGCAGACCTACTAGGGAAGGTTGAAGGGTTATGGAACTCTAAGATGACTGAATTCGAGGCCAAACATGCTGAGTTAGGAGCTAAACTGGGAGAGGTATTGAAGAAGGCAGCTGAAGACTTCCCAACTCAAGAGAAAACAAATGTGCTGATCGATGAGAAGCTGGCACAATTTATTGAATTTGGGCAGACAGCTGGAGCGACCCTGGAGAGGCTTGAAGATGAGGTAGATCATTACTCAACTGAGCTGAAGGCATTAGCCCATGATCAACTGAAGCTCAACATCACTGTAGCTGAATGCATGATTAATGCCGGAAAGGGGTAAAAGAGGATAAGTGCTAAGGACATGAAGTTTGATCCAAAGAACAAGATGAATATTATCCTTGAAACCCCTGACTTCGAGAAAGGTCAACAAGTGAAGAGCACCTTGAAAAGGTTGATGCCGAAGCTCAAAAGATTGCAGAAGCCAAGAAGGGCAAGGAGACCTCCTCAGCTGACCTATCAAAGTTCAAAGAGGAGCATCTGAATGAGAAGGAGGAGAGAGCTGCAAAGAAGGGGGAAACCACAAAGAGAAAGACATTTGATGCCCTCTCAGCAAAGGTTGCCTAAAATACAAGAACCTCAGGGAGGTTGGCAGCTAAGTCCACAACCTCTACTGATGAAGTTCAGGTACTCTCTATTCTCAATCCTGAACCTTTGTCTTCTGAACCTCCTAAGTCTGCACCCACAAGAGTCACAAAGCTCACTGAGCTAATCAAAGAGGCTGGAGGAATGAATGAAAGAGCAAGGAAGCTAACTGCTCAGCAGCAGGAGAGGAGAGATAAGGTGGTTGGGAAAATGGAGACAATTGTTGAGTTAGCTGAGAGAAAAAGAAAGGAGAGGCTAGCCACATTTGATAAAACTACTTCAAAGAAGTTCAGGAGTGGTTATCAAAGGTGGGCTGCTAAGCTGAAGAGAGACAAGATCACTCCATCTCAGAACAGATTCCCTCATCATGATGCCTGGGTTCCTAAGAAGCTCAATGATGCTTGGGAGACTGCTAAAAGGGAATTTGTGTATTCCTTTTATGCCAGTGGAGAGTTAGGAAGAGACAATGCTCAAGAAGTTTTCAACTCATGGTTGTTTGATGCCTATCCTAAACTCTATCCTGAGATCAGTGATGCTTGGAATGATGCCTTCCCTGATCAAGCCATGAAGGCCCCTGAGCAAATCACCTACTGGACTTGAGCTTTCCACCAAACAACTTCATCCTCGAATTGAATACGAGGACTTGATCACCCACTTTGAACTCCTTTTTCCTCAATCGAGCATCATGTCACTTCTTGGTCTTCTCCTTGAAAATTTGGGCATTCTCGTAGGCACTATCTCGAAACTCCTCCAACTCATGCAATTGGAGTAATCTCTTTTCACCAACCAAGGCACTATCAAAATTCAGCTTCTTGATCGTCCAATATGCCTTGTGCTCCAACTCCATGGGTAAGTGACATGCCTTTCCAAAAGCTAATTGGTAAGGAGACATACCAAGCGGAGTTTTGAAAGCTGTCCTATATGCCCACAGTGCATCATCAAGCTTCATTGCCCAATCCTTCCTACTAATGTTCACCGTCTTCTAAAAAATATCCTTGATTTGACGACTCGATACCTCTGCAAGACCGTTAGATTGAGGATGATAAGCAGTAGAGACTCGATGACTTACCTCATATTTTGACAGCAACTTCTCCATCCACTTGTTCACAAAGTGACTTCCCCCATCACTAATCAAAGCTGGTTTATTTTGGGAACTAGGACCTGGAATTTCCTAGTGATCAATCATCCTAAGAGAGGATTAGTTGATCAGTGCACCTTGGCACTATAACACAAGGAATTCCAAGTGAAAGGAATTCTCCTGTTTAATCAGGACAGCAGACGTAGGAGATTCTTCTCCGAACCACTTTATACCTTGTGTTCTTATTATCTGCTTTCCTAAGTGTGTGTTAATCTCAAAGTTTATCAAAGTAAAACGAGTTTTCTAAAGGGCTCACTAATCCGCATCTGAAAGTTAATTAGATAGTAGTTCAACTGAAAGTCTTGAGCTTTCAGTGGAGGTATTATCTCAGTAAGCTTCACAAAGTAACTCTCAGCAGACCTTAAGTCCACTGACGAGCTACTGTCTTAAGTAACCTGATAAGTTCTATAAGAAGTTTTAATTTGTAATCACAGGTGTATTCCCCCCCCCATACACCTGTTTACTCGTTTCGGGACCAACAATTGGTATCAGAGCAGTGGTTCAAAAGACCATTGTTCTAAGTAAACCTTGTGCTTAAAGGTATTTTTTTAAGGGTCACCTGAATTGATCTTTTGATAAACTTGTTTATATACTATGACTGACAATGCAGCTAGGGTAGCACCACCAGCAGTGAACAACATGGGAGTTAATCCCTTGAACCATATGTCTCATCACAAGCTTCCACAATTCTCAGTGGAAAACTATGACTTCTGGAAGATCAGAATGAGAGCTCATCTTTCCTGTGTGCATGATGAAATATTGAGGGTTATTACTAAAGGTCCATTTGTTTTTATGACACCTAACCCCAGAACTACAACTGAAACTATTGCAGATCCTAGAGAAGAATGGCCCAAGGATGAAGATAACTTCACTGCAGATGAGAGGAGGAGAAACAACCTCAACTTCATAACCATGAACATTCTCTACACCACTATTCCAGATTCTGTAATGGGAAGAGTAATCCATTGCAAAACTGCAAAGGAACTATGGGACACTCTTTCTCTCATGTGTGAAGGAACTGACAAGATAAAGGAGAACAAGCTTTCAGTAGCTGTTCAAAAGTATTAGCAGTTCACCATGGAGCCCACTGAGACCATTGACCAGCTTGATGGGAGGTTCACAGACATCATGAATGAGATAAATTCTCTGGGAAAAGTCTATACAAAAAGGGAGGTTGCCTTAAAGATCCTGAGAGGTCTAACCTCAAGATGGGATGTGTACTCTGTGATGATGCAGAATACCAAGGATCTATCCAACATGTCTATGCAACAGGTATTCTCTGAACTCAAGGCTTATGAGTTTGATCTGAACAGGAAAAGGGCTCCTGATGAGACCTTAGCTGAGAAGGGAGTAGCCTTCAAAGCCAAGGAGTCTGAGCCAAAATCCCCAAAGCCTCTGAAGAGTACAAAGGCAAGCAAGTCTCAAAGCAAGGCTGAGACGCAGGAAGAAATCAGCCTGATGGCTAGAAGGTTTGAATAACTTAACAGCCGCTTTGACAAGTATAAAAGATTTTACAGGGATAACATGGAAGGTAGAAGTTATCCACAAAAGACCACCAGAGAAGGAGAGAAAAGCTCATCTGAGCTGGAAAAGAAGAAGGAATACAAGAATTACACCAAGGCTGAAGGATCATCATCAAAGACCAGAGAGTCCACTGAGGAAAAGAATAATGATGCCAACCAGTGTTTTCAGTGCAAGAAGATTGGGCACTTTCAATATGATTGTCCCCAACTGAGCACAAAAGAGAGAAAGGAAAGGCAAGCCAAAAGAGACAGAAGATATGGAGAAAGGAAAGCCATGGTGGCTGAGGATGTGGATGAAAATCTGGAGTCATCTGATGGACTGTTCTCTGACAGCAGTGATGATGACATGTGCCTCATGGCAAGAGAAGAACCGGAGGTAAAATCTAAATCATCCATTACTCTAGAACACACACCTGAGCTAAGCTCAGAGTCAACTGAGGAACTCAATCTTCAGTCCGCTCTGGAACAATTGATGATTGATTTCTCAAGGTTGCAAGAAGCAAGTTTCTGTCTTCAAGATGAAAACAACCAACTCCTGAGTGAAAACTCCAAGTTAATCGAGTCTGGGAATCAAGCAGATCTGAACTTAGCCAAATCTACCATTGAACTAAAAAAAGAGGTTGAAACCCTCAGGAGTCAAGGAAATGGTAGAGATCAACTGATAAAAGATCTCAATGAATCTAAGACAAAATTAACTGAAGAGAATTTAAAATTGGTAAGCCAAATAAAGGATTTTCTCCTGAAAATTGATGTCTTACAAAAATCTGAAGAGACCTTGTTAAAAAGGATTGATGCTCTAAACAAACCCTCTCTTGCCATAGAGGAGATTCAAAATTTTCAAATCAATCCTAACAACAAGTGTGGGATAGGCTTTATCCCAAAACCTTCAGAAGGTCCTCTGAGTGTTGCTTCTTCAAGTGGCACAAAGAGAGTTTTTGTCAAGTCTGTGACATTTCAACCACAGACTGTGGATAAAGGAAAAAGGCTCAGGTGACTTATCAAACTAGATCTCAGCAGAGGTACTATCAGCCGAGGTCTTCACAGATGAAGCAACCTCAACTGAAAGCACCCAGGCATGAGCAGTCCTCAAGGAATGACTCATATGGAAGACCTATTCCTTTTGTGCCTAAAGGAAAAGGTCCTTCATACCTTTATCAACAAAAACCAAGACTAGGTACACCCAAGCCAAAGAGAAAGAATGTGAAGAAGGTTCCTGTTCCTTCAAAGGCTGACACCCATAGAAAGTTTACTCCCAAGGCACCTAGGGAGATAATAATCTATGTAGATGTTTATGGAAGACAAATTAGCCAATCTAAAGTGATTAGAACTGTGAGGCAAATTTGGATTCTGAAAGGTACAGCTAACCTGGTAGGACCCAATACCAAATGGGTACCTAAAGCTTGATTTGTGATTGTAGGGCTCAGTGGACCTCAACAAAGGAGAAGATCTTAAATCTTCAGTCTGGTACTTGAATAGTGGATGTTCTAGGCACATGACTGGCAACAAAGATCTCCTGACAGAATTTGTTGAGAAAGAAGGTCCACGAGTCACTTTTGGTGACAACACACAAGGAGCCACTAAAGGTTATGGTACTTTAGTAATTGGCTCAGTAAGAGTAAGCAATGTATCCTTTGTCAGTGGACTTAAGCATAATCTTCTGTCCATAGTCAATTCTGTGATAAAGGATACAGTGTTAAATTTTCATGTAACCTGTATTTTGTTAAGAATATATCTTCACAACAGGTACTACTAACTGGGTCAAGAAAGGGAAATGTCTATCTTGCAGATTGGAAGTCTTGCACACCCAATGCATGTCTTATTGCTAAGAGCTCAACTGACACTAATTGGATATGGCACAAAAGGCTAAGTCATCTGAACTTCAAGATGATGAACAGGATAGCAAGACATGGACTGGTAGAAGGAATGCCAAATGAAGTATACAACAAATAACATATCTGCAAAGCCTGTCAGGGGGGAAAGCAAGTAAAGGCATCTTTTAAGAGCAAAGTAGCAACCTCTACTGACAGAGTACTTCAACTGTTGCATATGGATCTCTTTGGTCCAGTAACCCCTGTAAGTATCAATGGGAGAAAGTATACACTTGTTGTTGTTGATGATTTCTCCAGGTACACATGGGTGATATTCCTAGCAAGCAAAAATGAGACTCAACTGAGGCTGCCAGAGCTCCTGAAGAAAGTTAGCAATGAGAAGAGCCTAAACATTGTAAAGATAAGATCAGATAAGGGCACTGAATTCATTAATTCTATTATATCTGATTATTGCAAAGAATTAGTTATTTCACATGAGACATCAGCTGCAAGAACTCCACAACAAAATGGAGTAGCTGAAAGAAGAAATAGAACTCTCAATGAGGCAGCAAGGACAATGCTTGCAGAAGCTCAAGTTCCTAAAAGATTTTGGGCTGAAGCTATCAACACTGCCTGACACACTCAAAAAAGATCCATGGTAACCAAACATCAAGGAAAAACTCCATATGAATTATGGAATGGCAGAAAGCCACAGGTATCCTATTTTCATATTTTTGGTTGCAAGTGTTTCATTCAAAACAATGGGAAAACTCAACTGAAAGCTTTTGATAGCAAAGCTGATGAAGGAATTTTCTTAGGATATTCCCAAATCAGTAGAGCTTTCAGAGTTTACAACTGTAGAACTCTTGTTGTGGAAGAAACACCTCATGTGGTCTTTGATGAATCTACTTTTGAGTCCAGGAGTAAGGAGAATGAGGAGGTAATTAGCAAAAGACTAACCAGACTGAGTATCAAGTCTAAAGGCTATCCTGAGAATTGTGTTGATACATACATCCCAACATGGGACAATTTAGAAGATCAACAATTCAAGGAGGTCACCCAAAGTCAAACCACCCCTCGTAGCTCACCTGAGAGCTCTCCTAAACAAGCAACTGAACTGATGAACACTATCCCAGTCAAGAGGTAAGCAATGTCAATGAAGATGTGGTCACAGCTGAGACATCCACTGAACCCATCATTCAAGGGGGAACCAATGAGATTACCATTGAGAATGAGAATACCTTGAATGATGACTCAGGACTTCAACCCTCTGTTTTATTTCCTGAATTCGATTTCATTCCAATATCTAGTGACTCAACTTCAGAAGAGTCAAACTCTACTGAAAGGCATCAGCCTAGGAGGACTTGGCTCTCAGATCACCCTGTTGAGCAAATCCTAGGTGATCCTTCCCCAGGAGTCAAAACTAGAAGTTTTCATGGAGAAAGTGCTTTGTTTTGTTATTTCTTATCAAATCAGCAACCAAGTTCCATAGCAGAAGCACTTCAAGATTCCAACTGGATCATTGCCATGCAAGAAGAGCTCAACCAGTTCACAAGGAATCAAGTTTAGGAGTTGGTGGATAGACCATATCACTGCAATGTGATAGAAACCAAGTGGGTATTCAAAAAGAAGAAGGATGAGAATGATATCATAGTCATAAACAAAGCCAGGCTTATAGCAAAGGGCTATTCTCAAGTTGAAGGATTTGACTATGATGAAACATTTGCCCCAGTAGCCAGATTGGAGGCAATAAGGTTATTTCTTGTATATGCTGCTCACAAGAAATTCAAGGTGTACCAGATGGATGTTAAAAGTGCATTCTTGAATGGAGTACTCAATGAAGAAGTCTATGTGGAGCAACCCCCAGGTTTTGAAGAAAGTCACAAAGTATATAGACTGAGAAAAGCTCTATATGGACTGAAACAGGCTCCAAGAGCTTGGTATGATACTTTGTCACAATTCCTTTTGGATCATGGTTTCATCAAAGGGAGAGTTGATAGAACTCTATTCAGGATCACAAAAGGAGAGGACACTTTGCTTGTACAAATCTATGTGGATGATATCATTTTTGGTTGTCCCAACCAAGTCCTCTGTGAAAAGTTTTCTCAACTGATGAAGGGAAAATTTGAGATGTCTATGATGGGAGAAATGAATTTCTTCCTAGGACTTCAAGTTAAGTAGTCCCCTGAAGGAATCTTCATCAATCAAGCCAAATACACAAGGGAGCTGATCAACAAGTTTGGATGCCAGACCATCAAAGTAGAAAGAGTTCCACTCAACACCAACACCAAGATGGAACCAGATGAAGATGGTGAATCAGTAGACCAGACTCATTACAGAGCTATCATTGGATCTCTACTGTATCTCACAGCAAGCAGGCCTGATATCACATTTGCAGTTGGGATTTGTGCAAGATATCAAGCCAACCCCAAGAAAAGTCATCTGGAAGCTGCTAAGAGGATTCTCAAATATCTTAAGGGTACTGTGAATATGGGATTGTGGTATCCCTCAGATGACAATCTGGAACTCACAGGATACTCAAATGCTGCCTATGGAGGATGTAGAATGACAGGAAATCAACCTCAGGCACTTGTCAATTCTTGGGAAGTAAGCTGATTTCTTGGTTCTCCAAGAAACAAAATTCAGTAGCCACAAGCACTACTGAAGCTGAGTATATGGCATCTGGAAGTTGTTGTGCTCAAATTCTTTGGCTAAGACAACAACTAAGAGATTACAATATCTTTGCCAATGAAGTCCCTATTTTCTGTGACAATAATAATGCAATTGCTATTTCAGAAAATCCAGTTCTCCACACAAGATGCAAACATGTGGATATAAGGCATCATTTCATCAGAGATCATGTGGAGAAGAAGGACATCAAAATGCTCAAAATCCACACTGACAAGCAAAAGGCAGATATCTTCACAAAACCCTTGGCTGAAGCAAGGTTTCAAGAGTTGTCAGTAGAGCTTGGACTCCTAGATCCAGGAGAGTAAAGAAAGGATTTAATCTCAGAAGAGTTACCTTCAACTCAGTAGAGGTTCATATTCAGAAGAGGATCTTTCTCAGAAGAAGCTCCTCATCTCAGAAGAGGACTGAATATCAGACGAGGTCGAACCTCAGTGGAGGTCAAAAGTTTATACTTAGTGTTTTTCAAATCTAAAGCCTCTTAGTTTATACTTAGTGTTTTTCGAACACACTTTCAAGCAAACACTTACTATCTATCCTATACACTCATCAAATTTTTCTCTCAAACCTCTTTTGTTTAAATGGCAAAACTAAATCTTAGTTTCCTTACCAATAAGGAAAACTTCTGGTATGAACCCATTGTGGTTTTTGATAATCCTGATATAGAAACCAAACCAGAATTTGCCCATATCAAAGAAGCCCTAGAGTTGCTTAAATCTGCTGGGTTAGAGAAGTTTCTATCTGTTCATCCTAAGAACTGCTTTGACAGGTAGGTTCTTGAGTTTTTCAATAATATATCCAACTCTGATTCGAGGATCAGGTCTCATCTAATACTCCAGAGAAAGAAGAAGGTGATGAGGGATGATATGGAAATAGTTGAACACCAGAAGATAAAGAAGGAGATCTGTGTCAGTGGTGATGATCTGAAGGAGTTGTTTGATCTCCCCTCTGAAGGTCCGAATCCAGATACCTGCATCGTGGATGAAGAGGAAGAATGGGTCAATACCATTATGCAGAGGAAGGTGAAATACAGTCCAACAATGAACAAAAATGTACTTTTACCAGTATATAATGTTCTCTGTGAAGTTGTTGGAAAATGTATCTTGGGAAACCAAGGAAGCACAGAACAAGTGAGCAAGCCCAAGCTCAGGCTGATGAAGGCGATTGTGGAAAGCAAGGAGAAGCCATACAACTGGCAACAATTCTTTTTTAGGGCACTGAACAAGGAGCACTCAAAACTCCAACCTGACAAAACTCCCCAACTATCCAGTAAGCTCAATTTTGCAACAAAAATCTCCTATCTGATAGAGAACGTAGATCTGGGAGTGGACTGGATTCCAGACAGGAAATGGAGCAATCTCAAAGCCTTGTTCAAATCTGGAAAGGCTCTGGAGAATAGAATGATCAAGCCTGCTGAGGAGAGCCCAGAGGCAGTTGAGGAAGAGGAAACTAACCCTACTGAAGGGAAGAAAACCAAGCTGAAAAGGAGGCTGGTTAAGTTGAGTGACAAGATGGCACAGCACAAAGAAGCAGAGGCATAGAAAGCTTCTAAGAAGGAGAAGAAGAGGTCTACTGAGGCAGAGAAGGACAGTGCCTCCAAGAAAGTCAGAGTCACCAACTCTACTGATGAATCTTCATCAGGTAACCCAGACTCTTCTCCCAACATTATCTCAACTGAGTCTGACTCAGATGTCCCTGCACCCACCCCCATCAAATCTAAAACAACTAAACCTCGCACTCCTGCCAAAACCAAACGCATCTCCACAATAACCAAAACCCCCACTGATGGCTCTCAACAGCCAAAAAGTGGATCCCAAACAACCCCCACTGAACCCATCTCAACCCCTACTGAAACCACTCCATCAAACCCTACTGAACCTACATCATCAACCCCCACTAATCAAAACCCTACATCCACTGATACTCTAAACGAAACCTCCACTGAACCAAACATTCCCGATTCACACTCAACTCAACTGGAGTCTATCCCAGAAGAGCCAACTGAAAGCAGATCCCCTACCCCTTCCCTTTCTTCAGACGATGAAGAAGAGTACTCATTCCTAGATACACTCAAGGATGAGGTAGCTTACTCTTTGGAGTCTAAATACCCTGATCTTGACAACTTTCCCTCACTCAAAGCCATGTTCTTGAGACTGAGACTCATTGTCCAGCTCAAGGATAGAAGACTTGGTGAAATCCTTCTGGCTGTAAGAGGCAGCAGTGCAGAGGAATGGAAAATGGAGGAAGTAGAAGTACTGCAGTTTGCTGGGAAGCACAAGACCAGACTTCTCTGTGATGAGAAGATTTTTGAAAGTCTGGTTTTGGAGAAGATTGATGAGGCAAGGAAAGAAGTAGAGGTGGAAAAGGCTGCTGAAGGAGAGAAATAGAAGTCAGCTGAGCCTACAGCTGAAGGAGGAGCTTATATTGAGCATTATATTGAGGCAACTGAGAAGGAGGAGGAGTAGGAGAATAGTGAGGTGGAGAAGGTAGATGAAACTGTACAAGGAGGAGGTGCTTCACCAAAGCAAGGTGATGGTGAAACAGCCAAGGATGTATCCATGGCAAGGGATACTGAGGCACAAAATTTGCCACAGGAGAGCTCAGTAGAGGTGTCTACTGAAGCTCTCCCACAACAGCCCTCAGTGGTGGCTAAGGAGTCAACTGAGGTGTCTGGTTTAGGAGTAGTTGAAAAATCTAATGAAAAAGAAAATGAGGTGGAAATCACTGCTGTAAAGAGTGGAGAGATAAGAGCAATCATCCCTGTAAAGGGTGAATTGGCTGAAAAAAATGCAGTTGAAAAAGAGAGTGATGAAGAGAAAAGAAAGAAGAGTGAGGAGGAGGGAGTCCCTATGGAGATAGAGGCATCAGGAAACCTAGGTGGTGAGGTTGAGGGAGTTAGAACTAACACTATTTGCCATGCAGGTACTCAAACTCTTGAAATTCCCACAGCTGTGGTCAACCTAACTCCTCTGAGTGATGTTGTTCACTCACTCAAAGAAGAAAGCCTTCCATCTCTTCAAGCACAGCTAAGGGATGTCCAGGAGATTGTACAAGAAGAAGTGGATGAGATGGTTATCCTCTAAGACCACATTGATGAACTCATGGAATCCACAACTACATCACTTCAGAATCTCACACTAAAAGTAGAAGTCTCTCAGCAGATGGTGATTGATGTAGTTGAAGGACAAAGTGTACTGGTCATAGATGCCCTGAAGAAGCTGGAGAAGACTGAAGAAGAGGCCAGAACCAAGTTTCTCAAAGACTCACTAGAGAACGTATCCATCAACCTGAAGTCCTCAGTAGAGGCTTTCTCAGCAGACCTACTAGGGAAGGTTGAAGGGTTATGGAACTCTAAGATGACTGAATTCGAGGCCAAACATGCTGAGTTAGGAGCTAAACTGGGAGAGGTATTGAAGAAGGCAGCTGAAGACTTCCCAACTCAAGAGAAAACAAATGTGCTGATCGATGAGAAGCTGGCACAATTTATTGAATTTGGGCAGACAGCTGGAGCGACCCTGGAGAGGCTTGAAGATGAGGTAGATCATTACTCAACTGAGCTGAAGGCATTAGCCCATGATCAACTGAAGCTCAACATCACTGTAGCTGAATGCATGATTAATGCAGGAAAGGGGTAAAAGAGGATAAGTGCTAAGGACATGAAGTTTGATCCAAAGAACAAGATGAATATTATCCTTGAAACCCCTGACTTCGAGAAAGGCCAACAAGTGAAGAGCACCTTGAAAAGGTTGATGCCGAAGCTCAAAAGATTGCAGAAGCCAAGAAGGGCAAGGAGACCTCCTCAGCTGACCTATCAAAGTTCAAAGAGGAGCATCTGAATGAGAAGGAGGAGAGAGCTGCAAAGAAGGGGGAAACCACAAAGAGAAAGGCATTTGATGCCCTCTCAGCAGAGGTTGCCTAAAATACAAGAACCTCAGGGAGGTTGGCAGCTAAGTCCACAACCTCTACTGATGAAGTTCAGGTACTCTCTATTCTCAATCCTGAACCTTTGTCTTCTGAACCTCCTAAGTCTGCACCCACAAGAGTCACAGAGCTCACTGAGCTAATCAAAGAGGTTGGAGGAATGAATGAAAGAGCAAGGAAGCTAACTGCTCAGCAGCAGGAGAGGAGAGATAAGGTGGTTGGGAAAATGGAGACAATTGTTGAGTTAGCTGAGAGAAAAAGAAAGGAGAGGCTAGCCACATTTGATAAAACTACTTCAAAGAAGTTCAGGAGTGGTTCTCAAAGGTGGGCTGCTAAGCTGAAGAGAGACAAGATCACTCCATCTCAGAACAGATTCCCTCATCATGATGCCTGGGTTCCTAAGAAGCTCAATGATGCTTGGGAGACTGCTAAAAGGGAATTTGTGTATTCCTTTTATGCCAGTGGAGAGTTAGGAAGAGACAATGCTCAAGAATTTTCAACTCATGGTTGTTTGATGCCTATCCTAAACTCTATCCTGAGATCAGTGATGCTTGGAATGATGCCTTCCCTGATCAAGCCATGAAGGCCCCTGAGCAAATCACCTACTGGACTTGAGCTTTCCACCAAACAACTTCATCCTCGAATTGAATACGAGGACTTGATCACCCACTTTGAACTCCTTTTTCCTCAATCGAGCATCATGTCACTTCTTGGTCTTCTCCTTGAAAATTCGGGCATTCTCGTAGGCACTATCTCGAAACTCCTCCAACTCATGCAATTGGAGTAATCTCTTTTCACCAACCAAGGCACTATCAAAATTCAGCTTCTTGATCGTCCAATATGCCTTGTGCTCCAACTCCATGGGCAAGTGACATGCCTTTCCAAAAACTAATTGGTAAGGAGACATACCAAGCGGAGTTTTGAAAGCTGTCCTATATGCCCACAGTGCATCATCAAGCTTCATTGCCCAATCCTTCCTACTAATGTTCACCGTCTTCTAAAAAATATCCTTGATTTGACGACTCGATACCTCTGCAAGACCGTTAGATTGAGGATGATAAGCAGTAGAGACTCGATGACTTACCTCATATTTTGACAGCAACTTCTCCATCCACTTGTTCACAAAGTGACTTCCCCCATCACTAATCAAAGCTCTTGGAACTCCATATCTCGCAAAAATGTTCTTCCTCAAGAACTCAACCACCACTCGGGATCATTCACTCTAGTCGGGAAAGCTTCAATCCACTTCGAGACGTAATCGACGCACACGAGAATGTACAAGAATCCATTGCTAGGAGGAAATGGACCCATGAAATCAATCCCCCATACGTCAAATACCTCGACTTCCATGAACACGTGCATCGGCATCTCGTCCCTTTTAGTAATAGAGCCAAATCTTTGGCACTTATCATACCTCTTAACCCATTCCATGCAATTCTTCAAGAGAGTTGACCAATAAAAACCAGATTGAAGCACCTTCCTTCCGGTCTTCTCTCCACCCAAATGTCCTCCACATGGCAAGGCGTGACAATGCCTGATGATATTACTCCACTCCTCCTCTGGCACACACCTTCTCAACACATGATCAATCCCTCTTTTGAACAAGTAGGGATCGTCCCAAATAAATTCCTGAACTTTCTTCAAAAATATCTTTCGGTGCACCGAGTCCATCTCCGCCGGTAACTCTCCACTTGCTAAATAATTAGCGCAATCTGCAAACCACGGCGCTTTCCCTTCGACTCGATATACCGGAATGTCTCCTAAACCAAACAACTTCTCGTCCAGAAATTCATCGTTCACCTCTTGATCTTCCACGGTGTTTTCCTTTGTAAGCTCCAACCTCGAAAGGTGATCGGCTATCACAGTCTCACATCCCTTCTTGTCTCGAATCTCGACATTGAACTCCTGGAGTAACAAGATCCAACGAATGAGATGGGGCTTTGCATCCTTTTTACTCATAAGGTACCGAATCGCTGCGTGGTCCGTATATACGATTATTTTCGTCCCTACGAGGTAGGGTCGAAATTTATCAAAAGCATACACGACCGCTAATAGCTCCTTTTCGGTTGTCGTGTAATTCACTTGAGCAGAATTCAACATCTTCGAGGCATAGTAGATAGCGTGAAAACGCTTCTCACGAATTTGCCCCAAAGCAACCCCCATCGCAAAATCACTAGCATCACACATCATCACAAACGGGTTAGACCAATCTGGGGTCACAAGTATTGGGGCATTCACCAATACTTCTTTCAACCTGTTAAAAGCCACTAAACACTCATTAGTAAACTCAAATGTAACTTCTTTTTCAAGAAGCCACGAAAGGGGTTTAGCAATTTGTGAAAAGTTTTTTATGAAACGTCTATAGAATCCCGCATGTCCTAGAAATGACCGAATCCTCTTCTCGGTCGAAGGTGGTGGAAGCTTCTCAATAGCAATCACTTTCGCCTTGTCAACCTGGATCCCTTTCGAGGACACATGATGTCTAAGTGTTGGGAAAATGTATAAGACTTATGTTTTGATTAGATGCCAACATGTCCCTCCTAAGTTGTTTTGTAAGTAAATTATTCAGTAGAGTTAATGTTTAGTTAAACAGTTCAAAGTGTTAAGAACTGGAGTGCAGTTAGTAAAAACTAGAGTGTATTTTAGTATGAAGTCTACTGAAGATGAAGTCCACTGAAAGTGAAGTCCGCTGAAGACTAAGTGATCTGAGAAAGAAGTCTAAGTCTTGAATGTTTTCTAAGTGCATTCTCACTAAGACTAAATCTATCAGGAGAGGACGAAGGTCCACTGATAAAGAACTAACAAAGTACATTTATTGCTAAACATATTCAAAGTTGTTAGTTAATCTGGTTGGAACAAGGCAAAATGAATTTCAGTGAAGCTTCAATAAATGAAGGAATAAGAAGGTTCTCTCAGAGGAGTTCCACCTTAAAGCAAGACAAGAATCTGGGCACGCAGACTTAAGGTCCAATGAGAAGATGACACGTCAGTGTACTTACTGACAGCCGACCTGCCCCAGCCTGACAAGTACCAAAAGTCTTTCTCTAGCAATCTACAAAAAGTTGGTGAACAGGCATGGTCTTTCAGCCGTTTCTTGACAAGACTTAAAGCTTCAAATAGAGCCGTTTGAACCAATCAGATACAAGAAGACTTACTTGAGAAGATTCAAATCCAACGGGAAGATTTTCAAGGAAGCCTATAAATACAGAAGGACGTGCACATTTCCAAGCACGGGAAACTCACAAGATCAAAGCTATCTCTACATTCATAACAACTAAGAAGCACTCGAAATTATCATTGTTTCCTAAGTATTTCACATTTGTAGAGAGCCTAACAAACCTTCTGTAACCAAGCTTAAAAGCTATATCCAAATCTTAGAAAGAGATAATCCAATCCTAAGCCCTGAGCTAAACTTGTAAGGATTATCTCAAAATAGTTGGAACCAAAACCCTACTCAAAACCCTACTCAGTGTTTAGGTTGAGAGCTAGTGTTAAGTGGTGTTAGTAAGCTGATTGTTGTATCAGTCTGAAAGCTGGTTTGTTTTGGGAACTATGACCTGGAATTTCCTAGTGATCAATCATCCTAAGAGAGGATTAGTTGATCAGTGCACCTTGGCACTATAACACAAGGAATTCCAAGTGAAAGGAATTCTCCTGTTTGATCA
This sequence comes from Ballota nigra, assembly GCA_947034835.1. Taxonomy (NCBI): domain Eukaryota; kingdom Viridiplantae; phylum Streptophyta; class Magnoliopsida; order Lamiales; family Lamiaceae; genus Ballota; species Ballota nigra. The sequence continues at coordinate 32,218,134 of OX344728.1, read as the reverse complement.
GGACAGTGGACGTAGGAGATTCATCTCTGAACCACTTTATACCTTGTGTTCTTACATTCTGCTATTTCCTAAGTGTGTGTTCATCTCAAAGTTTATCAAAGTAAAATGAGTTTTCTAAGGGCTCACTAATCCGCATCTGAAAGCTAATTAGATAGTAGTTCAACTGAAAGTCTTGTGCTTTCAGTGGAGGTATTATCTCAGTAAGCTTTCACAAAGTAACTCTCAGCAGACCTCAAGTCCACTGACGAGCTACTGTCTTAAGTAACCTGATAAGTTTTAAAGAAGTTTTAATTTGTAACCATAGGTGTATTCCCCCCCCCCTATACACCTGTTTACTCGTTTCGGGACCAACACTAAGAACAATGCCCTCTCTCACCATGAAGTGACACTTCTCCCAATTAAGCACCAAGTCCGTCTCTTCACACCTGCTCAACACAACTTCAAGATTGATTAGACATTTATCAAACGACTCCCCGTAGACAGAGAAGTCATCCATGAAAACCTCCATAATCTTTTCAATCAAACCATGAAAAATAGCCATCATACACCTTTGAAAGGTGGAGGGTGCATTACACAACCCAAACGACATTCTCCTAAAAGAAAAAGTCTCATAATAGCAGGTGAAGGTGGTTTTCTCTTGATCCTCGGGGGCTATCATGATCTGATTATACCCCGAATACCCATCTAAGAAACAATAATACTCAAAACCACCTAATCTATCAATCATCTGATCAAGGAACGGTAGAGGAAAGTGATCCTTACACGTTGCCTTGTTCAACTCCCTATAATCAACACACACACGCCATCCCGTCACTAATCTAGTGTCTACCAATTCATTAGACTCCGTCTTAATCACCGTGGTACCCCCCTTCTTAGCAACTACGTGTAACGGACTTACCCATGGACTATCAGAAATCGCAAAAATCATGTTGCTATCTAACAACTTCAAAACCTCCTTATGTATCACCTCTTGAATTACCAGATTAATAATTAAATGAGTCAAAATTATGGATAAACATTGTTGAATACATGAATGACCTTTGAACTCTTGGTCAATACATGTATGAGATTAATTAAAAGTTCATGCAAATTAATTATGGTTCATGCATTTTTGTATAGATGCATTATGGGTATCACCTATAAATACCCCATGTATTCATCATTTTGTATCAAGTCACAAGAAAATTAAGGTGAGAAAATTCAAAATAGTTTCCTCCACTCTTGAATTTTATACTCTTGTAGAAATTCATACTCTTCAATTTCTAACAAATTGGTATCTAGAGCCACTTGTGTTTGGAGACAAATGCTTGAAGAAATGTCGAATGGAACTCCATTTGTCATTCCATCTCTCACCAAGGATAATTATGATAATTGGTGCATAAGGATGAAGGCTTTGCTTGGAGCCTATGAAGCTTGGGATCCTGTGGAAAATGATGTTGATGAAAGTGAAGCATCCGCCAAGAAGAAGGATCAAAAGGCACTTACCCTCATCCATCAAAGTTTGGATGAGAAGATGTTCGAGAAAGTCGCTGCGGCAACTACTTCCAAACAAGCATGGGAAACTCTTCAAGCTTCATTCAAAGGCGTTGATAAAGTAAAGAAGGTACGTCTCCAAACATTAAGATGGGACTTTGAATCTCTACGCATGAAAGATTCCGAATCTATTTCGGATTACATTTCAAGAGTTTTGGCTATCACAAATCAAATGAAAAGATATGGAGATGACATGAAAGATGATCGCATTGTTGCGAAAATTTTGAGATCTATAGATCCAAAATTTAATTGCATTGTGGTTGCCATCAAGAATATAAGGATTTAGACACCATGACCGTTGATGAACTTTCCGGTTCGTTGCAAGCTCATGAAGAGAGATTGTTGAAACCAGTTCAAGAATCAGTTGAACAAGCCTTGAAGGCAAAGTTATCTTTGAATGAGACAAATCAAGGCACATCACAAAGAGGCCGAGGATATGGAGGATTTTGAGGACAAGGTCGAGGACGTGGTCATGGAAGAGGTGGACAAGGTGATAAATACACCTCAAATAATAATTATGAGACGGGCCAAAACTTCAATCAAGGAAGAAATCGTGGAAGAGGAAGAAGTCGTGGAGGAAATAGGCCAAACCAATCAAGGTATGACAAATCCGAAGTTGAGTGTTTTTCTTGTCATCGTCTTGGCCATTTTGCTTGGGAATGTAGAAATAAAGTGGAGGAGAAAAATAACTTTGCGGAAAGCAGCAATGTAAAAGAAGATGGAGATTGTACTTTACTTCTGGCATGCAAAACCAATCAAGATGAGAATGAGAATCAATGGTACCTTGACTCTGGTGCAAGTAGTCACATTTGCGGAAGGAGAAATTTATTCGTGGAACTTGATGAATCAACCGGAGGTGATATAACTTTTGGAGACTCTTCAAAAGTTCAAGTAAAGGGAAAAGATACGATTTTGATTCGTTCAAAAGATGGAAATCATCAATTAATTTCCAATGTGTTTTATGTGCCTGCCATGAAAAGTAATATTTTGAGTTTGGATCAATTATTGGAGAAGAATTATGATATTCATTTGAAAGATCAATGTTTGACAATGAAAGATGAAAATGGAATGTTGATTGCTAAGGTGCTTATGACAAAAAATCGAATGTTTTTACTTAACATTCAAAATGGTGTTCCTATGTGCTTGAAATCTTGTTTCAAAGATTCATCTTGGCTATGGCATATGAGATTTGGGCATCTAAATTTTGATGGGTTAAAAATGATGAGCAAAGGAAGCATGGTGAAAGGTTTACCTTCTATAGACCATCCTAATCAACTTTGTGAAGGATGTCTTTTTGGAAACCAAGCAAGAGAGAGTTTTTCGAAGGAGTCTGAGACGAGGGCTCAACATCCATTGGAGTTAATACACTCGGATGTGTGTGGACCAATCAATCCATCATCATTTGGTGAGAATAAATATCTTATACTTTTCATTGATGATTATTCTCGAAAAACTTGGGTATATTTTTTGAAGGCAAAATCGAAAGTGTTTGGAACCTTCAAAAGGTTCAAGTTGATGGTGGAGAAACAAAGTGGCTATCAAATCAAAGCTCTTCGGTCCGATAGAGGTGGAGAATTCACATCAAACGAAATCAAGTTTTTTTGTGAGCAACATGGAATTCATCGTCCCATGACGACTCTGTACTCACCACAACAAAATGGAGTGGCGGTGAGGAAGAATCTGACCATTCTCAACATGGTGAGGAGCATGTTGAAGAGCAAGAATATGCCAAACAAGTATTGGGCTGAAGCTGTCTCTTGTGCAGTCTACTTGATGAATCGGTGTCACACTAAAAGTATTCGTGGTATGACGCCTCAAGAAGCTTGGAGTGGATACAAGCCAAGTGTTTCACACTTGAGAGTTTTCGGAAGTATTGCATACACTCATGTTCCTGATCAAAAAAGAACAAAACTTGATGATAAAAGTGCAAAGTATCTCTTCGTCGGGTATGATCAAAGTTCTAAAGGCTACAAGTTGTACAATCCAATCAATGGGAAGGTTGTCATAAGCAGAGACGTGGAGTTCGATGAAGAAGGTGTTTGGGAATGGAATACTACGAAGAAAGAAAGTGGATATAGTCCTCTCGTTGATGATGATGAGAAAGAAGATGACATCACACCGCCAAATACTCCACCGCCAACACCACAACCACAAAATGCACAAATTGAGGAAACAAGTTCGAGTGAAGGGCCTAGGAGATTTAGAAGTTTGAGAGACATTTATGATGCCACCGAAGAGGTAAACTTGAGTGACTTTACTCAATTTTGTTTACTTGCAGAAACCGAGCCCGTAAACTATGATGATGCCAATCGAGATGAAAAGTGGAGAAAGGCCATTAATGAAGAAATAAAAGCAATCACAAAAAATGATATGTGGGAGCTAGTATCACTACCGAAAGGCAAAAACACCATTGGAGTGAAGTGGGTGTACAAAATAAAGAGAAATGCACAAGGCGAGATTGAGAAATACAAAGAAAGATTAGTTGCAAAGGGGTATAAGCAGAAGGCCGGAATTGACTATGATGAAGTGTTTGCGCCCGTTGCCCGCCTTGAGACAATTCAATTAATCATTTATCTTGTAGCCCAAAACCATTGGAAAATTCATCAAATGGATGTGAAATCCGCCTTTTTGAATGGATATTTGGAGAAAGAAGTCTACATTGATCAGCCTTTGGATTATGTTGTTCACAACGAAGAAAATAAAGTGCTAAAATTGAAAACGGCTCTTTATGGCTTGAAGCAAGCTCCTCGCGCTTGGAATAGCAGGATTGATAAATACTTTCAAGAAAATGGCTTTATCAAGTGTCCACATGAACATGCTCTCTATGTAAAAACTGATAAAAATGGTGATATGTTACTTGTTTGTTTGTATGTGGATTTCAAGAAAGCCATGACTAAGGAGTTTGAGATGACGGACATTGGCATGATTTCCTACTATCTTGGGATTGAAGTGAAGCAACGAGATGATGGCATATTTATTTCTCAAGAAGGATATGCTAAAGAAGTTCTCAAGAAGTTCAAGTTGGAGAAAATCAAGCATGTAAGCACACCCGTAGAGTGTGGAACCAAGTTGCATGTGGATCAAGATGGTGAGAAAGTTGATCCAACTTTGTTCAAGAGCCTCGTTGGAAGCTTGCGGTATCTAACTTGTACGAGGCCAAATATTCTTTTTGGCGTTGGACTTGTGAGCCGCTACATGGAAGCTCCAACTACTTCGCATTTGAAAGTTGCCAAGAGAATACTTCGATACATCAAAGGTACAATTGATTATGGCATCTTGTATGCTTTTTCTGATGATTTTAAGCTTGTTGGCTATTGCGATAGCGATTGGGCTGGTGATGTTGATAGTCGGAAGAGTACGACCGGGTTCGTTTTCTTTATGGGAAATTCAACTTTTACTTGGAATTCAAAGAAACAACCTATTGTGACTCTATCTACTTGTGAGGCTGAATATGTTGCTGCTACTTCCTGTGTTTGCCATGCTGTGTCGCTAAGAAGTTTGTTGAAGGAATTTAAATTGGCACAAGAAGATCCGACGGAGATTTATGTTGATAATAAATCTGCAATTGCTTTGGCAAAGAATCCGGTATTTCATGAGAGGAGCAAACATATTGATACTTGATATCATTTTATTCGAGAATGCATATCAAAGGAGGAAGTGAAGCTCGAGTACGTGAAGTCACAAGATCAAGTTGTCGATATCTTCATGAAACCATTGAAGTTCGATGTCTTCAAGAAGCTACGTTTTTCACTTGGAGTAATTAATCTAGTTTAAGAGGGGATGTTGAAATTAATAAACTAAATTAATTAAATGAGTCAAAATTATGGATAAACATTGTTGAATACATGAAGGACCTTTGAACTCTTGGTCAATACATGTATGAGATTAATTAAAAGTTCATGCATTAGAATTAATTATGGTTCATGCATTTTTGTATAGATGCATTATGGGCATCATCTATAAATACCCCATGTATTCATCATTTTGTATCAAGTCACAAGAAAATTAAGTTGAGAAAATTCAAAATAGTTTCCTCCACTCTTGAGTTTTATACTCTTGTAGAAATTCATACTCTTCAATTTCTAATAAACTCTACGTTGGTTTTGCACTACCGGTTTTCTACCCTCTTCTAATCTAATCCTATGCATGCAAATCGAAGGGCTAATTCCCAATATCCGCGATCGACCATCCTACAGCAGATTTGTGCTTACGAAGCACTACTAAAAGTCTCTCAAGCTGATAATCAGATAAAAGGGCAAATACAATTACCGGATACTTGTCGGTCTCATCCAAGTAGGCGTACTTGAGGTGGTTAGGGAGTGCCTTATCGAACATCTTCTCGAAAGTCGACTCCTCGACTTCCAAGTCGTCCGCATCCTCTACTTTCTTCATCTCCAAGAACTTGACATCTTCATTGTCTTTCAAGCTGTCAAAATAATCAATATCATAAGAATCATAAGATAGATCGTCAAGAATAGGATAATCAAACTGATGAACATAGAAAGAGCAAGGGTCTAGAAGTGTGTCTTCAACACAAGTGTCTGTGATGTCAATGAAGTAGCAGCTCTTATCTCCCAAGGGGTATTTCATAGCTTCATAAATAGCTATCTTCACTTCTTGATCATCAACTTTGATCGTAATCTTCCCATTCGCTACATCAAGTACCATCCCGACTGTAGCTAGAAACGGCCTCCCTAAAATCAGCGGCACATGCTCATCCTCCTCCATATCGAGTACCACGAAGTCGGCGGAAAAACGTGATTCACCACCGTCACTAGAACATCCTCTACTACTCCTTGAGGTCTTGTGATAGACCTATCAGCAAGCTGAAGCGTCATTATCGTGGGTTGAAGCTCACCCCCTTCCAACTTCTTGAACAACGAAAGAGGCATCAAATTAATGCTCGCCCCGAGATCACACAAAACTCCTTTCTTGATCCCGTTCCCGATATCACATAGAATGGTAAAACTGTCGGGATCCTTCATCTTGGGAGGAAATGCCTTGTGCACCACCATAGCACTCACCTCTTGGTTCAAGTGCACTAGCTCGAGTCCATCCACTCTCCGTCTCTTCGCTATCAAGTCCTTCCGGAACTTGGCGTAGTTAGGCATCTGTTCCAAAACATCATAAAAAGGAATGTTAATATTTAACTTTTTAAAAACATCAAGGAATTTTGCAAACTTTTTATCTAATTTCTTTTTCATGAACCACTGTGGATATGAGGCAGGTATCACAGATTTGGGTACCCCTCATTCATCTCTCTCAGTTTCTTTTACAATCTTTCTTGCTTCCATTGCCTTCTTCCACTTTGGAACTCTTTCAATCTCCTCAATGCCATCCTCTTCAGGCTCTTTGCTCTTCTGAGACTCATCCATATCTTTACTCTTCTGAGTGTCTTCACCCTCAATCCCTTTCTCAACTCCCATCTCCACAATCTCATCTCTAACGGCCTCAGACTCTTTTTCTTTTATCTCAACCTCTCCTTGGGGCGTCTCAGAATCAACAGGTATCTCAGGACCATCATATTTGGTCCCACTTCTCAACTCAATAGCCTTGCAATGTTCCTTACGGTTACCCTCGGGCATTGAAGGATACTTGCCCGGCTCTCTCGTCTGAGACTTTGCAATCTGACTAATTTGATACTCAATAGAAGTGAACTTGCGGTTGTTCTCTTGTTGAGCTCTATCCCAATCTATGTCTCTCTTTTGGAGTTCTTGATCACGCTGATCGCCTTTCTTATGCAACTCCTTCACATCGTACTCCAATGAGGACAATCTCTTGCTACCTTCCTCCACCTTTTGAAGGATAGCTCTCAACATCTCCTCAGTTGAGGAACCACCTTCTCCACCCGGGGGTTTCGAACCTAGATCAACACCTGGAGGAACTGTGAGTCCGGCCTTTGGATTAGCATATAAAAAATTCTCGTTCTTCCTCCATGTATTCTGAAGAGGCTGCTGCCCTCCTTGATACCCTTGTTTGTTCCTCCATTGATTTTGAGGTGGCTGTGGACCTGGAGGTACAAATGGCTGGCCATAAGAAGGTCTTCCAAATTGATTACCACATTGTGGATACCCGCCTTGTGGATAGTTAGGCCTTCCCATATATTTGGCCTCTTCTAGCTGACTTGTGGGTGGGTCCACTTTCTCGCTCACTGCTACATTCCCTCCAACCAGATTCTGCCCCATCTCGAGGTTACTGATCTTCTCCATCATTGCCATTAACAGCTTCCTCGTCCCCTCATTCTCCTCCAACTTACAAGCTCTCTGAAATTCTGGGTCCTTGTTCCACGCCCCGGCATTCGTGACAATATTGTCGACGATTTCTCTACACCTCGCTATCCCTTGGTTCAGAAATGCTCCACTAGCACATGCATCAAGATGGGCTTGACCAGGCTTGCTGGCTCCACTGTAGAAGAACACCCAGATATCCCCCTCATTGTACCCGTGCTGCGGGCACTCAATCAACATATTAGAGTATCTTTCCCACGCTTGACGTAAGTCTTCTCCTTGCTTTTGGCGGAAGGAAGAAATCTCTATCCTTGTTTTAATGGTTCTAGATGGAGTTACATCTCCTCGTGGGAGCGTGTTATCATACCATTCCTTGGCTATTCTCATTAGAGAGAACTGAAACAACCCGAGTTTCTTGGCATCCTCAAACATCTCATTGTGATTGAAAGTTGAAGCTATCATCAGAAAATTCCTAAGGTGAGTGTGAGGATTATCCTTTCTGATCTCCCCCTTGAATTGGTTCTCGACTAACATCTTCAGGATCTCTGTGGAGATAGTAAAGTTGTTGGCCTCCACTGGTGGCATAGCTACACCATCATAGTACCGTTGAGGCTGCGCCTCAAACCTTCCTCTGATTGCCATATCAGGATCAACGTTCTGAGGAACATGTTGGGGATATACTGGTGGTAGAGGTACTTGTGGAATAGGAGGTGGGTTATAGTTAGATTGTATGGTGGATAAGGATATGGTGGATACGGGTATGGGTAAGGTGGGTTGTTATGTTGGTAGACAGGGTTGTTGAAATTGGGGTTTAGATTTTGGTTTTGGTTTTGTGCTGGGTTGTCTCGATGTTGTGGGATCGGGAGTTAGTTTTGGCTTTCCCCTGTGGAAGCTTGCTTTTAACTGCTGTCTCCGTCAACTCCCTCAACCCGTTCCACTATCTGATTGTAATTAGCTGCATCTCAACCCAACTCCTTACCTAAATCCATATTTATGTTTTCACCACTGGCAGTGTTCATCCTTCGATGGAAGGCTCTGTTTCTTATACCGATTGTCTCAGGGTCTAACTTTGTTCTATCTTCGCTCGTTTCTCCCTTTGAGCGTATTTTCATATACCTGAAATACCAAAAGAAATATCAAAATGCAACTGCCTAATGAATACTAAAACAAATAAAATAAAAGCACTCACTGCTAACTACTAAACTATCTACAAGTCCTACTCAATGGACATATATCGCCTTCCCCGGCAATGTTGCCATTGACTTGAACGCATAATACTAGCTTTTACTAGTAGTTACCCTAAAGAATATGGGATCCCTGTAGTATGGGCAAGTATGTGGACCAAGTATATCGAACCCAAGGAAAGGTATATATGCGAATAGAGCCCTGAAGATCTCGTCTCGTAGATAATATGAATGTATGTTCAGGTTCAAGAATTATATTAAACTAATTTATAAACTACTACTCTTAACGCTAATAATTAAATTAAGCTACATAACTTGGGTTTTAATAAGATATGGGATGGTGATGCTCAGGGTAAGAATTCCTACGTATACTAACGGAGTTGGTACGATAAATAAAATAATCGTGATGTGTAAGTAATAATCCTAAGTATACTAAAACTAGGCAATCAACTTCCCTAATCTAGCACAAGAATGAAAGACTAAAATCTCAAGAATTAACCCTAATACTTCGTCATATCAACCTACTTCAATAATCCACTAATCAAGTTATATGGATTGTGCTTAATTATTCAGAGCCTAATTTAACTAAGGTGATGTGGTCGTCCTCCCTAGATAAACCGGTAGATGATAAATCCTTTCATAGACCCTCTCCTTAAGCCTATTCGTTATTAAAGAGTGATACAGTCGTCTTCTCTCTAACAATTTTCGTACTTAATTCCAAGATTATTCCAAAATTTATTTTAAGAATTCAATTAACTAAGAGAACTAAAACAAAACATCACTAATTATCCTAATACGTACCAACGTCCTACTTCTACAAGTTCATCATATCCTAAGCATGCAAGGGTTCTAGCCTAACATGCTGATGTGGATAACGAAAGCAATAATAATATTCATGAACATAAGCATGGTTAAATTAATAGAAGAATTCAACAACATAAACCAAAGATTAAAATACTAAATTGAAGTCTTAAAACAAATCTCAATAAATAAAGAAAATTAGGTTTTGTAGTATCGAACGTTGAAAAAAGAAAGAACGAAATAAAACTCTAATCTATGAATTCGTATATCAAAACCTCGATTACAACTTGTAAAACTCTTCCAATCTTCTTCCCAATTCTCCCTCTCTTAATCTATGTCTAAGAATGTATATGGTATCAAAAAAATCTCCCAAAACAAACTTGGGATGTGGTATTTATAAGCAACGGGCCAAAAACAGGCAAAAAAGGCCAAAACGCGCGATATTGGGGCTTGGTCGAGCGTCTAGCGCTCGACCAGTGCACGGTCGAGTGGCTACCTCTTCCAGCGCCAAACTAGCGCTCAAGCTCCAGACGGTCGAGCGCCTAGCGCTCGACCTACGTTTGGTCGAGTGTGTCAGCCGGTCGAGCACCTAGCGCTCGACCTACTCTCGGTTGAGTGCTCCAGACTTCCAGTGCCAACTTGGTGCTCGACACTCCCTTGCTTGAGCGCATAGGTGCTCGAGCACCTCCTTCCTTGAGCCAACTAACACTTTTCCTTGCACGAACTAACACTTTTCGTATTTCTTTGATATCTTCTCATCTGGGCATCCATTTGAGTCAATTCAAAATCCTACGAAGTCCATTTCTTGCCCTTTTTGCATCTATGAGCATCAAAGAGGCAAATTCATTAGTTTATAAAAATAGTACTCAATTGACTCTAAATACTCATCAAATTCACTCAAAACACGGGTAAATCGAACTACAGATCATAACAATTTCACGCCTAATCACCCCAGAATATGGCTACACAAAATATTCTTAGAAAAATCGGATGTCTTTAGCTTCGGGGTTCTGTTGTTGGAGATTTTGAGTGGAGTGAGGAAGCTCGGTCTTTTGTTGAAGATGAAACTCTCTTCTTACTAGGATATGTAAGTTGTGATCTAATTAAGCACTAAATGTTTTACAAATTTGATCATCTACTTTGCTTTGTCAAAAATATAACTTGGGATATCTGCAGGCCTGGAAATTGTGGAGCGAGGGCAACATTGTAAATTTTATAGATCCAACAATATATTATCCAAGCATGGAAACAAATATGAAGAGGTATGCAAATGTAGGTCTACTGTGTGTTCAAGAAATGGCAGCAGAGAGGCCTAATATTTCAACACTTGTATCCATGCTTATAAGTTATGAGATTGCAGAGCTCCCTCATCCTAAGCAACCAACATTTCTTGGGATCCAGAGGTTTCCAAAAGGAGAACCATCTCAATGTAATTCAACTAAGTATTCTTTAAATGATGTTTCTATGACAAGTGTTCAAGCTAGGTAGAGATTTTGGAGATCAAACAGTTGGGCTAAATGCTCTACTTGCTAATTAGGTATTCTATTTTATCATTTATCGTTTGGTAAATGTTGGTTTCTTCCTCGCTTGAAGTCGTCGTTACCATTATTCTTGTTCATAGAATATGGAATCACTGCGTGAAGCGTACAGATTAGAAAGAGGTAGATGAATCCATTTATTTGCAACTGAGCCTATAAACTAATACTTACAATAGTCATATGTTCCATAAGTTTTGATATCAAATCCAAATTATCATTTATTTATATCCCAATACAAAGTAAACGCAGTAGTTGTGAAGTCTACTGCAGTTTGTAAGAGATCGGGAAGAACAGAGCTTCTCCTGCTTTTATGAATAACTACAACTGTTTTTGTTGCATATTTTCAAAGAATTCTTTTATTTTCTTAGTTTTTCGAGCATATATTTTGCTACTTTTTTTTTTCATTTCTTGGAAGGTCTACGTAAAAGAACATGTGTAACATGTATTAAAATATCAGGTAGATATGGTGATTCATAAGATATTAGAAAAGGCATGTGCACAATGACATTCAAAACTAAAAATATATTACTACATTAACTAAATTGTATTACAATATGAGCAAAATACATTATATATACATGGGAGTGACACTCGGAAGTAGAAATATTATTATACGAACAAAATCGTGTCGGACATATGAACAAGAAGACATTGCATGAACACAATAACACTTAAAAACTAAGAATATGCTATACATGAACACAAAACCATGCAACAACATGAATAAAAAGATAGTGCATATATATTAGCACATTAATAATTGAGAAAAAAATATGTTACGGCACAAATTTTTTTTAACCACAAAATTAAAACCATATTACAATGAATGTAATGTTATAGAGATATATTACATACATACATTATTACAAAATACATAAAACAAAGTCTAATACTCTCTCTGATCAATATTATTAGTCCTGTTTAGGCTGTTTTTTTTTTTTTTGTCATAAATTGGAAGGTATAATAAGGTATTGTGAGATCCATTTATCAATAAAGTTATAGTTTATGAAAAATATAAGTATCATATTTTTCATTAACAATCACTTTATTCATAAATGGACCTCATAATACCCTCCAATTTATGAAAAAAAAATAACAACCTAAAAAACAGGATTACTAATATTGGATGAAGGGAGTGTTATTTTAATTGGATGGTTGATAAAAAAAGTCGTATAATTACTTACACTAATTATCGGTTTACAACTAATACTTTTTATTTGAAATAACCAAGGGCGCAGAAGTCGGAAAATGTCAAACGGACATTTCTTGGCTGCCTAATTTTATTTTAACTTTTTGTTAAATTATAAATTTAATTTGAAATTTTCAATATGAAAAATCACAACAATTAACATAAAGTCATTACAATAACCAAATTAAGTGGTACGATGATCAGATGGTTGCCCATCTCCATAAACGCGATCATCATCATCATCATCATCATCATCATCATCATCATCATAATCCTACTACTCAAACTCAACGCCCTCCTCTACTTCCTCATCATCGGAAGAGAAATCATCATCGTCAAGGTCTCTTAGTCGGGCACTTTTTTTAGGAATATCTTCCATTTCATCATGGGAACTCGTAGTCAAAGTCGTGCTCAATCCGACCCCGAGTCACACATTTTAGTTTTAATCAAAATTAATTTTTTTAAAAAAATAAAAACGACATAGCCCGATTTGGCCGCTTCGGCGGTGCCTGAAGATAGAAATGACGGCGACCAACTGTCTAGGTAAATCACGGTGGCGACCGGCCACCTAGCGCCTAATCCATTTTTTGCACAATTGGAAATAACTAATATTTTTTAGTGAAAATAATTAATACCCTTTAATAAAATGAAAATTCTACTATGAACAAGTTTTATAGTATGAAATTAATATCATTAAATGTATTTGTTGGGATATGTTTTAGTTTTGATGATTTTCAAAAACATGTAATAGGTTTGAAAGCAGTCAGGATAGTATCTTTTAGTTCAGGTCAGGCTAGATTAGCTTTCAGTAGAACAGGTTGTTCAGTTGAGGGGGAACTCAGTGAGGGGGAACTCAGCAACACAGCCTGAAGATATCAAGATGACACCCAGAAGAACTGACTGAAGTCATGCCTGCAACCTGAACCAGAAGAGAAGCCTGAAGGATGTCCCACTGAGTGTAAACCGGGCTGATCTAAGCTAGGTCAGGTGGACCACTCAGTGAAGAGCATGATCAGGAGGATCAGTGCTGCACCAAGTAGGCCCTGAAGGAGTCAGGCTACTGTGGTCAGGGAAGTTTGTTATTCATCCTTATGATAAACTTCTTGGAAATGATCTTCAAACAGTCTGTTGGTCCCACTTGATAGATTAATTGCGGAAGCTTATGTTTAAATGTCTTTCCAAAATCTTTTATAAGAGAGCAATAAACAATAATTAAAGTAAAGCGATAAAAGACACAAGATATATAGTGGTTCGGATAAATATCCTACGTCCACTCTCCCTTATCACCAAGGGGTCTCACTAACAACCAACTCACAAACTTACTCACTGGAATTTCTGAAGTACCAGCACCTTCTTACAAACTCTTTAGATCTAACTTCGATCTAAAGATAGACTTACTCCAACCTTGTCTTAACAAGATGAACAGGTTGAGTATATAAACTCCTTACGAGTAGATGAGTAATTAAGAACAAAAGTGTGAGTGCAATATGCGTAGTGATCAAAAGCTTAGTGTGGCTATATGCGCGTGAATGATTCTAGAGCTTTTTCTTGATCTGCACTCAAGTATATATAGAGGGGATTAGGGACATAGCCGTTGGGAGGCTGATCCAATCAGATCCTCTATATATGGAAGCTTCAATCAATCAATTCCCTAATTGATTGATTGGGTTGGTGAGATCTTGATTGATTATCTTCAAATCTTCTCAATCCAATCTTGTTTGACTTCATTTGAATCACCAACGGTCAATGCTTCCAATTACCTAACTCTGATTCTCTCCAGAGAAGGCAGGACCAGACACCAGGCAACCTCAGTGTCTTCTGGTCCTTATCTGGTGAACAACCAGAATACTCAGTAGAATAAGGGAATCAAACTGAGCATCTTTTGTTCCACCAGACTCGTCTGGTCTGGGGAAGGTCCTCTGCCTCTGGTCTGATCTCCTCTGGTGAAGTCCTCTGGTGGAGTTCTCTGGTGAAGTCCTCTGGAGGGGTCTTCTGGTGACTCTTCTGGTGAGGTCTTCTGGTCTGGCAGTTCCCCCTAGACTAAGTCCTAATCTAGATCATCATCTGGCTAACAGGTCCAGATGGTCCTATTACATCTTCTGGTTTGTTTTAACTCATCAAAACTAACAAATTTTTATCCTAACAATTTCCCCCTTTTTGATGGAGTTAAAACACTACCAGAACTGATCAAAAGTAAAACTTAAGCAAGAAAACAATAAAGGGATGAGACCTTAGAATAGATCTCATCAGGCAAATAATAAGACAACAAGGAGTTGTCTTTAGAACAGAGAAGATATGTATTTTTCATTAATAATCAGAGGACAAAATATTACAGATTACATTGAAGTTCATTGTCCTATTCTAGGCATATCTTCTGTTCTCTTTAGGGACAAGAAACCAGTCAAGGAACCTATCCTGGACGGCCTTCAACTCTGCAGAAGATGTTGGGGTGAAATTCACCAACACCTTGGTCTTGTAAAGCTTCTTCAGTTCTGCCCAATCCACCTGGTTCCCAATCATGGGAGTGTTAAGGTAAGTAAATTCAGGAGCAGTCACCTCCAGGTTGAACTCAATGGTTGAATCCATCAGCTGCTTCTACAAGTCTGCATCATAGGCTTGCATCCAAGAATGGAAGGTTCTGTTGATCAGCTCATCATCTTCTGGTGATGGCCTCTGGATATAATGCTGAATGAACCAGAGGGTCTTGGCTTCTCTCCATCTCTCAATCAGAGGATAAGGCACAGTAGAGTCAAAAGACCCTTCTGTCCTTAGTGGCAAGATATTCATAACCTCCACAGGAGCTTTCCTCTTCTGACCTGAGCCACCTGCACCAGAAGGAATACCAGCTTCTCTGGCCTTCTTGTTCTGTCTCCTAACATATCTGAGCCTCTGCTCTTCATCTATGTTCTTCCTGATTCTGGCTTGCCTCTCTTCTGGAGTCTCTTCCTTGTATCTCTTCTCTGCTTCTTCGACAACAGATTCAAGGAAACTCTTCTTAACTTTTCTAATCTTCCTCTTAGCAGGACCAGGAATGGTAGAAGGATCCTGCTCATCTTCAGATGACTCTTCTTCTGCAGCAAGCTGTTTAGCCATAGATAGAGATTTCAACTCTTCTTTCTTCTTCTTCTACAACTCAGCCTGGGCCAAAGTGTTCTCCAGCAGGTCCAGACGAGCTCCATGGCTAAAAAGTGTCTCATTTGTAGTCTTCGCCAGATCAGTTCTGGCCTTCTCTTCCCCCTTTTTAACTTCATCAAGGAGGGGCTCCACTACCTGCCTTATGAGATCAGGCAAGGCAGTGTTGGAGGAAGAGTGAAGATCACAAAGCTGCTTGGCCTCCTCCAGGTAAGCCTTAGACTCTGCAACTAGTCTCTCTTGCTTCTCCAACATCTCCTGGAGGGAGTCCTTCAGTCTAGCAGTCTGAATCATCTGGCTGGCCATTTCCACTTTGAGTACAGAAACTGGCCTCATCTGCTCCATCACATGCTCCTGGAGCTGCTTCTGGCTGTGCATAACATCTAGCTTGACAAACAAGCCATTAGCCTTGAACGAAGCTTTAACCTCTGCCAGAGAGGATTTGATCTGCTTCAGGAAGATTCTCCTCTCATGCTTAATCTGATGCTCAATCATAGCAGGGGCCATATGTTGAATTGCTTTGGAAAAGCGCCCTATCTGCATGATCTGCTCGTTGAAGAAAGCCTTCATCTTCTGGAGCACAGCAGGAGACATCTCAAAGTCCTCCTCGTCTGAATAAAGCTCTGGAGGGAAGACAAAGTGAGGACCAAACTTGTAAGTGGGGCCCTCTGGAGTGAGCATGACTGCTCTTTGGATGAGCAGGGTGCGAATCAAGACTTTGGCTGCACCAGGAGTCTCCAGCTCTGCTGGGTTCTGAATGTTCATCTTCTGCTTCAGCTCAATTTCCCAAGCAGTGAAGTTGGAGGCACCCATTTCCTCAAGCAATAGCACCAGGTCCTCCACATCTTCAAGTCTGGCCTTGCTCCAGACCTTGGCATCAGTAAGCTCTGCCAGAAGTGGTAAGTGCTCCAGAAGAACTGGAAAATGCTCTCTTAGCCAGAGCTGAGCACTTACACTCATACTCTGCCTAATGGGACCCATTTCTGCAGATGAGAAAGTGAAGGGTTTGGGCCCAGAGGCAGAGGAGGAAGGGGCTAAGTCAACAGGCTCAAGTGAAGCTTCCTCATCTTCACTATCATTGCTGGATAAACAGGTTGGGGAGGGAGGAGGGCCAACGAATCCCAGAGCCATAGAAATGGTTGGGTCCTGGTCTGTATGGGTTTGGGGAGGATTTGGATTTTGTGAAGTAGAGGTGGTAGGGATAGGTTGCTCTGCACCAGAAGAGGAAGGGATATCTGGTACAGAATGTGTAGGGGGGATTTGGAAGGTGGAAGTGTTTGAAGGGGGGACTTCTGCACCAGAGGAGGTTGAGGGTACCTCTGATACAGAAGGTGGGGGAGAGGGGTTAGTGGGGATATGAGTTTGGAAATTTGGTGGAGAAGGTGTTTGTGTAGGAATGGTAGAGGGAGTATAGACAGGGGTATCTGGAATAGTCTGCTCTGGTGGAAGAATGGGGTTACCAGAGGCAGATGGGGTTTGGGGAATGTTCTCTGGGGGAGAGGTAGAAGGGGAAACAAGATTTATGGGGGAGGAAGAGGGAAAGGAAGGGTTTACCTCTGCTGGGTCAACACCAGCAGGCACAACAAGCTCTGGAGCATCCTCCATCATCTGGGTGGCATCCTCAATGGCCTTCTCCAAGGCCTCTCCAAGATCAGATCCAGAGTCTGAATATTGAAGAAGGGCTCTCTTGGCCTTGGATTTCCTTACAAGAGGCACTTCATCTTCTTCCTCTTCCTCTTCTGATTGCTCATCCACCAGAAGGGTTTTCTTTGCCTTTCTGCTAGTCCTACGCTTTTTAGCAGAACCTCTCCTGGCCTCGTCTGGCTGCTTCCTCTTGGCTGCTCCAGCCTTCTTTACAGCTTTATCATCATCACCCTTCTTCTTAAGCACATCAAGAAGGGGAATCTGGTCCTCCTCTGAGGAACCAGAAAAGGCAACGGCTGAAGAACCAGTTGCTCCAGCAGCTTTCTTCTGTGACTTCTGCTGCTGCTGCCTTCTCTGCCCCTTAGGAGGAGAGGGAATAGATTGAATAGGAGGGGCAGGGATGGCTTGCTCTCCATCAGAGTCGGCATGGCCGTGGAGAGGACCATCCTTGGAGAACATAATCTTGGACTTATGAAAGCCCTTACACCAGGATTGTCTCCATTTCTTCTCTGGAAGAATCGAATCCAGAATTAGAGTGAGTTTTGTGCCCAATGAAACATTAGCATTGAACACAAATTGTTGCTCTCCTGGCAACTGGGGGCATTCTTCCTTCTGAATTTTCACCTTGTTCTTCCTCAGCACCCCCCAGAAGAACTCAGCCCAGTTACATTGAACACCATCCAGAATGGCCCTCATAACACAGAGCCTGCCAACGAAGATGGCATCTGTGCTATGGCTCTCACACATGAGAATCTTCACCACAATATCAAATAGCACCTTATACTTCTGCCTAAGATGCTTGTCCAAGAAACCCTTGGTAATATTCTGGCATGAATTTCTGGCAAACATCTTGAAGGATTCCAACGCCTCTCCTTCTCTGTACTTCAGTGGGTCCACACCTTCCGCAGAAAGGTTACCAAAAAGACCACAGAAGTCTGCCTTAGAGAAAACAAGATCCTCTGAATCAATCTTGGAAGAAATATAGTCTTCATGGATCTTCATCCGGATAAGAAACTGTGCAGCATATCCATCCAAGGTACGCAGATCCTTGGGAACCTTTGAGATCAACTCCTCCAGCCCAGAACGTCGGAGAAGTTCCAAAATCTCCAAAGCGGCCGGATTCTTAGTGGAATAGAAGTCCACCACCATTTCTGACTTGAGTTTCTTGCAGACATAGTCTGGATCGAAATTGCACTTGGGTGCCATAACTGTGAGAGAGAGAGAGAGAGAGAAAATGCTTTGCAGAGAGAGATTAGGGTTAGAATAGTATGGAAACGTGAAAGGACAGATTGAAAACAAAATTGGTTTAGATAGAGTAATACGCGTGGCTTGAAAATTAAATGAAGTGTGAACGCGTGTTGTTTCAAATTCAATTTAGGAAACAAAATCAATTTTAGAATTGATTGACATTTTGCACAGTGATTAAATCCGATGGCCATGATGAAAGGCGAAATACAGATTTAATCTGGTGCGTTGGCATAGTCATTGGGACTGGGCATAAAGGGGTTTTGTGGCAGTCAAGAGAAAAAGCGAAATGATTGCCTAGGCCCTATACCCTAGTCTTAAAAACACTCCGAAGTTGAAAGGTTTTGAGTGTACTTACTAATTTGAAAAGTGTATCCCAATGATCAGAGGCCAGAGTAGAAAAGACATACCTTTCACCTGATATTGTAACCAGATGATACCACAACTAGTCTGGTGTACTTCTCCTCTGATGGAACTTATCTGGTCCTGGTCAGTAAAGAGTTTGGACATATCTCTGACTCAGCACCTCATCTGGGATAAGTGTCACCTGGTGTATACCTCATCTGGAAGTATACCCTCTCTGATATATCTAATCTGCAGGTATGTTAGCATAAAGAAAATTTATGAAGAAAATTAATAAAGTAAGGATACTTCTCTGATGTTCCCCCTAAATCAAATCTGTCTCTGGATCCAACAATCCTATCTCAAAAGCTAACTCTCTGAATCTGGTCTCAGCCAAAGGCTTTGTTAAAATATCTGCTCTCTGCCTCTCTGTTGCAATATTTTCCATCCTTATATCTCCCTTCTCAACATGATCTCTGATAAAATGATGCCTTATATCAACATGTTTGCATCTGGTATGAAGAACTGGATTCTGGGTGATTGCAATGGCACTATTACTATCACAGAAAATAGGAATATCCTTAGCTCTAATCTGGTAATCCCTAAGCTGTTGACTAATCCAAAGAAGTTGAGAACAACAACTCCCTGCAGCCATGTACTCTGCTTCTGTTGTTGATGTAGCAACTGAAGTCTGCTTCTTGGAAAACCAGGATACCAATTTATTCCCTAAAAATTGGCATGTTCCACTTGTAGATTTCCTATCTATTCTGCACCCACCATAGTCTGAATCTGAATAACCACTTAATTCTAAATTGTCATCTGCAGGATACCATAATCCTAAATTCACAGTTCCCTTGAGATATTTCAATATTTTCTTAGCTGCTTCCAAGTGACTCTTCTTGGGGTTAGCTTGAAATCTGGCACAAACTCCTACAGCAAAAGTAATATCTGGTCTGCTTGCAGTCAGATACAAAAGAGAACCAATAAGTGCTCTGTACTGAGTCTGGTCCACACTCTCTCCAGACTCATCTGGATCCATGTTGAAATTTGTCATCATAGGGATCTTGGCTGCTCTGCTAGATCCTATTCCAAATTTCTCTAACATGTTTCTGGTGTACTTAGCTTGATTAATAAAAATTCCCTTCTCTGATTGCTTAACCTGCAAACCCAAAAAGTAATTCAATTCTCCCATCATGGACATCTCAAACTGTCCCTGCATGAGCTAACCAAACTTCTCACACAGCTTCTTGTTAGGGGATCCAAATATGATGTCATCAACATATATTTAGACCAGAAGGATGTCCTTTCCTTCTTCTTTCCTAAACAAGGTCCTATCAATCTTACCTTTAGTAAAACCATTGTCCAGAAGAAATTGAGATAGAGTGTCATACCATGCTCTGGGTGCCTGCTTCAGCCCATAAAGAGTTTTCTTAAGCTTAAACACCTTGTCACCTTGTTCAAAACCAGGAGGTTGTTCAACATACACTTCCTCAATGAGAATCCCATTAAGAAAGGCAGATTTCACATCCATCTGGTATACTTTGAACTTCATGTGAGCAGCATATGCTAAGAACAATCTGATAGCTTCTAGTCTGGCAACAGGAGCAAAAGTCTCATCATAGTCTATTCCTTCAGACTGAGAATAGCCCTGGGCCACTAGCCTTGCCTTGTTCCTAGTAATGACATCATTCTCATCTTTCTTATTTTTGAAAACCCACTTAGTGCCTATCACCTTTTGATGACTTGGTCTGTCTACCAGCTCCTAAACATCCTGTCTGGTGAATTGATTCAATTCCTCCTGCATAGCAACAATCCAATTTGAATCTTTCAGTGCCTCCTTGATGTTTTTGGGCTCAATCAAGGACACATAGCAACTGAATAAGGCAGCTAAGTTAATAGTTCTCCTAGTCTGGACACCCTTAGTTGGATCTCCTAAGATCAGGTCATTGGGGTGATCAACCAGGGTCCTCCTTCCCGTGGTCTTGCCTGGGTGATCATTTTCTGCAGTACCTTGGTGATTATCACCACCTGCAGAAGAGCTTCCCCCTACAGGAGTTCCAACCTCTTCTGGTTCTGCTCCTTGTGAAGGCTGCTGCTTCAGAGAACCAGGAGATGGGTCCTCATCTGAATCTGAATCTGAATCAAGAATAGGTGGATTGACCTTGATAACTCTGGGTGTAGTCTGATTCTGGGTCTCATCAGGAGACTTAGGATCCACCTTGTACTCAAAAGTAGATTCATCAAAAACAACATGAGGTGTTTCCTCCACACAAAGTGAATTCTTATTAAAAACTCTAAAAGCTTTACTGGTGCTGGAATATCCCAAAAATATTCCATCAGCCACTTTAGCATCAAAGGTTCTTAATTTAGATTTCCCATTGTCATGGATGAAACACTTACATCCAAAAACATGAAAATATGAAACAGATGGGGTTTTACCTTTCCATACCTCATATGGGGTCTTATTGTGTCTCTGGGCAATCAGGCACCTGTTCTGAGTGTAACAAGCTGTATTGATAGCCTCTGCCCAAAATCTCTGTGGAGTGCCGTATTCTGCCAGAAGTGTTCTTGCAGCTTCTTTGAGAGTCCTATTCCTCCTTTCTGCAACTCCATTTTGTTGAGGTGTTCTGGCAGCAGATGTCTCATGAAAAATCCCATGATCCTTGCAGTAATCTGCAATATGTGAATTCAAAAACTCTGTTCCTTTGTCACTCCTGATCCTGACTATGCTCTGGTTCTGCTCATTCTGAATCTGCTTGAAGAACTCTGGCAGCTTAGTTATAGTTTCATTTTTCTTAAACAAGAACACTACCCAAGTGTATCTTGAAAAGTCATCTACTATTACTAAGGTGTACTTCCTTCCACTGAAACTAAGAGGAGAAACAGGTCCAAACAGGTCCATGTGAAGTAGTTGAAGTACTCTGGTTGTGGTTGTGCTCTGGACATCCTTAAAGGAAGTCTTGGGTTGTTTACCCTTCTGGCATGAACCACAAACCTGATCCTTCTTAAACACTTCATTTGGAAGACCTCGAATGAGACCCTTTCTGGCAATCTTGTTCAATGTTTTGAAGTTAAGATGACACAATCTCTTGTGCCAAATCCAGCTGTTCTCTGCAGATCCTTTAGCAACCAGGCAAGCATTCCTTGGGCAACTGCTAAAATCTGCAAGATAAATGTTACCCTTCCTCAAGCCTATTAGCAAGATATCATTATAATCAGAAGAGAAAACAGTGCATGAATCACTAGAAAACTTCACTGAGTATCCCTTGTCACAGAATTGGGATACTGAAAGCAGATTATGCTTGAGTCCTTCTACGTAGTAGACTTCATCTACAGATACACCATTGAAGGTCAACTTTCCAACTCCTCTGGTGACTCCATAGTTGTTACCAAACATCACTCTTGGTCCATTCAATGGCTTGAAATCTTGGAGATTATCCTTCTGGAATGTCATGTGCTTGGAACATCCACTATCAATGTACCAGACATGGTTGCTTGAAAATCCTTTCTCCAATGGACTCTTATCTACCTGCAGAGAGATTAATTAGGTCCCCTACTAGTGCTGGGTCCTGATTGGTTAGTTGCAGGTTTTGTAGGAATCCATAGATAAAGATCATCTCTTGATGGATGAGGAGATCTTATCTTCCTTCCAAATCTATCTACCAGTACATGTCCTCTTACTATGACATATTGAGCTACTGGTCTGATAAGGACACCTTTCCTATAAACAGGTCTGGTGTACCTTTTCTCAAATCTGGCCTTTGGAATGGCCTGCCTCAAAGACATGGTCTTAAAGGTCTGGTTATAAGGGTACATCCTAGAAGAACCATCTATGGTGTCATAACTTCCCAGATCAGTTGGTTTTCTATAGATGGGTCTGGAAGACCTCCTCTGGTTCTGATAATTAGACCTGTTCTGGTGATTATAGTTCCTTTGAGTATACCTATTCTGGAATTGATTTTTCTGAGAAAATTGTCTCTGGGGTACCTGGTTCTGTTGAACATTGTTCCTTCTCTGGTAGTTATTACTCTGATTGGTATTCCCCATTTTTGAGTGTTTCCTTTGAGGTCCCCTAATCTGTTTAGGTTCCCTTTGAGGATTTCTCTGGGGTCCTCCAATTTGAGTAATTCCTACTCCTTGGGACTCATTGTTCACAGAACCATTAATCTTTAATGGTTCCCCTTTTTGACACTTATTCTCAAGCATCTTCTCTTCCAGAGTAGTCAACTCTTCTGGACCATTTGTTATTTGATTAACAGAGTGATTCCTTTTCCAATCAGGATTGTGAACCACCTTGTAATCATTACCAGTTAAGTCTTTATCATTCCAGATTTCTACCAATTTACCAGCTCTTACAGACTTGTCTTTGTTATAAAAGTACTTGTGAGTTTTAGTGGTAATTCCAGAATATCCTAAACCACTCTTATCACAGATGCGCTGAGAAGACTCTGATATGATAGATACAACAGATGGTATCTTAGGAGCTTCTCTGGGCATAGGTATCTCCTCTTTGTTGTGGACAACTTGTTTTCCCTTGATAAGAGTTTGGTATTTGGCTCTGAGTTCAGTGATCTCATCCTCTTGAGAATTCCTTTCTTTCATGAGTTGATCTACCAGAGTATCTCTTTCTGTGATCTTATCCTGAAGTTCAGAGACTTCTTTGGAATGATCTTTCATGAGTTCTCTGGTGGATTTGTGCTCATGAGAGAGAGATTGAACTTCAGCTCTGAGCCTACCATTCTCTTTCTCAAGTTTTTGACAGAGTTGGACACAATTTTGGAGATCTGATAGCATTTGTTGCATATCAGACTCTCTGGAGTTACCAGATGAATTAGAGGATTCAGTACATTTGGAATTAGATAACACAAGAGTAGTTTCATTTACCTCAGTAATGTCTGCCATGAGACACACATCATCATCTGATCCAAAGTCAGAAGAAGAAGAACTGGAACTAGTATCCTCCTCCTCTGCTTCTGCCAGCAGTGCTCTCTTATCTGCATATCTCCTATCTCTCTTGATTCTTTTCTCTTCTCTTTCCCTAGGAGTAAGCTGAGGACAATCATAACTGTAGTGACCAGTCTTGTTGCATGTGAAGCAGGCATTGTCTCCTCTGGGACTAGGACTTGGCTCTCTCCTCCTCTGGTTGTAGTCTGATCTGGCAGGGTTACTTTCTCTCCTCTGGTAGTCAGGTTTGCCAGAGCTACCATCCCTCCTCTGATGATCTGATCTCCCAGAGCTGCCAGGGTTGTCATCTCTCCTCCTCTCTGGAGTTCTGAATCTGGTCTCCCTCGAGTCTCCAGATGTCTTCTCCTTCTCTGCAGGCTTGAAAGAACTCTTCCTGTTTCTGGTAGACTCCTTCCAATGCCTTTTGTACCTGCCATATTTTGAACTCATTTTGTCTAATTTATGAGTTAGAAGTGCTACCTGCTCCTTGAGGCTCAAGTCATCTGCAGTAGACTCCTTTGACATGGCATCAGATTTGAGAGTTGAAGAGAATGCAACTCCTTTCTGGCCAGAAGAGGAAACCTCTTCTGTTTGATCCTCCTCTTGAAGATCATATTCGTAAGCTTTGAGATCAGACAACAGAAGATGGTGATCCAGAGTGTTGAGATCCTTGTTGTCCTTGATCACAGTGACTTTAATTCTCCACCTGCTTGTTAGTGAACGTAATATTTTACTATTAATCTCTTTTTCAGAATAGGTCTTACCTAAGGCACTAGCCTTGTTCAAGAGATTCGTGAGACGCATGTCCAGCTGGTCAATGGTCTCGTCTGGTTTCATCTTAAATGTGTCAAAAGAGTGTTGAACAGCTTGGAGCTTGTTATCTTTAATCTTTTCTGTTCCTTCACAGAGCAGAGCTAACTTGTCCCACATCTCTTTTGCAGTGGTGCACGTCCTGACCTTTTCAATAACTTCTTTAGTAAGAGTGTTGATAATCTCAGTCCTCGCCACCTGGTCTAGGTTATGTAGCTTTCTCTCATCGTTGTCAAGTTCGTCTTTCTTTTTGAGGATTCGTTGTCTGGGAACTCTATCCTCTGCAGCGTCGCTAGTTTCTTCTCTGGACTCAGACCTGCCACTATCAATAGGAGTCCAGTAAAATTTAATGGGGCCACTTTCAACCACATCTAACATGCGGTGGTGAATAGCTCCAAGATGATTACTCATCATGAAGCTCCAGTGGCTATAATCCTCGAATGAGAATTCTGGCAGTTTGCGACTCTTATAAGAAGATTTCGAAGACATATTGATAAGAAATTTAGGGAAATAACAAGAACTTGAATAAAAGCACTAAAGAGCAATGGATCTGCCCGGTGACCACCAAAAGCTTTTCAAAGCAGTGGTCGTGGACACACTGCTCTGATACCACTTGTTGGTCCCACTTGATAGATTAATTGCGGAAGCTTATGTTTAAATGTCTTTCCAAAATCTTTTATAAGAGAGCAATAAACAATAATTAAAGTAAAGCGATAAAAGACACAAGATATATAGTGGTTCGGATAAATATCCTACGTCCACTCTCCCTTATCACCAAGGGGTCTCACTAACAACCAACTCACAAACTTACTCACTGGAATTTCTGAAGTACCAGCACCTTCTTAGTAACTCTTTAGATCTAACTTCGATCTAAAGATAGACTTACTCCAACCTTGTCTTAACAAGATGAACAGGTTGAGTATATAAACTCCTTACGAGTAGATGAGTAATTAAGAACAAAAGTGTGAGTGCAATATGCGTAGTGATCAAAAGCTTAGTGTGGCTATATGCGCGTGAATGATTCTAGAGCTTTTTCTTGATCTGCACTCAAGTATATATAGAGGGGATTAGGGACATAGCCGTTGGGAGGCTGATCCAATCAGATCCTCTATATATGGAAGCTTCAATCAATCAATTCCCTAATTGATTGATTGGGTTGGTGAGATCTTGATTGATTATCTTCAAATCTTCTCAATCCAATCTTGTTTGACTTCATTTGAATCACCAACGGTCAATGCTTCCAATTGCCTAACTCTGATTCTCTCCAGAGAAGGCAGGACCAGACACCAGGCAACCTCGGTGTCTTCTGGTCCTTATCTGGTGAACAACCAGAATACTCAGTAGAATAAGGGAATCAAACTGAGCATCTTTTGTTCCACCAGACTCGTCTGGTCCGGACTCGTCTGGTCTGGGGAAGGTCCTCTGCCTCTGGTCTGATCTCCTCTGGTGAAGTCCTCTGGTGGAGTTCTCTGGTGAAGTCCTCTGGAGGGGTCTTCTGGTGACTCTTCTGGTGAGGTCTTCTGGTCTGGCAGTTCCCCCTAGACTAAGTCCTAATCTAGATCATCATCTGGCTAACAGGTCCAGATGGTCCTATTACATCTTCTGGTTTGTTTTAACTCATCAAAACTAACAAATTTTTATCCTAACACTGTCTCTGAAGGACAACTACACTGAAGATGTTCAGTCCACTGAAGATCATCAGTCAGTGAAGGAGGAAGCTACCTAAAGTCAGTGGGTCTTGGTCAACCCACTGAGTCAAAGATCCGTGAATCCAGGCCACGTGGACCAATCAGCACGAGGCAGCAACTCTGACACTGACAAAGGCCGCATTCCGAGAAAAGTGGTTGAAACCATTTAATGTTGGATTCAAATGTATCTTCCCTCCAACGGATACATTTGAATCCCCATTATAAATACAAGCTCATAGCTTCTTTGTAAGTGTGTGAAAGAAGAAAATAAACACCTACAAGCTGTGAGGGTGTGTTAGTTGTTAGGGAGTCATAAGGAAGTGTTACACACCCACGACACTGACCTTTAGGGTTATCACTTATATTCATTGAGTGTCAAGCTTGTAACTCTTAGCTTAGAGAGGTTTTCCTAATCTTAGCTTTAAGGCTAACACATTGTAAAGGAAAACCTCACCTAGTTGGAGAAAACCAAACCAAACTAAACCCCTTCAGAGGATTGTTAGGTTTGTAGTGAGGTGAGGAGAGGCAGCCCAGGGAGTGGCGTGAGTCCAGTTGTAAGTGCACCTTGGCACGTTAAAAACAAGAATCCCAAGTAGTGGATTTCCTGTTAAATCAGGCCGTGGATGTAAGAGCTTGAGTCTCTGAACCACGTTAAACTGAGAGTTGTTTATTTGTCTAAGCACTTACTAATTACTTGTAGTGTATGCTCTCTGAGTGTACTTGGAAAGTTTGAAAAGAAGATTAGCTAAGTATTTTAGTCAGGGAGAACCAATCTCACTGACAAGCTTAGGCTAGCACTCGAGAGTTCAGTCTCTCGAGTCACTGCCTTGTTAAGAGCCTGAGCTCACAAGTCAGTTTGGACTGACTTGAGTGCTCTGACTCTTAGCAACGCAGTGACTTGAGTATTCTGTCACTGAACTCAGTCATGGTGCAAGCTGTGTTTTATAACTCACTCGAGAGTTCAGCATCTCAAGCCACTGTCCTTGCTCAGAGCATGAGACTCCAAGCCTTCTCACTGACTTGGTAACTCAGCCTATGAGCAGAGCAGTGACTTGAGTATTTCTCACTCTTGCTGAACTCCCTGAGGAAAAAGTTTACAAAAAAAATTTGCCCTGAATTCCCATTTTGCCCTTCGAATACGGGACCATTAATTGGTATCAGAGTGGGTTGTTCACATGACCAGTGATCCAGTTTTGTTAAGAAAAATGGTCAACCAAACAGATCTTAAATGTTTTAAACTATGGGAATTCCTGCATATTTCAAACTATTACTTGTGTTCTAACATTATTCTTGTAATAGAAAATCATTTGGTTAGAGGTTTTGGAATCATCAAAAAGGGGGAAATTGTTGGGATATGTTTTAGTTTTGATGATTTTCCAAAACATGTAATAGGTTTGAAAGCAGTCAGGATAGTATCTTTTAGTTCAGGTCAGGCTAGATTAGCTTTCAGTAGAACAGGCTGTTCAGTTGAGGGGGAACTCAGTGAGGGAGAAATCAGTAACACAGCCTGAAGATATCAAGATGACACCCAGAAGAACTGACTGAAGTCATGCCTGCAACCTGAACCAGAAGAGAAGCCTGAAGGATGTCCCACAGAGTGTAAACCGGGCTGATATAAGCTAGGTCAGGTGGACCACTCAGTGAAGAGCATGATCAGGAGGATCAGTGCTGCACCAAGTAGGCCCTGAAGGAGTCAGGCTACTGTGGTCAGGGAAGTTTGTCATTCAGCCTTATGACAAACTTCTTGGAAATGATCTTCAAACAGTCTCTGAAGGACAACTACACTGAAGACGTTCAGTCCACTGAAGATCATCAGTCAGTGAAGGAGAAAGCTACCTAAAGTCAGTGGGTCTTGGTCAACCCACTGAGTCAAAGATCTGTGAATCCAGGCCACGTGGACCAATCAGCACGAGGCAGCAACTCTGACACTGACAAAGGCCGCATTCCGAGAAAAGTGGTTGAAACCATTTAATGTTGGATTCAAATGTATCTTCCCTGCAATGGATACATTTGAATCCCCATTATAAATACAAGCTCATAGCTTCTTTGTAAGTGTGTGAAAGAAGAAAATAAACACCTACAAGTTGTGAGGGTGTGTTAGTTGTTAGGGAGTCATAAGGAAGTGTTACACACCCACGACACTGACCTTTAGGGTTATCACTTATATTCATTGAGTGTCAAGCTTGTAACTCTTAGCTTAGAGAGGTTTTCCTAATCTTAGCTTTAAGGCTAACACATTGTAAAGGAAAACCTCACCTAGTTAGAGAAAACCAAACCAAACTAAACCCTTTCAGAAGATTGTTAGGTTTGTAGTGAGGTGAGGAGAGGCAGCCCAGGGAGTGGCGTGAGTCCAGTTGTAAGTGCACCTTGGCACGTTAAAAACAAGAATCCCAAGTAGTGGATTTCCTGTTAAATCAGGCCGTGGATGTAAGAGCTTGAGTCTCTGAACCACGTTAAACTGAGCGTTGTTTATTTGTCTAAGCACTTGCTAATTACTTGTAGTGTATGCTCTCTGAGTGTACTTGGAAAGTTTGAAAAGAAGATTAGCTAAGTATTTTAGTCAGAAAGAACCAATCTCACTGACAAGCTTAGGCTAGCACTCGAGAGTTTAGTCTCTCAAGTCACTGCCTTGTTAAGAGCCTGAGATCACAAGTCAGTTTGGACTGACTTGAGTGTTCTGACTCTTAGCAACGCAGTGACTTGAGTATTCCGTCACTGAACTCAGTCAGGGTGCAAGCTGTGTTTTATAACGCACTCGAGAGTTCAGCATCTCAAGCCACTGTCCTTGCTCAGAGCATGTGACTCCAAGCCTTCTCACTTACTTGGTAACTCAGCCTCTGAGCAGAGCAGTGGCTTGAGTATTTCTCACTCTTGCTGAACTCCCTGAGGAAAAAGTTTAAAAAAAAAAATTTGCTCCTGAATTCCCATTTTGCCCTTCGAAAATGGGACCATCAATTGGTATCAGAGTGGGTTGTTCACATGACCACTGATCCAGTTTTGTTAAGAAAAATGGTCAACCGAACAGATCTTAAATGTTTTAAACTATGGGAATTCCTGCATATTTCAAACTATTACTTGTGTTCTAACATTATTCTTGTAATAGAAAATCATTTGGTTAGAGGTTTTGGAATCATCAAAAAGGGGGAAATTGTTGGGATATGTTTTAGTTTTGATGATTTTCCAAAACATGTAATAGGTTTGAAAGCAGTCAGGATAGTATCTTTTAGTTCAGGTCAGGCTAGATTAGCTTTCAGTAGAACAGGCTGTTCAGTTGAGGGGGAACTCAGTGAGGGAGAAATCAGTAACACAGCCTGAAGATATCAAGATGACACCCAGAAGAACTGACTGAAGTCATGCCTGCAACCTGAACCAGAAGAGAAGCCTGAAGGATGTCCCACAGAGTGTAAACCGGGCTGATATAAGCTAGGTCAGGTGGACCACTCAGTGAAGAGCATGATCAGGAGGATCAGTGCTGCACCAAGTAGGCCCTGAAGGAGTCAGGCTACTGTGGTCAGGGAAGTTTGTCATTCAGCCTTATGACAAACTTCTTGGAAATGATCTTCAAACAGTCTCTGAAGGACAACTACACTGAAGACGTTCAGTCCACTGAAGATCATCAGTCAGTGAAGGAGAAAGCTACCTAAAGTCAGTGGGTCTTGGTCAACCCACTGAGTCAAAGATCTGTGAATCCAGGCCACGTGGACCAATCAGCACGAGGCAGCAACTCTGACACTGACAAAGGCCGCATTCCGAGAAAAGTGGTTGAAACCATTTAATGTTGGATTCAAATGTATCTTCCCTGCAATGGATACATTTGAATCCCCATTATAAATACAAGCTCATAGCTTCATTGTAATTGTGTGAAGGAAGAAAATAAACACCTACAAGCTGTGAGGGTGTGTTAGTTGTTAGGGAGTCATAAGGAAGTGTTACACACCCACGACACTGACCTTTAGGGTTATCACTTATATTCATTGAGTGTCATGTTTGTAACTCTTAGCTTAGAGAGGTTTTCCTAATCTTAGCTTTAAGGCTAACACATTGTAAAGGAAAACCTCACCTAGTTGGAGAAAACCAAACCAAACTAAACCCATTCAGAAGATTGTTAGGTTTGTAGTGAGGTGAGGAGAGGCAGCCCAGGGAGTGGCGTGAGTCCAGTTGTAAGTGCACCTTGGCACGTTAAAAACAAGAATCCCAAGTAGTGGATTTCCTGTTAAATCAGGCCGTGGATGTAAGAGCTTGAGTCTCTGAACCACGTTAAACTGAGAGTTGTTTATTTGTCTAAGCACTTGCTAATTACTTGTAGTGTATGCTCTCTGAGTGTACTTGGAAAGTTTGAAAAGAATATTAGCTAAGTATTTTAGTCAGGGAGAACCAATCTCACTGACAAGCTTAGGCTAGCACTCGAGAGTTCAGTCTCTCGAGTCACTGCCTTGTTAAGAGCCTGAGCTCACAAGTCAGTTTGGACTGACTTGAGTGCTCTGACTCTTAGCAACGCAGTGACTTGAGTATTCCGTCACTGAACTCAGTCAGGGTGCAAGCTGTGTTTTATAACGCACTCGAGAGTTCAGCATCTCAAGCCACTGTCCTTGCTCAGAGCATGTGACTCCAAGCCTTCTCACTGACTTGGTAACTCAGCCTCTGAGCAGAGCAGTGGCTTGAGTATTTCTCACTCTTGCTGAACTCCCTGAGGAAAAAGTTTTAAAAAAAAAATTTGCTCCTGAATTCCCATTTTGCCCTTCGAAAACGGGACCATCAATTGGTATCAGAGTGGGTTGTTCACATGACCACTGATCCAGTTTTGTTAAGAAAAATGGTCAACCGAACAGATCTTAAATGTTTTAAACTATGGGAATTCCTGCATATTTCAAACTATTACTTGTGTTCTAACATTATTCTTGTAATAGAAAATCATTTGGTTAGAGGTTTTGGAATCATGAAAAAGGGGGAAATTGTTGGGATATGTTTTAGTTTTGATGATTTTCCAAAACATGTAATAGGTTTGAAAGCAGTCAGGATAGTATCTTTTAGTTCAGGTCAGACTAGATTAGCTATCAGTAGAACATGCTGTTCAGTTGAGGGGGAACTCAGTGAGGGGGAAATCAGCAATACAGCCTGAAGATATCAAGATGACACCCAGAAGAACTGACTGAAGTCATGCCTGCAACCTGAACCAGAAGAGAAGCCTGAAGGATGTCCCACTGAGTGTAAACCGGGCTGATCTAAGCTAGGTCAGGTGGACCACTCAGTGAAGAGCATGATCAGGAGGATCAGTGCTGCACCAAGTAGGCCCTGAAGGAGTCAGGCTACTGTGGTCAGGGAAGTTTGTCATTCAGCCTTATGACAAACTTCTTGGAAATGATCTTCAAACAGTCTCTGAGGGACAACTACACTGAAGACGTTCAGTCCACTGAAGATCATCAGTCAGTGAAGGAGGAAGCTACCTAAAGTCAGTGGGTCTTGGTCAACCCACTGAGTCAAAGATCCGTGAATCCAGGCCACGTGGACCAATCAGCACGAGGCAGCAACTCTGACACTGACAAAGGCCGCATTCTGAGAAAAGTGGTTGAAACCATTTAATGTTGGATTCAAATGTATCTTCCCTCCAACGGATACATTTGAATCCCCATTATAAATAAAAGATCATAGCTTCATTGTAAGTGTGTGAAAGAAGAAAATAAATACCTACAAGCTGTGAGGGTGTGTTAGTTGTTAGGGAGTCATAAGGAAGTGTTACACACCCACGACACTGACCTTTAGGGTTATCACTTATATTCATTAAGTGTCAAGCTTGTAACTCTTAGCTTAGAGTGGTTTTCCTAATCTTAGCTTTAAGGCTAACACATTGTAAAGGAAAACCTCACCTAGTTGGAGAAAACCAAACCAAACTAAACCCTTTTAGAAGATTGTTAGGTTTGTAGTGAGGTGAGGAGAGGCAGCCCAGGGAGTGGCGTGAGTCCAGTTGTAAGTGCACCTTGGCACGTTAAAAACAAGAATCCCAAGTAGTGGATTTCCTGTTAAATCAGGCCGTGGATGTAAGAGCTTTAGTCTCTTAACCACGTTAAACTGAGCGTTGTTTATTTGTCTAAGCACTTGCTAATTACTTGTAGTGTATGCTCTCTGAGTGTACTTGGAAAGTTTGAAAAGAAGATTAGCTAAGTATTTTAGTCAGGGAGAACCAATCTCACTGACAAGCTCAGGCTAGCACTCGAGAGTTCAGTCTCTCGAGTCACTGCCTTGTTAAGAGCCTGAGCTCACAAGTCAGTTTGGACTGACTTGAGTGCTCTGACTCTTAGCAACGCAGTGACTTGAGTATTCCGTCACTGAACTCAGTCAGGGTGCAAGCTGTGTTTTATAACGCACTCGAGAGTTCAGCATCTCAAGCCACTGTCCTTGCTCAGAGCATGTGACTCCAAGCCTTCTCACTGACTTGGTAACTCAGCCTCTGAGCAGAGCAGTGGCTTGAGTATTTCTCACTCTTGCTGAACTCCCTGAGGAAAAAGTTTAAAAAAAAAATTTTGCTCCTGAATTCCCATTTTGCCCTTCGAAAATGGGACCATCAATTGGTATCAGAGTGGGTTGTTCACATGACCACTGATCCAGTTTTGTTAAGAAAAATGGTCAACCGAACAGATCTTAAATGTTTTAAACTATGGGAATTCCTGCATATTTCAAACTATTACTTGTGTTCTAACATTATTCTTGTAATAGAAAATCATTTGGTTAGAGGTTTTGGAATCATCAAAAAGGGGGAAATTGTTGGGATATGTTTTAGTTTTGATGATTTTCCAAAACATATAATAGGTTTGAAAGCAGTCAGGATAGTATCTTTTAGTTCAGGTCAGGCTAGATTAGCTTTCAGTAGAACAGGCTGTTCGTTTGAGGGGGAACTCAGTGAGGGGGAACTCAGCAACACAGCCTGAAGATATCAAGATGACACCCAGAAGAACTGACTGAAGTCATGCCTGCAACCTGAACCAGAAGAGAAGCCTGAAGGATGTCCCACTGAGTGTAAACCGGGCTGATCTAAGCTAGGTTAGGTGGACCACTCAGTGAAGAGCATGATCAGGAGGATCAGTACTGCACCAAGTAGGCCCTGAAGGAGTCAGGCTACTGTGGTCAGGGAAGTTTGTCATTCAGCCTTATGACAAACTTCTTGGAAATGATCTTCAAACAGTCTCTGAAGGACAACTACACTGAAGACGTTCAGTCCACTGAAGATCATCAGTCAGTGAAGGAGGAAGCTACCTAAAATCAGTGGGTCTTGGTCAACCCACTGAGTCAAAGATCTGTGAATCCAGGCCACATGGACCAATCAGCACGAGGCAGCAACTCTGACACTGACAAAGGCCGCATTCCGAGAAAAGTGGTTGAAACCATTTAATGTTGGATTCAAATGTATCTTCCCTCCAACGGATACATTTGAATCCCCATTATAAATACAAGCTCATAGCTTCATTGTAAGTGTGTGAAAGAAGTAAATAAACACCTACAAGCTGTGAGGGTGTGTTAGTTGTTAGGGAGTCATAAGGAAGTGTTACACACCCACGACACTGACCTTTAGGGTTATCACTTATATTCATTGAGTGTCAAGCTTGTAACTCTTAGCTTAGAGAGGTTTTCCTAATCTTAGCTTTAAGGCTAACACATTGTAAAGGAAAACCTCACCTAGTTAGAGAAAACCAAACCAAACTAAACCCTTTCAGAAGATTGTTAGGTTTGTAGTGAGGTGAGGAGAGGCAGCCCAGGGAGTGGCGTGAGTCCAGTTGTAAGTGCACCTTGGCACGTTAAAAACAAGAATCCCAAGTAGTGGATTTCCTGTTAAATCAGGCCGTGGATGTAAGAGCTTGAGTCTCTGAACCACGTTAAACTGAGCGTTGTTTATTTGTCTAAGCACTTGCTAATTACTTGTAGTGTATGCTCTCTGAGTGTACTTGGAAAGTTTGAAAAGAAGATTAGCTAAGTATTTTAGTCAGAAAGAACCAATCTCACTGACAAGCTTAGGCTAGCACTCGAGAGTTTAGTCTCTCAAGTCACTGCCTTGTTAAGAGCCTGAGATCACAAGTCAGTTTGGACTGACTTGAGTGTTCTGACTCTTAGCAACGCAGTGACTTGAGTATTCCGTCACTGAACTCAGTCAGGGTGCAAGCTGTGTTTTATAACGCACTCGAGAGTTCAGCATCTCAAGCCACTGTCCTTGCTCAGAGCATGAGACTCCAAGCCTTCTCACTGACTTGGTAACTCAGCCTCTGAGCAGAGCAGTGACTTGAGTATTTCTCACTCTTGCTGAACTCCCTGAGGAAAAAGTTTTTAAAAAAAAATTTGCTCCTGAATTCCCATTTTGCCCTTCGAAAACGGGACCATCAATTGGTATCAGAGTGGGTTGTTCACATGACCACTGATCCAGTTTTGTTAAGAAAAATGGTCAACCGAACAGATCTTAAATGTTTTAAACTATGGGAATTCCTTCATATTTCAAACTATTACTTGTGTTCTAACATTATTCTAGTAATAGAAAATCATTTGGTTAGAGGTTTTGGAATCATCAAAAAGAGGGAAATTGTTGGGACATGTTTTAGTTTTGATGATTTTCAAAAACATGTAATAGGTTTGAAAGCAGTCAGGATAGTATCTTTTAGTTCAGGTCAGGCTAGATTAGCTTTAAGTAGAACAGGCTGTTCAGTTGAGGGGGAACTCAGTGAAGGGGAACTCAGCAACATAGCATGAAGATATCAAGATGACACCCAGAAGAACTGACTGAAGTCATGCCTGCAACCTGAACCAGAAGAGAAGCCTGAAGGATGTCCCACCGAGTGTAAACCGGGCTGATCTAAGCTAGGTCAGGTAGACCACTCAGTGAAGAGCATGATCAGGAGGATCAGTGCTGCACTAAGTAGGCCCTGAAGGAGTCAGGCTACTGTGGTCAGGGAAGTTTGTCATTCAGCCTTATGTCAAACTTCTTGGAAATGATCTTCAAACAGTCTCTGAAGGACAACTACACTAAAGACGTTCAGTCCACTGAAGATCATCAGTCAGTGAAGGAGGAAGCTACCTAAAGTCAGTAGGTCTTGGTCAACCCACTGAGTCAAAGATCTGTGAATCCAGGCCACGTGGACCAATCAGCACGAGGCAGCAACTCTGACACTGACAAAGGCCGCATTCCGAGAAAAGTGGTTGAAACCATTTAATGTTGGATTCAAATGTATCTTCCCTCCAACGGATACATTTGAATCCCCATTATAAATACAAGCTCATAGCTTCATTGTAAGTGTGTGAAAGAAGAAAATAAACACCTACAAGCTGTGAGGGTGTGTTAGTTGTTAGGGAGTCATAAGGAAGTGTTACACACCCACGACACTGACCTTTAGGGTTATCACTTATATTCATTGAGTGTCAAGCTTGTAACTCTTAGCTTAGAGAGGTTTTCCTAATCTTAGCTTTAAGGCTAACACATTGTAAAGGAAAACCTCACCTAGTTGGAGAAAACCAAACCAAACTAAACCCTTTCAGAAGATTGTTAGGTTTGTAGTGAGGTGAGGAGAGGCAGCCCAGGGAGTGGCGTGAGTCCAGTTGTAAGTGCACCTTGGCACGTTAAAAACAAGAATCCCAAGTAGTGGACTTCCTGTTAAATCAGGCCGTGGATGTAAGAGCTTGAGTCTCTGAACCACGTTAAACTGAGCGTTGTTTATTTGTCTAAGCACTTGCTAATTACTTGTAGTGTATGCTCTCGAGTGTACTTGGAAAGTTTGAAAAGAAGATTAGCTAAGTATTTTTGTCAGGGAGAACCAATCTCACTGACAAGCTCAGGCTAGCACTCGAGAGTTCAGTCTCTCGAGTCACTGCCTTTTTAAGAGCCTGAGCTCACAATGCAGTTTGGACTGACTTGAGTGCTCTGACTCTTAGCAACGCAGTGACTTGAGTATTCCGTCACTGAACTCAGTCAGGGTGCAAGCTGTGTTTTATAACGCACTCGAGAGTTCAGCATCTCAAGCTACTGTCCTTGCTCAGAGCATGAGACTCCAAGCCTTCTCACTGACTTGGTAACTCAGCCTCTGAGCAGAGCAGTGACTTGAGTATTTCTCACTCTTGCTGAACTCCCTGAGGAAAAAGTAAAAAAAAAAAATTTGCTCCTAAATTCCCATTTTGCCCTTCGAAAACGGGACCATCAGTATTAACTGATATCATTACATGCATTCATTGATATTATTATACTTATAAACTGAATTCACAATATAAGATGCAATGGTATCATGCTAGCGAGACGAGGGATATACTAGTAGTCTTATTTTGTCGAGGGTTGTTGCCCCTTGTTAAAACCCTCTTTTAGTCATTTTCTCTCTTTAACCCCCTCTTTAAATGAGTCTCTTTTTGTGGTGTCAGTAAATACAATTCATAAATATTTTTTATCGGTAAATGTTAGTTGTTACTCCCTCCGTCCCAAGGGAATTTACACCCCTTGGGTTGCACGCGGATTAAGAAAAGTGATAAAGTAGTGGCATATGGGTAAATATGTGTATATTTATGTGAGTTTGCATGCAAATCGATGTTTCCTTTCTAGGTAGTGTGCAAATTGGGTTGAGACATCCAAAAAAGGAAAGTGTGTAAATTCGTTTGGGACGGAAGGAGTAGTAGTAGTAGTTAGCACTTAGTTCACCAAGAACCCAAGTACTCCAAGAATTCTCCAAGTCACCTTATAACTCCCTTAATTCGTTTCCAAAGGGATCGAAACTGGGTCATTCACTAAAGTGAGGAACCCAGTGGCCAGGTGGGCTAGGCCACCTTCATAACATTAGTTTCATACTATAACAATTTTCACAGGAGACCTACTCTTAATAAAATAACTTTCATTTTGAACAAAATTTACAGTGAAACTTGTTCAAACAATAATTTATCCTTTTTTTTTAAACTTTAAGCAAGTAAATTCTACTCCTTCCGTCCCCTAATGACTTTCATAGGTGGGGTGACACAGATTTTAAGAAAATTGCTTTATTGATTTTTTGAACCAGTGATTGAATAGTATTTTGAAATAAAGTAGGTATTGTGAAAGTGTTTTATTTCCATATTTAGAGTGTGAAAGTTATTGTGGGGCGTTAAAAAAATGTGAAAATTATTAAGAGTCAGAGAAAGTATTTCATTAAGACAAATTCTAGGGTGCATCCAAGTGCATAACGTGCACTTGAAATTTGATCCCAATTTGAAATTAATTTTGACCAAAAAATAAAAACTCGCGGGTCAGGCCCAATTCGACCGAAATTCGCAGGTCTGGCAACAAGCCGGGTCGCAAATGGGCCGCGCGCGCGCTTCCTGCCAATACCTAAAGTTATATCACCAATACCCGATGTTATATCACCAATATCGATGTTATAATCACCAATACCCGAAGTTATAATCACCAATACCAGAAATTATAATCATCAATACCCGAAGTTATAATCATCAATACCCGAAGTTATAATCACCAATACTCCAAGTTATAATCACCAATACCCCGAGACTTAATCATCAACTCCCTAAGTTATAATCACCAATACCCCAAGTTATAGTTATCAATACCTCAAGAATTACTCAACAATACATTGAACAATGATATCTAAAAACTTATTCAGTAGTACCCCAAGACTTAATCTCCAATACCCCAAGTTATAATCACCAATACCCCAAGAATTACTCAAGAATACCCCAAGTTATAATCATCAATACCCCCAAAATTACTCAACAATACATTGAACAGTGATATCCCAAAGATTTATTTAGTAGTACCCCAAAACTTAATTATCAATACTCCAAGTTACAATCACCAATAAAAAAATATCCTATTAATATTAAGAAAAACATAATCCTAACAAAAAAACTGCAGTTTTTCAAGTGATAGCTTCAATGTTTATATTTTGAATTTCATTAGTAAATTAGTCTCGAGTATAATGAAATTTGAATAATTTGAAATTGTCATACCCTGTATTTTTTACTCTTCATATTTGAGTTGAGGATGTTTAGAAATCACAAAAAAAAAAGTTTTATTAATAGATTGATGGAGGAAGCACAAAATTAGAAATTAAAAATATAATTTTTATGACATCAAATTATGAATCCATCAATCTTTCCAGAATCGTTTTCCCTTATTATGATTAAAGTTGTGCATACTACACTTCTTCTCAGTTCTAATTTAAAAAGCTATAGAATAGGTCAATTGCACGATTTCATTTGCTTTACTTGAGTTGCTGTTTTTTTTACCATAAATGGAATTTACTTTATTGGAGTAGATTCTGATGTCGGATGCCACCAAGGAGAAGGCGGGGCAGATGACAGACTTCGGGAAGGAGACGGCGCAGGCCGGGAAGGAGAAGTCCAGTGGAATACTCCAGAAGACGGGGATATTTAACAAAATTGCAGCACAGAGAAATTAGAGAGAGGGGGGAGAAAAAAAGGAGATGTGATCCGGGTTAGCTTGACCCGTTTACTGACCCTGAATTTGAAAAAGTCAAAATTAATTATAAATTGAGGGGCAAAATCCAAGTGCATATTATGCACTTGGATGCACTCTAGAATCAATCTTTTATTAAATAATATTTTATATAAAAAATTGTGAATCCTAATTTACGTGAAAATAAAATTTCAAACATCACAATCCATAATATATATAAAAGTGGCTTAGAATAGTAAATTATTTTTGGACCACTTTACCCCTCACATCTTTTATTCTATTCATTTGCATCCTTTGATTTCCTTGTTGCCGTTTTAGATCATCACCTCCATTTGCTTCCTTCTCTCCACACCCGATGGAACATGTCTCCCCCTCCTCTTTCTCTTTTCCCACCCGGTGTTCCTCGATCCCATGCCCAACCCCCTCTTTCTCTCCCTCCTTCCATCGACGAAGGTGACTATCGGAGGAAATATCACGTGCATCCCACTACCGGATGCACAATTTTTCCCATGTTTTTTTCGGAATCTGGCGCTTCGAATTAGCCGTCCGCCTGGAGTTTCTTTCATGGATACAATTTCAGAGTCGTCGGTCTCTGTTTTCCTCATATTCAATTGGCCACACTCCTCTACCGCCATTCCTCACACTTTCCAGTATGAATCAAATGGGATTACAAAGTTCAAACAGTCTACATTCATAGAGGATCACAAACGCACTCTTCCGGTATGAATCAAACGAGTAAGAAACTTATTATGTCTCTTAATAATCAACGTTGATGGGGAGACAAGCACCTAGATGAAAGATATTCATATTCAGTTCTAGATGATGTCTAGGAAGGAATTAGTGAATCACATTCAAGACTTTTTCATTAGACAATAGGCATATAAAACAGGGGTATGAAATTAATTACTTATCAATGTGCAATTATTCTTATTTTGGAGTGAAATTTTATTTCTCATTTTTTTTAAGCCACTGCTTGTTTGATCGTATTTTATAGCAAATCTCGGCCTGCAGTTGTACCTGTTACATCACCCAACATCAACTGTTTGGATTTGAAGGATCAAAGGGATGTAATTTCTCTTCTTTGTTCAATCTTTTTGGCTAACCATGGAGTTAAAAGGCTGATGGAGAGGATAAATTTTTCCACCTTAGTGAGAGTCCAACCCACTCCTGTTAGTTTTGGGGGACTAATGGTTCATCTATCCCATTGCGCTAAGTAAGGATAATTACCAAAGATGAATTTTTATATTTTTTACTCTTCAACTGTTTCTACGTTTTCTTGAAAATGTTTGGACTCTGATTGATTATGCATACATGATTTGAGTTTAATTCTTGACTTAAGGATAATGAAGGCAATTATATAGATTAACAATTAGCTTCTTTGAGCTATTGTTGATTATGATTTGAACATTCTTCTGAAGGTAGAACTTAGAATTTTGTTCAAAATTTGTAAATCATTTGTAAAATTATGTTATTTCTATTTAGAAAAATTGGGTACACTGGTTATTATATGTGGTTAATATATAATCAATGTCCTAAAGTCCAGTCTAAATTATTCGTTTAAAAATCATCTTAAGTGGTTTTTGAGAGTGTAAGTTGAAATTATATACTCCTCTATGGAGTAATTAAATTTATCAATAGGTACATTTACTCTGCTATTTACTAGCTCCGCTGCAGAGTAATTAAATTTACTAATAAATGCATTTCCTCTGTTGTTTACATCTATCTATAATTTTACATATAAAAGTGACTATCTTATGTAAATCATTTTTGAACAATTTTGCCGATATTAATTTTTGGTTTTGTACCAATTAATTCTTTCTTCATCCTTACTTGTACGGTTATACCCATTCTGCCATAACCCCTCCCAACAGGTCCCATCACTTACTGCATCAGCAAGACTTCACGTACCCATTTCACTCCCAACTTTTCGTACCATCATCAAACTTTAAATAAAATTTAGCTTTTAAAATTCTATTCTCAATCATAAGCTCTTCGTATTTATTTTGAATTTGGAGTGAGATGCGTCAATCGCCACAATTTATACCGAGGAAGAATCAGTTGCTTGGTTCGATTCGATGAATTTAGAGGTCTCCCACGTCAGTTTCAGTATTGAGATTAAGATTCTTTAGGTTGGATCTGCTTTGATTTTAATCGGTGAGTACATGGTTCTCTTTGTCGATGTTTGATAATTCCATTTTATTGTTTAAATTGTTGATGATCTTTAATCTTTTAAAAAAAAGTAATGACTGAGTTTAAATGTTTGCATTTCTGTTATGTCTATTTATTTATTTTCAAACGCGATTCCGGTTTCAGGGTATTCACCGTGTATGGTTAATTTTAGTGAATGATCGATGAGTTTTTCATTATTGCTAAACTTTTTCTTAGTTAAGATTTGGAATGTTTAACTATTGTTTTGTTTCTAAAATTCAAACATTGCTTATCATTCTATTCTTGATGGACAAGTTATAATTGAAATGCTCAATAATTTGGTTACATCATACAATCAAGTACTACTTTTGTTGATTATTGGTTGAATTTTTTTCTCCATTTTCAGATTGGAATGGTGCTTTCGGCAATTGTCTTGGGAATGGTCTTTAAACCATTAATTCGTCTCTGGTATTTGACACCTCTATCCCAGGGTATGCACATCTCCATGTACTCCATCTTTGCTAAATTTAATTTAGTTTTTGAGGAATTTCAACATTGTGTTTATAGGTGTTATTCTTCTTCATCCCTCGGTTACATGTCTTTTATTTCTATTTCTATTTGTAATTGAAAATATTTATAAATTGGGTGACTAAATTCGGCATTGCATTCAAGTTTACCATCAGTAATGACAATAAACGTGTTAAACTGTTAATGACCATTTATTACACATGTTTTTTTTTTTGTTATTTTAGGTCGTTCAAGCACATGCCAGACTCTTCTTGAGTATGTTTGTATCGAGGTGCTGAGGTTGTATGGTTGCTAAAATGATCTCTTTGATTAATTTTTATCTTGAAAATTTTCAAATTTGTCATGCTATGTACTATTGAATTAGGTTCGTATCTTGAGATTGCTTGGTGACTTCCATCATTCAACCTATACAACTTCTGTGGAGTTTATGATGGTGAGAATTATGTTTAATTTTTTCTACTAAATGTTATATCACAAACAAAATTTGCTTTCTGTAATCGATGCCTTCTTTCTCCCTTTGTTCATAGCAAACCTCTGAGAGAAGAAACATTTTTTTGTCTATTTGATTA
The DNA here is from genome assembly GCA_947034835.1 of Ballota nigra. Taxonomy (NCBI): domain Eukaryota; kingdom Viridiplantae; phylum Streptophyta; class Magnoliopsida; order Lamiales; family Lamiaceae; genus Ballota; species Ballota nigra. The sequence continues at coordinate 32,176,191 of OX344728.1, read as the reverse complement.
ACTAGGCTATCACTTTATTTAAGCTGAGATGTGGTTTACTTCTTGGCATACACACGACTTTACCTAATTGGAGATTCACATTTTTTCTTTTCTTTTTATGTATAATTGATACTGCCGCTTTTTGTGATTGATTCATATTACATGTGTGTCAGAATGTGATTATGCATATGAGGATTAATCTGTGCAGGTTTTTTGAAAATCGCAGCCTCTTGTTAGAATTTCCATCACTCTCATTCTTATCATGTATAAATGACATTTCCGACAATTTTTTTTGGTAATGTATTTCCATGATATGCTGGCAACAACATTTTCTGGCTGCTCTCTTCATGGGCATTAAGTAATAACAAATGGGCAGGTCTTGTGAGGCCCTTCAGGTATTTTTCTTTTCACACTTCTGAATTTTAGTGTTAGAATGTGGTCATTCTCCATGTTCTTACTGGTTATAAATGACTTCAGTTTTAAACTCAGGGGATTTGGAGGTCAGTTTCTATGTCCATAAGAGATTAGATAACGCTGATGCTACCTATGTTACTTTTCCCAAACTTCTCTACACGGCAGGCGTAATAATAAGCTACTATAGTTATATAGTTTCAACAATTACTATATAAATGTTCAGGGATATGGTTAAGAGTAAAAGTCAAGAATATCGGTTGAGCGCTATATTGTGACATGCAGATTGTAAATTCATGGATATGAGCTGATCTTATTAACCATACACATCTGCCCTTCTTCATCCATTTGTCAATATTTCTATCGTCGATTCAGGTACACGATGCTTTATAGTTTAGAGTATTGATATCAAAAATATTCGGTTTTAATTTAGTTAAATGTCGAAAAAGAATCTGGTAATTGATGTGCTCTGTGGTGTCATATTCCATATCACATTTATTCATCTTCATAATAGATTATGCTGCAGATTTTGGTGTGCCTTTGTTCAAATTATTTGTCATGTGCTTGATATTTATTGTTGCAGCTATACTTATCAAATTTCATATAATTACTCTCATGAAGGTAACCTGTGTAGATAAACATCACTCTAGATGTGTTAATGAGAGATCTATTTTATGCAGGTCAGTCAAAGTGCCATCTCTTTACAAATGGTTGGAGTGTGTTAGTGAGTGCAAAAAGATTAGTTGTTGGAGATATTGTGCTTGCTATGTTATAAGCTCAAAGATTTTTCTCCTAATCTCATGGATATATAAATACTTTTATTCTAGATTATTGTAAAATTTGTGGTTATTTCATAATTACACCTTTTATGCTTGAGGTGAAGCTTGGAATGCTTTTGGGAGGATTATCTTTTGAATTAAGAAGTTTCTTAGCATATTGGTGTTGTTAGCAATTTCATTTATTAAAGACTTATCTTTAGCTTTAGGGAGCAAAATGATTAATACATAAAAAACTTTCATTTTCTATTTTTCTACTTTGTTTTATGTTATTATTATATTTATTGTAGACAGTAATGTTAGTGCGTAACTCTTTTTACACTCTCAATTCGTTACTTTTGGTATTCAGCGTGTCAATCAACCACAAATAACATACCCTCATCAATTTTATCAAGTGGCAGCATGCACATAGGGCTTCTTGTTGCTGCCTATGCTACGGCAACAAACAACCATTTCATTTTTCACTATATTCTACAATCCAGAACAAAGTTTTGTTTATTTGGTTAGATTGGAGTGTAGCAATCTATTTAATATTTTTTTTGGATACATGAAAATGAATCTAAACATGCCTCATTTTTATCCTCTTAGTTTCTCATCATTTCTATTTGATAATATTAATGTCTTGGTTGACAGTTATATGGAGCTGCATTAGAAGGTGGGGTATTATACTCTAACCTACAAAGTTCAATGTGTTAAAAAAAACCATATTAGGTTTCACTTCAAATTAGAACGTGCCTCGAAACTTTAAGTGCAAATTTAAAAAGAAATTCGTACAAAAATGACTTAATATTTTTAACAATTTATGAACAACGTATTGAAAAAAGACAAGAAAATCCATAGCGTTCACGAGAACTCATCAATCATCACATTTAAAATAATACTCCTCTTTCCGTAGTGCGTTCTTCTCAAAACGATGGGAATTTCAGATAAATTTCCCTCCCAAACCCTCATTCCGCCGTCATGCCACCACCATCATCAGCAACTCAATTGAAACAAGAGGAAATGGTAGAAGAAGAGGAATTTGTCTTGACGAAGAGTTACAGCACCGTTTTCCCCTCCAACCACTCACTCTCTCAAAATATAATAATCGGTAAACGCTGATATTCAAACTCGAAACTTTTCACTTGTACTATCTGCTCTGTATGCCGTAATCTCGAAAATAAATTCAATTAGCTTCATTTTCATAACATTTCACAAAAATGTTGGAAATTTTTGTATGATGCATTGATGCTAGTTTAGAATTGTGTAAAAAATCGTTGTCATTGAAATACAATTACTGCCGTGTGTGGTGCAAACCAGTCTCCACCACCTAAAGTTTTGATGCTTAATCTTAATTTCAGATCACAACTGAAAGACCTATGTGTTTATGTTTGGAAAGAGTGGATTCTTTTATGGAAATGGTAATGGAATCTGCCAGCTGCCATTAATCCCTCCCCCCCTAATTTTTTCCTTTCAATTTTTAGCAGTTTTTGAAGATAGTCACTACTCGAGGAACTTATGCCTCGCTCAGTGGGTTCTGCGACAATTATAAGGATCTTTGGCATAAGGTAACCTTCATGTTTAAGAATATAGATTACTAGACGTGATTGGAGTAAAATAAGAGAATAAAATTAGTGTTTGAAAGTGCGATCAATTCCTGAAATAGTGTTCCAAGTCTTTAAAAGCTACTCTCTTGTCTCCCAAATCTAATTCTCATTCCCTTTTTTGGAAATTATTACTTTATTACCACCCCCACAATACCCTTATTTTATCAATTTTATCTCATTTTCCTTAAAACACATGTCCATCTTAAGGGGAATAGATTTGGGGGATGGAGGGAGCAGTATTTATTGGGACAGTGAAGAATTATGTTTATCATATCAATCTTGATGATAGTTAAATAATCTTAGAAATTATACTTGTATTTGACATATTTGTGAAGGATTATAACTTCACAAAATTAGGATTAGGGCTACTTGATTTTAGTGTTAATGTGTTCAGAAAATTTTTCTATGCAAGGATCAAAGCCCAATGCTTAGCTTTAATCCTCTTATAGTTTATGTTTAACAGTTTAAGAAACCTATATTCATGAATAACTGCTTCTGGTAAGCATAAATAACTCTAAAATTGAACCAAATCCTGATTTTGATATGCTTTTGTACTCCAATCATTTAAAGCAATTCCATCTTTTATATGAGAAGATACTTTGTAGATCATGTTCCAAGTCATATCGATCTAGTATCTACTGAGACAACAGAAAACCTACCTTATCACATCAAATTAAACTAGATGAAACTTTTTTTTTAAAGGATAAACTAGATGAAACATAAACAAACTGAGTTCAGGCACTTTGATATTAACACATCATGATGTGAAAAGGTTCGCTTGCTTCTGGTGTTAATGTCGACGAATGCTATGGTTGTGCAACTGTCATGATCAATGCTTAGCTTTAATCTCTTGGAGATGGTGTCTAAACATATTATATTACATATGTTCTATAACTTGACTTTTTAGTCAGTAACTAATAGCTTCTGTTTTCTTGGAAATATATGAACCACATGAACTCCTTAATTTTGGTAATGGATAATATCATATATGTTTTATTACTGAGTATTTTTTCTTGGTCAGGTTATAGTGTTTGCTGCCATATACATCGATTAGAACCATATTTTTATATCAGCTGCCCTCCGGGAATGGTTCTTGATAATATATCTTGTTTCCATCAAATATTCGAAGTAGTATCTTTCAAAATTTTAGATTCATGCATCTGTCATCAAGAGTCATAGTTTTATTTGTACTTGTCATCCATTGTTATGCTGTGTTTTTTTCTTTAGATGCCACATTTACTCTTTTGGTTGCTACATGCACTGCAATAAAATATAGAATTGTCTACGAAAATTGTCAATATGGCTATGAATTTCCAACAAAAAAATTCATAGTGGGAATTGCCTAACTTTTTTTTTCTAATTATATAGGCATTTCATTCCTTATATAGTGGGGAAATTTTTGTAGGTAAATTGTTTGTTGGTAATTAATATCTAGGAATTTCATTTCGCAGGTATATTGCTTGTAGGCACAATATTGGTTTGGTTATCTGTAGTTCAAAAACTGCATGTTCTCTTTGAGTAAATCTTCTTCTTTTTTTCATAAAATATTACTGCCCATCACAAATGTCACCAGTTACTACCATCCAAACACAATTTGATATTGCCTAAGGGGCCAGAATTGTGAGTTAGATCATAATCTGCTCACAGACATGCTATTTGTGAGATACATTTGAAGACGAGTACTTAGGATCGAAGATGATATTCGCAACTGAAAATGTCTAATTTTTATTAAATTATGACGTTTGTTTCTTTGACTGCACATCTTTCTTTTCATCTCTTATCTAACACTAATGGCACACTGTTCTACCTTATACTACCAAATCCCTTATTTGTTTCTTTTATTATGTATTCTTACTGCAAGACTTCATTCTTTAGTGGACACAGATATTATAATTGGTTATAACATCTGCAAATTTGATTTACCATACCTCATTCAGATGAAAATATTTTCCAACAAAAAGAAGCAACACTAAGAGTTTGGATATCTTAGGTGAGGTACTCTTCAAGAAGAGGGGTGTTATGCTAAGCTTGAGGTTTGTAAGCTTTGATTGCTTGGATTCTTACTTTTCAAAAAATTTGTGTCTTTTCTCATTGAGTCTACTAGCTATATTGCAATAAATGCAAAATATCTTTTTACAGCTTGTAGATAGTCCTCATCTGAAAGTTGGTTGCCAACAGTGTCACGTGTCAATATTTGAATGGGCTAGTTGTTGACAAACTTTAGTTTGTGTCCACTACCTATTTTTTGTTGTTACACACTGGTTTTCATGTAGGCACTTTGAATATAGGACTTGAATGTGTGCTTAATTGCAAGCTTCACTCATTTTAACTGCTAGAAGTTTAACTAACTTAAACCTGGTGGTCGACTTAGCTGTTGACTCTCTTGGTTGTCGACTCCTCAGTTGTTTACTATTCAACTGTCGACAACTTGGTTTGGTTGATTTATTTTATTGCTTGCTAGTTGTCATCACTCTTCCTGTCGATCCATGTTGTCTCGAAAGTTACCATTCTTAGAAAAATTCTAAGTCTTCCAATTATCAAGCTGTTTTCTCTTAAGATTTTCCTCCATCTTCAAGTGTTGGTCCCGAAACGAGCAAACAGGTGTATGGGGGGGAATACACCTGTTATTACAAATTAAAACTTCTTGTAAAACTTATTAGGTTACTTAAGACAATAACTCGTCAGTGGATTTGAAGGTCTGCTGAGAGTTACTTAGAGAAAGCCTACTGAGATAATACCTCCACTGAAAGCTCAAGACTTTCAGTTGAACTACTATCTAATTAGCTTTCAGATGCGGATTAGTGAGCCCTTAGAAAACTCGTTTTACTTTGATAAACTTTGAGATTAACACACACTTAGGAAAGCAGATAATAAGAACACAAGGTATAAAGTGGTTCAGAGATGAATCTCCTACTCCCACTGTCCTGATCAAACAGAAGAATTCCTTTCACTTGGAATTCCTTGTGTTATAGTGCCAAGGTGCACTGATCAACTAATCCTCTCTTAGGATGATTGATCACTAGGAAATTCCAGGTCCTAGTTCCCAAAACAAACCAGCTTTCAGACTGATACAATAATCAGCTTACTAACACCACTTAACACTAGCTCTCAACCTAAACACTGAGTAGGGTTTTGAGTAGGGTTTTGGTTCCAACTATTTTGAGATAATCCTTACAAGTTTAGCTCAAGGCTTAGGATTGGATTATCTCTTTCTAAGATTTGGATATAGCTTTTAAGCTTTGTTACAGAAGGTTTGTTAGGTTCTCTACAAATGTGAAACACTTGGGAAACAAAGGTAATTTAGAGTGCTTCTTAGTTATTATGAATTTAGAGATAGCTTTGATCTTGTGAGTTTCCCGTGCTTGGAAATGTGCACGTCCTTCTGTATTTATAGGCTTCCATGAAAATCTTCCCGTTGGATTTGAATCTTCTCAAGTAAGTCTTCTTGTATCTGATTGGCTCAAACAACTCTATTTGAAACTTTAAGTCTTGTCAAGAAATGGCTGAAAGACCATGCCTGTTCACCAACTTTCTGTAGATTGCTAGAGAAAGACTTTTGGTACTTGTCAGGCTGGGGCAGGTCGGCTGTCAGTAAGTACACTGACGTGTCATCTTCTCATTGGACCTTAAGTCTGCATGCCCAGATTCTTGTCTTGCTTTAAGGTGGAACTCCTCTGAGAGAACCTTTTTATTCCTTCATTTATTGTAAGCTTCACTGAAATTCATTTTGCCTTGTTCCAATCAGATTAACTAACAGCTTTTAATATGTTTTAGCATTGTTAGTTACCATCAGTGGACCTTGGTCCTCTCCTGACAGTTTTAGTCTTAGTGAGAATGTACTTAGAAAACATTCAAGACTTAGACTTATTCTCAGATCACTTAGTCTTCAGCGGACTTCACTTCAGCGGACTTCATCTTCAGCAGACTTCATTCTTAAATACACTCATGTAATTACTAACTGTACTCAGTTCTTAACACTTTGAACTGTTTGACTAAGTACTAACTCTACTGAATAATTTACTTACAAAACAACTTAGGAGGAACATGTTGACATCTAATCAAAACATAAGTCTTATACATTTTCCCAACAATTTCCCCCTTTTTGATTATGCCGGAACCTATCTTAATACATATCTTCTTTCAGATGAGGTTCTTCAGATGACATTCAAAGTTCACAGATTTTGTAAGTAAAACATTCAAGTGCATAAGCCTAAATGATAATGAGATATTATCTTGGGCAAAACATCAGTAGAGTTCATTTCATTGAAAAATGATGAAGTACATATTACATGAAGTCAACTCTCAAAAGTCTCAAACTTAAACACACTGGGACTTATAAACAAATGTCCAGCAAAAGATACAACCTTCTCAGATGGACTCGAAAATGAGTTCAAGTCCATATTGCTTGAAAACTCTAATCTTCAGCTCGTTCTTCCTCTCCATTATCTCCTTCGAATGTCCTCTGAGTCCAAGATGCTCACACAAGGATGTCCACTCTTCAGTGATCCTTTCTCTATCAACAGCACCTGTTGTATCTTGAGGAGGCCAGTAGGTGATTGGCTCAGGGGCCTTCAGAGCTTGATCAGGGAAGGCATCATTCCAAGCATCACTGATCTCGGGATAGAGTTTGGGATAGGCATCAAACAACCATGAGTTGAAGACTTCTTGTGCATTGTCCCTTCCTAACTCTCCACTGACATAAAAAGAATACACAAATTCCCTTTTTGCAGTCTCCCAAGCATCATTGAGCTTCTTAGGAACCTAGGCATCATGATGAGGAAATCTATTCAGAGATGGTGTGATCTTGTCTTTCTTCAGCTTAGCAGCCCACTTTAGATAACCACTCCTGAATTTCTTAGAAGTAGTTTTGTCAAAAGTGGCTAGCCTCTCCTTTATTTTTCTCTCAGCTAGCTCTGCAATGGTCTCCATCTTACCAACCACCTTATCTCTTCTTTTTTGTTGTTGAGCTGTTAGCTTCCTTGCTCTTTCATTCATACCTCCAGCCTCTTTAATTAGCTCAGCGAGCTCTGTGACTTTTGTGGGTGCAGACTTGGGAGGTTCAGAAGATAAGGGTTCAGGATTGAGAATAGGAAGTACCTGAACTTCATCAGTAGAGGTTGTGGACTTAGCTGCCAACCTCCCTGAGGTTCTTGTCTTTTTGGCAACCTCTGCTGAGAGGGCATCAGACGTCTTTCTCTTTGTGGTTTCCCCCTTCTTCGCAGCTCTCTCCTCCTTCTCCTTTAGATGCTCCTCTTTGAACTTTGAAAGGTTAGCTGAGGAGGTCTCCTTGCCTTTCTTGGATTCTGCAATCTTCTGAGCTTCAGCTTCAACTCTCTTCAAGGTGCTCTTCACCTGTTGGCCTTTCTCGAAGTCAGGGGTTTCAAGGATAATGTTCATTTTATTCTTAGGATCAACCTTCATGTCCTTAGCACTTATCCTCTTTTCCCCCTTTCCGGTATTAATCATACATTCTGCTACAGTGATGTTGAGCTTCAGTTGATCATGGGCCAATGCCTTCAGCTCAGTTGAGCAATGGTCTACCTCATCTTCAAGTCTTTCCAAAGTAGCTCCAGCTGTCTGCCCAAATTGAACAAACTGCGCTAGCTTTTCATTGATCAGCACATCAGTTTTCTCTTGTGTTGGGAAGTCTTCAGCTGCCTTCTTCAGTACCTCTCCCAGTTTGGCTCCTAGCTCAGCATGCTTGGCCTCGAATTCAGACATCTTAGAGTTCCATAACCCTTCAACCTTCCCAAGTAGGTCAGTTGAGAAGGCCTCTACTGACGACTTCAGGTTGATGGAGACGTTCTCTACTGAGTCTTTGAGAAATTTAGTTCTGGCCTCTTCTTCAGTCTTCTCCAGCTTCTTCAGGACTTCAATGATTAACACACTTTGTCCCTCAACTACATCAATCACCATCTGCTGAGAGTCTTCAACTTTAAGTGTGAGATTCTGAAGTGATGTAGTTGTGGACTCCATGAGTTCATCAATGTGGTCTGAGAGAATAACCATCTCATCCACCTCCTCTTGTACAATCTCCTGGACCTCCCTTAGCTGAGTTTGAAGAGATGGAAGGCTTTCTTCTTTGATAGAGTGAACAGCATCACTCAGTGGAGTTAGGTTGACCACAACTGAGGGAACTTCAATGGTTTGAGTACCGGCATTGCAAGAAGTGTTAGTTCTAACTCCCTCAACCTCACCACCTAGATCTCCTGATGCCTCTATCTCCATGGGGACTCCCTCCTCCTCACTCTTCTTACTTTTCTCTTCCTCACTTTCTTTTTCAACTGCTATTTTTTCAGCCAATTCACCCTTTACAGGGATGATTGCTCTTATCTCTCCACTCTTCACAGCAGTGATTTCCACCTCCTTTTTTTTTCACTCTCATTTTCAACTTCTCCAGTTCCAGACACCTCAGTTGACTCTAAAGCCACCACTGAGGGCTGTTGTGGGAGAGCTTCAGTAGACACCTCTACTGAGCCCTCCTTTGGCAAGTTTTGAGCCTCAGTATCCCTTGCCATGGATACATCCTTGGCTGCTTCACCACCACCTTGCTTAAGTGAAGCACCTACTTCGAATTCAGACTCCACTACCTTCTCCTCTGCATTCTTCTCCTTTTCCACCTCCTTCTCAGCTGTGGGTTCAGTTGGCTTTTCTCCATCAACAGTCTTTTCTCCCTCCTTCTCTGCCTCTGCAATTTTCTCCAAGGCCAAACTTTCAAAGATCTTCTCATCACAGAGAAGTCTGGTCTTGTGCATCCCAGCAAATTGCAGCACTTCAACTTCCTCCTTCTTCCACTCCTCTGCATTGCTGCCTCTTACAGCTAGAAGAATTTCACTAAGTCTTCTATCCTTGAACTGGACAATGAGTCTCAGTCTCAAGAAAATGGCTTTGAGTGTGGGGAATTGATTAAGTTCAGGGTATTTAGACTCTAAAGAGTAAGCTACCTCATCCTTGAGAGTATCTAGGAATGAGTACTCTTCTTCATCGTCTGAAGAAAAGGAAGGGGTAGGGGATCTGCTCTCTGTTGGCTCTTCTGGGATAGACTCCAGTTGAGTTGAATGAATTTCAGGAGGGTTTGGTTCAGATGAGGTTTGAGGTTGGGTTTTGGTCAGTAGGGGTTGATGATGTGGGTTCAGAAGGGGTCGAGGGGATGGGTTCAGTAGGGTTTGATGGGGTGGTTTCAGTAGGGGTGGAGATGGGTTCAGTGGGGGTTATTTGGGATCCACTTACTGGCTGTTGAGAGCCATCAGTGGGGGTTTTGGTTATTTTGGAGATACGTTTGGTTTTGGCAGGGGTGCGAGGTTTTGTTGTTTTGGGTTTGATGGGGGTAGGTGCAGGGACATCTGAGTCAGACTCAGTTGAGATGATGTTTGGAGATGAGTCAGGGTTACCTGATGAAGACTCAACAGTAGAGTCTGTGACTCTGACTTTCTTTGAGGCACTCTCCTTCTCTGCCTCAGAGGACCTCCTGCTTTCCTTCCTAGAGGCTTTCACTGCCTCGGCCTCTTTGTGCTGGGCCATCTTGTCACTCAGTTTAACCAGCCTCCTCTTGAGCTTGGTTTTCTTCCCTTCAGTAGGGTTAGCCTCTTCTTCCTCGACTGCCTCTGGGCTCTCCTCAGCAGGCTTGAGCATCCTTGTTTCCAGAGTTTTTCCAAACTTGAATAGGGTCTTCAGGTTACTCCACTTCCTATCCTTTAACCAGTCTACTCCCACATCCACATTCTCAATTAAGTAAGAAATTTAAGTGGCAAAATTTAGCTTACTTGCCAACTGGGGAGTTTTGTCAGCCTAGAATTTTGAGTGTTCCCTGTTCAAAGCTCTAAAAAAGAACTGCTGCCAATTGTATGGCTTCTCCTTGCTCTCCACTATAGCCTTCATCAATCTGAGCTTTGGCTTGCTCACTTGTTCTGTGCTTCCTTGGTTTCCCAAGATACATTTACCAACAATCTCGCAGAGGACATTGTATGCTGGTAATAGTAGGCTTCTGTTCATAGTGGGACTATATTTCACCTTCTTCTCTATGATGGTGTAGACCCATTCCTCCTCCTTATCCAAGATACAAGTATCTGGATTTGGCCCTTCAGATGGGAGTTCAAATAACTCCTTCAAATCATCTCTGCTTATCCGAATCTCCTTTCTTATTTTCTGGTGCTCAACAACCTCCATATCGTCTCTCATCACCTTTTTCTTTCTTTGTACAAATAGACACGATTTGATTCTTGAGTCTGAGTTGGATATGTTGTAGAAAAATTCAAGAACCTGCCTATCATAACAGTACTCTGGATGTACTGATAGAAATTTCTCTAAAGCAGCAGCTTTGACCATTTCCAAAGCCTCCTTAATGTGAGAGAACTCTGGTCTTGATTCAATCTCTGGGTTGTTGAAAAGAATTATAGGTTCATACCAGAAATTTTCTTTGTTGTTCAGAAACCCTAGGTTAATTTTGGTCATGATTGTAAGTGGGATTAGAGAAAAAATGAATTCGCAGAAAAATGTTTGAAGAGATAGTAAGTATTTGCTTGGAAGTGTATTCGAAAAGGTTTACAAGCGAACGTTTGGGGTTTTTATATGAGTGAAGAATGGTGAGATTGAACAAAGAAATCAACGTCTGAGATTGATCGGGTTTGAGATCGTGGATAGTTGCAAGGTTTAGTGGGGAGTTTTTAAGAAATCTTGACGGTTAGAAAAGAACCGCCTAAAAATGGATGGCATGGATTGAAAAGTTGGTAGCCGGAAGGTCACATCATCCGGCTTTTAGGGCGCGTGAGATAGGTAATTGAAAAGCAGGTCTGACTTGTACCACGCGCATTAAATGCTTGCCATACCAAAATCTCTTCGGAACAGTGGGAAAATATTTAATTTCCCAGAAAGCACTCATTAGTAAGTTTTGAACCCAAATAAATATATAAAAAACTAAGAGGCTTTAACTTTGAAAAACACTAAGTATAAACTTTGACCTCCACTGAGGTTCGACCTCGTTTGATATTCAGACTTCTTCTGAGATGAGGAGCTTCTTCTGAGAAAGATCCTCTTCTGAATATGAACCTCCACTGAGTTGAAGGTAACTCTACAGAGATTAAAATGTTTTCTTTACTCTCCTGGATCTAGGAGTCCAAGCTCCACTGACAACTCTTGGAACCTTGCTTCAGCCAAAGGTTTTGTGAAGATATCTGCCTTCTGCTTGTCAGTGTGGATTTTGAGCATTTTGATGTCCTTCTTCTCCACATGATCTCTGATGAAATGATGCCTTATATCCACATGTTTGCATCTTGTGTGGAGAACTGGATTTTCTGAAATAGCAATTGCACTATTGTTGTCACAGAAAATCGGGACTTCATTGGCAAAGATGTTGTAATCTCTCAGTTGTTGTCTTAGCAAAAGAATTTGAGCACAACAACTTCCAGCTGCCATATACTCAGCTTCAGTAGTGCTTGTGGCTACTGAGTTTTGTTTCTTGGAGAACCAAGAAATCAACTTACTTCCCAAGAATTGACAAGTGCCTGAGGTTGATTTCCTGTCAATTCTACATCCTCCATAATCAGCATCTGAGTATCCTGTGAGTTCCAGATTGTCATCTGAGGGATACCACAATCCCATATTCACAGTACCTTTAAGATATTTGAGAATCCTCTTAGCAGCTTCCAGATGACTTTTCTTGGGGTTGGCTTGATATCTTGCACAAATCCCAACTACAAAAGTGATATCAGGCCTGCTTGCTGTGAGATACAGTAGAGATCCAATGATGGCTCTGTAATGAGTCTGGTCTACTGATTCACCATCCTCATCTGGTTCCATCTTGGTGTTGGTGTTGAGTGGAACTCTTGCTACTTTGCTGGTCTGGCATCCAAACTTGTTGATCAGCTCCCTTGTATATTTGGCTTGATTGATGAAGATTCCTTCAGGGGACTGCTTAACTTGAAGTCCTAGGAAGAAATTCATTTCTCCCATCATAGACATCTCAAATTTTCCCTTCATCAGTTGAGAAAACTTCTCACAGAGGACCTGGTTAGGACAACCAAAAATGATATCATCCACATAAATTTGAACCAGCAATGTGTCCTCTCCTTTTGTGATTCTGAAAAGTGTTCTATCAACTCTCCCTTTGATAAAACCATGATCCAAAAGGAATTGTGACAAAGTATCATACCAAGCTCTTGGAGCCTGTTTCAGTCCATATAGAGCTTTTCTCAGTCTATATACTTTGTGACTTTCTTCAAAACCTGGGGGTTGCTCCACATAGACTTCTTCATTGAGTACTCCATTCAAGAAGACACTTTTAACATCCATCTGGTACACCTTGAATTTCTTGTGAGCAGCATATGCAAGAAATAACCTTATTGCCTCCAATCTGGCTACTGGAGCAAATGTTTCATTATAGTCAAATCCTTCAACTTGAGAGTAGCCCTTTGCAACTAGCCTGGCTTTGTTCCTGACTATGATATCATTCTCATCCTTCTTGTTCTTGAATACCCACTTGGTTCCTATCACATTGCAGTGATATGGTCTGTCCACCAACTCCCAAACTTGATTCCTTGTAAACTGGTTGAGCTCTTCTTGCATGGCAATAATCCAGTTGGAATCTTGAAGTGCTTCTGCTATGGAACTTGGTTCCTGGTTTGATATGAAACAACAAAACAAAGCACTTTCTCCATGAAAACTTCTAGTTTTGACTCCTGAGGAAGGATCACCTAGGATTTGCTCAACAGGGTGATCTGAGAGCCAAGTCCTCCTAGGCTGATGCCCTTCAGTAGAGTTTAACTCTTTTGAAGTTGAGTCACTAGATATAGGAATGAAATCGAATTCAGGAAATAGAAAAGAGGGTTGAAGTCCTGAGTCATCATTCAAGGTATTTTCATTCTCAATGGTAATTTCATTGGTTCCCCCTTAAATGATGGTTTCAGTGAATGTCTCAGCTGTGACCACATCTTCATTGACATTTGTTACCTCTTGAACTGGGATAGTGTTCATCAGTTCAGTTACATCTTCAGGAGAGCTCTCAGGTAAGCTTTGAGGAGTGGTCTGATTTTGAGTGTCCTCTTTGAATTGTTGATCATTGAGGTTGTCCCAGGTTGGGATGAATGTATCAACACAATTCTCAGGATAGCCTTCATCATAATACTCAGTTTGGTTAGTCTTTTGCTAATCACATCCTTATTCTCCTTACTTCTGGACTCAAAAGTAGATTCATCAAACACCACATGAGGTGTTTCTTCCACAACAAAAGTTCTACAGTTGTAAACTCTGAAAGCTCTACTAATTTGGGAATATCCTAAGAAAATTCCTTCATCAGCTTTGCTATCAAAAGCTTTCAGTTGTGTTTTCCCATTGTTGTGAATGAAACACTTGCAACCAAAAATATGAAAGTAAGATACCTGTGGCTTTCTGTTATTCCATAACTCATATGGAGTTTTTCCTTGATGTTTGGTTACCATGGATCTGTTTTGAGTGTGGCAGGCAGTATTAATAGCTTCAGCCCAGAATCTTTTAGGAACCTGAGCTTCAGCTAACATTGTCCTTGCTGCCTCCTTGAGAGTCCTATTTCTTCTTTCAGCTGATGTCTCATGTGAAATACCTAATTAATGTTCAGGCTCTTTTCATTGCTAACTTTCTTCAGGAGCTCTGGCAGTCTCAGTTGAGTCTCCTTTTTGGTTGCAAGGAATATCACCCATGTGTACCTGGAGAAGTCATCAACAACAACAAGTGTATACTTTCCCCCATTGATACTTACAGGGGTTACTGGACCAAAAAGATCCATATGTAACAGTTGAAGTACTCTGTCAGTAGAGATTGCTACTTTGCTTTTGAAAGATGCCTTTACTTGCTTTCCCTCCTGACAGGCTTTACAGATATGTTCTTTATTGTATACTTTATTTGGCATTCCTTCTACCAGTCCATGTCTTGATATCTTGTTCATCATCTTGAAGTTCAGATGACTTAGCCTTTTGTGCCATAACCAATTAGTGTCAGTTGAGCTCTTAGCAATAAGACATGCATTTGGTATGCAAGACTTCCAATCTGCAAGATAGATATTTCCCTTTCTTGACCCAGTTAGTAGTACCTGTTGTGAAGATACATTCTTAACAAAACACAGGTTACATGAAAATTCAACACTGTATCCTTTATCACAGAATTGACTTATGGAAAAAAGATTATGCTTAAGTCCACTGACAAAGGATACATTGCTTACCCTTACTGAGCCAATGATTAAAGTACCATAACCTTTAGTGGCTCCTTGTGAGTTGTCACCAAAGGTGACTTGTGGACCTTCTTTCTCAACAAATTCTGTCAGGAGATCTTTGTTGCCAGTCATGTGCCTAGAACATCCACTGTCCAAGTACCTGACTGATGATTTAAGAGCTTCTCCCTGCAATCACAAATCAAGCTTTAGGTACCCATTTGGTGTTGGGTCCTACCAGGTTAGTTGTACCTTTAGGAATCCAAATTTGCCTCACAATTCTAATCACTTTAGATTGGCTAATTTGTCCTCCATATACATCTACATAGATTGTTATCTCCCTAGGTGCCTTGGGAGTAAACTTTCTATGGGTGTCAGCCTTTGAAGGAACAGGAACCTTCTTCACATTCTTTCTATTTGGCTTGGGTGTACCTGATCTTGGTTTTTGTTGATAAAGGTATGAAGGGCCTTTTCCTTTAGGCACAAAAGGAATAGGTCTTCCATATGAGTCATTCCTTGAGGACTGCTCATGCCTGGGTGCTTTCAGCTGAGGTTGCTTCATCTGTGAAGACCTCGGCTGATAGTACCTCTACTGAGATCTAGTCTGATAAGTCACCTGAGCCTTTTTCCTTTATCCACAGTCTGTGGTTGAATTGTCACAGATTTGACAAAAACTCTCTTTGTACCACTTGAAGAAGCAACACTCAGAGGACCTTCTGAAGGTTTTGGAATAAAGCCTATCCCACACTTGTTATTAGGATTGATTTGAAAATTTTGAATCTCCTCTATGGCAAGAGAGGGTTTGTTTAGAGCATCAATCCTTTTTAACAAGGTCTCTTCAAATTTTTGTAAGACATCAATTTTCAGGAGAGAATCCTTTATTTGGCTTACCAATTTTAAGTTCTATTCAGTTAACTTTGTCTTAGATTCATTGAGATCTTTTATCAGTTGATCTCTACCATTTCCTTGACTCCTGAGGGTTTCCACCTCTTTTGTCAGTTCAATGGTAGATTTGGCTGAGTTTAGATCTGCTTGATTCCCAGATTCAATTAACTTGGAGTTTTCACTCAAGAGTTGTTTGTTCTCATCTTGAAGACAGAAACTTGCTTCTTACAACCTTGAGAAATCAATCATCAATTGTTCCAAAGCGGACAAAAGATTGAGTTCCTCAGTTGACTCTGAGCTTAGCTCAGGTGTGTGTTCTAGAGAAATTGATAGTTTAGATTGTACCTCTGGTTCTTCTCTTGCCATGAGGCACATGTCATCTTCACTACTGTCAGAGAACCGTTCATCAGGCGACTCCAGATTTTCATCAACATCCCCATCCATCATGGCTTTCCTTTCTCCATATCTTCTGTCTCTTTTGGCTTGCCTTTCCTTTCTTTCTTTAGTGCTCAGTTGAGGACAGTCATATTGAAAGTGCCCAATCTTCTTGCATTGAAAACACCTGTTGGCATCATCAATCTTTTCCTCAGTGGACTCTCTGGTCTTTGATGATGATCCTTCAGCCTTGGTGTAATTCTTGTATTCCTTCTTCTTTTCCAGCTCAGATGAGCTTTTCTCTCCTTCTCTGATAGTCTTTTGTGGATAACTTCTACCTTCCCTGTTATCCTTGTAAAATCTCTTATATTTGCCAAAGCGGCTGTTAAGTTGTTCAAACCTCCTAGCCATCAGGCTGAGTTCCTCTTGCATCTCAGCCTTGCTTTGTGACTTGCTTGCCTTTGTACTCTTCTGAGGCTTTGGGGATTTTGGCTCAGACTCCTTAGCTTTGAAGGCTACTCCCTTCTCAGCTGAGGTCTCATCAGGAGCCCTTTTCCTGTTCAGATCAAACTCATAAGCCTTGAGTTCAGAGAATACCTGTTGCATAGACATGCTGGATAGATCCTTGGTATTCTGCATCATCACAGAGTACACATCCCATCTTGAGGTTAGACCTCTCAGGATCTTTAAGGCAACCTCTCTCTTGGTATAGACTTTTCCCAGAGAATTTATCTCATTCATGATGTCTGTGAACCTCCCATCAACCTGGTCAATGGTCTCAGTGGACTCCATGGTGAACTGCTCATACTTTTGAACAGCTACTGAAAGTTTGTTCTCCTTTATCTTGTCAGTTCCTTCACACATGAGAGCAAGAGTGTCCCATAGTTCCTTTGCAGTCTTGCAGTGGATCACTCTTCCCATTACAGAATCTAGAATAGTGGTGTAGAGAATGTTCATGACTATGAAGTTGAGGTTGTTTCTCCTCCTCTCATCTGCAGTGAAGTTATCTTCATCTTTGGGCCATTCTTCTCTAGGATCTGCAATAGTTTCAGCTGTAGTTCTAGGGTTACGTGTCATAAAAACAAATGGACCTTTAGTAATAACCCTCAACATTTCATCATGCACACAGGCAAGATGAGCTCTCAATCTGATCTTCCAGAAGTCATAGTTTTCCACTGAGAATTGTGGAAGCTTGTGATGAGATATATGGTTCAAGGGATTAACTCCCATGTTGTTCTCTGCTGGTGGTGCTACCCGAGCTGCATTGTCAGCCATAGTATACAAACAAGTTTATCAAAAGATCAATTCAGGTGACCTTGAAAAATACCTTTAAGCACAAGGTATACTTAGAACAATGGTCTTTTGAACCACTGCTCTGATACCAATTGTTGGTCCCGAAATGAGCAAACAGGTGTATGGGGGTGGGGGAATACACCTATTATTACAAATTAAAACTTCTTGTAAAACTTATCAGGTTACATAAGATAATATCTCGTCAGTGGATTTGAAGGTCTGCTGAGAGTTACTTAGAGAAAGCCTACTGAGATAATACCTCCACTGAAAGCTCAAGACTTTCAGTTGAACTACTATCTAATTAGCTTTCAGATGCGGATTAGTGAGCCCTTAGAAAACTCGTTTTACTTTGATAAACTTTGAGATTAACACACACTTAGGAAAGCAGATAATAAGAACACAAGGTATAAAGTGGTTCAGAGATGAATCTCCTACGTCCACTGTCCTGATCAAACAGGAGAATTCCTTTCACTTGGAATTCCTTGTGTTATAGTGCCAAGGTGCAGTGATCAACTAATCCTCTCTTAGGATGATTGATCACTAGGAAATTCCAGGTCCTAGTTCCCAAAATAAACTAGCTTTCAGACTGATACAACAATCAGCTTACTAACACCACTTAACACTAGCTCTCAACCTAAACACTGAGTAGGGTTTTGAGTAGGGTTTTGGTTCCAACTATTTTGAGATAATCCTTACAAGTTTAGCTGAAGGCTTAGGATTGGATTATCTCTTTCTAAGATTTGGATATAGCTTTTAAGCTTGGTTACAGAAGGTTTGTTAGGCTCTCTACAAATGTGAAACACTTGGGAAACAAAGGTAATTTAGAGTGCTTCTTAGTTGTTATGAATGTAGAGATAACTTTGATCTTGTGAGTTTCCCGTGCTTGGAAATGTGCACGTCCTTCTGTATTTATAGGCTTCCTTGAAAATCTTCCCGTTGGATTTGAATCTTCTCAAGTAAGTCTTCTTGTATCTGATTAGCTCAAATGGCTCTATTTGAAGCTTTAAGTCTTGTCAAGAAATGGCTGAAAGACCATGCCTGTTCACCAACTTTTTGTAGATTGCTAGAGAAAGACTTTTGGTACTTGTCAGGCTGGGGCAGGTCGGCTGTCAGTAAGTACACTGACGTGTCATCTTCTCATTGGACCTTAAGTCTGCATGCCCAGATTCTTGTCTTGCTTTAAGGTGGAACTCCTCTGAGAGAATTTTCTTATTCCTTCATTTATTTTAAGCTTCACTGAAATTCATTTTGCCTTGTTCCAATCAGATTAACTAACAGCTTTTAATATGTTTTAGCATTGTTAGTTACCATCAGTGGACCTTGGTCCTCTCCTGACAGTTTTAGTCTTAGTGAGAATGTACTTAGAAAACATCAAGACTTGGACTTATTCTCAGATCACTTAGTCTTCAGCGGACTTCACTTCAGCGGACTTCATCTTCAGCAGACTTCATTCTTAAATACACTCATGTAATTACTAACTGTACTCAGTTCTTAACACTTTGAACTGTTTGACTAAGTACTAACTCTACTGAATAATTTACTTACAAAACAACTTAGGAGGAACATGTTGGCATCTAATCAAAACATAAGTCTTATACATTTTCCCAACATCAAGTTTTCTAAACAACTACTTAGAGAAAATGAAAGATTGGGGATTTCTACTTTCCTATACAAAGCTTGTTTCTCATTAAAATGTATTCGGTATTGCCCTTCGACCTCATTCATTTCAAAAACTTGTTCTTGCTCTTGTGGTGCTTGTGGCTTTGGGGTTACCTCTAGTAGTACTTGTTCCGGCTCATCAAATTGTCCATAACTCACAACTTGGCGCCTTCACTTTGACACTGTAAGTCTAACTCTATCTCATTCATGATATAAAAAAGATAGCAAGCCTCTACACTAAGAAAAAATAAAACTAAAAAAAAATTACATAAACCCCAGATATTATAAAAACAACTTGTTTTGGCAAGAATCAAAGTGTTGAAGTTTTCTATCTTTAAATCTCACTTCTATCCATGATGCTCGTCCAGATCAATGCACCCACAACCTTGTTTGATCAAAACTTTGAGATCCTATTTTCTTGTTCTCTAGAGAAGACACAATAATGAGGGATGGAGGTAAAGACACATTTTCTTTGTTCTAAAGGTGGGGTTGAATATTCCAACAATAAGGTGTATATAATAATATTTTAATTTTGATGTGGCGCTTATATATAACAATTGAGGTGTGTGGAGTTTTTCATGGGACCCTAGAGAAAAATGAGTAGTTTTGAATATTGTGGCTATTTATTTCAAAGCTTAAGAAGTTAATTAACTAAGGAAATTAAATCTTCTATGATGGGTCTTCATTAATTGACAATTTTTTCCTTGGCCATAATATAAATTTTGGAATAATTACAAAATGGTTAAAAAAATAGACCATAATTACAAATTGGTTAAAAAGATTGTCACAGATACATATATGTCTGTGCAACTCTTTCGAACCAATTTGTAATTATAGTGTGCTGCTTCAATTTTCACTCTCTTCTTGGTTCTCGATTCTTTCTCCTATCGCTTATTCTCCATTATTCTTTGTGTATCATAGAAAAACCCCTAATTTTTCAAGAAAATGTATCGCAAAATGAAAGTCATGGCGACAGGCACAGAAACGACCTTGAGCACGTATTTGCCCTAGCTCCTTTGCCGATTTCGCCACTACAGACACCGTCCAATTTGAATTAGGCAATCGAGCCCTACATTTTTACAAGGTATTTTGAATTATTTTCAAGTTATTTAGGCAATTTTTATCATGGGTCTTGTGTTGGTTAATCTTTGATTTCATGTTTGGTTATCGAAAGTTTTCTTGTCTTGGAATATGGTATATTAGTTTGAGGGAACTGTTATTGCAATTTGTGATAAAAGATAGACTTGAATTGCCAGTTTATTAATATGAAATAAGTAGTTTATTGTGTGTAGTGTTGTTGGCCCTATAAGGAATGTATTTTACATATGTTTTTTTCATGGTAGGAAGTTAATGGAAGGTGTATGGCTAGGACTAGAGTATGAAAGAGGACATTTTTCATTTTGGAGTCTTTTGATTTTATTGATGTATTGACCCCTTTGAATATTGATATAACCAATTCTTTTTATGTCTATGTGAAGTTTGATTTATCTGAAGCGAAATATAAAAACATAGGATATTAATATACGCAATTTGATTTTTTTTTTAAAGTTTTTATGATACATGTTTCTGGATTTAGTAGCAAACTTGAGTTTAAAGTTGCTCGTTGTCTCGCTGTAAGGAGCATTTGGGTATTGATTTGATAGATGGGATAGGCTAATTATCCCTTATTGTTATCTTGATATCACATGTATTAGGTTAAGTGTTATTTTGACAAATCTTAGATAAAGCAATACTCGGATAATGCCTTTATAAGAGCACTATACATTATTACTGGAACATGTTTGTGATCTCATGAAGAGGTACATTCATGCAGCGATATATGCACTGTGGATCTTTATTTTTATGCCAAGTTTTTTACTATTTGATATTTTCTGATACTTTTAGTTGATTCTCTTCTAAACTTTGTCGTCAGAATTGAAATATTACTTTACTACTGTACATGTATTCTACGTGAATCTTGTTTTTTATTGCTCATGTTGTGAATAATGAGAGCTCATTTTTTTGTCATGCCTCTTACACTGTGCATAACAATAAATGTTTCAGATCATTTGGATGAATAATTTTTAGATATTAATAAAGTATAGCTTTTTATTTTATCAGTTTTGTCTTTGAAAACAAGACTGAGTAAAAAAGCAAAGTATATAATGAAAGTGAGTGCATATCATATATGTTGTTAAAGCTAAAAACATTATGAAGATTTTTCATGAAAAGGGTCCAGTTTTATCCCCATTTCTTATGGCAATCTAAGTGTAGCATGTTGATAGGTTTTTCTACTTGGGATTCTGCTACTTATTTTATATATGCTAGCAAAGTTGAAAAACTCAACAGGAAATTTAGTCTATTGCATGCACCTTCGAATTTGAGATGCTAATCCAACATAACTTATGCTATATAGAATTAATTCTCTGAACCCAAAGTATATTTTAATAGTCCATCTCCAAACACAAACTGATAAGTTACAATAACATGAGGTTTAATTTTCTGCTTCTATTCTCTATGATAAACAAATAAATATGTTTGTGGATATGATAAAAGACTATTGTTATTGAGTTTATTTCCTACTTCCACCAAGTGGAATCAACTAGAAGGCTACATCTTTCTCAAGTTCACTATTAACTTATTTTGTTTTTATTTCTTTCTTTTAGTTTATTGGTATTGATATTGTTAATGGAGCACATATTAAGAGCCCGTTTGACCAAGTTTATTTCAAACATCTTATAAGTTATTTTAAGAGCTTATAAGATGTAATTTTTAAGTAGCGTATAAGTTGTTAGAGTTTTTACTAATACAACTTATAAGATGTTTGAGAATTTATAACATATACTCCCTCAATCCCGGGTATTTGTTCACACTTGCCTTATATGGACGTCCCGGGAATTTGTTCACACCCCAAAAAAGGAAATAACTCTCTCTCACAAAAGTGAATAAAACATTAAAATTATCATTATTTTATTCAACTCCACACTCACATACTCTCATTTTTCTTAAAAAATATGTCAAACCCTAGTGTGAATAAATACCCGGGACGGAGGGAGTATTATTTAAATTTTAGGAAGAATTCCATATCAAGACCCAAATTTTAGGTAATGTCTCAATATAAGTACCAATTTTTAAAGTGTCTCAAATCAAGTCTCAATTTTTACTTTATTCTCAATTTAAGGCTTGTCCTAAATTTTTGTGTCTCAATTTAAGACCCAACAAATAATTATTTCTAAATTAAATTCATTCAATATGAAAAAATTAAAAAATTAGAGACATTCGTCATAAATAAATAAATAAAAACTTCATTATTAAAAAACATTTTGAATTTTTTTTATTAATTATCATCGTGTATTAATTAAATTTATTGTTTAAATAAAATAGAGACATTCGTCATAAATATTTTTTTTTTTTATCATCGTGTATTAATTAAATTTATTGTTTAAAAAAATGATAACTAGCATTTTGAAATTTAAAAATCAAATTAACATTTTAGCATATATGATGGGAAAAGATTATATGGGAAAAAAAAAAGCTTGTTTTAGTTTAATTTTAAAATGCTAGTTGTCATATTTTTAAAATACTAAATTAATACACGACGATAAAAAATATTTATTATTTTAATAAAAAAATATAATTAATATTTTTTTTGACGAACGTCTCTATTTTTTTTCCATATTGAATGAATTTAATTTAAAAAATAATTTCTTGTTGGGTGTTGAATTGAAACACAAGAATCTAAAATATGTCTTAAATTTCAAAATGATAGTTATCATTTTTTTAAACAATAAATTTAATTAATACACAATGATATAAAAAATTAGAAATATTCATTATATTAATAAAAAAGTTAATATTTTTTAATAATGAAGTTTTTATTTATTTATGATGAATGTCTCTATTTTTTTATTTTTTCATATTGAATGAATTTAATCTAGAAATAATTATTTGTTGGGTCTTAAATTGAGACACAAAAATTTAGAACAGGCCTTAAATTGAGAAAAAAGTAAAAATTGAGACTTGATTTGAGACACTTTAAAAATGAGTACTTATATTGAGACATTACCTAAAAATTGGGTCTTGATATGAAATTCTTCCTTAAATTTTATTATATATATATATATTATGTTGAGGTAGAGGTGGGTGGGGGTATGGGAGGGGTGGGGTGGTTGGGGTGGAGGTAAGAAAAATGAATTGAGAAATTCCAATTTATTTTTTGACAACTTATATGAGCTTATTTTATGATCTTATAAGCTCTTAAATATTTTATTTTTTCAAACACATTGGTAGTGTGCTTATAAGATATTTTAAAGAGCTTATAGCTTATATGCTCAGTCAAACACCCTCTAAGTTGCATGTTGCCCTTGTAATTGGATAATAACTTGCCTTATTGTTATTGACTCTGCTATCCTTTTAATCTTAAGTTACCGGATTATCTTAATTTTCTTGTATCAATTAGTGCAAAGTTTGGCCTATGGAAAGAGAGCTATGAAGTATGAACTGGTCAACTCAAAACAAGTAGCTTTTAATAGATATGCAATTGGTTAAGTTTTGTATATTTGAGTTTTCTCATACTAATTTTAATTTCTTGATTAATCGAATGGATATGGAAACTTCATTTTACTGCAGGCTAAATTATGTGTTCATGTGATATTTCATATTTTGAGTTGATTATTTCTTATTTTTATGCTTTTCAATTCTTTATTATGTGCTGCATTGAAAGCTTTACATGAAGTTGTTGTTGACCGTATATGAAATTCATTTTACGCATTAAGAAAAATAGAAAATAGAAGGGTTATGGGATGATCTATCCTAACATGAGGTGCATATTATTATTATAATTATTATTTTGCATATAGAAATAAATAATTAAATAATACCTCATTATGATTTAAATTTTGTAGGTTATAACAATTGTTGCCTCAATAAGTGGAGATGTTGGCGCAAAATGGTACGAGTTTTTGTGGAGCGTAGTTTTAATCAAATGATTGTTAGTGTCAAACTTCATTGTATTTCTTGCTTCTAATAGGACTTCTTCCAAACAGTTATTTGGCTATGAGATTTTGTGCATATTTGAAGATGTTTTTTGGCTAGCAGTCTTTCAGTAGATATGAGTATTAATGATTGTGTGATTGCTTTGATTAGCGGCCTTTCAGGAGCTTGTAAGGTATCTTCTATTGAAAGCGGATGGAAGCAAAAACAATCCTTGATCTCATTCCCATTCTCAACATAAAAAAGTTAGTTATAGGTTCTCATTTGGACAAGATAAGAGGTGTATCTCAACTAGATTGGCTAGGAGAAGTAGCATAGACTGTTGTTTTGGATATTGTTGTTAAAGACTAGGAGTATTTTTTGACATTGTTGTACTCAAATGAATGAAATTTATTTTGATTGATAAAACAAATGGATCAAAGGATTAATTTAATTTTAATGAGAGGTTACTCATAACTAAATTATACTATCATTTAGCGACAGACAAATTTTAGATATAATGAGAGCATTTTTTATTTTGTAGTATTAATTAGAAGTTGGAATGTTTATTATAGTTGCAACATTAAGCATACATGTACTTTGGTGAATGATGAATTTAAAAGTAACATTACTAGGTGAGAGGGGAAAAATTTGGTAAGTATTGATATACGGTAAATAGAGTACAATCATGAGATATTTGAGCTTTTTTTTTTTTTTTGGCATAATTGACGGCATAAGTGAAAATGTAGTAGTGATATAGGAAAAAAATTGCATTCCTATTCTACTTGAAGAAATCAGATGAAATAAGTATCACCTAAGTATATTAGGTACATCAGTAATATACATTCCCAAGTGTATCATTACAAAATCATAATTTCAGTCTGAGCCCTATTTCTACTCAAGTTCTTTCCTTGCTACATTGATTGAATTATAAAGTTTGAAAATAGAGTCCTTTATGTTATTTAGATGCTACAGGCAAGTAGATCACCCTAGGCGCAATATTTATCTATATTTTTCATGCATACACATTTATTCGACATATAATCCACGAAAACTAATATAACATATCTAGCAGCAGCAATATGGCCAATAAAAGCTTAATAAAAAAATATTTACACAAATATGTACATTCACATTGAAGGACTAAAATAAATGACATAGATATATGAACACCTTCTCTAAATACTGAAAATCAAATAAAAGATATATAAAATTTCATAACTCATATCTTAGAGTAAATTAAACTACCATGTAATTATTAAAACCAACTAGGGGAAATATTTTTTATGCCAAGAGAAATAATCGTTCTCAATGGGCAAGAAAAAAATTAACAAATTAGTATCACTATTCAGAGGCTCTTCTTCTAGAATATAAACTTATGGTGCCCTCCAATTCGATATTGGTTTCTCATTGTTCCTTTTTCCAAGCAGAGATTGTGAATGTTCCATGATTTACTTCTCTCCCTTTAAACTAGCATTTTCTTAGAGGAATTTTGATAGTTATGATAATGAATACAGTATGGCTGGATAAAATTATTCACCACATAATGCTAGAACACTTGAGGTTGAAGATAAAATTTATATTTTCTCAAGAATACGCTTTTCTCTCTTAGTCCTGGGACATGAGTGAATAGAACTAGCACCAGGAGTGAATCAAGTGTACTTTCAAATAGAGTTGTTAAAAAAATAAAATGAAACAAGAAATTTGAGAGCCATCTGATCCAATAAGTGTTCGAGTTGAACGCGAATCTCAAGTTTTCTGTTTTACTATGCTGCTATACTTGGTAGTATTCATCGCGATTTAGAGTTTCTCAAGTTGAAAGCTAAAGAAATAATGAGAGATTTTGATCCAGACATTCGTGTAAGCCATGATTTCAAATTCCAAACCGTTTTCCCAAATCTTTTTAAATTCCATGTAAGCTCGTCTCTTATTCTTCTTATAGGCTGGTGGTTCTGAACGTCGATTATTCATTTATTTTTCTTATTCAGGCTTTGACCATGTCTCCCGAACAATCTCAGTACATATGTCCCAAGTGGAACTACCTTCTACTGCCTGCGTGCCTATTTCCTGAGAGGTTCCTTTGGCTTATTCCCCGATCGGCTTTCATAGACAACTGGTAACCTCGAGTGAGGGGCAGGAAGGGAAATTCTAATGAGGATATATATAGACTGATTTCATCTTTTTGCAACTTACCTATTTTAAGTGGTAGTGGTAAAGACTACTCAAATAAAAAGAAAAAAAGAATACCTCCACTTGTGGCTGCGCCTATAAATAGGAAAAAAATGCAATTCCACCAGGCGCGAGCAATTGAGCTCAGTAAATCAAGAATCTCCTGCTACTGCAGCCCCTATGAGTTTGTCCTATAATTCAAGCCAAATGCAAAACCATCGGATCTTGGAGACGAGCAGGAAGATGGTTCAGCTCGAATTGATCTCTGTGTGTTTAAGTTGTTGGAACAAATAAAATATTTATGAATTAAATAGAAATAACAGAGCTAAGAGTCATAAAAATTAATGGAGCAAAGTTATTTACAAATTGTTTGGACTTACTAGTTCCATGGACCACCACATTAGCCATATTGCAACCATATATGCAGTGAGGCTAAGGTTAAAGAGCATAAAGAAGATGTTGAATATCATCAACCTAGTATTAATAGGATGCAAGTCCCCATAGCCGACAATAATGAGAGTGGTGATGGACCAATAGATGGAACATAGTGAATCCAGAGGTTGTGGTCGTGGAAATTGGACATAAATTTTCCATTCCATGTGTTTTGTGGATCGGGGTAATGGGCAGGGAGTAGATAATTAAAACAACCGACACAATGAACTACGAACAAAGTAACCTTCAAGCACAACAAAGAAATTCATTTTGGATAATTAAATTTAAAGATACAATTTGGAATCCACTTTCCTACGTCCATATATCCGTTGTATCAGAACAATGCTGAATGAGTGAATATTTATTCGTACATAAACACCATCATACTACGTATACTCTTGTGCAAGATATCTAAACAAAGAGTCAAACCCGAAGCTCAAGTGCTGTGTGGATATGTGTATACAAAAAGGCAAATAAGAACCCATAGTTTTGATACTAGTATAACTCACATACTCACCCAAAAAGGAAAAATCTCGCTTAAGATATTTAAATACCCGACCAACTACGAAATTGAAAAGTACCCAACCAAGTTAAGACATTTAATCTACATCCATATGAAAATGTGTGTAATTATAGTTACCCCATACATGTTCCTCATACAATTTACAGTTGCTTTATTCCTTTAATAAGATATGAGGAATGAACAACATAAATTTACATGTTCAGAAAAGAATATTCATTCAAATTTCAATATAAAATCTACATAAGCACACTATATTCATTTGCTCTTTAACAAGACTGCTACTATTTCAGGAAAGGTGACAAGTCCTACATTTTAACATGTCTTTAAGAACAAAATTTTCATGAAATTGAAAGATGTTGTTAAATGATTTTCTTTTATTCACAATCAATGCAACCAACTTTTGTCCCTACTACACACACCCACACATAGTGTTGGTGCTGGATATGGATAATTTACCTCTATATTTGCAGCTGCTATACCTATATGGTTATACCTGTACGTATACAATAAAGCTAAGATACTACAGGCTAAGCAAGAGGCTAAAAAGGACCCAGATCCCATCTCAAATGTGACATCAAATTAAATGACCCCCTCCAATATCACATCACCCCCCCTCCCCCCCAAAAAAATGTTGGAAATTGGTTTTGGAATTTGGGTAATTGACCCAAGTTTGATCAATTTTAATTTGATGTTCCATTTATGAAAAAAGGAAATAAATTTCAAATTCATAATCTATGTTTGGAGTAGATGAATTTGGTGTATTAATTTGCTCAAAACCAATTTTGGGTGAATGAGATATTAATACATGAAGTTAGGAATTTATCATGGGAATTCCTAAGAATTGAAGAGGAAAAGTGGAGAAGTAAGGAAAGGGATCCTTGTCCCACATTGGAAAATTGGAAGAAGTGGACCTTCCATATAAGTAGACTTATGTTATAGAAATATAATCTTGACTAAGTCTAAGTAGTGGTGCTATGGTTAGCCCGAAGGGCTAACCCAAAGACTTGGACTCACACCCGCACCCGCACGGGCACGTGCACATCGCACCTAGTCGCATTGAGTGCTTTAGAGGTCTACTTTGCACTTCGCACGTATGCATCATCGCTGCGGTTCGGGCCGGCTATAGTTCGGGTCGGCTTTGCGGGCAAACAGAGCTTATGCGTGAAGGGTCGCGTCCGATGGATTTCGAACCTGAGTCGAAGGGGAGCGCGCACAGATCGGAAACGGACCGGGTCACACTTACGGGTCGGCACTGAGATGGCAGCCCGCACCCCCATACGGACGCATCCCCTGAGGTTCAAATTCGAATTGAAAGGCCCAAAAAGGTGGCACCCATTAACCAAAAGGCACCACACCTCTTCAACCAGTATAAATACACCCCCCAAAATTCATTTCACTCACTCCAATATCAAATCAGCCTTCTAGCCTTAAAAACACCCAAAGCATTCTAGTATTCTAAGATTGCATTAGAGTCAAGTCGAAAGTTCCGGATACTCTTTTGCGATTCGCCGATAACTTCCGATTTGCAGTGCAGCAGTCGAAAGTTTTAAAGTCGTTGTATCTTGGGGACGGTTTCCATCGATCCGTATTGCACATGTGTACGGGACAATAACGTCTTACGGAGAGCAAGTCTAACTCGTGCCTCGACTTTCTGTTCAAGTCCGTGTCTGCATTTCCTTCATCTTTGTATACGCACACATCACTTTTCTAACAATCGTAAGACGTTATTTATGTGTATTCGAAGATGTCTTCTTCTACTCCTGCTACAACTCCTCACCTTCCTGCTGCCCACTCTGAAAAACTAGCAAAGTTTGTCGGTACTGATTTCAAGAGATGGCAATTAAAGATGCTGTTCTATCTGACCACCCTAAACCTCGCACGGTTCATGAGGGAAGATTCTCCTACTGTAGAGGAGGGGAGCAACGACCAAGAAAGGTTGAATGCTCTAGACGCATGGAATCATAGTGACTTCCTGTGTCGAAACTATATATTGAATGGGCTAGATGACTCAATGTATAGTGTCTACGCCACCTACAAGACCGCCAAAGAATTATGGGGGTCTCTGGACAAGAAGTACAAAACGGAGGCCAATTAGAATACCAATTAGGCCAACCTTGCCAAACACAGTTCCTTAAATTAGGAGATGTCTGAACTTGATCTATCTGCCGTCGTGTTCGAGGCAAATCTAGTGGATAACCCGAGGGAGTGGTGGGTCGACACTGGGGCTACCCGTCACATTTGCTCAAACAAGGAACTGTTCTCTACCTACCAACCGATCAATGGGAGGAAGCTCTTCATGGGTAACTCTGCGATGTCGAACGTGGTCGGACTTGGAAAAGTGGTGCTGAAGATGACCTCGGGAAAAGAACTGGCTCTCGTGGATGTGCTGCATGTTCCAGACATTCACAAGAATTTAGTCTCCGGCTGGTTGTTGAACAAAACCGGATTTAAGTTAGTATTTGAGGCTGATAAATTTGCACTGACCAAAGGTGGTCAATTTATTGGAAAATGGTACCTTGAGAAGGGCATCTTCAAAATGAATGTACTAACTGTAAAGCGCGAAATTAAGCGCAATATTAATGAAAGTAACGTTAATTACTTGCTTGAGTCTTCTAATTTATGGCATGGTAGATTAGGACATGTAAATCAAAATACGTTTTGGTACCTAGTGTATTTAGATTTACTCCCTGTAGTGGAATTCGATTCACAACGATATGAGATTTGTGTAGAGGCAAAATTGGCCAAAGCACCATTCCATTAAGTGGAAAGTAGTACTACATCTCTAGAACTTATCCATACAGATGTATGTGACTTGAAGTTTGTGCAAACTAGAGGTGGTAAGAATTACTTCATAACGTTTATCGATGATTGCACTAGATACTGTTATGTATATCTTTTGAAGAGCAAAGATGAAGCCATCGAGGCCTTCATGAACTATAAGAATGAGGTTGAGAATCAACTTGGCAAAAGAGTCAAGATGATTTGAAGTGATAAAGGTGGAGAATATGTTGCTCCGTTTGAAGGATTTTGTTCTCAAAATGGCATCATTCATCAAACAACTGCTCCATACTTACCTCAATCAAATGGTGTTGCTGAACGCAAGAACATAACTCTGAAAGCGATGATGAATGCCATGTTGATTAGTTCGGGCTTACCCCAGAACATGTGGGGGGAAGCCGTACTTTCTGCTAACCACATTCTTAAAAAGTTACCACACAAGAAGAGGGAAAAAACTCCATACGAGTTGTGGAAAGGAAGAAAACCTTCTTACCTCTATCTCAAAGTGTGGGGGTGCCTAGCTAAGGTTGAAATACCTAAGCCAAAACAAGTGAAAATAGGACCCAAAATGGTTGATTGTGTCTTCATTGGATATGCGCATAATAGTAGTGCATATTGATTTTTGGTGCACAAGTCAGATGTTCCGGAGATGAGCGCAGGAATGACCATAGAATCAAGAAACGCTGTGTTCTTCGAGAACATATTCCCTAAGAAAGAAATGGAGGAAGTAGGTTCGCGAAAGAGAACTTACGAAACTGCGAATGGTTCACCTGAAGACCACTGAGGGTCTAAGGTTGATAAGGAACCAAGACGTAGCAAAAGGGCCAAAAAGAAAAAGTCCTTTGGGCCGGATTTTCTATCATACATGATGGAAAATGAACCCCAGATAATTCAAGAGGCATTGTCCAGTCCAGATGCTCCTCTCTGGGAAAAGGCTATAAACAACGAAATTGAGTCCATCATGCATAACCAAACTTGGGAGTTGGTTGATCTTCCACCAGGTTGTAAACCCTTAGGATGTAAATGGATCCTTAAAAGAAAATGTAAGGCTGATGGATCAATTGATAAGTATAAGGCTTGTTTAGTAGCAAAGGGGTTCAAACAAAATGAGGGATACGATTTCTTCGATACGTATTCTCTAGTTACAAGAATTACATCCATCAGAGTACTCATTGCTATTGCAGCCTTGAATAACCTTGAGATACATCAAATGGATGTAAAGACAGCCTTCCTAAATGGGGAGTTGGATGATGAGATATACATGGAACAATCTAAAGGGTTTGTTGTGCCTGGACAAGAGAAGAAGATGTGTAAACTTGTTAAGTCCTTGTACGGACTCAAACAAGCACCTCTCCAGTGGCATGATAAATTTGATACAGTAATGTTATCAAATGGTTTCAAAACCAATGAGTGTGACAAGTGTGTTTACATTAAGAGCACACCAAATGATTATGTGATAGTGTGTCTATACGTAGATGACATGCTTATTATGAGGAGTAATCATGAGATAATCGTGAACACTAAGAACATGTTGAAGAAGAACTTTGACATGAAAGACTTGGGTCTCGTAGACGTCATTCTAGGGATAAAGATCTCTAAAACCGCGGATGGAATTGTCTTAACACAATCTCAGTATATTGAGAGTGTACTTAGGAAATTTAACGTCTTTGACTATCCCCCGGCTAATACTCCAGTGGGTGTAAGTCAGCTTTTAGCCAAAAATAAGGGAGACCCTGTGGATCAACTGAAGTATGCAAGGATTATCGGGAGTCTGATGTACTTACCGAATTGTACAAGACTAGATATAACATATTCAGTAAGTAAACTTAGTAGGTTCACGAGCAACCCCAACAAGATTCACTGGACGACTCTGATAAGAGTACTTAGGTATTTAAAATATACTCTAAGTTATGGAATCTTGTATTCGAAATATCCAGCAGTGTTGGAAGGATACACTGATGCAAACTGGATATCTGATTCTAACGACTCCAAGTCCACTAGTGGATACGTATTCACTATAGGTGGAGGAGCAGTGTTGTGGAAATCCTCTAAGCAAACTTGTATTGCTCGTTGCACAATGGAATCGGAGTTCATAGCTTTAGACAAAGCTGGCGAGGAAGCAGAGTGGCTTCTGTATTTCTTAGATGATATTCCTTGTTGGACTAAACCTGTACCTCCCGCGATGATACATTGTGATAGCATGTCGGCTATTGGAAGGGCACAAAGTCACATGTACAATGGTAAGTCTCGACATATACGTAGGAGACACAATACCGTTAGACATTTGATCTCAAGTGGAGTAATCTCCATATACTATGTGAAGTCGAAAGAAAATATTGCGGATCCGCTAACAAAAGACATAAACAGAGATCAAATGTGCAGTGCGGTAAGGGGAATGGGGCTCAAACCCATACATTAAAGGGTGTTCATAGCGATAACTCAACCATGATGACTGGAGGATCCTAAGAACTTGGTTCAATGAGACAACTAAGTTATACAACACTCATGTACGCATTTGAAAATTATTTTCGCCCATTCTCAAATCTGTTCAAGTACAACATTGCACCTTTAGTTACCTTAAGGTGCTTAAATCCTTTACAGCTTTTAATGGTTCCTATATCCCAAAATTGGGTGGATTATTGTAGGTTACTTTTGATAGGAAATCACCTATATAAGTATTGAAAATACAGTAAATTCCAAGATACGGTCCAGGGCCGAAATGGACAAAAACATGAGAACCAAAGGGTATCAGAATCGTTGCTGTGTAAATGCCATTGTCTTGGTTTACACAAAAAGCCGACCAGTTCAAGACATCATGTTCACTAAGTGGCGAGTAAATCCGATGGCATCTTACTAGGGAAGGTTCAAAGCCAGTCGCTACCTATCCCGACGAAGTACCGATTCGTCAGAACTTTCTTAAGTTGTCACATGCATTAATATCATTCATGTGGGGGATTGTTGGAAATTGGTTTTGGAATTTGGGTAATTGACCCAAGTTTGACCAATTTTAATTTGATGTTCCATTTATGGAAAAAGGAAATAAATTGCAAATTCATAATCTACGTTCGGAGTAGATGAATTTGGTGTATTAACTTGCTCAAAACTAATTTACGGTGAATGAGATATTAATACATGAAGTTTGGAATTTATCATGTGAATTCCAAAAAATTGAAGAGGAAAAGTGGAGAAGTAAGGAAAGGGATCCTTGTCCCACATTGGAAAATTGGAAGAAGTGGACCTTCCATATAAGTAGACTTAAGTTATAGAAATGTAATCTTGACTATGTCTAAGTAGTGGTGCTATGGTTAGCCCTCCAAAGACATGGACTCACACCCACACTAGCACGGGCACGAGCATGGGCATGCGCATGTCGTACCTAGTCGCATTAGGCGCTTTAGAGGCACACTTTTCACTTCGCACGTACGCATTGTCCTGAGGAGCCTTAATTTTTTCAAGGTAATTCGGACCGGGCATGGCTCACGGGTTCGCACGCGGTTCGGACCAAGGCTAACGTGAGTGGGGTGTGATTCGTGGGTTTCGAACCAGCGACGCGGCGGTTCGGGCCGGCTACAGTTCGTGTCGGCTTCACGGACAAATAGAGCCTATGCGTGAAGGGTCGCGTCCGGTGGAATTCGAACTTGGGTTGAATGGGAGCACGCACGGATCGGAAATGGACCGGGTCGCACTTACGGGTCGGCGCCGAAATGGCAGCCCGCACCCGTACGGATGCGTCCCCTGGGGTTCAAATTTGAATTGAAAGGCCAAAAAAAGTGGCACCCATTAAACCAAAAGGCACCACACCTTCTTCAATTAGTATAAATACACCCTCCAGAATGCATTTTACTCACTCCAACATCAAATTAACCTTCTAGCCTTAAAAACACCCAAAGCATTCTAGTGTTCTAAGATTGCATTAGAGTCGAGTCGAAAGTTCCGGATACCTTTTTGCAATTCGCCGATAACTTCCGATTTGCAGTGCAGTAGTCGAAAGTTTTAAAGTCATTATATCTTGGGGACGTTGCTATTGATCCGTATTGCACCTGTGTCCGGGGCAATAACGTCTTACGGAGAGCGGGTCTAACTCGTGCCTCGACTATCTGTTCAAGTCCGTGTCTACATTTTTTTCATCTTCGTATACACACACATCACTTTTCTAACAAAGAAAAAGAGCCCTTCTATTGATTTCCAACCCCAATAAAGAGATTCTGGTATAAAATCTCTTCCCATGGTAGAAACCAAAGATTTTGGTTATGTACCACTAACATTAGTAGTTGTAACTGAAATCTTATCATGATCATCACATATGTTACAAATAAAATACTTCATCTATTATGCGTTGGCCTGTTAATGCTTTAAGATGATACCAGGTTATGTCAAGGGGAGTATAAATATATTTGGATCCAATATCTCACCAAGAACTAATGTACCTTCACTATTTCCTCTAATTTTAAGCAATGTGAAAAATACTTTTAAGTTACGATATTCTGATATTTTTGAAAGTTGCTGCCGCCAAAACCTAAATATTTTATCACCTGCTCTATCTAAGAATTATCTATGTGAGAGGCACCCAAATAAAAGTAGAATAGACATGTAAAATCCAGCAGTGATATTATCTAATATGACACTCATAATTTCTTAGAGACAATCTATCAAATAGTTTGAGAACAACTTTCAAAATCCAGATCATGATAATTACAAAATAAACTTAATCAACATACAAACAGAGAAACAAATATGTTAAGATTTATTTAAGCAAAGAAGCTACAACTTATTGACACTATTATTAATGTGTTTCTAATCTTTGCATACATATCTTGCCACAATATGAATGAGGATACACAAACTTTTGTTAAAGCAAATCAAGGCTCGTCAAATCAACCGCACCATTTTGTATTTTTCAATCTGGCATTTTATCGAACAAATCTAGGGCAAAGCGTATTCCTTGAAAATAATCAATGAGTGTATTGATTACATATACACGTGCTCAATTTTTTTTACAGTAGAATACATAGCGATGTGAAAATGAACAGAGATTCATCTCCAATAAAAGGAAAAATTAGAAAAATTAAAAATAAAATGATTACCTTGCCAATTTGTACCTATCATAGAGTGTCTTCGACTTTTCTGATTTTTCCATATAAAGATTCTTCTTCTCTGCCATTCTCCTATGAAGGTCCTCCCCTAGCGGACTATTGGCAGCGACTTTCACCGTCGTGAAAAGAATCGCCGAGAATACCAGAACGCCGATAACCTTCAGACAAATATGTGCTAGCAAACACACACAGAGAGAGAGAGAGAGATGAGAGAGAATATGTGCTAGCAGACTGTTGACAATGGCTTTCGCTGCTGTGAAAAGAATTGCTAGAACACTATAACGCCGCTGCCATGTCTCTGCTCCAAAAATGCCATTTCTCAGGAGTATATTTTTTTTAGTTCCTCTGAGTTGATTGATAGTATAAGTTTGTTAATTTATATTTTGAATTTTTTTATTGTAGGGGCATTTTAGTAACTTTAGATATATATTTTTTTAAATTAATTATTCTTTTTAGTGCAAAGCTAAATCGCAAATAGCGAAATAAAATAACGTGTCAACTTTTTATTAGTTCACTGACATCAGGAAGGGCGGAAGCTCTCCTGACCATAGAAAAGCCCAACATAGATTTACAGTTTATCACTAAAAAGCCCAACTTTGTGGTTGGGTTGTCGAAATCCATTCGAGGGAATCAAGCTATATAGGTTGTGATTGACCGTCTGACGAAATCAGCACACTTTCTACCAATTAAAATGACTTTCAGTTTAGACAAATTATCCCAGCTGTACTTGGAGAAGATCATCAAATTGCACGGAGTACCAATCTCGATCGTGTCCGATAGAGACACCCGCTTCACTTCGAAGTTTTGGCGGATTCTACAAGAAGCCATGGGGACTAAACTCAAATTTAGTACTGCATTTCACCCTCAAACGGATGGGCAGTCGAAAGGGACTATCCAAACATTGGAGGATATATTGAGAGATTGTACCCTCGATTTTGGCGGGAGCTGGGAAAAATTCCTATCTCTAGTCGAATTTACTTACAACAATAGCTATCAGGCAACAATAGGCATGGTACCCTACGAAGCACTTTATGGGTGAAAATGCAGGTCACCCTTATATTGGGATGTGTTGGGATATGTTTAGTTTTGATGATTTTCCAAAACAACATGTAATAGGTTTGAAAGCAGTCAGGATAGTATCCTTTAGATCAGGTCAGGCTAGGTTAGCTCTCAGTAGAACAGGTTGCTCAGTTGAGGGGGAACTCAGCGAGGGGGAACTTCTCAACACAGCCTGAAGATATCAAGATGACAACCAGAAGAGCTGACTGAAGACATGCCATCAACCTGAACCAATGGAGAAGCCTGAAGGAAGTCCCACTGAGTGTAAGTCAGGCTGATCTAAGCCAAGTCTGGTGGACCACTCAGTGAAGAGCCTGATCAGGAGGATCAGTGCTGCACCAAGTAGGCCTGAAGGAGTCAGGCTACTGTGGTCAGGGAAGTTTGTCATCCAGCCTTATGACAAACTTCTTGGAAAGATCTTCAAGAGTTAACTGAAGGACAACTGCACTGAGGACGAGTCAGTCCACTGAAGATCAGAGTCAGTGAAGGAGGAAGCTACCTAAAGTCATTGGGTCTTGGTCAACCCACTGAGTCAAAGATCCGTGAATTTAGGCCACGTGGACCAATCAGCACGAGGCAGCAACTCTGACACTGACAAAGGCCGCATTCCAAGAAAAGTGGTTGAAACCATTTAATGCTGGATTCAAATGTATTTCCTCTCCAACAGATACATTTGAATCCCCATTATATATACAAGCTCATAGTTGCGTAGTTGGGTGTGTTGTGTTGTTGTAAGAATTGTAAGAAAACAAACACCTACGAGCTGTGAGGGTGTGGGTAGTAGCATACGTGCATGGGAGTTATAAGGAGGGTTTACTCACATCTTAAACACTGACCATTAGGGTCTTCAAATATACACATATGAGTGTTCAGCTTGTAACTCTAGGCTTAGAGAGGTTTTCCCTATCTTAGCTATTGGCTAACACATTGTAAAGGGAAAACCTCACCTAGTTGGAGAAAACCTAACTGAAACCAAAACCCTCTAGTCAGGTTTGTTGGTAGTAAGTGAGGAGAAGGGCAGCCCAGGGAGTGGCGTGAGTCCAGTTGTTAGTGCACCTTGGCACGTTAAAAACAAGAATCCAAAGGAGTGGATTTCCTGTTAAATCAGGCCGTGGATGTAAGAGCTTGAGTCTCTGAACCACGTTAAACCAAGTGTTATTACTTGAAATGTCTTTTCTTCTAAAGTATTGCGAAAATCTGCTCACTGAGAGCATTGTTTAAAAGGGACTTTAGTTAAGCATTTCAGTCAGGGAGATTTATCTTACTGACTGAATCAGGCTAGCACTCGAGAGTTCAGTCTCTCGAGTCACTGCCTTGTTGAGAGCCTGAGCTTTCAAGTTTCATCACTGACTTGACAGCTCTGACTCTCAGCAACGCAGTGACTTGAGTATTCCGTCACTGAACTCGGTCAGGGTGCAAGCTGTGATTTGATAACGCACTCGAGAGTTCAGCATCTCAAGCCACTGTCCTTGCTCAGAGCATGAGTCTCCAAGCCCTCTCACTGACTTGGTAACTCAGCCTCTGAGCAGAGCAGTGACTTGAGTATTTCTCACTCTTCCTGAATTCCCATTGTGCCCTTCGAAAACGGGACCATCAGGATGACATTGGAGAAAGAAAAATCTTGGGGCTCGAATTAGTCCAACACACAACGGAGGTGATCAAGAAAATTCGGGAGAGAATAAAAGTGGCCCAAGACAGACAAAAATCTTATGCTAACAAACAACAGAAGGATCTAAAATTTGAGGTTGGAGATAAAGTATTCTTGAAAGTGTCACCAACAAAGGGTGTAATTCGTTTTGGAAAATACAAAAAATTGAGACCCAGATTTATCGGGCCATACGAGATACTCGATTGAGTAGGGGAATTAGCCTACATACTAGCCATACCACCAAAACTAGATGGAGTACATAATGTATTTCACATATCCATGCTACGTAAATATGTACCAGACCCAAGCCACATAGTAAACTAGGAGAATTTAGCAATCGACAACAACCTGACGTATGAAGAAGAACCAAGCGTGATCCTTGATAGAAAGGTGCATAAATTACAAAATCACGATATCACCCTAGTTAAAGTACAATGGAATAGACATGGTAAGGAAGAAGCAACAAGGGAACAAGAAGATGAAATCTTAGTCAAATATCCAAACCTCTCTTATCATGTTAAAATATAAATTCGAGGACAAAATTTTTCGTAGTGGTAAGGATTATAACAACCGGAATATAGTTTTGTTATATATATCTATATATTACATATTATATGCCCATGCATTAATATACCCTGCTACCTATTAGTATACGTAGGCATACATGAACAAGAAAAAAAATCTAATTTGCATGATCATTGTCTGCCAGAACACCTCAACAAAATGGAGTGGCAGAAAGGAGGAACAAAACTCTCAAAGAAGCTGCCAAAACTCTTCTAGCAGAGTACAACACACCTCAAAGGTTTTGGGCAGAAGCCATCAACACAGCTTATTTCACTCAGAATAGATGCCTCATTTTCCAGAGACATGGCATGACACCATATGAGGTATAGAAAGGTAAAACCCCATCTGTTTCATTCTTTCATATCTTTGGATGTAAGTGTTTCATCCATGACAATGGGAAGTCCAAATTAAAGACATTTGATGCTAAAGTGGCAGATGGAATATTTTTAGGATATCCCAGCACCAGTAAGGCATACAGAGTCTTTAATAGGAATTCTCTTTGTGTGGAAGAAACACCTCATATTTTTTTGATGAATCTACTCTTGAGTGCAAAGTGGACTTAAGGAACCTGTCTCCAGAAGAGACAAAAGATCATAATACTTCCAAGGTCATCAAAGTCAAGCCACCTGTTGTTGATTCAGAGTCAGATTCATATTCAAATGGTGACCCATCTTCTGGTTCTCTGGAGCAAAAGTCTCCACAGAGAGCAGAACCAGACGAGGTTGGAACTCCTGTAGGGGGAAGCTCTCCTGCAGTGGGTGATAATCACCAAGCTACTGCCGAAGATGGTCAATCAGGCAAGTCCAAGGGAAGGAAAAGTCTGGTTGATCATCCCAAAGAGTTGATTATAGGAGATCCAACTAAGGGTGTCCAGACGAGGAGAACTTGACCTTAGCTGCCTTATTCAGCTGCTATGTATCCTTGATTGAGCCTAAGAACATCAAGGAGGCACTAACAGATTCAAACTGGATAATTGCTATGCTGGAGGAGTTGAATCAATTTACCAGACAGGATGTTTGGGAGCTGGTAGACAGACCAAGACATCAAAAGGTGATAGGCACTAAGTGGGTTTTCAAGAACAAGAAATATGAGAATGATGTCATTACTAGAAACAAGGTAAGACTATTGGCCCCGGGCTATTCTCAATCTGAAGGAATAGACTATGATGACACATTTGCTCCTGTTGCCAGACTAGAAGCCATTATATTGGTTCTAGCATATGCATCTCACATGAAGTTCAAAGTTTACCAGATGGATGTGAAATCTGCCTTTCTTAATGGGATTCTCATTGAGGAAGTGTATGTGAAACAGCCCCCTGGTTTTGAACAAGGTCACAAGGTGTATAAGCTTAAGAAGGCTCTTTATGGGCTTAAGCAGCACCTAGAGCATGGTATGACACTTTATCTCAATTTCTTCTGGACAATGGTTTTACTAAGGGCAAGATAGACAGCACCTTGTTTAGGAAAGAAGAAGGAAAGGACATCCTTCTGGCCCAAATATATGTGGATGGCATTATATTTAGATCCTCTAACAAGAAGCTGTGTGAGAAATTTGGAAATCTCATGCAGAGTCAGTTTGAGATGTCCATGATGGGTGAGATGAATTATTTCCTAGGTTTGCAGGTTAAGCAATCAAAGAAGGGAATCTTCATCAACCAGGCGAAGTATATCAGAAACATGTTAGAGAAATTTAGAGTAGGATCTAGCAAAGTTGCCAAGATCCTTATGATGACAAATTTCAACATGGATCCAGATGAGTCTGGAGAGAGTGTGGACCAAACTCAGTACAGAGCTGTTATTGGTTCTCTTCTGTATCTGACTGCAAGCTGAACATATATCACTTTTGCCGTATGTGTGTGTGCCAGATTTCAAGCTAACCCTAAGAGGAGTCACCTGGAAGCAGCTAGGAAGATATTGAAGTATCTTAATGGAACAGTTAATTTGGGATTGTGGTACCCTGCAGATGATAATTTTGAGTTAAGTGGATATTCACATTCAGATTATGGTGGTTGCTGAATAGATAGAAAGTCTACTAGTGGAACATGCCAATTTATTGGGAATAAGTTGGTATCTTGGTTTTCTAAGAAGCGGGCTTTAGTTGCTACATCAACTACAGAGGCAGAGTACATGGCAGCAGGGAGTTGTTTTTCACAACTACTCTGGATTAGTCAGCAGCTTAGGGACTACCAGATTCGAGCTAAGAATATTCCAATATTTTACGATAGCAACAGTGCAATTGCCATTACCCAGAATCCGGTTCTTCACACCAGATGCAAGCATATTGATATAAGGCACCATTTTATCAGAGACCATGTTGAG
This sequence comes from Ballota nigra, assembly GCA_947034835.1. Taxonomy (NCBI): domain Eukaryota; kingdom Viridiplantae; phylum Streptophyta; class Magnoliopsida; order Lamiales; family Lamiaceae; genus Ballota; species Ballota nigra. The sequence continues at coordinate 32,135,518 of OX344728.1, read as the reverse complement.
AAAGGGGATATAAGGATGGAAAAGATTGCTACAGAGAAGCAGAGAGTAGATTCAGAGAATTGGCTTTTGAGTTAGGATTATTGGATCCAGAGACAGATTTAGTTTAGGGGGAACTTCTGAAGAGTATCATTTCTTTCTATAATACTTCATCTATCATTTTTTGATGTTACTAACCTGTCTACAGATTAGATATACCAGAGAAGTTGCATCTCCAGATGAGCTATAAAGCGGATGACTTGCTGTGATATTTGGACATATCTTCAAATAACAGGCAAGTTCCTCCAGATGAGATGTAACACCAGGACACTCGTGGTATCATCTGGTTACGATATCAGGTGACAGGTACATATTTACTCTTCTGTGCCTGGTTATTGGGCTACACTTTTCAAATTGCTAAGTACACCCAAAATGTTTCATATTCAGAGTGTATTTAAACCTTGGGTCGTGGGCCTAGGCAATCATTTTGCTTTTCTCTTGACTGCCACAAAATCCCTCGAACCCAGTCCCAATGACTGTGCCACGCACACAAATTAAATATGTATCTTGCCTAAATTAATCTTGGCTGTCAAATTTAATTAAAGTGCAATATGTCATTCAATTGACAAATTGATCTTGTCCCCTTAATTTAATTTTAAAATCCACGCTTACACCTCTTAATTGATTTCAAATCCACGCGTATTTTTTCTCTCTTTTAAATCTAAAATTTCTTCACTTTGTCTCTTCACTTTTTCAAAATTTTGCAAACCCTAACTCTCTCTGCAAAAGCTCTTTTCTCTATCTCTCTCCTTTCAGAAATGGCGTCCAAATACAACTTTAACCCTGCTTATGCTTGTCAAAAGTTGAAGACAAAGATGGTGATTGATTTTTACTCCATACGCAACTCTGCTGCTTTGAAAATTTTGGATCTTCTTCGCAAGTCTGGCGTTGAAGATCTCATCTCTGTGATTCCGAAGAATTCTCGTACCCTGAATCATTATGCTGGTCAATTCCTGGTGTGGATGAAGATTTTTTATGATGAGATCGTTTCAAAGATTGACAACGAAACGGTGGTTCTCGAGAAGGCGGATTTTCGCAAGCTATTTGGAAACCTTTCTAGGACTGGAGTGGATCCCTTGAAGTACAAGGAGAATGAAGCAGTTGAGTCTTTCAAGATCTTTGCAAGGTCTTCGTGCAAGAACTTGACGAAGGGATTTCTGGACAAGCATTTGCTTCAAAAGTATAAGGTGTTGTTTGATATTATGGTAAAAGTGTTGATGTGTGAAAATCATAGCACAGATGTGTTGCGTGATGCGAGCAATCTTTGATGGTGTTGAGTGTGACTGGACTGAGATTTTCTGGAACATGATGAGGAAGAACAAGGCAAAGATCCAGAAGGAGGCGTGCCCAGATAAGCCTGGAGAGCTGTAGTTCTATTTTAACACCAAGATGTCTTTAGGGACGAAGCTCACCCTTCTTCTGGATCATCTGCTACCGTATAAGGTGTGGATAGCTAGTGGTTGCAAAAAATTCAACAAGTCCAAGATCCTTTTCAACAAGGATGGACCTTTGCACGGGCATCCAGATTCGGATTGAGAAGGAGCCATCCCTGCTAAGCCAATTCAGGCTATTCCTTTCCTTCCTAAGGGAAGGAGGAATGTGAAGAAGACGTCTGGAGCCCCTGCCTCTTCAAATGTTGTGATTTATGATTCCTCGGAGGATGACCAGATCCCTATTTCCCCTGCTTTGAAGAAACGGAAGAGTGGTGAGGAAGGGCAAGTGTCTTCACCAAAGGCGAAAGGGTGGTCCTACGAAGAAGAGGACCAGACCAGAGGAAGGTGGAGCTAGCAAACCTTCTGCTAAGAAGTCAAAGATGCAGAAGACAACAGAGAATAAATCACTTCTTCTTGATGAACCAACAGATGAGGAGGTATCTGCTCCTGAGGAAGATGTTTCTCTCAAGAAGAAATCAAGGGCCAAAAGAGCCATTCTACAAGATTCAGAGTCCAGCTCATCCTTGGACACTTCTCTGGATCAGGCCCTTGAGGAGGCAGCACACCCAGAGATGGAGGTGGATGTGACCTCATCTGCTGTCGCCGCTCCAGATACAGAGGCCACTGTATCTGCCCCTGCTGAGATTCCGGCTGATGTTGACCTAGCCGAGGTAAACCCTTCTTCTCCCGCTCATGTTAATCTTATTTCCCCTTCCCTTTCCCCTCCAGAGTCTCAAGCCCAACCTTCTGTTTCTGATGCACAACCGTCTGCACCTGCACCAGAACAGACTCCCCCACAAACTCCTTCAAACCCTCACACTCACACTCACACAAACTTACCACCTAACCCATCACCCCAACATCTTTACAAACAGCCTTTGTACTAGAGGTACCTATAACCTATTCTGGTACAAAACTCCCTTCCACATCTACCCAAACAAACCCTTCTATCTCTCAACCTTCTCAGACCCAAACACCTCCCCCCCCCTCTACTCAAGCTGAATCTAATCCCTCTTCTTCTATGGCCCTGGGATTTCCTGGACCTCCTTCCTCCCCATCTGACAGAGTATGAGTAAAGGTGCTCAGCTCTGGCTAAGAGAGCATTTTCCTATCCTTTTGGAGCACCTACCTCTCTTGGCAGATCTTACTGATGGTAAGGTTTGGAGCAAGGCCAGATTGGAGGATGTTGAGGATCTGGTCCTTCTCTTGGATGAGAATAGCACTTCTGGCTTCGCTCAATGGGAGATTGATATCAAGAAGAAACAGAATGTCCAGAACCCCGCGCAGCTAGAATCGCCAGAGTCTGTCAGGATAGTGGTCAGAACTCTCCTGATCCAGAGAGGCGTTATGATCTCTCCAGAGGGCCCTTCTTATTCTTTTGGCCCTCACTTCGCATTCCCTCCAGAGCTCTATTCGGAGAAAGAAGATTTTGATGTAACTCCAGCTATGCTCACGAAGATGAAGTTATTCTTCAATGCCCAGATCCAAAAGTGTTGGGACATTGTCAGTTTTGATTAAGATCCCAAAGCCCCTGAAAAGATGATTGCCTTAATCTGTCTTTGTCAGGCTAGTCTTGGTTAGGATTAGTACTTAGTAATTTTACACTTCACAGGTACTCAGTGAGAGGAGAACTCGCTGGAGACAATCAAGACTCAGAGCCTGAAGACGAAGAGCACCATCCTGAACTTATGGCAGTCCTCTAAGCTGGCTGAGTAAGTGTCAGTGATGAAGAGTATGACCCTGAGGTCATTACTAACTCAGTCCTGAAGGGAACAGGATGTCACTGGGTTAATGGGAAGACTTGGAGTAGAGCCAAGCAATGCAAAAGGAATCTCAGCGTCAGGACAAGACCGGTGAGCTCAAGACAAAATGAACTTAATAAGACAAGCCTGAAGCTCAGGAATAAGTTCTAACATTCTCACCAACCTGATTACGTGGACCAATCCGAGAAGGACACGCACGTACGGAACCTGACATGAAGACTGAATTCAGACTGCATATTCAACGGGCAAGCATTTAATGTGCATTTAATGCAAATACCAAATCCATGCAAGGACGGCTGCTGCATGAAAATATGTCCGTTTGAAGCCACTCTACATAGATGACTAGAAGGCTATCTCTCCAACGGATAGTTATTCAAATCACCTATAAATAAAGAAGGCCTTGAACCCATTCAAGGTTACGGGAAATTTCCAAGCCAGAAATTACTCAAACTCTCAAGCATTCAAAGCATTCAACCTTTAAGAGAAGCACTCGAAACCTTCTAAATTTCCCAAGTGTTTCTTAGCAATTGAGAGTTATTCTGTATTCCAAGAGCTAATTAGAATTATCTTAAGCTTAGTGAGATTATCCAATCCTTAACATAGCTTTACCTTGTAAGGATAATCTCAACTTAGTTGGAATCCAAACTGAAACCAAAACCCTAAGATAGGCTTGTTGGGAGTAAGTCAGTTAGTGTTAGTAAGTGGAGTTGTCTAGATCAGTGAGGATAGCTGGTCTTGGTGCACCTTGGCACGTTAAAAACAAGAATCCCTTGAGTGGATTTCCTGTTAAGTCAGGCCATGGACGTAGGAGCTTGAGACTCTGAACCACGTTAAACTCCTTGTGTTCTTACTGCTTTGATATTGCGCATACTTGCTATATTACTTGTTCATTCATTGCATTCAAGTTTATCAGGTCTGAATCAATCAGGCTGATCTTCAAAAGAGCACTGCCCTACTAAACACCCTTCAGATTTGAGTAAAACAAGTTTTCAGAAAGCAAACTAAACAAGACTTTAAACTTTCAGGGCTCAAACATTTCCGCACTGAACTTGACCTGATAGTTAACCAACTGACCCGCACCAAGTGTAGTCAGTAGGTGTGTTATCAGCTCCTAGTTCTTTACCATTCTGAGTAAAGGGGACTCAGTCAGTTTTAAGGTTGAAAAATTGGTATACGTGTATTCCCCCCCCATACACGTATTCCTCAGTCTTATACCGGGACTAACAAGTGGTATCAGAGCAGTGGTTCGAAAGACCACTGACTTTGAATACTAATAGTTTCAGAGGAGAAACTGTTGGTGGTCACTGAACAGATCTGAGTTTGCTTTTCATAAAACTTGCATCATCATGACTTCGAGGAGACTTGAAGCTTCGTTACCTGAATTCTCTGTATCTAACTTTGTCTATTGGAAGTTCAGATTAGAAGCACATCTAGATGCCATCCATGATCAGATGCCGCATGTTCTCAGGGAAGGACCGATCAAAATCACTGTCCCTAACACCAGAGGGAGAGGATATGATGATCTCGATATTGGTGTACCTATTCCTAAGGAAAGGAATGATATGACCACTGATGAGATCAAGATGATGGGGCTTGACAACGTCGCCAGAAACATCATCCTGCATACGGTGCCCTTCGAGGAGTCAGCTAGGCTGATGAACTTAAAGACGGCAAAGGAGGTCTGGGATGAGCTGACAAGGATGTGTGAGGGATCTGAAAAGATCAAGGAGAACAAGAAAAACATTGCCATTCAGAAATTCGAGGCGTTCGAGATGCTGCCTGACGAGAGCATAGATCAAATGGAGTCTAGATTCATCAAGTTGATGAACGTGTTGGTGATGCTGGACAAGGATGTTCCAAGGAGAGATGTTGCTTCAAAGATCCTGAATGCCCTTCCTGAGAGATGGGACAACAGTGTAATTATGCTTAAGAACACTCAGGATATGAGTAACATAACTTCTGCTTTACTTTTTTCAGAGCTCAAAGCGCTTGAATTTGACCTTAACAAGAGAAAGAAGAAAGTTCAGTCAAAAGAGGAAGTGAATGAGAAAACTCCTGAGAAAAGTGTGTCGTTCAAGGCCAGGTCTGAACCTGTTGAGCCCTCATCAAATTCTTCATCAAAGTCACTGATGGAGATGAGCAGGGAAGAACTCGCTGAGGAGTACAGCCTGATGGCCAGACGATTTGACAAGCTCAATTCCAGGTTTGGTCGTTATAAAAAGTTTTATCAGGACTCACGTGACAGGAAACCTGAAGGAACCCACCAAAGCTCGAGGAGATATGAGGAGCGAAGGAACACTGACCAGAGGAGAGAACGTGGTGACGAAAAGAGATATTCTGAACCAAAACCTGAAAGAAGAGACGAACAGAGACGTACTCGCGATGATAGATATCCAACCAAGGCTGAAAGCTCACCAAGAGTCAGGGAACCTGACTCAAGGAGGAACCCTGAACCAAGAAAAGAAAGAGTAGGTGAGCAGGTAGCATGTTACAACTCACTCAGTCTGATCTTAAAGAATCAGCTCAGATTGTGAGACTAACTCAGGAAATTGATATGATCAATTCTGAGCGTCTCCCAAGAGAGAAGATTCTGAAGGAATTGGCTGAGGAAGAGCTGGTCAGGAAGGAAGAGCTGAAAGCACTTAAGAGTAAGTTTGATGACCTCTTTACCAGACATGAAATCCTGAAAAAGAGTGAGGACTCTCTCAAGAAAAAGGTTGCAGCAATGAATAAATCCTCAGTGGCTAGAGAGGAAATAAATAACAACCAGATACTTGGGAACAAGAAAAAGGGACTTGGATATGTTCCTGAGAAATCCTCACAAGGTCAGTCTCATGTTGCTTCAGGGAGCAACACTGAGAGGGTATTTGTTCAGACAGGCCAGAGTGCACCTAAGGTTGTGCTCCAGGCCCGTCAAACTGATAAGGGCAAGGAAACCATTGACACAGTCAGGGTTGCTCCTAAGGTAGCTAAGCCAAAACCCAAGGGAAAGGCAAAGCAACCTACGGAAGTCCCTGAGAGCTCAGGCCAGGGAAAACCTCAGCGAAAGCAGAGGAAGACTCAGGCTAAGAGCCCTCAGACTGGTCAGCGAGGGTACCATCATGCTTGGCAATACCAACAGGGAAGGCCAAACATGATGACACCCCCGTGGTTTTGGCATCCTGAGGCCTTTAACTGTTTTCCATTCCCTCACTTGCCTAGGGGGAATAGAAATCAGGGTCCTTATCAAGAACAAGGCCCAAGACCTGCTGCACCCAGACCTAGGAAGAACAGGAAGCCAGCCCAAAAGGCACCCACTCAGGCTCCTGTGAAGCCTAAGTCTAACACTCATACACCATCTTCCTCTAAGGCAAAGAAGAAGAAAGTTGTGTATGTCGATGTTTCAGGGAGACAGATTTACCACTCTGAGGCAATCAGGGTTGTGAAGCAAGTCTGGATCCCGAAGGGTACAGCTGACACAATAGGACCCAACACCCAATGGGTACCTAAAGCCTGATTTGCTTGCAGGCGGCTGTGGATCACAACAAGAGGAGAGGAGACTCAATCAAAGCTGTTTGGTACCTAGACAGTGGTTGCTCAAGGCACATGACTGTAATGAAGAGTCTTCTCCAAGAGTATCAAGCTAAAGATGGTCCACAGGTAACCTTTGGTGATAACTCAAAAGGTGTTACTAAAGGTTTTGGTGTTCTAATTATAGGTACAGTCAGAGTGGAAAATATGTCCTTTGTGGAAGGACTGAAGCATAACCTGCTGTCAGTAAGTCAATTCTGTGACAAAGGGTTCAGTGTTGAGTTCTCATCGAATACATGTTCAGTCAAGGACAAATCAACACAGGTGCTTCTATCAGGTATAAGGAAAGGTAACGTTTATCTCGCAGATTGGAGCAGCACTATTCCTAATACTTGTCTTGTTGCTAAAAGCTCTCTAGAGCTCAGTTGGTTATGGCATAAAAGGTTAAGCCACCTGAACTTCAAGATTCTTAACAAAATTTCTAGACAGTCACTTGTTGATGGTCTACCTAATGAAGTTTTTAGCAAAGATCACGTGTGCAAAGCTTGTCAGGAAGGGAAGCAGGTCAGAGCGTCATTCAAAGAGAAAGCCTCTTATTCCACTGACAGGATTCTTCAGCTGTTGCACATGGATTTGTTTGGTCCCATAACACCTGTGAGTATGAATGGTAGAAAGTATACCCTTGTGGTTATTGATGATTATTCTAGATATACTTGGGTTATTTTCTTGTTAAATAAGAAGGAAACACAGGTGAAGCTTCCAGAGTTGCTCAGGAGACTCAGCAATGAGAAGAATCAGTCCATTACTAAGATCAGATCTGACAAGGGCACTGAATTTATAAATTCATATATTTCTGACTTTTGTAACGAACTTGGTATAGCTCATGAGACTTCTGCAGCTAGAACCCCACAACAGAATGGTGTCGCTGAAAGGAGGAACAGGACACTGAAGGAAGCTGCAAGGACCATGCTGGCTGAGTCAGGATTACCCAAGAAATTCTGGGCTGAGGCAATCAACACTGCATGCTACACTCAGAACAGATCCATGCTGAACAAGCAACATGCACAGACCCCATATGAGACATGGAACAAAAGAAAACCTCGGATTTCTTATTTTCATGTATTTGGTTGCAAGTGCTTCATCCTCAACAATGAGAAGACCCAGTTGAAAGCCTTTGATAGCAAATATGATGAAGGAATATTCTTAGGATATTCTGAAGTTAGTAAAGCCTTCAAGGTTTACAATTGTAGGACTCTTGTTGTGGAAGAATCACCTCATGTTGTCTTTGATGAATCTGCTAATGAGTCTAGGGCAAAGGTGTTGAATCCTGACACTGAGGAGGTCACAAGGAGTGTGACAAGGCTGAGCTTGAAGAATCAACCTGATCCCAAGATCAAAACTGTGCCAATTCCTAGATGGGATGATGATGACGATCAGGATGATGAATCAGGTGCCACTCCTAAGCCCAGCACATCAGGGATTATTGAGCCTCAGACTGAGGAACAGGCTCAACCTGAGGTAAGTACCGTCTATGAAGATGCTGTTGCAGCTGAGACGGTTCCTGAGTCACCTCATCAAGGGGGAATCAATGTCCCTGACATTGAACTTATTAATCCCCTTCTGTTCAATTTCCTGAATTTTATGAGCCTGTAGACACTAACATTGCAGGTACTTCAGGAACAACTCCTGGCAAGAGAACTTGGTTAGAAGATCATCCCATTGATCAAATCATTGGTGATCCAACTGAGGGAGTCAGGACCAGACGGTTCCATGGTGAGAGTGCATTGTTCTGTTGCTTTCTCTCTGAGCAAGAGCCTCAGAACATTGAAGAAGCTCTCACTGACTCGAACTGGATCATTGCCATGCAAGAGGAGTTGAATCAGTTCACAAGGAATCAGGTTTGGGAACTGGTAGATAGACCTAGGCATCAAGGTGTGATTGGTACCAAGTGGGTCTTCAAGAACAAGAAGGATGAGAATGGTATTGTGGTAAGGAACAAGGCTAGACTGGTTGCAAAAGGGTATTGTCAGTCTGAAGGAATAGACTATGATGAGACTTTTGCTCCAGTGGCTAGGTTGGAAGCTATCAGGTTGTTCCTTGCATATGCAACATATAAGAAGTTCAAGGTGTATCAAATGGATGTCAAGAGTGCCTTCCTGAATGGTGTACTCAATGAAGAGGTATATGTTGAACAACCTCCCGGGTTTGAGGTTGGAGATAGAGTATACCATTTAAAGAAAGCACTCTATGGACTTAAGCAAGCACCAAAAGCTTGGTATGATACCCTCTCTCAATTCTTGACAGACCATGGGTTTAAGAAGGGAACTGTGGATAGGACATTGTTCAGGATCACTGAAGGTGATGACATTCTCTTGGTCCAGATTTATGTGGATGACATAATATTTGGATCACCAAATCATCAGCTCTGTGAGAAATTCTCTAAGTTGATGACTGGTAAATTTGAGATGTCCATGATGGGAGAGATGAACTTCTTATTAGGATTGCAGGTCAAGCAGACTGATCAAGGTATATTCATTAATCAGGCCAAGTATACAAGAGACTTGATTCATAAGTTTGGTGTTCAGAATAACAATCCAGCCAGGATCCCTATGAACACAAATTGGAAGATGGATCCTGACACTGAAGGGACTTCAGTAAATCAGACTGAGTATCGTGGGCTGATAGGTTCTTTATTGTACCTGACTGCAAGTAGGCCTGACATTACGTTTGCAGTTGGTGTGTGTGCTAGGTATCAGTCTGATCCCAAGAGAAGTCATTTGGAGGCTGCTAAGAGGATACTTAAGTATTTGAAAAGAACAGTCAATATGGGACTATGGTATCATTCAGATGACAACTTCGAACTGACAGGTTATTCAGATGCAGATTATGGAGGTTGTAGGATTGATAGGAAATCAACCTCAGGGACATGTCAGTTTTTGGGAAGTATGTTGATCTCGTGGTTTAGTAAGAAACAGAATTCAGTGGCTACATCCACAACTGAGGCTGAGTATATGGCTGCAGGTAGTTGTTGTGCTCAGATCTTATGGTTAAGGCAACAGTTGAGAGACTACCAGGTATTTGCTAATCAGGTTCCAATCTATTGTGATAACAATAGTGCAATAGCAATTACTCAGAACCCAGTGCTTCACACAAGGTGCAAGCATGTGGATATTAGGCATCACTTCATTCGAGATCATGTGGAGAAGAAAGATATTAGGATGGAGAAGATTCACACTGACAGGCAAAGAGCTGACATCTTGACTAAGCCTCTGGCTGAAGCAAGGTTTATGGAACTGTCAGTGGAGTTAGGACTCTTAGATTCGGGAGATTAGTCAGTATAAGGTTCTAGGGGTAACTCAGGCCAGACTCGACTCAGCGAGGTATCAGGGTACTACAATGTCTCCCTGACAGGTATGAGTTCTAACCTGACTCTTGTGAATTTCAAGCGTCTCCCTGAGTCCTTCGTCCTGAAAATCTTTATTAAATGCATTCTGTTTTCATTAAAAGCGCGCCTTTTCATATTTAAACCCACGCGCACGGAGCATTTAATGCTCAGTTACTTTTTCATATATGTGTCCGTTTTATACGGAATATGACTGACATGGGGTTTAATTAAAGTTGAGATTAATCCTGGCCCCTCATTTCAAAACCTTTCGAATTCAGGGATCAATCTCAACACCACGTTTGAGTAACTGACTTAGTCTTATCAATCAAGAGTGCCATTTGAGGTTTTTACGCAAACACAACGCACAATCTGCACACTGAGTTTTCTCTTGCTCAAACACACAAATTTTAAAAACCTTCTCTTTCAAAACAATGGCATTCCTCGATTCCAACTGGACAACCGACAAGATCGTAGACGTTGTCGAAAAGAAACTGGTACACATGGAGCAAGTCATCTCCATGGAAGGTATCTGTCTTACGGTTGAAGAAATCAAACCCGTATTTAAATGGATTTCCGATACCGGGTTGGAAACATACTTCACCACCCACCCCATTTCCGTGCTCCCAAGAACAGTTGTGGAAGCATATTTGAATATGTTCTTGCGGAAGGGGGAAGTTTTCACAAAGGTGACTGCGTTGAAGCCGACGGGAGAGAAGGACGGCGACGGCGAACCTCTTTACAACACGAAGGTGGTCACTATCAACTTCAGGCAGGCGGTGAGGGAAGTCTTCAAGCTGTCTTTCTCAGGCATCAACCCAAGAACCTACAAGGAGAACTCAGAGGGAGAGTTTCTTGGGAAATGGACCAAGTCAGGGTCATCGGAGTTCAGGGCTCGCCAGAACAAGAGTACGTTAAAGCCTGAGTATAGAGCTCTGGTGGACTTGGTATCCAAGATGGTGATGGGCGCAACTGGCTCTCACGAGCAATTGAGTCTGCCCAAGCTGAGACTCATGGGAGCTATCGTTGATGGAGTAGAAGCGAACTGGGAGCAGCTCTTCCTCGATCAACTCCATCAGGCAGGATTGGACAAACTTACGCGTGACGAGGAGAAGAAGCACATTTCCGTCAGTGCCATCTTGCCTTTCGGCACGAGAATGTCCATCCTGATTGCTCATGCTTGCCATGGGTATACCTTCGACTTCGAGGATAGTCTCTCCTCGAAGAAGGTAATGTTTTCCTCACTGAGTGATACTTATTCAGTGCTAGGGCTGACTGATCCCAATGCGAAAGCAAAGGGTCAGGCCAAAAAGCCAGCTGGTAAGGCCAAGAGGGTGGCAACCAGTCTCATTGAACGAGTAGATGACCTCCTTGAGAGGAGTAAGGATGGTGAGGAGGTTACTGCTGAGGAGGTGGAGCAGCCTGAGGTGGAGATGGCTGAGAAGAGGAAGAAGGTAAGGGTCGTGCTGGCAGGGAAGAGCACGAAGTCAGGTATTGAGTCTGATCAGAAGAAGGCCGGGTCTGAGGCTGAGGGAACTGACGATGACGTCAGAAAGGAGGGTGCTCAGGGAGAGAGGCCCCTGAAGAGACTTAGGAAGGGAATAAAGAAATCCCCTGCTAAGAAACTACCTGAAGTGAGTGAGAGGGAGAAGTCAAGCTCTCCTGGAGCCTCTGACTTGGAGGAAGTAAGAAAGACTGTCGAGACGGCTGAGTCGCTGCAGCCTGAGACAGCACCCACTCAAACACCCCCACACCCTGAAACCCAAACACCTTCCATCCCTAACCCCACACCTCAAACTCCCCAACCACCCCAAACCTCAGAGCCAAATCATCCTACTGAGTCAGCACCTTCATCTTCACACATAAATGAGCCTGATCAGTCAGACAAGCCTAATCTTCCAAACCCCTCATATTTTCCCCCATACCCCAATCCCAAAGACTGTCCCAAATCCATTTCAGCTGAGGAGGATGAGTTCCTTGAATTGGAGGAGGAGGAGTTAGATGAGCACATGGCTGGAGGGATTCTGGAGAACACGCTCAGGGGGAACGCCACAGAATGGGCAGGAAAGTGCTCGCCTGGGCTATACAAGTACACTGAGCTGCTGGCGTATGTGATTGAGCTCAAGGTTTGGTTGGACTTCAAACAATCAAACATGCAGGAGCAACATATGCTGGTGGATGCACGTGGCTGGGAGCACTGGGAGGCGGAAGAGGCCAAGATTTGCTCGTTCTTTGGACTTACTAGCTGGCTTCAACTTTTGAACTTCGATAACCTAAAGCAGCTAGTGGCTGAAATGATGTCCAAGAGCAAGGCTGACCTCCTATCTGATGACGAGAAGGATGGTGATGAGGATGATGAAGGAGCTCAAGGTGGAGCTGTGGAGAAGGCAGTGGAGGAGACTGCGAGAGAAGTTGAAGAGATGAACTCTGAGCCTTAGGCTCAGGGGGAAGGTGATAAGAACACTGGTGCCAAGGGTGGACCAGTGGCTGAGGATGTTGTGAACATCTCAGCTGCCAATGAAACATCTGTCAATGAAGGGATTCCCTGCCCTGAGACAAGAGAGGAAGATGTTGAGGTATTCAAGGAGACTCTCAGTTCCGAAGGACAAGTTCCCAAGGTTCAAGTTAGCTTAGCTGAGCCTGAGGAGGCGGCTATGACTACTTCACAACTGCCTTCAGTGCACCTTGAAGAAGGGACTGATGCTGTAGGGGCTGACAAGGGAAAGCAGCCAATCACTGATGCGGCCATTGATGATGAGGATGTGATCATAACCGGGGTCGGACGTGCTGAATTCACAAGCATAGTGGAGGTCAAGCAGGAGAAAACCTCAGAAAATCTAGCTGAACTTCAGGAGGAGGTAATGAGGCTACGAGCTGAGAAGAAAGAAGACTCCAAGGCCCTGGCGAAGCACAACAGGTGGACAAAGTCAGCTTACAACACCCTTGCTAACAGGGAGCTGATTTTGTTAAAGAAATTGATGACTGACACGGCCAAGTCAGTGAGGAATGAGAGGAAGCGCACCAAGAAGATGCTTAGGAACACTCTCAAGAAGCTTGAAGAGAGGGATGCGATCAGGGACGAGAAGATGAATCAGGCAGTGGACAGGCTTGCAGTTCAGACTGGAGCTATTGTCACTCAGGCCCTGAACGACTCAGCGTCCAAACTGGAGCTGGAGTCAGGGAGGATGGATCGCACCTCTCAGTCAGTGGCAGACACTTTGGCAAAGGCCACTGAGGAATCAGCAAAGTTACTAACTGAGGCTAGCAGAGTCAGCGGTGAGTCCTTGAAGGTGGAGGAAAGGATCACCAAGGCTGAACAAAGACTCCAACTCTCTACGGAGGTCTTTGAAAAGAAAGTCAATGCTGCTATCAGTTCAGTTTCTTACGCAGGCACTGGGATTGCCACGGGAGTTGAGATGCTGAAGGAGGGCGTTTTGGAAGTTCAATCCTTAGCCTCATTTGTCATCAACAGTGGAGCCGAGTCACTCCCATCCCAGGCCAATGATGATGCCAAAAAGGGGGAAAAGAAGAAGAAAAGATCCCGCCCTGAGGCATCGGAGGCAGTCAACCAAGGTGAGACCGTTCTAGCTGACCCTGAAGCCAATCCTGAAGGAAACATTTTAAGGGTGAGGAAGTCAGCTAGGCTAGCGGTGGTGGAAAAGGAAGGAGGAGAAATTGTTGCCAAGCTGAGGGAGGAGGCAACAAAGGCAAAGGCTAATGAACCTTCCAAGCAACAACCTGAGCCAGTTCAGAGATCGTCTCCCATGAGCTCAAGGAAGAATCCCATCACTTATTCAGGTGAGTTGGTTGCGGAGCTATGTGCTGAAGCATGGGGAGATCAATCTGAAAAATCTGAGGCTATGCGCAGAGCTGAAATTGCTCAGAAGGAGAAGATGCGCATCTTGGAGAAGAAGGTTGAGAAGCTGACGGATATCACTGAGCTTCAACAACGAGAACTGGATGATGCAGTGATCAGCTTGCTTAGGAGGAAGAAGGCGAAGCCTGAGCCAAGGAAGTACAGGAAGAAGCCAACAGTTAGGAAATCAACAATTCTTCAAGTCAGAAGGCCAGAATCAGGAGCAAGGGAAGCTTTTGTTGATGAGTTCGTCTCAGAGACATTGAAGGAGTTTTGGACTGATGCAAGGGATGAATTTGTTAGACTGTGGTTTGTTGTGAAGAAGTGGGGCGACACTGATGATATCAATGCTCACTTCACTGACTACATGATGGACAATCATCCTGAGCTATTCCAGAAGATCTTGGAGGAGGCTGAAGCAGCTCAAGTTCAAGTGAAGGCTCCTGAGTTCACCATTCGAGCTCCTCCCTTGGTTCCTGGAACTCAAAAGCATGATACAAAGGCCATTATGATGGAAGTATTGAAGATAGCCAAAGCTGAAGGGTACGTGAATCAACCTGGAAGACTTGACGAGCTGAAGGCAAGAGTTTATGCAGGATATGGACTCAAGCCTGAAATGAGATTAGTCTAGGTGTTCACAGGCTTCTTTGTAATAGATTAGATTCATTGTAATCATTTCCACATCAATCAATGAAATCTATTACTTTTGCCCACAGACAAAAACTCATTGTCTTTTTGGCTGTTGTTTAAAATTATGTACTTTATCAAGAATTGCTCTAACACTGTCTTATCTTATAGATAGGTTTATCTTGTTTCCTCTAAGTGTTTTGAGGATCTTTTCAGTGTTTTGGCATCATCAAAAAGGGGGAAATGGTTGGGACATTGTCAGTTTTGATTAAGATCCCAAAGCCCCTGAAAAGATGATTGCCTTAATCTGTCTTTGTCAGGCTAGTCTTGGTTAGGATTAGTACTTAGTCATTTTACACTTCACAGGTACTCAGTGAGAGGAGAACTCACTGGAGACAATCAAGACTCAGAGCCTGAAGACGAAGAGCACCATCCTGAACTTATGGCAGTCCTCTAAGCTGGCTGAGTAAGTGTCAGTGATGAAGAGTATGACCCTGAGGTCATTACTAACTCAGTCCTGAAGGGAATAGGATGTCACTGAGTTAATGGGAAGACTTGGAGTAGAGCCAAGCAATGCAAAAGGAATCTCAGCTTCAGGACAAGACCGGTGAGCTCAAGACAAAATGACCTTAATAAGACAAGCCTGAAGCTCAGGAATAAGTTCTGACATTCTCACCAACCTGATGACGTGGACCAATCCGAGAAGGACACGCACGTACGGAACCTGACATGAAGACTGAATTCAGACTGCATATTCAACGGGCAAGCATTTAATGTGCATTTAATGCAAATACCAAATCCATGCAAGGACGGCTGCTGCATGAAGATATGTCCGTTTGAAGCCACTCTACATAGATGACTAGAAGGCTATCTCTCCAACGGATAGTTATTCAAATCACCTATAAATACAGAAGGCCTTGAACCTATTCAAGGTTACGGAAAATTTCCAAGCCAGAAATTACTCAAACTCTCAAGCATTCAAAGCATTTAACCTTTAAGAGAAGCACTCGAAACCTTCTAAATTTCCCAAGTGTTTCTTAGCAATTGAGAGTTATTCTGTATTCCAAGAGCTAATTAGAATTATCTTAAGCTTAGAGAGATTATCCAATGTAAGGATAATCTCAACTTAGTTGGAATCCAAACTGAAACCAAAACCCTAAGATAGGCTTGTTGGGAGTAAGTCAGTTAGTGTTAGTAAGTGGAGTTGTCTAGATCAGTGAGGATAGTTGGTCTTGGTGCACCTTGGCACGTTAAAAACAAGAATCCCTTGAGTGGATTTCCTGTTAAGTCAGGCCGTGGACGTAGGAGCTTGAGACTCTGAACCACGTTAAACTCCTTGTG
This sequence comes from Ballota nigra, assembly GCA_947034835.1. NCBI lineage: Eukaryota > Viridiplantae > Streptophyta > Magnoliopsida > Lamiales > Lamiaceae > Ballota > Ballota nigra. The sequence goes on along the minus strand of OX344728.1, from coordinate 32,119,570 downwards.
TTCTTACTGCTTTGATATTGCGCATACTTGCTATATTACTTGTTCATTCATTGCATTCAAGTTTATCAGGTCTGAATCAATCAGGCTGATCTTCAAAAGAGCACTGCCCTACTAAACACCCTTCAGATTTGAGTAAAACAAGTTTTCAGAAAGCAAACTAAACAAGACTTTAAACTTTCAGGGATCAAACATTTCCGCACTGAACTTGACCTGATAGTTAACCAACTGTCCCGCACCAAGTGTAGTCAGTAGGTGTGTTATCAGCTCCTAGTTCTTTACCACTCTGAGTAAAGGGGACTCAGTCAGTTTTAAGGTTGAAAAATTGGTATACGTGTATTCCCCCCCCCCCCATACACATATTCCTCAGTCTTGTACCGGGACCAACAAAGAGATTGGGAGATTTTGCAAGGCAATGCAGCATCTTGGACCTGCTATGATTGAGCATCAGATCAAGCTGGAGAGGTAGAAATTTCTAAAGCAGATCAAGTCCACTTTTGCCTCTGCCAAGGCTTCCTTCAAAGCTAATGGACTCTTCTTGAAGCTTGATATCATTGATAGCCAGAGACAGTTTCAAGAGCATGTGCTAGATCAGATACGCCCTGTTACAGTGCTTAAGGTAGAAATGGCCACACAAATTATCGAGACTACGAAGCTGAAGAAAGCTCTGCAGGAGATGTTGAACAAGCAAGACCATCTGGTGGCTGAAGCTCAAGCTTATGTTGAGGAAGCCAAGAAGCTTAGAGAGTTACACACTTCTTCCAACACTGAGTTGCCTGTTCTGGTCAAGCAGACCGTGGAGCCCCTCCTTGATGAAGTTAAAAAGGGGGAAGAAAAGGCCAGAACTAGTTTGGCAAAGAGCACCAATGAAATACTTTTCAACCATTCTGGTCGCCTGGACCTGTTGGAAAGCACTCTGGCTCAGGTTGAGCTCAACAAGAAGAAGAAGGACGAGCTCAGATCACTTGCAATGGCCAAAAAACTCACTGCAGAGGAGGAGAATCTGGATTCTGAATTAGATCCAGTAACTGTCCCTGGCCCTGCAAAGAGGAAAATCAGAAAGGTGAAGAAGTCCTTTCTAGAAGAAGTTGTTGAAGAGGCTGAAAAGAGATATAAAGAAGAAACAGAAGAAGAGAAGAGAGCAAGGATAAAGTGCAATATTGATGAAGAGCAGAGAAAGAGATATGTTCGTAGGCAGAATAAGAAAGCAAAGGAAACTGGTCTTGCACCTCCAAGTATCAGTGGAAGCTCAAGCTCAAAGAAGAAGAAGCCAGTGGAAGTGATGGATATCCTGCCTCTCAGGATAGAAGGATCTTTTGATTCTACTGTGCTTGTGCCTCTGATAGAGAAATGGAAAGATGCTAAGACTCTATGGTTTATCCAGCATTATATCTAGAGACCACCTCCAGAGGATGAAGACTTAATCAATAGGACCTTCCACACTTGGATGAAGGAATATGATCCTGACCTCTACAAGCAGCTGATGGACTCCACCATTCAGTTGAATCTGGAAGTTACTGCACCAAAGTGTCATTATCTCAACACTCCAATGAAAGGTGACCAGATTGACTGGGCAGACCCGAAGAAGTTGTTCAAGATAAAGGTGCTTATGGACTTCACTCCCTCAAATTCTGCAGAGCTCAGAGCTGTTCAAGATCGCTTTCTGGATTGGTTTCTTGTGCCTAAGGAAGATAGAAGATATGCATAGAATAGGAGTTTGCCTTGTAATATGTAAACTTCTCTGTTCTGATTATTAATGAAATCACATATATCTTCTGTTTGAAAGACAACTTCTTGTTGTCTAATTATTTGCCTGATAAGATCTATTCTAAGATCTTGTCCTTATTTGTTTTTCATACTTATCTTTTCAGTTCTGGTGTTTTTTTAACTTCATAAAAAATGGGGGAATTGTTAGGATAAATATTGTTTGTTTTGATGAGTTAGAAAATAAACCAGAAAATGTAATAGGACCATCTGGACCTGTTAGCCAGATGAGGAACTAGATTAGGACTTAGTCTAGGGGGAACTGTCAGACCAAAAGACTTCACCAGAAGAGTCACCAGAAGACTTCACCAGAGGACTCCGCTAGAAGACTTCACCAGAGAAGATCAGATCAGAGACAGAAGACCTTCCCCAGAACCAGACGAGTCTGGTGAAACAAAAGTAGCTTAGAATCATATCCTGATTCTAAGGGAAGAACTGTTTCGCATTCATCTCTAGACCAGAAGACCTCTGGGTCACCTGGTATCTGGTCCAGCTTACTCTGAAGAATCAGAGTTGTGCAAAGGATGCTTATGACCGTTGGTGTTTTTAAATGAAGTCAACATGACCGGATTGGAATGTCAAATGAAGAAATCAATCCAAGGATCTCACCAACCCAATCAATCAATTAGGGAATTGATTGATTGAAGCTTCCAAAAATAGAGATCTGATTAGATTAGCTCTCCAATGGCTAAACCCTAATCATCTCTATAAATACAAGAGTGCTGGATGAAAAAAAGCTCTAGTTACGCGCACGAAGAAATACTCTCAGGCTTTACTCATACTCAAGCAATTAAGCACTCTTAGGCTCTTAATATTTATCTACTCTCAAAGGAGTTTTGTAGTTGGAACTATCAACCTGTTCATCTTTATAGACAAGGTTGGAGTTAGATATACTTTAGATCGAAGTCAGATCTAAAGTGTGTAACAAGGAGCTGGTACTTGTAAATTCCAGTGGTTCTTAAGTGGGTTGGTTGGATAGTAAGGCCCCTTTGATAAGAGAGAGTGGACGTAGGATTTTAACATCCGAACCACTATACAGTGCGTGTTCTCTACTGCTTATTTACTTTTCTGCATACTTCATTAAGTTCTTACAAAAGGTTTTTGCATCTAATTCAAGCTTCCGCATCGCTTTAAAACTTACTAGTTGGACCAACAACAATAATACAGATGTAATATATAAATGAAGTGCAGGCTAAAATCATAGAACATAGGGATCTAGAAATTGAGACGCTAATAAATTATCATGCTATTGAAAAAATAAATTGGGATTCGTATCGATTAGCTTCGGGCAGAGATTTGTGCTGATAACGCGTTGTAAAGTATAAGCGTAAAATAGAAATGCTGGTTTGTTTACCCAGTTCGCCGATAACGACTACGTCTGGGGGCGTACCAAGCTAGGAGCTTTCTCTAATATTTCTGTGTGTATACAATACTGAGTATAGAGATCTATTTATAATAGAGAAACCCTAATCTAAACCTAAAGTCTATTTAGGTTATGAAGCCCATTAGTAATGTCCACATCAAATCTTCTGAATTTGATATATTAAATCTACTAAATTTATAACAATTTTAAATTACATCAATTTTGAATAGATTAAAGCATTGAAGCAAACCCATTCCGAATTGAAACTAAAATAAAAACCATTGCAGCAAGTCAATCCAAATTTCAATTTACAGCAATCACGTTCCAAAATGTAAACTTTGTTTTATATATATATATATATAAATATATATATATAAAAGCCCATAGTCGCAACCTATTCTACACAAAACTTAATTAATTGCAATCTAAAATATAATATAGATTTCAATCAGATAATTATGCATAGAATATGTTGCAATTAAATAAGAAAAACTGCATATGCTGCAAACTTATAATAAAGTTATACTAAATGTTGCATATTGACCTTATAATTAATAAGTTACCTACCATTTTTTTGGTATTATATCATCTCTTGAAGGTGAAAGGGACATCTCTTACTTAATTTCAACTCCTTATATACATTAGTTGCACCATACAACTCAAGTGCATTTTTCAATGATACTAGTTAACTTAATTAATATATATTACATGATTTCCCAAACAATATTAGTTGTTTTCAAAAAATAATATCAATTTTTTTAAGTAAAAGGTATTAGTTTCTTTCGCTAAAATAATATTATTTGTTTTATTATAAAGTACTACCTCTGTCCCACTATATTTCTCTTTTCTTTTTGTTGTTTTTCTTAAAAAAAGTGTATTATTTATTAATAAATGGTGGACCACGTGCTGACTTTTGTGTAAAGTAATTAATGAAGAATTATGAAAAATAAAGGGTAGTTGTTCAATAAGGCATTTTCTTATTAACATATGGAGTGTTACTTTTGTTTTTTAAGGAATGAGAAATTTATTATGAGACATAAAAAAGTGAAACTCTTATAGTGGGACATAGGGAGTATTCGTTGTTTAACTAAAATATATTAGTTTTTTCCACTGAACAATTTTTTTAAAAAAACTAAATGATATAAGTTTTTAAATAAATCTCGTTAATTAATTTTCAAATTAAAGTCAAGCTAAATGATATTTAATTTTTTAGCTCTTATTTCAATACTCCGATTACTTTTATTCTTAAAATATCTTAATCCAACAAAAAGAATTAGACAATATTTGTGTCAGATGGTCTCACGGAGGGATGAATCACAAATTAACACAAATTATCATTTATCCCTTCTAAAGTAAAAAAATTAATACTTGATAAATTTACATGTGTATGTATTATTCATATTAATATATATGCGAGATATAAAACATTCCATTGAGCAATAATTATAATATTTTTAATAAGAATGAATATCTTCACTTACTACCATATACAACTAAAGAAGTTAGATTTATAAGCTCAATATGTGGCTTAATTCCACACCAATGGTGAGATCCCCAAATTTCCAACCTATATAGCCAGAGACGGATGAAATACACAATTCTAACACAATCCCCCAAAGCCCCAACCTAATTAATTCAAAGTAACTGTGGGAATTAGTTCGTTGCGAACCATATGTTATCAGATACCATTAAACCAAGGGATGTCTGAAGGTGTGGATTCTTGTTCAAAAAAAAAAAAAAGGCGATAGAGGTTATCATTACCAGGTTTCTGTTCAATATAATTTCCAGTCTTTGTTCATATATAGGGTTGAATATAAGTATTAGTTGTTTATGTTATTTTTGATAGATTATAAGGCCGATAAGTTTGACATAAATTTGGAAACGATTTTGTTGGTTTAAGATATCAAGCCCACTAATTATCAAATAATGAAATTTTGGGAGCCAAAAATGGTCATTGGCGGGTCTTCAATTTTTTTAAATAAGATTACAAAACGTGATTGCGGAGTTTCTTTCCTATAAGATATATTCACTTAACCATGTTTGGGATTTGTAGTCAGACTCAGTTATTTTAATTCTCAAGTTGTTGGTAAACATTTTTCTGTACCAACTTTTTGGAAGGATTATCTAGTTGTTGGTAAACGTTTTTAACTTTCCATCATCATGTTTCTAATCAAGTTATAGTTGAATTTGTAACACCGAGTAGTGTGAATATTATAGTGTATGAATATTTACAAGTTACTGATTTATTTGTTTGAGAGATTGAGATGGTTAGAAGGTTTTTGTTTTTGCTGATTACTCTTGTATGATCTCTTGTTAGTCTTTCTTGATTAAATATCAATAAAAATACAGTTCCTCTCTGTGGACGTAGATCATTTGATCAAACAACATAAAAATCTTGGTACATTTGTTTCTTTACATAGTTGTAAATCTTGTTAGTTTGTCTTCTTTGGTTTTCAAATCCTGTTAGTTTGTAGAGTGAGTTGATTTTTTGCTTGTTAATAGTTTGTGTATGATATCTTGGTATCATTTAATGTCTATATGTTTATGATTTTTTATATTCATAGTTTGTTTTTTGTAATGTGTTATGAGAAACATTAGTGTTCTCTCATGAACTTAAGAATCACACATGAGATTAGTCTTAGTTAATTTAGGTAAGACATTATACTTTAGGTCAAGGTTGCAAAAATCGGAAAACGCTAGGTGGGCGTTTCTTGTCCGCCTAGGAAATCCGCCTACTTTTTTTTTTACACTTTCAAATTTTAATTTGAAATTTTAGACATGAAAAATCACAACAATTAATATAAAGTCATAAAATCATAGTCATAAATTACAAAATAAAAAGTAAGAACAAAAAGGTCTACCTCAAAATAAAAACAAATGTGTCATCAATGAAAATAACCAAATTAAATGGTACGATTATCGAAAGGTTGCTCATCTCCATAAACGCGATCATCGTTATCATCAAACTCAACGTCCTCCTCTACTTCCTCATCATCGGAAGAGAAATCATCCTCATCAAGATCTCTTAGTAGGACATTTTTTCGAGGAACATCCTTCATCTCACCATGAGAACTCGTAGTCAAAGCCATGCTCAATCCCGAACCCGAGGCAATATCTTCCTCCACAACACCTTCTTCAACAGATTAAATCCCACCAATAATCCAATCTTGTGAAAAACTGGAGTTTTCCTTTTCTAAAAGGATTTCCACATCCTTTTTGTTTGATCTCTCTTTTTTGTCCAACCATTTTGCATTGAATTGGACATACACAAGATTGTTTGCTCGTTCGGCTGTAAGTTTATTTCTTTTCTTCGTGTGTATCTAAAAAGATGTAAAAATAAATAATTCACGTGTAACAATATTTAAAGTTAAAGAGTCACATAATAATTTACTAATTTAGCACAAATAAATTTTACTAACCCATTCAAAAGCACTCCAATTTCTTTCAAGACATGATGAACTAGTGGTCAAAGAAAGTATCCTCATAGCAAACTTTTACAAATTAGGAGTGCGCAAACCATATGTTGACCACCGAGAGACTACACAAAAAAAATATAAAAGATGTAACTTGCTTCAATTTAATTAATCAAAACCAAAAGTTCAAAACTATAAAATTATTAAATTTTACCTAGATCAATATTTTCAATGCTTGCTTCCTTCCATTTAACAATTAACTCTACTCCAAGCAGAGACTCTTTATACATGTACATTGGTAGCTCCTCATTCATAATCTTATTTTGCATTTCAATATCCTGAGGAAACATATTACCCAAGCATTCAAGGACCCCAGCTACAATATTCGGATCCAAGTGAAGAACGATCTTGGTAATGGTAGAATAGATTCAAGAGATAAGCCGTCAAATAGAGTGGAGTGTTGAGCCTGTCTTTCATCTTTGCATCAATAATGTCAATGATTAGGTAAGGTCTTTCACCATATACAAAACCTTCACCAACGGGCTGAAAACTTGCAAGCACGAGGAGACACCATGCCAAAATGACATACTCAACACTGTGTAGTAGGCAATTTTTCCTTTTGCGGCCTTTGCGAATTTGCATTGCTCCCTCTTTGCTCTCAAACATTGCCTTTAATTAACTCCTTTTCTTGGATAGGCTCTGGAGAGAGAGAAATGACAATGCAAATCTTGTTACTTCGGGTCTAATTATGTCCCTCTTCTTTGTGTGCGCCCCCATCATAGCTAAGGTTTTGTGATGAGCATAGATGAAGATAGTCAATGCTTTAGCTTAATCAATTGCATATTTTTAATCTTGGTAGATTTTCAATGCTTGCAAGCATAAGATTCATCGAGTGAGCAGCACACGGAGTCCAAAAAATTTGAGGTCTCTTTAACTTCAACAATTTTGCAGCTGTCATATTGTTCGAGGCATTGTCAATTACCACTTGAACAACATTTTCTGGACCAACCTTCATTAAGAAAAAGAAATTTAGTACATTACACAACCGAATATTATATTATATTATAATCTATAATATATGAATATGAACTTTAATCCTCAAATAATAAATGAAATCACGTACCTCTCCAATGCACTTATCGACGTAGTCATGGATTACTTGGTTTGTATGTGGTGTGTCGGAGAAGTCCTTGGAGAAAATAAAATTAGTGCCAAGTCTACAATTCACACACAAATTCATTATACTCCTCATCTTTCTATCACTCCAAGCATCCATCATAATTGAGCATCCATTGATTTTGTTTTTGTCCTCTCAACCTTTTTCTTCTAGAAAGACTCACTTATTTCATAACGTGTAGGAGGCTTACGCCCTGTTCCATATTAACCAATAGCCTCGAACATCGCCTTGCAACTATCCAACTCGAATACAACAAAAGGAATGCTTGCTTCATAGGCAAATCTACAAACATATTCTTTCACTTTGTCAAGCTTTTCTCTGCAAATAACCTCTTTGATGTTTTGGTCACGCAAGTTCTTTTGATGATTCAAGGCTTCCTCGGGGTTGATTTGATTTGCAAATCTATCCATAGGTCCAGCAGGCGAGGGTTGCGTCTTGGACCCTGTAGACTTATCTCAACGATATCTCTTCATCAATATCAATGTCATCACCTAAATCATATTCGTTCTTATATCTTCATCATGTTGTTTCTTCCCGGCCATCTTTCTCTTTCCCTCACCGGTTGCATTTCTACACTTGAGCTGATCCTCTTTGGTAGATTTTTTGCATCCCTTTATTTGGCCGTTCTGTTTGGCCTTTTTTCTTTCAGCTAGTGTTTGTTACCGGACTAGTGACCATCCTTTCCTTGTTGGCTTTGGATTGGTTCACACCTGTTAGTCCTTTGTTTAGATTCCTTTGATTTTCCCTTGGTCCGGGTTTGTGGACCCTCCTTTTTTCCTTTATTTAATAAAATAACCTAATTTGCTGATCCTCTTTGGTAGAGTTTTTTGCATGCAGCCACATTTCCTCTTATTCCCGCAGTGTGTTGCTTAATTCTATAAATTCCTCCACTAATTTCCTTTTCACATAAAGTGCATTTCACAACAAATTTGTTGGATCTACCAACACAGCATACTCTCACCCGATATCACTTGATTTTCTTTTGAGAGTCTCATTCACAGAAGTTGAAGAAGTCATATGCCTAACCAATTAAAAAAATCAACAATTAAACTACCATATATGCTATCAACAATTCTATTTCTTATAACAATGCTATATAAAATTATAGCAGTGACCATATACATATATCTAGTTATCACTTATCAATTATCATCTACATATACCATAAACTACATACTTAATAATATTTAGTAATAATGTATCCAACTAATAGCATATTTCTACCATAATAGAAAATCTATCCAACTAAGCAATATTGCAACTAACAGACAAATATAACAATTTTGATTGAACATATGTACTGCATCAAATTCAAGAAAGAAAAATTCTAACTAATATTTGACAATGCAAGGCATAATATGATCATTAGAAAGGTTGTAATAAACTAATAATAGAAGTTTCCACATATTTTCTCCTCTAAATTTTTTTATGCAAAATGTATGAATTATATTAGGCCACAAAAATAACAGTAGCACTTAATCTATGTTTAAATTTTAATTTTCTTCACTTTATAATTAACATAAATTGTCTGTTCTTAATCTTAATTCTTAAGTCATACGTTTGACAATCTGTATATTTTTCCCCAAAATATGAAATAAATAAGCAAGCAGAAGTGAAAACTGAAAACAGAGCTTACCTGGCTTCAGCAGCGAGTGACGGCGGAAGGGCAGCGGCGAGCCCAGCGGCGGGCGACAGTGAGATTAGGGTTTGTTTCCTTTTTTGGATTCTCTCTCTCGGTTCGAATAAAGGCAGGGTCGAAGGGATTCTTTCCTTTAGTGACTTTTACTTTAATTCTTATTTTTAATTTTAAGTTTAAATTAAAAAATAAATGACTCGGCCGACTTGACTGCCTAGGCGGTGCCTGGAAGAGATAACGAATTTGCAGGCCGATTTTGGCCAATTCGCGGCGGCGGGCGCGCGCCTAGCGCCTAGGCCGTTTTTACATCCTTGCTTTAGGTTGATAATGATAATATGCTTCAAAAATATTTTCTTGCTCGTTTACTTCAAACCTCTTTCCATAAAACCATATTCATCAAATCAGTGATGTTATTACTTTGTTCAAGGTTTTTTATATGGCTCCTGGAGGTCCATCCAACTTGAAACAGAAACGCACAGCTTCATTTTGCAGGAAGCTATTAAAGGACTTCTTCAATCGAAAGAAGGTGCAAATACTTTTCCAACCAATCAGAACACCACATGTCAAACTACAAAAAATCAACTTACTATTGAAAGTTGCCAAACGTTGCCAAGCTTAGCATCTCAAGTGTTGGTCCCAAAAGTCAGTCAAGGTCTAAAGGGGGGGGGGGGGGAGGTTGAACAGACCTTGAGTTTTAAAACTTAAAACTTTTTCAAAAACAAATCAAGACTTAACTCTGCAGCTGTAGAGTTGAAACAAGTTTGCAGCTGCAGACTTAAAACAGTCAAGTCAGAATAACTTTTAATTTTTTTTATCACAACTTAAAACTCTCAGAGGTGACGTCTTCACACTTTAGAATGTGTTTGTGAAACCTTTGTGCATCGAAAAAAAGATGTGTGTGATTGTGAAAATGAAAAACCAAAGACTTAAGTTTTAAGCCAAGTGATTCAAAGAATCTACAACTGTAACTTTGCAAGTCTTGTATTCATTATAAAACTTTGAAGACTGATGAAATGATGAATACAGCAGATGAGAACAAGTAAAGCAAAAAGTATAACTACTGAAAATAAAGAACTGGAAGTTAAATGACAGAAATGAAATGAAGACAAAATATATAGTGGTTCAGAGGTGTTGTAATCCTCCTACATCCACTGTCACACCCTCAGGTGCCAAATTCACTAAGATATTCACTAAGACCAACAGTTCTTCCCCCTAAGAACTAGATTCCCCACTCAGATCACTCTAAGCTTATGTGGATTCAATAATTCACTCAGATTTTCACAATTTCACTCAGAAAAACTCACTAAGCACTCACAAAGAAAAATCTCTACATAAGGCAGAGTTACAAATCAAAATGCTTGTAAGGGAACAAAAACTAATGATAATTAAACAAGATATCCTAGCTCCTAGTCCTAAAATTTCTAACACTGAAAGGCTGTAGACTTTTGGTAACTGTAGATACTGTGTTGTTTGCTTGTAAGCTCGAAGGTTGTTGCTGTTTTCCTCTGGGGTCTCCTGTTCTATTTATAGGAGTCTTGAAAGGGTCTTCTTAGCCATTGGAGGGGTTTTAAATTCAAATGCAATTCACCTCCAGCTTTGACTTCAGCTTAATTGAAGCTTCTTGTCTTGTAGCCTTGTCCTTGAGTAGTACATATTGTTTTGTAGTGATAGCTGCTTGTATGATCAACTAATCACTGAGAACTCTATCTCTGCTGGCTAAGTATTAACCTCTGCTAATTTCCTGATGTCTTTAAAACTATGTGAGTGAATGTTTTTGGTCCCAAAACGAGTAAGCAGATGTATGGGGGGGGAATACACCTGTGGTTACAAATTAAAACTTCTTATAAAACTTAACAGGTTACTTAAGACAGTAGCTCATTAGTTGACTTGAGGTCTGCTGAGAGTTACTTGTGAAAGCTTACTGAGATAATATCTCCACTGAAAGCTCAAGACTTTCAGTTGAAACACAATCTAATTAGCTTTCAGATGCGGATTAGTGAGCCCTTTAGAAAACTCATTTTACTTTGATAAACTTGAGATTAACACACACTTAGGGAATAGCAGAAAGTAAGTACACAAGATATAAAGTGGTTCAGAGAAGAATCTCTTACGTCCACTCCTGATCAAACAGGAGAATTCCTTTCACTTGGAATTCCTTGTGTTATAGTGCCAAGGTGCACTGATCAACTAATCCTCTCTTAGGATGGTTGATCACTAGGAAATTCCAGGTCCTAGTTCCCAAAACAAACCAGCTTTCAGACTGATACAATAATCAGCTTACTAACACCACTTAACACTAGCTCTCAACCTAAACACTGAGTAGGGTTTTGAGTAGGGTTTTGGTTCCAACTATTTTGAGATAATCCTTACAAATTTAGCTCAAGGCTTAGGATTGGATTATCTCTTTCTAAGATTTGGATATATCTTTTAAGCTTGGTTACAGAAGGTTTGTTAGGCTCTCTACAAATGTGAAACACTTGGGAAACAATGGTGATTTCGAGTGCTTCTAGTTGTTATGAGTGTAGAGATAGCTTTGATCTTGTGAGTTTCCCGTGCATAGAAATGAGCAAGTCCTTCTGTATTTATAGGCTTCCTTGAAAATATTCCAGTTGGATTTGAATCTTCTCAAGTAAGTCTTCTTGTATATGATTGGCTCAAACGGCTCTATTTGAAGCTTTAAGTCTTGTCAAGAAACGGATGAAAGACCATGCCTGTTCACCAACTTTCTGTAGATTGCTAGGGAAAGACTTTTGGTACTTGTCAGTCTGGAGCAGGTCGGCTGTCAGTAAAGTACACTGATGTGTCATCTTCTCATTGGACCTTCAGTCTGCTTGCCCAGATTCTTGTCTTGCTTTAAGGTGGAACTCCTCTGAGAGAACCTTCTTATTCTTTCATTTATTGTAAGCTTCACTGAAATTCATTTTGCCTTGTTCCAACCAGATTAACTACAGCTTTTAATATGTTTAGCATTGAATGTGCTTTGTTAGTTCTCATCAGTGGACCTTGGTCCTCTCCTGATGGTTTTAGTCTTGGTGAAAATGCACTTAGAAAACATTCAAGACTTAGACTGTTTCTCAGATCACTTGTCTTCAGCGGACTTCGTCTTCAGCAGACTTCATTCTTTAATACACTCTAGAAAATACTAACTACACTTCAGTTCCTTAACAATTGAACTGATTAACTAAACACTAACTCTACTGAATGTTTTACTTACAAATCAACTTAGGAGGAACATTTTGGCATCTAATCAAAACCTACTTATACATTTTCCCAACAATTTCCCCCTTTTTGATTATGCCGGAACCTATCTTATTACATATCTTCATTCAGATGAGGTTCTTCAGATGACATACAAAGTTCAAGGATTTTGTAAGTAAGAAACATTCAAATACAAAAGCCTAAATGATAATGAGATATTATCTTGGGCAAAACATCAGTAGAGGTCATTTCATGATAAATAGTGAAGTACAGATTACATGAATTCTACTTAACAAAAGATACAAACTTAAAACCATCTGGGACTTATAAACATATGCCCAGCAAAGATACTTAACTTCTCAGATGGATTCAAAAAAGGGTTCAAGGCCATACTGCTTGAATACTCTGACCTTCAGCTCGTTCTTCCTCTCCATCACTTCTTTTGAATGTCCTCTGAGTCCAAGATGTTCACATAAGGATGTCCACTCTTTAGTGATCCTTTCTCTATCCACAGCACCAGTTGCATCTTGAGGAGGCCAGTAGATGATTGGCTCAGGAGCCTTCAAGGCATGATCTGGGAAGGCATCATTCCAAGCATCACTGATCTCAGGATAGAGTTTTGGATAGGCTTCAAACAACCATGAGTTGAAAACCTCTTGAGCATTATCTCTTCCTAGTTCTCCGCTGACATGGTAGGAGTATACAAATTCCCTCTTGGCCATTGCCCAAGCATCATTGAGCTTCTTGGGAACCCAAGTATCAAGATGAGGGTATTTGGCTTTTGAGAAAGTCATTTTGTCCTTCTTAAGCTTAGCAGCCCATCTTTGATAACCACTCCTGAACTTCTTTGAAGTAGTCTTATCAAAGGTGGTTAGCCTATCCTTCCTCTTCCTTTCTGCCATCTCAGCTATGGTCTCCATCTTTCCAACCACCTTATCCCTCCTTTCTTACTGTTGAGCAGCCAGCTTCTGTGCTCTTTCATTCATCCCTCCAGCCTCTTTGATAAGCTCAGTGAGCTCTGTTACTCTTGTGGGGGCAGATTTAGGAGGTTCAGATGAAAGAGGTTCAGGGTTAAGAATGGGAAATACCTCAACTGACTCTGATGAGTCAGTGGATTTAGCAGCTAACCTCCCTAAGATTCTGGTCTTCTTTGTAACCTCTGCTGAGAGGGCATCAGATGCCTTTCTCTTGGTGGTTTCCCCCTTCTTTGCAACTCTCGCTTCCTTTTCCTTCAGATGAGCTTCCTTGAACTTTAAGTGGTCCCCTGATGCAGTCTCCTTCCCTTTCTTGGCCTCTGCAATCTTCTGAGCCTCTGCATCTACCTTCTTCAAAGTGCTCTTCACTTGTTGGCCTTTCTCAAAGTCAGGGGTCTCAAGGATAATCTTCATTTTGTTCTTGGGATCAAGCTTCATATCCTTAGCGCTTATCCTCTTTTCCCCCTTTCCGGCATTAATCATACATTCGGCCACAGTGACGTTGAGCTTCAGCTGATCATGAGCTAAGGCCTTCAACTCAGTTGAGCAATGATCAACTTCATCCTCCAGTCTCTCCAAAGCTGCTCCAGACGTTTGCCCAAACTGTACAAATTGTGCTAACTTCTCATCAATTAACACATTTGTCTTCTCCTGTGTGGGGAAGTCCTCTACTGCCTTCTTCAGAACTTCTCCTAGCTTAGCTCCCAATTCTGCATGCTTGGCCTCGAATTTTGTCAGCTTTGAATTCCACAACCCTTCAACCTTCCCAAGTAGGTCCGCTGAGAAAGCCTCTACTGAGGACTTTAGGTTGATGGAGACATTCTCCACTGCGTCTTTAAGAAATTTAGTTCTGGCCTCTTCCTCCTTCTGCTCCAGCTTCTTCAAGGCTTCTATGACCAGTACGCTCTGTCCTTCAACAACACCAATCACCATCTGCTGAGAATCTTCAACTTTAAGAGTAAGATTTTGAAGTGATGTTGTGGTGGATTCCATGAGTTCATCGACATGGTCTGAGAGGATGACCATCTCATCCACTTCTTCTTGCACTATCTCCTGGACATCCCTCAGTTGTGCTTGGAGAGCAGGAAGCTTTTCATCTTGAATAGAGTTAACAACATCACTCAGGGGAGTTAGGTTGACCTCTACTGGGGGGATTTCATCAGTTTGAGTACCTGCATGACAAATAAGGTTAGTTCTTTCCCCCTCAGCCTCACAACCTAAGTCTCCTGAAGCTTCTACTTCTATTGGGACTCCCCCCTCCTCTCTCTTGTCTCTTTTCTCACTCTCTATCTTTTTTTCGACTTGATTCTTTTTAGCTAATTCACCCTTACAAGGGATGATTGCTCTAATCTCACCACTGAAAACTCCAGTAATCTCAACCTCAGTTTCTTTTTCTTTGGCATTTTCAACTCCAACATTACCAGACACCTCAGTTGACTCCTTAGCCACCACTGAGGGCTGTTGTGGGAGAACTTCAATAGACACCTCTATTGAGCTCTCCTGTGGCAAATTTTGTGCCTCAGTATCCCTTGCCATGGATACATCCTTGGCTACTTCACCATCACCTTGCCTACGTGAAGTACCTCCTCCTTATTCACTTTCCTTCTCCTCCTCCTTCTTTTTATCTCCTTCCTCTACAGCTTGCACAATATCAGCTCCTCCTTCAGCTAAAACCTCAGCTGGCTTCTCTTTATCACCTCCATCAACCTTCTCCACTGCATCTGCCTTCTCTTTATGACTCTGACTTTCTTAGAGGCACTCTCCTTCTCAGCCTCAGTAGACCTCTTCTTCTTCTTCTTAGAAGCTTTTTCTGCCTCGGCCTCCTTGTGTTGGGCCATCTTATCACTTAATTTAACCAGCCTTCTCTTCAGTTTGGTTTTCTTCCCTTCAGCAGGGTCAGCTTCTTCCTCTTCAACTGCCTCTGGGCTCTCCTCAGCAGGCTTAATCATCCTTGTTTCTAGTGCCTTTCCAGACTTGAACAAGGCTTTTAGGTTACTCCACTTCCTGTCTGGAATCCAATCTACTCCCAGATCTACATTCTCTATCAAGTAAGAGATTTTTGTTGCAAAGTTTAGCTTACTTGATAGTTGGGGAGTTTTGTCAGGTTGGAGCTTTGAGTGCTCTTTATTCAACGCCCTCAGAAAGAACTGTTGCCAGTTGAATGTCTTTTCCTTACTCTCCACAATCGCCTTCATTAACCTGAGCTTGGGCTTGCTCACCTGCTCTGTGCTTCCTTGGTTTCCCAATATACATTTTCCAACAACTTCACAGAGAACATTGTATACCGGCAGGAGTACACTTCTGTTCATTGTTGGACTGTATTTTACCTTTCTTTGCATAATGGAATTAACCCATTCTTCCTCCTTGTCCGTAATACACGTATCTGGATTCGAACCTTCAGATGGGAGATTGAACAACTCCTTCAAGTCATCTCCACTAATGCGAATCTCCTTTCTAATCTTCTGGTGTTCAACGATTTCCATGTCGTCTCTCATCACCTTCTTCTTCCTTTATAATATGAGATGAGACCTGATTCTTGAATCAGAGTTGGATATATGACAGAAAAACTCAAGAACCTGCCTGTCAAAACAGTTCTTAGGATGAACTGTTAAAAACTTCTCTAACCCTGCAGATTTAATCATTTCTAGGGCTTCTTTGATGTGAGCAAATTCGGGTTTGGATTCTATCTCAGGGTTATCAAAAACCACGATGGGTTCATACCAGAAATTCTCTTTATTGGAAAGAAAACCTAGGTTTAATTTTGCCATTTGAAAGATAGGATTTGAGAGAAAATTTGCAGAGTGTATTTGACAGATAGAAGGTGTTTGCTTGTGAGTGATTTCGAAAAGGTTTACAAGCGTAAGTTTGGGATTTTTATATGAGTAATGAACGGTGAGTTTGAGAGGAGAGATTAACGTCTGAGATCAATTTGGTTTGAGATCGTGGATAGTCCAAGAGGTTAGTGGGGAGTTTTTAAGAGATCTTGACGGTTAGAAAGGAACCTCCTAAAATGGAAGGTTTAGATTGAAAGGGTTGGTAGCCGGAAGGTCACATCATCCGGGTTTTAAGGCGCGTGAGATAGGTAACTGTAAAAGTGAACCTGACTTGTACAACGCGCATTAAATACTTGCCATACCAAAATCTCTTTGAAAAAGTGTAAGAAAGATTTAATTTTCAGAAAACACTCACTAGTAATTTTATTGAAACCAGATATATATGAAAAACTAAGAGGCTTTAGATTTGAAAATATCAGAGGATTTAAAATTTTGACCTCCACTGAGGTTTGACCTCGTCTGAGAATCAAGACTCTTCTGAGATGAGGAGTCTCTACTGAGAAGGATCCTCCTCTGAAAATGAACCTCCACTGAGTTGAAAAATAACTCTTCTGAGATGAATCCTTTCATTACTCTCCTGGATCTAGGAGTCCAAGCTCTACTGACAACTCTTGAAACCTTTCTTCAGCCAAAGGTTTAGTCAAGATATCTGCCTTCTGCTTGTCAGTTTGGATTTTGAGCATTTTGATGTCCTTCTTCTCCACATGATCTCTGATGAAATGATGCCTTATATCCACATGTTTGCATCTTGTGTGGAGAACTGGATTTTCTGAAATAGCAATTGCACTATTGTTGTCACAGAAAATAGGGACTTCATTGGCAAAGATATTGTAATCTCTCAGTTGTTGTCTTAGCCAAAGAATTTGAGCACAACAACTTCCAGCTGCCATATACTCAGCTTCAGTAGTGCTTGTGGCTACTGAGTTTTGTTTCTTGGAGAACCAAGAGATCAGCTTACTTCCCAAGAATTGACAAGTGCCTGAGGTTGATTTCCTGTCAATTCTACATCCTCCATAGTCAGCATCTGAGTATCCTGTGAGTTCCAGATTGTCATCTGAGGGATACCACAATCCCATATTCACAGTACCCTTAAGATATTTGAGAATCCTCTTAGCAGCTTCCAGATGACTTTTCTTGGGGTTGGCTTGATATCTTGCACAAATCCCAACTGCAAATATGATATCAGGCCTGCTTGCTGTGAGATATAGTAGAGATCCAATGATGGCTCTGTAATGAGTCTGGTCTACTGATTCACCATCTTCATCTGGTTCCATCTTGGTGTTGGTGTTGAGTGGAACTCTTGCTACTTTGCTGGTCTGACATCCAAATTTGTTGATCAGCTCCCTAGTATATTTGGCTTGGTTGATAAAGATTCCTTCAGGAGACTGCTTAACTTGAAGTCCTAGGAAGAAGTTCATTTCTCCCATCATTGACATTTCAAATTTTCCCTTCATCAGTTGAGAGAACTTTTCATAGAGGACTTGATTGGGACAATAAAAAATGATATCATCCACATAGATTTGTACAAGCAAAGTGTCCTCTCCTTTTGTGATCCTGAATAGAGTTCTATCTACTCTTCCTTTGATGAAACCATGATCCAAAAGGAATTGTGACAAAGTATCATACCAAGTTCTTGGAGCCTGTTTCAGTCCATATAGAGTTTTTCTCAGTCTATATACTTTGTGACTTTCTTCAAAACCTGGGGGTTGCTCCACATAGACTTCTTCATTGAGTACTCCATTCAAGAAGGCACTCTTAACATCCATCTGGTACACCTTGAATTTCTTGTGAGCAGCATATGCAAGAAATAACCTTATTGCCTCCAATCTGGCTACTGGGGCAAATGTTTCATCATAGTCAAATCCTTCAACTTGAGAATAGCCCTTTGCAACAAGTCTGGCTTTGTTTCTGACTATGACCTCATTTTCATCCTTCTTATTCTTGAATACCCACTTGGTTCCTATCACATTGCAGTGCTATGGTCTGTCCACCAACTCCCAAACTTGATTCCTTGTGAACTGGTTGAGCTCTTCTTGCATGGCAATGATCCAGTTGGAATCTTGAAGTGCTTCTGCTATGGAACTTGGTTCCTGTTTGATAAGAAACAACAAAACAAAGCATTTTCCCCATGAAAACTTCTAGGATTTGCTCAACAGGGTGATCTGAGAGCCATGTTCTCCTAGGCTGATGCCCTTCAGTAGAGTTTAACTCTTCTGAAGTTGAGTCACTAGATATAGGAATAAAATCAAATTCAGGAAATAAAACAGAGGGTTGAAGTCCTGAGTCATCATTCAAGGTATTCTCATTCTCAATGGTAATCTCATTGGTTCCCCCTTGAATGATGAGTTCAGTGAATGTCTCAGTTGTGACCACATCTTCATTGACATCACTTACCTCTTCAACTGGGATAGTGTTCATTAGTTCAGTTGCTTGTTCAAGAGAGCTCTCAGGTGAGCTTTGAGGGGTGGTTTGACTTTGGGTGACCTCCTTGAATTGTTGATCTTGTAAATTATCCCAGGTTGGGATGTCTGTATCAACACAATTGTAAGGATAGCCTTTAGACTTGATACTCAGTCTGGTTAGTCTTTTGCTTATTACCTCCTCATTCTCCTTACTCCTGGACTCAAAAGTAGATTCATCAAAGACCACATGAGGTGTTTCTTGTTGGAGTTATACGTGAAAGTATGCTTTTACTTTGTATAACTCGTGTATCAAACACTCGTTTTATGAGAATAATTCTTTTATCACATTTTCTTTAGATATGATTGAATGTTGAATATTTATTGCAAACCGTTCAATATATGGTACTAGTTACATAGTAGTTAATGTGGTGATACCCGATCACGGAAGACAACATTAGTTGTGTTCTTGTAACTAAACGTACATTTTCACGACCTAGGTGGAATTGAACAATCCGCCGTGAAAGGTCGATGTGTAAGGCTCAGATTGGTCTGTCTTGACTAAGAGATTGCACTAGCACATTCAGTATGTGTTGAAGAGGACCTATAGCGAGGATAAATTCTTCTGTTCTGAAATGTGAAGAATTAGACCTCAGTGGTTGTTGATTTCTTAATCTCCGTCACTTAAATAGGACCATGTGTGCTTAATGGTTACTGCTTTGATTCATGTTGGGTGAGAATCATTGTGACTTCGAACTTTGTGTCTTGGGCAGTAATATTAATCATACGACGGTTGCTAAGATTTAATACGGAGAAACGCGTTCGAGTACGGCTCGTGTGATTAGTCCCCTTGGTGGGCTCAGAAGTTTTATCGTACCAAATATTGCAAGTGAAGAATCAGTTTCTTTGGTACGGATAATAATGTTGAGCTGTCTTTACTCCAAGGTGAAATATATTAATTAATTTAGAGCTATTCAGAAGCTTAATTAATTAATGGACTTGATAATCTTAAACACGTGAAATAATAACTGGGAGCCCATATTATCGTAATATGGATTAAGATGGATAGTGCAATATTAATTTATTAGTGGTAATAATTAATATTAGTGGATTGAATTATATTGGGGCTCAATATTGAAATTCAGAAGTCCATTAGGAGGTCCAATCTTAATTCTCCTTAAAGGCCCCTCAAGTAGCCCATTAAGTAGTCAATAATGATAAGGTGATTAAAATAAAAAGAAAATATATTGCTGATTTTTCCATGTAATTTTCGAAAATAGCATATCTAGAAGAAAAAAGATTTTGTTGATTTTCTTGGAAAGATATTATGGAAGATAAGTATTCTTGGAATACAAGATTATCTCATATATTCAAGAAGATCCAAATCTTGGATTTTCTTCTTATAGTTTTCGAAAATTTCAAGTATAATTAGGAGGGTGAGATTTTTGTGGAATATTTTATTATGGAGAAAAGAATATATGAGATATATTCAAGATTTCTTAGACACTAAGAAAAGATTTTCTCCAAGCCCATAAACCATGATATTTACGGCCACCCTATATGATGGTCCCATTTTCGAAAGGCAAAATGGGAATTCAGGAGCACAAAACAATTTTTTTTTTTAAAACCTTTTCCTCAGGGAGTTCAGCAAGAGTGAGAAATATTCAAGTCACTGCTCTGCTCAGAGGCTGAGTTACCAAGTCAATGAGAGGGCTTGGAGACTCATGCTCTGAGCAAGGACAGTGGCTTGAGATGCTGAACTCTCGAGTGCGTTATCAAATCACGGCTTGCACCCTGACCGAGTTCAGTGACGGAATACTCAAGTCACTGCGTTGCTGAGAGTCAGAGCTATCAAGTCAGTGATGAAACTTGAAAGCTCAGGCTCTCAACAAGGCAGTGACTCGAGAGACTGAACTCTCGAGTGCTAGCCTGATTCAGTCAGTAAGATGAATCTTCCTGACTGAAATGCTTAACTAAAGTTCCTTTTTAAACGATGCTCTCAGTGAGCAGATTTTCGCAATACTTTAGAAGAAAAGACATTCCAAATAATAACACTTGGTTTAACGTGGTTCAGAGACACAAGCTCTTACATCCACGGCCTGATTTAACAGGAAATCCACTCCTGGGATTCTTGTTTTTAACGTGCCAAGGTGCACTTACAACTGGACTCACGCCACTCCCTTGGCTGCCCTCCTCCCCACTTACTACCAACGAACCTGACTAGAGGGTTTTGGTTTCAGTTAGGTTTTCTCCAACTAGGTGAGGTTTTCCCTTTACAATGTGTTAGCCATTAGCTAAGATAGGGAAAACCTCTCTAAGCCTAGAGTTACAAGCTGAGCACTCTTATGTATATATTTGTGAACTCTCAGTGTATAGAAATGAGTAGACACTCCTTATATCTCCCATGCACGTATGCTACTACTCACACTCTCAGCTCGTAGGTGATTGTTTTTCTTACAAGATACAACAATACAACTCTTAAACAAAAACAACACACTCTATCAACAATCTATGAGCTTGTATTTATAATGGGGATTCAAATGTATCCGTTGGAGAGGAAATACATTTGAATCCAGCATTAAATGGTTTCAACCACTTTTCTTGGAATTCAGCCTTTGTCAGTGTCAGAGTTGCTGCCTCGTGCTGATTGGTCCACGTGGCCTGGATTCACGGATCTTTGACTCAGTGAGTTGACCAAGACCCACTGACTTTAGGTGGCTTCCTCCTTCACTGACTCTGATCTTCAGTGGACTGACTCGTCCTCAGTGCAGTTGTCCTTCGGAGACTGTTTGAAGATCACTCCAAGAAGTTTGTCATAAGGCTGGATGACAAACTTCCCTGACCATAGTAGCCTGACTCCTTCAGGGCCTACTTGGTGCAGCACTGATCCACCTGATCAGGCTCTTCACTGAGTGGTCCACCAGACTTGGCTTAGATCAGCCTGACTTACACTCAGTGGGACATCCTTCAGGCCCCTCTTCAGGTTCAGGTCTTCCTTCAATGGCTTCAGTCAGTTTTCTTGAAATGTCATCTTGACTTCCTCAGGCTTTATCAATGAGTTCCCCCTCACTGAGTTCCCCCTCAACTGTGTGCTTCCTCAGCTAAGTTCTTCTCACATTACAACCTGTCAACTGAATACACAAACTATCCTGACCTGAATCTAAAGATACTATCCTGACTGCTTTCAAACCTATTACATGTTGTTTTGGAAAATCATCAAAACTAAAACATATCCCAACAATTTCCCCCTTTTTGATGATTCCAAAACTTCTAACCAAATGATTTTCTATTACAAGAATAATGTCAGAGTACAAGTAATAGTTTGAAATATGCAGGAATTCCCATAGTTTAAAACCTTTAAGATCTGTTCGGTTGACCATTTTTGTTAACAAAACTGGATCAGTGGTCATGTGAACAACCCGCTCTGATACCAATTGATGGTCCCGTTTTCGAAGGGCAAAATGGGAATTCAGGAGAACAAAATAATTTTTTTTTTTAAAACCTTTTCCTCAGGGAGTTCAGCAAGAGTGAGAAATATTTAAGTCACTGCTCTGCTCAGAGGCTGAGTTACCAAGTCAATGAGAGGGCTTGGAGACTCATGCTCTGAGCAAGGACAGTGGCTTAAGATGCTGAACTCTCGAGTGCGTTATCAAATCACGGCTTGCACCCTGACCGAGTTCAGTGACGGAATACTCAAGTCACTGTGTTGCTGAGAGTCAGAGCTATCAAGTCAGTGATGAAACTTGAAAGCTCAGGCTCTCAACAAGGCAGTGACTCGAGAGACTGAACTCTCGAGTGCTAGCCTGATTCAGTCAGTAAGATGAATCTTCCTGACTGAAATGCTTAACTAAAGTTCCTTTTTAAACGATGCTATCAGTGAGCAGATTTTCGCAATACTTTAGAAGAAAAGACATTCCAAATAATAACACTTGGTTTAACGTGGTTCAGAGACACAAGCTCTTACATCCACGGCCTGATTTAACAGGAAATCCACTCCTGGGATTCTTATTTTCAACGTGCCAAGGTGCACTTACAACTGGACTCACGCCACTCCCTGGGCTGCCCTCCTCCTCACTTACTACCAACAAACCTGACTAGAGGGTTTTGGTTTCAGTTAGGTTTTCTCCAACTAGGTGAGGTTTTCCCTTTACAATGTGTTAGCCATTAGCTAAGATAGGGAAAACCTCTCAAAGCCTAGAGTTACAAGCTGAGCACTCTTATGTATATATTTGTGAAATCTCAGTGTATAGAAATGAGTAGACAATCCTTATATCTCCCATGCACGTATGCTACTACTCACACTCTCAGCTCGTAGGTGATTGTTTTTCTTACAAGATACAACAATACAACTCTTAAACAAAAACAACACACTCTATCAACAATCTATGAGCTTGTATTTATAATGGGGATTCAAATGTATCCGTTGGAGAGGAAATACATTTGAATCCAGCATTAAATGGTTTCAACCACTTTTCTTGGAATTCGGCCTTTGTCAGTGTCAGAGTTGCTGCCTCGTGCTGATTGGTCCACGTGGCCTGGATTCACGGATCTTTGACTCAGTGAGTTGACCAAGACCCACTGACTTTAGGTGGCTTCCTCCTTCACTGACTCTGATCTTCAGTGGACTGACTCGTCCTCAGTGCAGTTGTCCTTCGGAGACTGTTTGAAGATCACTCCAAGAAAGTTTGTCATAAGGCTGGATGACAAACTTCCCTGACCATATTAGCCTGACTCCTTCAGGGCCTACTTGGTGCACCACTGATCCACCTGATCAGGCTCTTCACTTAGATCAGCCTGACTTACACTCAGTGGGACATCCTTCAGGCTCCTCTTCAGGTTCAGGTCTTCCTTCAATGGCTTCAGTCAGTTTTCTTGAAATGTCATCTTGACTTCCTCAGGCTTTATCAATGAGTTCCCCCTCAACTGTGTGCTTTCTCAGCTAAGTTCTTCTCACATTATAACCTTTCAACTGAATACACAAACTATCCTGACCTGAATCTAAAGATACTATCCTGACTGCTTTCAAACCTATTACATGTTGTTTTGGAAAATCATCAAAACTAAAACATATCCCAACACTATATTATAAATAGAGGATGATTATTTCATCCCCAAGAACATAATTCCATGTGTTGGAAAAATCAAGAGTATAGATATTTTTCTTTTTCCTTGGTTATTTAAATTGTTCGGTAGCATCTCCCACCGGTGATCGAATAAGGTGAAAGGGAATACTTGAGAAGGCTTTTGGGTTTGTTGGTCCCACTAGTTAGATTAATTGCGGAAGCTTAAGTTAAATGTCTTTCAAAGTCTTTTACAAGAGAACAATAATCAACAAACAATAAGTAATAAAGCGATAAAGAACACAAGATGTATAGTGGTTCGGATTGAATATCCTACGTCCACTCTCCCTTATAACCAAGAGGTCTCACTATCAACCAACTCACAAACTTACTTACTGGAATTGGGAAGTACCAGTTCCTTCTTACAACCTCTTTAGATTTAACTTCAATCTAAAGATCAACCAGCCAACAACCTTGTCTAATAGATGAACAGGTTGTGGTTTCAATAACTCCTTTAGAATAGATAAATATTATGAACAGTAAGAGTGCTTGGTATGAATATCAAAAGCTTGGATCACTTATGCATGTGTAGAGTCTCTAGAGCTTTTTCTTGAACTGCACTCTTGTATATATAGAGGGGATTAGGGCTAGCCGTTGGAGGGCTAATCCAATCAGTTCCTTTATATAAGGAAGCCTCAATCAATCAATTCCCTAATAGATTGATTGGGTTGGTGGGATCCTTGGATTGATTATCTTCAAATACTTTCCAATCCTGATCTTGTTGACTTGATTTGAATCACCAACGGTCAATAGCTTTCTCTGCCTAACTCTGATTCTCTCCAGAGAAGGCAAGACCAGACACCAGGCAACCTCGGTGTCTTCTGGTCCTCATCTGGTCAAGAACCAGAATACTCAGTAGAGTCAGGGGATCAAACTGAGCATCTTTTGTTCTACCAGACTCGTCTGGTCCGGACTCGTCTGTTCTGGGGAAGGTCCTCTGTCTCTGGTCAATCTCATCTGGTGAAGTCTTCTGGTGGAGTCCTCTGGTGAAGTCCTCTGGAGAGGTCTTCTGGTGACTCTTCTGGTGAAGTCTTCTGGTCTGGCAGTTCCCCCTAGACTAAGTCCTAATTTAGATCATCATTTGGCTAACAGGTCCAGATGGTCCTATTACATCTTCTGGTTTGTTTTAACTCATCAAAACTAACAATTTTTATCCTAACAATTTCCCCCTTTTTGATAGAGTTAAAACATACCAGAACTGATCAAGAATAGTAAACTTAAGCAAGAAAACATTAAAGGATAAGATCTTAGAATAGATCTTATCAGGCAAACAAATAAGACAACAAGGGGTTGTCTTTTGAACAGAGAAGATATGAGATTTTCATTGATAAAAAGGATAAAGAAGATTACAGATTACAAAGCAATTCTGGTCCTATTCTAAGCATATCTTCTGTTATCTTTGGGCACCAGGAACCAGTCAAAGAATCTATCTTGAATGGCCTTCAACTCTGCAGAAGATGTTGGGGTGAAGTTTGCCAACACCTTGGTCTTGTACAGTCTCTTCAGCTCAGCCCAATCAACCTGGTCTCCTGCCATTGGAGTGTTGAGAAAATGGAACTCAGGAGCAGTGACTTCCAGGTTGAATTAAATGGTTGAATCCATCAACTGCTTGTACAAATCTGCATCATATGCCTGCTCTCCAAGAATGGAAAGTCCTGTTGATGAGAGCATCATCCTCTGGTGGAGGTCTCTGGATGTAATGTTGAATGAACCAGAGAGTCTTGGCTTCTCTCCATTTTTCTATCAAAGGCACAGGAACAGTTGAGTCAAAGGACCCTTATGTCCTGAGAGGGAGGATGTTCATGACTTCAACAGGCCATTTTCTCTTCTAGCTGGATCCACTAGCACCAGGAGTGATGCCAGCTTCTCTGCTCTTCTTATTTTGCCTTCTAACATATCTGAGCCTCTGCTCTTCATCTATGTTTTTCCTTATCCTTGCTTGCCTCTCTTCAGGTGACTCTTCCTTGAATCTCTTCTCTGCTTCTTCAACCACAGATTCAAGGAAGCTCTTCTTCACTTTCCTTATCTCCCTCTTTGCAGGTCCAGAGATGGAAATTAGATCCTGCTCTGCTTCTGACTCCTCTTCTGCAGCAAGCTGCTTCGCCATGGAAAGGGATTTGAGCTCTTCCTTCTTCTTCCTCTGCAACTCAGCCTGGGCCAATGTATTCTCCAGCAGGTCCAGACGAGCTCCATGGCTGAAAAGAGTTTCATTTGTGGTCTTCGCCAGATCAGTTCTGGCCTTCTCTTCCCCCTTTTTAACTTCATCAAGGAGGGGCTCCACAACCTGCCTTATAAGATCAGGCAAGGCAGTGTTGGAGGAAGAGTGAAGATCACGCAGCTGCTTGGCCTCCTCCAGGTAAGCTTTAGACTCTGCAACAAGTCTTTCTTGCTTCTCCAACATCTCCTGGAGGGAGTCTTTCAGCTTGGCAGTTTGAATCATCTGGCTGGCCATCTCCACTTTAAGTACAGAGACAGGTCTCAACTGCTCCAGCACGTGCTCCTGTAGCTGCTTCTGGCTGTGCATGATATCCAGCTTAACAAATAAGCCATTAGCCTTGAAGGAAGCTTTTACCTCTGCCAGAGAAGATTTTAACTGCTTCAGGAAGATTCTCTTCTCATGCCTGATCTAGTGCTCTATCATAGCAGGGGCCATATGTTGAATTGCTTTGGAAAAGCGCCCTATCTGCATGATCTGCTCGTTGAAGAAAGCTTTCATCTTCTGGAGCACGGCAGGAGACATCTCAAAGTCTTCCTCATCTGAATATAGCTCTGGAGGGAAGACAAAATGAGGACCAAACTTGTAAGTGGGGCCCTCTGGAGTGAGCATTACTCCTCTCTGGATGAGCAGGGTGCGAATCAAGACTTTAGCAGCACCAGGAGTCTCCAGCTCTGCTGGGTTCTGAATATTCATCCTCTGCTTTAGCTCAATCTCCCAAGCAGTGAAGTTGGAGGGACACATTTCCTCAAGCAACAACATTAGGTCCTCCACATCTTCAAGTCTGGCCTTGCTCCAGACCTTGGCATCAGTAAGCTCTGCCAGGAGTGGTAAGTGCTCCAGAAGAACTGGGAAATGCTCTCTTAGCCAGAGCTGAGCACTTACACTCATACTCTGCCTAATGGGACCCATTTCTGCAGATGAGAAAGTGAAGGGTTTGGGCCCAGAGACAGAGGAGGAAGGTGCTAAGTCAGCAGGCTCAAGTGAAGCTTCCTCATCTTCACTATCATCGCTGGTTAAACAGGTAGGAGAAGGGGGAGGGCCAACGAATCCCAGAGCCATAGAAATGGTTGGGTCCTAGTCTGTGTGGGTTTGGGGAGGGTTAGGATTTTGTGAAGTAGAGGTGGAAGGAATGGGTTGCTCTGCACCAGAAGAAGATGGAACATCTGGTACAGAAGGTGTAGGAGGTATCTGGGAGGTGGAATTGTTTGGAGGGTGGATTTCTGCACCAGAAGAGGTTGAGGGTACCTCTGGTACAGAAGGTGGGGGAGAGGGGTTTGTGGGAAGATGTGTTTGGGAATGTGGGGGAGAAGGTGTTTGGGTAGGAATGGTAGAGGGAGTATATACTGGGGTATCTGGGATAATCTGCTCTGGTGGAACAATAGGGTTACCAGAGGCAGATGGGGTTTGGGGAATATTATCTGGGGGAGAGGTAGAGGGGGAGACAAGATTAATGGGGGAAGAAGATGGGAGGGAAGGATTTACCTCTGCTGGGTCAACACCAGCAAGTACATCAGACTCTGGAGCATCCTCCATCATCTGGGAAGCATCTTCAATTGCCTTTTCCAAGGCCTCTCCAAGATCAGATCCAGAGTCAGGATCCTGAAGAAGGGCTCTCTTGGCCTTGGATAAGAGGCTCAAACTGTCCCTGCATAAGCTCACCAAACTTCTCACACAGCTTCTTGTTAGGGGATCCAAATATGATGTCATCAACATATATTTGGACCAGAAGGATGTCCTTTCCTTCTTCTTTCCTAAACAAGGTTCTATCAATCTTACCCTTAGTAAAACCATTGTCCAGAAGAAATTGAGATAGAGTGTCATACCATGCTCTAGGTGCCTGCTTCAGCCCATAAAGAGCTTTTTTAAGCTTAAACACATTGTCACCTTGTTCAAAACCAGGCGGTTGTTCCACATACACTTCCTCAATGAGAATCCCATTAAGAAAGGCAGATTTCACATCCATCTGGTATACTTTGAACTTCATGTGAGCAGCATATGCTAAGAACAATCTGATGGCTTCTAGTCTGGCAACAGGGGCAAATGTCTCATCATTGTCTATTCCTTTAGACTGAGAATAGCCCTGGGCCACTAGCCTTGCCTTGTTCCTAGTAATGACATCATTCTCATCTTTCTTATTTTTGAAAACCCACTTAGTGCCTATCACCTTTTGATGTCTTGGTCTGTCTACCAGCTCCCAAACATCCTGTCTGGTGAATTGATTCAACTCCTCCTGCATAGCAACAATCCAATTTGAATCTTTCAGTGCCTCCTTGATGTTCTTTGGCTCAATCAAGGACACATAGCAACTGAATAAGGCAGCTAAGTTAAGAGTTCTCCTAGTCTGGACACCCTTAGTTGGATCTCCAAGGATTAGGTCATTGGGGTGATCAACCAGGGTCCTCCTTCCCGTGGTCTTGCCTGGTTGATCATCTTCTGCAGTACCTTGGTGATTATCACCACCTGCAGAAGAGCTTCCCCCTACAGGAGTTTCAACCTCTTCTGGTTCTGCTCCTTGTGAAGGCTGCTGCTTCAGAGAACCAGGAGATGGGTCATCATCTGAATCTGAATCTGAATTAAGAACAGGTGGATTGACTTTGATAACTCTGGGTGTAGTCTGATTCTGGGTCTCATCAGAAGACTTAGAGTCCACCTTGCACTCAAAAGCAGATTCATCAAAAACAACATGAGGTGTTTCCTCCACACAAAGTGAATTCTTATTAAAAACTCTAAAAGCCTTACTGGTGCTGGAATATCCTAAAAATATTCCATCAGCCACTTTAGCATCAAAGGTTCTTAATTTAGATTTCCCATTGTCATGGATGAAACACTTACATCCAAAAACATGAAAGTATGAAACAGATGGGGTTTTACCTTTCCATACCTCATATGGAGTCTTATTATGTCTCTGGGCAATCAGGCATCTGTTCTGAGTGTAGCAAGCTGTATTAATGGCCTCTGCCCAAAATCTCTGTGGAGTGCTGTATTCTGCCAGAAGTGTTCTTGCAGCTTCTTTGAGGGTCCTATTCCTCCTTTCTGCTACTCCATTTTGTTGGCGTGTTCTGGCAGCAGATGTCTCATGAAAAATCCCATGGTCCTTACAGTAATCTGCAATGTGTGAATTCAAAAACTCTGTCCCTTTATCACTTCTGATTCTGACTATGCTCTGGTTCTGCTTATTCTGAATCTGATTGAAGAATTCTGGCAGCTTAGTCATAGTTTCATTTTTCTTAAACAAGAACACTACCCAAGTGTATCTTGAAAAGTCATCCACTATCACTAAGGTGTACTTCCTCCCACTGAAACTAAGAGGAGAAACAGGTCCAAACAGGTCCATGTGAAGTAGTTGAAGTACTCTGGTTGTGGTTGTGCTCTGGACATCCTTAAAGGAAGTCTTAGGTTGTTTACCCTTCTGGCATGAACCACAAACCTGATTCTTCTTGAACACTTCATTAGGAAGACCTCGAATGATACCTTTTCTGGCAATCTTATTCAGTGTTTTGAAGTTAAGATGACACAATCTCTTGTGCCAAATCCAGTTATTCTCTGCAGATCCTTTAGCAACTAGGCAAGCATTTCTTGGGCAATTGTTAAAATCTGCAAGATAAATGTTACCCTTCCTCAAGCCTATTAGCAAAATATCATTATAATTAGAAGAGAAAACAGTGCATGAATCACTAGAAAACTTCACTGAGTATCCCTTGTCACAGAATTGGGATACTGAAAGCAGATTATGCTTGAGTCCTTCTACATAGTAAACTTCTTCTACAGAAACTCCATTAAAGGTCAACTTTCCAACTCCTCTGGTGACTCCATAGTTGTTGTCACCAAACATCACTCTTGGTCCATTCAATGGCTTGAAATCTTGGAGATTATCCTTCTGGAAGGTCATGTGCTTGGAACATCCACTATCAATGTACCAGACATGGTTGCTTGAAAATCCTTTCTCCAATGGACTCTTATCTACCTGCAGAGAAATCAATTAGGTCCCCTACTAGTGCTGGGTCCTGATTGGTTAGTTGTAGGTTTTGTAGGAATCCATAAATAAAGATCATCCCTTGATGGATGAGGAGATCTTATCTTCCTTCCAAATCTATCTACCAGCACATGTCCTCTTACAATGACATATTGAGCTATTGGTCTGATAAGGACACCTTTCCTATACACAGGTCTGGTGTACCTTTTCTCAAATTTGGCCTTTGGAATGGCCTGCCTCAAAGACATGGTCTTAAATGTCTGGTTGTAAGGGTACATCCTAGAAGAACCATCTCTGGTGTCATAACTACCCAGATCAGTTGGTTTTCTACAGATGGGTCTGGAAGACCTCCTCTGGTTCTGATAATTAGACTTGCTCTGGTGATTATAGTTCCTTTGAGTATACCTATTCTGGAACTGATTCCTCTGAGAAAACTGTCTCTGGGGTACCTGGTGCTGTTGAACATTGTTCCTTCTCTGGTAGTTATTACTCTGATTGGTATTCCCCTTTCTTGAGTGTTTCCTTTGAGGTCCCCTAATCTGTTTAGGTTCCCTTTGAGGATTTCTCTGGGGTCCTCCAATTTGAGTAATTTCTACTCCTTGGGACTCATTGTTCACAGAACCATCAATCTTTAATGGTTCCCCTTTTTGACACTTATTCTCTAGCATCTTCTCTTCCAGAACAGTCAACTCTTCTGGACCATATGTAATGTGATTAACAGAGTGATTCCTTTTCCAGTCAGGATTGTGAACCACCTTGTAACCATTACCAGTTAAGTCTTTATCATCACAGATTTCTACCAATTTACCAGCTCTTACAGACTTGTCTTTATTATAAAAGTATTTATGAGTTTTAGAGGAAATTCCAGAATATCCTAAACCACTCTTATCACAAATGCGCTGAGAAGACTCTGATATGATAGATACAACAGATGGTATCTTAGGAGCTTCTCTGGGCATAGGTATCTCCTCTATGTTGTGAGCAACTTGTTTTCCCTTGATAAGAGTCTGGTATTTGGCTCTGAGTTCAGTGATCTCATCTTCTTGAGAGTTCTTTTCTTTCATGAGTTGATCTACCAGAGTCTCTCTTTCTGTGATCTTATCCTGAAGGTCAGAGACTTCTTTGGAATGATCTTTCATGAGTTCTCTGGTGGATTTATGCTCATGAGAGAGAGATTGAACTTCAGCTCTGAGCCTACCATTCTCTTTCTCAAGTTTTTGACAAAGTTGGACACAATTTTGGAGATCTGATAGCATTTGTTGCATATCAGACTCTCTGGAGTTACCAGATGAATTAGAGGATTCAGTACATTTGGAATTTGATAAAACTAGAGTAGTTTCATTTACCTCAGTGATGTCTGCCATAAGACACACATCATCATCTGATCCAAAGTCAAAAGAAGAAGAACTGGAACTAGTATCCTCCTCCTCTGCTTCTGCCAGCAATGCTCTCTTATCTGCATATCTCCTATCTCTCTTGATTCTTTTCTCTTCTCTTTCCCTAGGAGTGAGTTGAGGACAATCATAACTATAGTGACCAGTCTTGTTGCATGTGTAGCAGGCATTGTCTCCTCTGGGACTAGGACTTGGCTCTCTCCTCCTCTGGTTGTAGTCTGATCTGGCAGGACTACTCTCTCTCCTCTGGTAGTCAGGTCTGCCAGAGCTACCATCCCTCCTCTGATAATCTGATCTCCCAGAGTTGCCAGGGTTGTCATCTCTCCTCCTCTCTGGAGTTCTGAATCTGGTCTCCCTTGAGTCTCCAGATGTCTTCTCCTTCTCTGCAGGCTTGAAGGAACTCTTTCTGTCTCTGGAAGATTCCTTCCAATGCCTTTTGTACCTGCCATATTTTGAACTCATTTTATCTAATTTACGGGTTAGAAGTGCTACCTGCTCCTTGAGGCTCAATTCATCTGCAGTAGACTCCTTTGGCTTGACATCAGGCTTGATAGTTGAAGAGAATGCAACACCTTTCTGGCCAGAAGAGGAAACCTCTTCTGTTTGATCCTTCTCTTGAAGATCATACTCATATGCTTTGAGATCAGACAACAGAAGATGATGATCCAGAGTATTGAGATCCTTGTTGTCCTTGATCACAGTGACTTTAATTCTCCACCTGCTTGTTAGTGAACGCAAGATTTTACTATTAATTTCTTTTTCAGAATAGGTCTTACCTAAGGCACTAGCCTTGTTCAGGAGGTTTGTGAGACGCATGTCCAGCTGGTCAATGGTCTCGTCTGGTTTCATCTTGAAGGTATCAAACGAGTGTTAAACAGCTTGGAGTTTGTTATCTTTGATCTTCTCTGTTCCCTCACAGAGTAACGCCAGTTTGTCCCACATCTCCTTGGCAGTGGCACACGTTCTGACCTTTTCAATCACCTCTTTGGTAAGTGTGTTGATGATCTCTGTTCTTGCCACCTGGTCCAAGTTGTAGAGCTTTCTTTCATCATTGTCAAGCTCATCTTTCTTTTTGAGGATTCGTTGCCTGGGGACTCTATCCTCTGCAGCTTTTTGGGCAGCTTCACTAGTTTCTTCCCTGGATTCAGACCTGCCACTATCAATAGAAGTCCAGTAAAATTGAATGGGGCCACTTTCAACCACATCTAACATGCGGTGGTGAATAGCTCCAAGATGATTGCTCATCATGAAACTCCAGTGGCTGTAATCCTCAAAAGAGAATTCTGGGAGCTTACGGCTCTTGTAAGAAGATTTTGCAGACATTTTGATAAGAAATTTAGGGAAATAACAAGAACTTGAACAAAAGCACTAAAGAGCAATGGATCTGCCCGGTGACCACCAAAAGCTTTACAAAGCAGTGGTCGTTGGACACACTGCTCTGATACCACTTGTTGGTCCCACTAGTTAGATTAATTGCGGAAGCTTAAGTTAAATGTCTTTCAAAGTCTTTTACAAGAGAACAATAATCAACAAACAATAAGTAATAAAGCGATAAAGAACACAAGATGTATAGTGGTTCGGATTGAATATCCTACGTCTACTCTCCCTTATAACCAAGGGGTCTCACTATCAACCAACTCACAAACTTACTTACTGGAATTGGGAAGTATCAGTTCCTTCTTACAACCTCTTTAGATTTAACTTCAATCTAAAGATCAACCAGCCAACAACCTTGTCTAATAGATGAACAGGTTGTGGTTTCAATAACTCCTTTAGAGTAGATAAATATTATGAACAGTAAGAGTGCTTGGTATGAATATCAAAAGCTTGGATCACTTATGCGCGTGTAGAGTCTCTAGAGTTTTTTCTTGAACTGTACTCTTGTATATGTAGAGGGGATTAGGGCTAGCCGTTGGAGGGCTAATCCAATCAGATCCTCTATATAAGGAAGCCTCAATCAATCAATTCCCTAATAGATTGATTGGGTTGGTGGGATCCTTGGATTGATTATCTTCAAATACTTTCCAATCCTGATCTTGTTGACTTGATTTGAATCACCAACGGTCAATAGCTTCCTCTGCCTAACTCTGATTCTCTCCAGAGAAGGCAAGACCAGACACCAGGCAACCTCGGTGTCTTCTGGTCCTCATCTGGTCAAGAACCAGAATACTCAGTAGAGTCAGGAGATCAAACTAAGCATCTTTTGTTCTACCAGACTCGTCTGGTCCGGACTCGTCTGGTCTGGGGAAGGTCCTCTGCCTCTGGTCAATCTCATCTGGTGAAGTCTTCTGGTGGAGTCCTCTGGTGAAGTCCTCTGGAGAGGTCTTCTGGTGACTCTTCTGGTGAAGTCTTCTGGTCTGGCAGTTCCCCCTAGACTAAATCCTAATTTAGATCATCATCTGGCTAACAGGTCCAGATGGTCCTATTACATCTTCTGGTTTGTTTTAACTCATCAAAACTAACAATTTTTATCCTAACAGGGTTGATAAAGCGCGTACGTGTTAGTCCCGTTTATTCAAAGGCCAAGTTCTACGAGAGGTACGTTAATCACATATTATCTTGTTTATTCCGCCATAGATTATATGTGAATTAATTCAACATGCATGATGTTAAATTGGTTGATGGAATTATTATTTGAATTAATTAGGATTAATTAATGCTAGTAATAATTGTATTTAAATTCGTATTTAAATTTCATCCCGAATAGATTCCGGGCACCCCTATTTTTCCCAACAACTGGTATCAAGCTACGGTTTCGGGATCTGATCTTTAAATTGGAATTTAAATTGTTAAACATTAAATTGAAATTGGATAGTAGAATTGCTAGATCTTTTTTGCAGGTATCCAATTGTCATGGTTTTAATGTAATTTTTTTCATGCGTTTGAATTAATTATTTTTAATTCGATTCGTTCGAATTCGTTTTTATCGTGAGAAAATCCACGAGTAGATTAGTTATTTTTATTTTGATTCGATCATTGTAATAGACTAGTCTAGATCTAGTATTTATTTTTTTTGTAAAATAAATTGTAATCGGATCGTGATGAAGAACAAAGAATTAAAGACGGCGTACCCGGACGACGCATGCGTGCGTGGCGCATGCATGGACGTAAAATCGTGCATGGGGTAAAGAAAATGAGAACGAACATCGAAACCCGGCGCACGGGGTGCAAGGCGCATGACCCGCGCGCGACGGGTGGCCGGCACCGCACAAGCGCGCGCGCGCGCCTCGGGGCGTGGCCTGCAGCGCCTCGGCGCTCGGCCTGCAGTACCTCGGCCTCGGCACCTCGCGTGCGGTGCTTCGGCGCTCGGCACACAGCGCCTCGGCTGCCTGGCTGAGAGGCGCGCAGGCCAACTCCGTGGGCCGATGCGCGCCGTATCTCGGGCCGTGGAATTTTTTTTTCGGTTCCGTTTTTTTTCGATTCATTTTAAACGTCGTCCCGAACCCCAAACGATGTTGTTTTTGATGAAGTGTTGCTGTTCGAGTGGGAGCGTGTCGAGACGAACGACGGAAGCAACAAGGACGATTTTTCGCATCAAGACGTGAAGAAATTAAACCGTGACAGTTGGATTTGAGTTCTCCAATGTGTTTAATTTTGTTTTGATGGATATTTTATTTTGTGCACTTATTATTATTTGTTAATATGTGTTTGCATGAATTTAATTGTCCAAGAAAAACCTTACTTTCGAAAATTACTAAGTATGTTTATTTAATCGCAATTTTATTCCGGATATTAAAATTGGATTAATTTGGCCTCCATAATTTATTTATTTGTGAAGTTCTTTTGGAATACATTTCCCCCTCGGATCGGCCAAAAGAACGGATTTCACATGAATAAATTCCGAAAGGATGATTGTGGATTATTACTAGTGGCGGTATTGACCCTCACCCCGAGTGGCTTGCTCAAAGCGAAATAATAATCCTGTATTTAATTATGGTTATTACTTAGGCATGGGAAATTGATATTAACTTACTCCCCTCGGAGTCCCTGTCAATTTCTATATGGTCAAAGTGGGAGCCAACTATTAATTTTGAATTAAGGATTTGTAACTTTTAAGTTTGTGATTCGCTTGAATGTATTTAAATGTATAGACCACCCCTCGTGGCACATTTAAATTATTTCGAGATGTTGGCTGATGCATGATTATATTATTTTAAGGTTTCAATATAATTGATGTGATCGAATTATGTGATAATTTCGTATTTTTCTAGATATTGATATGAATGTATGTTTTATTCTCAGTTCATCATGTCGCAACCTTTTAATCCACTGTTTAGTATACTTAAAGATAACAAACTTGTTGGTGAGAACTATGTTGATTGGAAACGTAACCTTGATATTGTCCTAACCGCTCAACACCACAAATGGGTACTTACTACTCTTAAACCCCAAGAGCCTGCCGAAGATGCGAGCAAGTCGGTCAAGAAAGAGCATAAGAGTTAGTTAGACTCCGATGAGATGGCTAGGTGTACTATTCTGGCTTCAATGTCAGATGTGTTGCAACACCAACACCAACACATGGAGACCGCCTCTGAGATAATGCTCAATCTTGAAGCGATGTTTAAACATCAGAACCGTACAGCTAGGCAAATCACCATGCGAAAGATTCTTTCGTTGAAGATGGTGGAAGGTACGCCCGTAATAGATCACATTATCGAGATGATGGGTTATCTCAATAAGTTGGAAGTACTTGGTGCGGAATTTGACCTCCCTACTAAGGTCGATTTCGTTCTCCATTCTCTGCCGAAGAGCTTTGAGCAGTTTCAGTTGAACTATCAAATGAATGACAGGACAAATAGTTTGCCCGAGCTCTTGCAAGCTTTGGTATCGGCGGAGACTCTAATGGATCACCGAACAGTTGCTATGGTGGCAAACGGTCCGTCTTCCTCTTCGAGTCCCAAGGGAGGGAAGAAGAGGAAGAGGACGAAAGGCCAGACCCAAGCAAATCCAACCGTTGTGAAACCCAAGGCAAAGGGAGAAGGAGGTGGAAAGAAAGCTGCTAAGGGTAAGTGCTTCAATTGTGGTGAGAAGGGACATTAGAGGGCGACCTGTTCTAAGCCTAAGAAGGCGGGAAAGAAAGGTAAGTCTCATACTTTAGTCGTTGAAACATATGTTGAGGCGTATGCTGCCCACGTTTGGGTAGTGGATACCGGGGCAACTGATCATATTTGTTTCACTCTTCAGGGGTTCCAGCTAACCCGACGACTTAGCACGAATGAGATCACAATCACTTTGGGCGATGCTACGAGAGTGGCGGCCCAAGCAGTGGGAGTCGTGCACCTATCTTTTGAAGATAGAGTTTTAATTTTAAGAGATGTTTTATACGTTCCGAACTTTAGGAAGAATTTAATTTCAGTTTCTAAGTTGTTTTTTGATGGATATTCAGTTACTTTTAATAAAGTTGTTACTGTTTCTTTTAAGAATGATGTTATCTGTCATGGAACGTTGGTAAACAATCTCTATACGATTAAGTGTGCACACCACTCAAATAATGAATCTAATAACACGTCGATCATTTCGAGTAATAAAAGAAAGCGTTCTTCGGAGATGAACGAAACACTTCTATGGCATCTTAGACTAGGTCATATTAATCTAAAGAGGATAGAGAGATTGGTGAAAGACGGATCCTTGGAATCACTCCAAGTCGAGCCGTTTCCAACTTGTGAATCCTGTTTAGAGGGTAAGATGACCAAGAGGGCATTTGGAGCCAAGGGGAATAGAGCCATGGAAGTGTTAGAACTCGTTCATACCAATGTGTGTGGTCCAATGACGATCAAAGCAAGAATGGGGTATGAGTATTTCGTCACCTTCATTGACGATTACTCGAGATATGGGTACATTTACCTTATGAGGCATAAGTCTGAAACTTTTGATAAGTTCAAGGAGTTTAAGGCTGAAGCCGAGAAACATAGGGAAAAGAGTATCAAGTTTTTACGATCAGATCGTGGAGGCGAATACCTCAGCGATGAATTCTTGAACTACTTATCGGACGAAGGGATTGTATCCCAGTTAACCGCACCGGGAACCCCTCAACAAAACGGTACGGCGGAACGTAGAAACCGGACTCTTTTAGAGATGGTCAGATCCATGATGAGTTATTCGGATTTACCCAAGTCGTTTTGGGGTAAAGCCTTGGAAATGGCGGCTCACATTCTAAACTTGGTGCCATCCAAATCGGTTCCTAAAACCCCAATGGAATTGTGGACCGGGCGCAAGCCCAGTCTAAGACATTTGCGGATTTGGGGTTGTCCGGCATACGTGCTAGACAAGGAAGCCGGTAAGTTGGATCCACATTCGGAATTAAGGCTGTTTATAGGATACCCTGCGGGAACGAAAGGGTGTATGTTCTATAGTCCTAAGGATCAAAAGACCGTGATTAGTACACACTTTAAATTCTTGGAGGAAGACTATATGAACAATCGGAAGCGTAAAAGTGAAATTACCTTAGAAGAATTGAGAGGTCAAACCTCGATACCAAGTATACAAGATGATGTACCATACATCACATCTTCACAACCGGAACCCCGTCGTAGTGGGAGGATTGCTAGGCAACCCGAGAGATTCATGGGGATAGGAGAATCTTCGGATTTGGTTCCCGGTGTTGAATCGGACCCATGGACGTACGACGAGGCAATCCAAGACAAAGACACGGAGTCGTGGCAAACGGCAATGGAAGCCGAGATGGGTTCGATGGATCATAATCAAGTGTGGGAGTTGGTCGAGCCACCTAATGGGGTAAAACCCATTGGATGCAAGTGGGTGTACAAGAGGAAAAGAGGACCGGACGGAAGGGTAGAGACCTTCAAAGCGAGGCTTGTGGCCAAAGGGTATACTCAGAAAGAAGGGATCGATTATTAGGAGACCTTTTTGCCTGTAGCTATGCTTAAGTCTATCCGTATTCTCTTGTCGATCGCTGCGCACCTTGATTACGAGATCTGGTAAATAGATGTCAAGACGGCTTTCCTTAACGGAAGTCTTGACGGGATAGATATCTATATGCAACAACCCAAAGGTTTCATTGAAAAAGGCCAAGAGAATCTCGTATGCAAGCTTAAGAGATCCATTTATGGACTTAAGCAAGCATCACGTACTTGGAACCAGTGTTTTGATCAAGTGATTAAGTCTTATGGGTTTGATCAAAACGAGTTCGAAAGTTGTGTCAAACCAATGTAAAGGTATTGTCAGACGTAAAGGTATGGCTGTCAAAACAATTCGAAATGAAGGACTTAGGGGAAGCCGGTCACATCCTTGGGATCAAGACCACTCGTGATCGCAAGAAGAGGATGTTGGGCTTATCGCAAGCTTCATACATTGACACTGTTTTGAAGCGTTTCAGCATGCAAGATTCCAAGAAAGGTTTTGTACCTTTTAGACACGGAATCCATCTACCGAAAGAAATGAGCCCTAAGACGCAAGCGGAGATAGATGACATGAAAGGTGTTCCGTACGCTTCGGTCGTAGGAAGCCTTATGTATGCAATGCTGTGTACGAGACCGGATATCTGCTTTGCCGTGGGCATGGTGGCAAGATATCAAAGTAATCCCGGGAAAGATCATTGGACTGCCGTAAAGTGCATCTTGAGGTATCTGAAAAGAACTCGTGAGCGGATGCTGATTTACCAGTCAGATAGTCTAGTTCCCGTGGGATACACGGACTCGGATTTCCAATCAGACATAGATTCAAGAAAGTCAACCTCGGGTAGTGTGTTTTGCATGGGAGGAGGAGCCATTTCATGGTGAAGTGTTAAGCAGAAATGCATCGCCGATTCGACCATGGAAGCCGAGTATGTAGCTGCTTAGTGGATTTGGACGTTGTTCCGAATTTACCCGACAAGATAACTGTCTTTTGTGACAATGCCGGAGCAGTTGCAAATTCAAAGGAACCGAGAGACCACAAGGCCAGCAAACACATAGAAAGAAAATACCATCTTATACGAGAAATCGTTAAGAGAGGAGATATAGAGGTGGCAAAGATAGCGTCGGGTGACAACCTAGCTGATCCATTCACAAAGGGTCTGCCTCAGAGTACATTCGAGAGACATGTGGATGGAATGGGAGTCAAGACTATTGCCAATCTGCTTTAAGTATAAGTGGGAGGAATTATTAGGTTAGTGTAGGTTGACATGAGATGTCACGTAGAGCTACTACACTAAGACATGCGTGATGTATACTAAAAGCAGACTTTAAGTATACGTGGGAGATTGTTGGAGTTATACGTGAAAATATGCTTTTACTTTGTATAACTCGTGTATCAAACACTCGTTTTATGAGAATAATTCTTTTATCACATTT
Organism: Ballota nigra; assembly: GCA_947034835.1. Classification (NCBI taxonomy): domain Eukaryota; kingdom Viridiplantae; phylum Streptophyta; class Magnoliopsida; order Lamiales; family Lamiaceae; genus Ballota; species Ballota nigra. The sequence goes on along the minus strand of OX344728.1, from coordinate 32,079,819 downwards.
GCTTTAGATATGATTGAATGTTGAATATTTATTGCAAACCGTTCAATATATGGTACTACTTACATTGTAGTTAATGTGGTGATACCCGATCACGGAAGACAACATTAGCTGTTTCCTTGTAAGTAAACGTACATTTTCACGACCTAGGTGGAATTGAACAATCCGCCATAAAAGGTCGATGTGTAAGGCTCAGATTGTTCTGTCTTGACTAAGAGATTGCACTAGCACATTCAGTATATGTTGAAGAGGACCTACAGCGAGGATAAATTCTTCTGTTCTGAAATGTGAAGAATTAGACCTCGGTGGTTGTTGATTTCTTAATCTCTGTCACTTAAATAGGACCGTGTGTGCTTAATGGTTACTGCTTTGATTCATGTTGGGTGAGAATCATTGTGACTTCGAACTTTGTGTCTTGGGCAGTAATATTAATCATACGACGGTTGCTAAGATTTAATACGGAGAAACGCGTGCGAGTACAGCTCGTGTGGTTAGTCCTCTTGGTGGGCTCAGAAGTTTTATCGTACCAAATCTTGCAAGTGAAGAATCAGTTTCTTCGGTACGGATAATAATGTTGAGCTGTCTTTACTCCAAGGTGAAATATATTAATTAATTTAGAGCTATTCAGAAGCTTAATTAATTAATGGACTTGATAATCTTAAACGCGGGAAATAATAACCGGGAGCCCATATTATCGTAATATGGATTAAGATGGATAGTGCAATATTAATTTATTAGTGGTAATAATTAATATTAATGGATTGAATTATATTGGGGCTCAATATTGAAATTCAGAAGTCCATTAGGAGGTCCAATCTTAATTCTCCTTAAAGGCCCCTCAAGTAGCTCATTAAGTAGCCCAATAATGATAAGGTGATTAAAATAAAAAGAAAATATATTGCTGATTTTTCCATGTAATTTTCGAAAATAGCATATCTAGAAGAAAAAAGATTTTGTTGATTTTCTTGGAAAGATATTATGGAAGATAAGTATTCTTGGAATACAAGATTATCTCATATATTCAAGAAGATCCAAATCTTGGATTTTCTTCTTATAGTTTTCGAAAATTTCAAGTATAATTAGAAGGGTGAGATTTTTGTGGAATATTTTATTATGGAGAAAAGAATATATGGGATATATTCAAGATTTCTTAGAGACTAAGAAAAGATTTTCTCCAAGCCCATAAACCATGATATTTTCGGCCACCCTATATTATAAATAGGGGATGATTATTTCATCCCCAAGAACATAATTCCATGTGTTGGAAAAATCAAGAGCATAGATATTTTTCTTTTTCGTTAGTTATTTAAATTGTTCGATAGCATCTCCCACCGGTGATGGAATAAGGTGAAAGGGAATACTTGAGAAGGCTTTTGGGTTGATAAAGCGCGTACGTGTTAGTCCCGTTTTATTCAAAGGCCAAGTTCTACGAGAGGTACGTTAATCACATATTATCTGGTTTATTCCGCCATAGATTATATGTGAATTAATTCAACATGCATGATGTTAAATTGGTTGTTGGAATTATTATTTGAATTAATTAGGATTAATTCAGCTAGTAATAATTGTATTTAAATTCGTATTTAAATTTCATCCCGAATAGATTCCAGGCACTCCTATTTTTCCCAACATTTATTCTACAACAAGAGTTCTACAATTGTAAACTCTGAAGGCTCTACTGATTTGGGAATATCCTAAGAAAATATCTACATCAGCTTTGCTATGAAAAGCTTTCAGTTGAGTTTTCTCATTGTTGTGAATGAAACACTTGCAACCAAAGATATGAAAGTAAGATACCTATGGTTTTCTGCCATTCCATAACTCATATGGAGTTTTTCCTTGATATTTGGTTACCATGGATCAATTTTGAGCGTGGCAGGCAGTGTTGATAGCTTCAACCCAAAATCTTTTAGGAACTTGAGCTTCTGCAAGCATTGTTCTTGCTGCCTCCTTGAGAGTTCTATTTCTTCTTTCAGCTACTCCATTTTGTTGTGGAGTTCTTGCAGCTGATGTCTAATGTGCAATACCTAACTCTTTGCAATAATCAGATATAATAAAGTTAATGAATTCAGTGCCCTTATCTGATCTAATCTTTACAATGTTCAGGCTCTTTTCATTGCTAACTTTCTTCAGGAGTTCTGGAAGCCTCAGTTGAGTCTCCTTTTTGCTTGCTAGGAATATCACCCATGTGTACCTGGAGAAATCATCAACAACAACAAGTGTATATTTTCTCCCATTGATACTTACAGGGGTTACTGGACCAAAAAGATCCATATGTAACAGTTGAAGTATTCTGTCAGTAGAGGTTGCTACTTTGCTTTTGAAAGATGCTTTCACTTGTTTTCCCTCCTGACAGGCTTTGCAAATATGTTCTTTGTTGTATACTTCATTTGACATTCCTTCTACCAGTCCATGTCTTGCTATCCTGTTCATCATCTTGAAGTTCAGATGACTTAGTCTTTTGTGCCACAGCCAATTAGTGTTAGTTGAGCTCTTAACAATAAGACATGCATTTGGTGTGCAAGACTTCCAATCTGCAAGATAGATATTTCCCTTCCTTGACCCAGTTATTAGTACCTGTTGTGAAGACATATTCTTGACAAAACACAGGTTACATGAAAATTCAACAATGTATCCTTTATCACATAATTGACTTATGGACAGAAGATTATGCTTAAGTCCACTGAAAAAGGATACATTGTTTATTCTTACTGAGCCAATGATTAAAGTACCATAACCTTTTGTGGCTCCTTGAGAGTTGTCACCAAAGGTGACTTGTGGACCTTCTCTCTCAACAAACTCTGTCAGGAGATCTTTGTTGCCAGTCATGTGCCTAGAACATCCGCTGTCCAAGTACCAGACTGATGATTTTAGAGCATCTCCTTTGTTGAGGTCCACTGAGCCCTGCATTCAAAATCAAGCTTTAGGTACCCATTTGGTGTTGGGTCCTACCAGGTTAGCTGTACCTTTCGGAATCCAAATTTGCCTCACAGTTCTAATCACTTTAGATTGGCTAATTTGTCTTCCATAAACATCTACATAGATTGTTATCTCCCTTGGTGCCTTGGGAGTAAACTCTCTATGGGTGTCAGCCTTTGAAGGAACAAGAACTTTCTTTACATTTTTTTCTTTTAGGCTTGGGTGCACCTGGCCTGAGTTTTTATTGATAAGAGTATGAAGGGCCTTTTCCTTTAGGCACAAAAGGAATAGGTCTTCTGTATGAGTCATTCCTTGAGGAATGCTCATGCCTGGGTGCTCTCAGCTGAGTTTGCTTCATCTGTGAAGACCTCGGCTGATAGTACCTCTGCTGAGATCTATTTTGATTAGTCATCTGAGCCTTTCCATTTGGTTTTGGCTCAGTTTGACTTTTCTTTTGTTGGACCTCAGCTGGTCTTTTTCCCTTATCCAAAATCTGTGGTTGAAAGGTCACAGATTTAACAAAAACTCTCATTGTGCCACTTGAAGAAGCAACACTTAGAGGAACTTTTGAGGTTTTGGAATAAAGCCTATCCCACATTTGTTATTAGGATTGATTTGAAAGTTTTGAATCTCCTCTATGGCAAGAGAGGGTTTGTTGATAGCATTAATCCTTTTTAACAAAGTCTCTTCAGATTTTTGTAAGACATCAATTTTCAGGAGAGATTCCTTTACTTGGCTTACCAATTTCAAATTTTCTTCTGTTAACCTTGTCTTAGATTCAGTAAGATCTTTTATCAGTTGATCTTTGCCATTTCCTTGACTCTTGAGGGTTTCAGCCTCTTTTGTCAATTCAATGGTAGACTTAGGTGAGTTAAGATCTGCCTGATTCCCAGACTCAATTAACTTAGTGTTTTCTCTCAGGAGATTTTTGTTTTCATCTTGGAGACAAAAACTTGCTTCTTGTAACCTTGAGAAATCAATCATCAATTGTTCCAAAGCGGACTGAAGATTGAGTTCCTCAGTTGACTCTGAGCTTAGCTTAGGTGAGTGTCTTAGAGGATTGGATGGTTTAGATTGTACCTCTGGTTCTTCTCTTGCCATGAGGCACGTGTCATCATTACTGCTGTCTGAGAACAGACAATTAGATGACTCCAGATCTTCATCAACATCCTCAGCCACCATGGCTTTTCTTTCTCCATATCTCCTGTCTCTTTTGGCTTGCCTTTCCTTCCTTTCCTTGGTGCTCAGTTGAGGACAATCATATTGAAAGTGTCCAACTTTCTTGCATTGGAAACATCTATTGGCATCATCATTTCTTTTCTCAGTAGACTCATTGGTCTTTGATGATGATCCTTCACCTCTGGAATAGTTTTTGTATTTTTTTCTCTTCTCTGGCTCAGTTGAGCTTTTCTCTCCTTCTCTGGTGTCTTTTTTAGGATAACTTTTTCCTTTTCTGTTATCCCTGTAAAATCTCTTATATTTGCCAAAACGGCTGTTAAGTTTCTCAAACCTTCTAGCCATCAGGCTGAGTTCCTCCTGCATCTCAGCATTGCTTTGAGATTTGCTTGCCTTTGTACTCTTCTGAGGCTTTGAGGATTTTGGCTCAGTCTCCTTAGGTTTGAAGGCAACTCCCTTCTCAGCTGAGGTCTCATCAGGAGCCCTTTTCCTGTTCAGATCAAACTCATAAGCCTTAAGTTCAGAGAATACCTGTTGCATAGACATGCTAGATAAATCGTTGGTATTCTGCATCATCACAGAGTACACATCCCATCTTGAGGTTAGACCTCTCAGGATCTTTAAGGCAACTTTCCTTTTGGTATAGACTTTTCCCAGAGAGTTTATTTCATTCATGATGCCAGTGAACTTCCCATCAAGCTGGTCAATAGTCTCAGTGGGCTCCATGGTGAACTGCTCATACTTTTGAACAGCTACTGAAAGCTTGTTCTCCTTTATCTTGTCAGTTCCTTCACACATGAGAGCAAGAGTGTCCCATAGTTCCTTTGCAGTCTTGCAGTGGATCACTCTTCCCATTACAGAATCTGGAATGGTGGTGTAGAGAATGTTCATGGCTATGAAGTTGAGGTTGTTTCTCCTCCTCTCATCTGCAGTGAAGTTATCTTCATCCTTGGGCCATTCTTCTCTAGGATCTGCAATAGTCTCAGCTGTAGTTCTAGGGTTAGGTGTCATAAAAATAAATGGACCTTTAGTAATAACCCTTAGCATTTCATCATGCACACAGGCAAGATGAACTTTCATTCTGATCTTCCAGAAGTCATAGTTATCCACTAAGAACTGTGGAAGTTTGTGATGAGACATATGGTTCAAGGGATTAACTCCCATGTTGTTCTCTGCTGGTGGTGCTACCCTAGCTGCATTGTCAGCCATAGTGTATAAACAAGTTTATCAAAAGATCAATTCAGATGAACTTAAAAAATACCTTTAAGCACAAGGTATACTTAGAACAATGGTCTATTGAACCACTGCTCTGATACTAATTGTTGGTCCCGAAACGAGTAAGTAGGTGTATGGGGGGGAATACACCTGTGGTTACAAATTAAAACTTCTTGTAAAACTTATCAAGTTACTTAAGACAGTAGCTCATCAGTGGACTTGAGGTCTGCTGAGAGTTACTTGTGAAAGCTTACTGAGATAATATCTCCACTGAAAGCTCAAGACTTTCAGTTGAAAAACTGTCTAATTAGCTTTCAGATGCGGATTAGTGAGCCCTTTAGAAAACTCGTTTAACTTTGATAAACTTGAGATTAACACACACTTAGGGAATAGCAGAAAGTAAGTACACAAGATATAAAGTGGTTCAGAGAAGAATCCCCTGCGTCCACTGTCCTGATCAAACAGGAGAATTCCTTTCACTTGGAATTCCTTGTGTTATAGTGCCAAGGTGCACTGATCAACTAATCCTCTCTTAGGATGGTTGATCACTAGGAAATTCCAGGTCCTAGTTCCCAAAACAAACCAACTTTCTGACTGATACAATAATCAGCTTACTAACACCACTTAACACTAGCTCTCAACCTAAACACTGAGTAGGGTTTTGAGTAGGGTTTTGGTTCCAACTATTTTGAGATAATCCTTACAAATTTAGCTTAAGGCTTAGGATTGGATTATCTCTTTCTAAGATTTGGATATAGCTTTTAAGCTTGGTTACAGAAGGTTTGTTAGGCTCTCTACAAATGTGAAACACTTGGGAAACAATGGTGATTTCGAGTGCTTCTAGTTGTTATGAGTGTAGAGATAGCTTTGATCTTGTGAGTTTCCCGTGCATAGAAATGAGCAAGTCCTTCTGTATTTATAGGCTTCCTTGAAAATATTCCAGTTGGATTTGAATCTTCTCAAGTAAGTCTTCTTGTATCTTATTGGCTCAAACGACTCTATTTGAAGCTTTAAGTCTTGTCAAGAAATGGCTGAAAGACCATGCCTGTTCACCAACTTTCTGTAGATTGCTAGGGAAAGACTTTTGGTACTTGTCAGTCCGGAGCAGGTCGGCTGTCAGTAAAGTACACTGACGTGTCATCTTCTCATTGGACCTTCATTCTGCTTGCCCAGATTCTTGTCTTGCTTTAAGGTGGAACTCCTCTGAGAGAACCTTCTTATTCCTTCATTTATTGTAAGCTTCACTGAAATTCATTTTGCCTTGTTCCAACCAGATTAACTAACAACTTTTAATATGTTTAGCATTGAATGTGCTTTGTTAGTTCTCATCAGTGGACCTTGGTCCTCTCCTTATGGTTTTAGTCTTAGTGAGAATGCACTTAGAAAACATTCAAGACTTAGACTGTTTCTCAGATCACTTGTCTTCAGCGGACTTCGTCTTCAGCAGACTTCATTCTTTAATACACTCTAGAAAATACTAACTGCACTTCAGTTCCTTAACAATTGAACTGATTAACTAAACACTAACTCTACTGAATGTTTTACTTACAAATCAACTTAGGAGGAACATTTTGGCATCTAATCAAAACCTAAGTCTTATACATTTTCCCAATAAATGTACAAGATGTATTGCACTTAATTAGTTTTATTCAACACAGGTCTTCAGCTGAACACTCTTAATTTTTTAGATGTAGAGATCTCTTCCTCTGTAAACTCGATTAGTATAAACACTTCAGTAGTAGCTTTCTTGAAAGACTTCAGCTGCAAACCAAAAAGTCTAAGTTCTTCTATGCTTTGTACCTGCAAGGTTAGTATTAAACACAATACAAGATATATATTTGGCATCATCAAAATAAAAAATAAAAAGATTCTTAGGACAAAAATATCCTAACATCAAGCTTAAGAATTACCCATGTTGATGATCGATTCCAATCTCATGGATTAGTGGTTGTTTTTAATCGAAATTGAGATCACCAAATAATTTCGTGTGATTGATTACTACCATTAATAGTAAATATGATAGATCGGATAAGAAAATCGAAAATACATGTATTGATTACATATTTATTTTGTATGTGTGTTTTTATTGGTGTATGGGTGTGTGTAGGGAGAATTTTGTGTATTTGAACTTAATTTTCATAATAGAGAGCAGCTTATTTATACAAACCACCAAGTAGGTGGTGGATTAACCCTTTAGACTTCCAAGCTTGCATGCTTGACATGTGTCCCTTTGACCTAGTTTGACCTTATCCAAGTTTAAACTTAGTTACAAAGTCTTATGTTTGGTATTATCACGTCTTCAGGATTTTTCGTCATTGATTATGATGTTGTTCTTCATGTGATTCCTTTTATTATAAGTTGTTCGCTTGGTGGGATGGTGGCTAATAAGTTGTTCGCCCTTCATCTTATTACGGTTTTGACCAATCTGGATCTTCATCTTTGTCAAGAGCTGTTCGCATAATAGTTGTTTGTCGGGAATGAATGGTGGACATTATACACTAATCCGATTGATTAATACACTACCTCTCCATTATACATGTTCGTCATTCATGCCTTAGTTATTTTGTCATGATCCAGGATTAGGGCTCATGACCTGTTCGCCTGGAAGCTGGTCGTCAGGTATTAAGGTAGTCATAATATACACCTCTCCGATTGGGTTGTGCACCACCCCCTTTTCATACTTGCTCATTGATTATAACTTGATTATTTTACAGCCGTAACCTATGGTTAAGCATCAAAACCTGTTCGCCTAAGGCGGATTGCTGGTTGCCTATCAAAAATTGTCCCCTAGCCTGATCTCATGTTGACATAGGACGGGCTACTTTTGGGTTGAGCAACTGGGTTACAATATTGTCTTGTACGAATGTTTTGACGAACAACTCACTGTGGAAGAGCTACATGGCTGTGACCCTTCGCATTTCGAGGCTGGGGAAGTGATCGAGGGATGACGTGGGTGGCGTGGGAAAACACTATCCATGCGCACATCCAATCGAGGTCACGTGTCTCGAAAATTGCAAATAGGTCCTTCTTTTTTTATTTTAGCTCGGAAAGTACCCCATTTTTTTCATAATTCGACCCCAGAATTATTGTAAAAATACGGGTTTACCCTATTTTTTCATAAGTATATAAGTGGTTGGTCCCGAAATGAGTTATACAGGTGTATGGGGGAGGAGAATACACCTATTGTTACAAATTCAAACTTCTTCTTAAAAACTTATCAGATTAACTCAAGACAGTAGATCGTCAGTGGACTTTGAAGTCTGCTGAGATTTACTTATGAAAGCTTACTGAGATATCAGCTCCACTGAAAGCTCAAGACATTCAGTTGAACTACTATCTAATTAGCTTTCAAATGCGGATTAGTGAACCCCTTATGAAAACCTCGTTTTGCTTGATAAATCTTGTTTGAATAACACACACTTAGAGAAACAGCATAAAGTAAATGCACAAGATGTAAGTGGTTCAGGAGAATTCCTTTCACTTGGAATTCCTTGTGTTATAGTGCCAAGGTGCACTGATCAAATTAATCCTCTCTAAGGATATTTGATCACTAGGATAATTCCAGGTCCTAGTTCCCAAAACAACCAGCTTTCATACTGATATTAATAATCAGCTTACTAACACCTCTTAACTCTAACTCTCAACCTCACTCTGGGGTAGGGTTTTGAGTAGGGTTTGGTTCCAACTGTTTGTGAGATAATCCTTACAATTTAGCTCAAGGCTTAAGGATGGATTATCTCATTCTAAGGTTTGGATATAGTTATAAGCTCAGTTACAGAAGATTTGGTATGTTCTCTACAAATATGAAACACTTGGGAAACAAAGGTGATTTCGAGTGCTTCATAGTAAGTTATGAGTGTAGAGAATGCTTGTTCTTGTTATGTTTCCCGTGCGTAGAAATGGGCACGACCTTCTGTATTTATAGACCTTCTTGAAAATCTTCCCGTTGGAGTTGAATCTTCTCAAGTAAGTCTTCTTGAATCTGATTGGTTCAAACGACTCTATTTAAGCTTTAAGTCTTGTCAAGAAACGGCTGAAAGATCATGCTTGCCTACCAACTCTCTGGAGAAGGCTAAAGTAAGACTTTTGGTATTTGTCAGTCTGTGACAGGTCGGCTGTCAGTAGAGTACACCTACGTGTCATCTTCTTAATGTGCCGCTCAGTCTACTTGCTCAGAGTCTTGTCTGGTTTTAAGGTGGAACTCAACTGAGAGAACCTTCTTATTCCTTCATTTATTGTAAACTTTACGGATATTCGATTTGCCTTGTTCCAACCAGATTAACTAACAGTTTTTAATGTGTTTAGCATTGAATGTGCATTGTTAGTCCTCATCAGTGGACCTTGATCTTCTCCTGATGGTATAGTCTCAGTAAGAATGCACTTAGAAAACATTCATGACTCAGACTTCTTCACTTCACTTCTTCCTTCAGCGGACTTCTTCTTCAGTGGACTTCTTCCACTCTTAGATACACTCCTTGAATTAGTAAATGCACTTCAGTTCCTTAACATTTGAACTGGTTAATTCTATTCTAACTCTACTGAATACTTCACTTAAAAATGACTTAGGAGGAACCTTTTGGCATCTTAATCAAAACATAAGTCTATACAATTTCCCAACAATTTCCCCCTTTTTGATTATGCTGAAACCTATCTATCACATATTCCTTTTCAGTTGAGTTTATTCAGTTGGCATAAATTTTTCAAAGAAATTTTTTAAGTATAAAGCATTCAAGTACAAAAGCCTAAATGATAATGAGATATTATCTTGGGCTGAAAAATCCGTAAAGTTTCATTTCATAATGGATCAAGTGCAAGTACAATTATAGTGAAGTCTACTGAGATGATTTAAAAACAACAGAACAACTGGGACTTATAAACAAACACCCAGAAATACTTCAACCAGATTGGATGGACTCAAATATTGGCTCCAGACCCTATTGCTTGAAGACTCTAATCTTCAGCTCATTCTTTCTCTCCATGATTTCCTTTGAATGACCCTTGAGGCCCAAATACTCACACAGAGAAACCCATTCTTCAGTGATCCTTTCTCTATCCACTTTGCCAGTTGCATCAGTTAGGGGCCAGTAGACGATGGGTTCAGGAGCCTTCAGAGCATGGTCTGGAAATTTGTCATTCCAGGCTTCATTGATATCAGGGTAGAGTTTTGGATAAGACTCAAAAAACCAGTCATTGAATAAGTCTTGAGCGTTCTCTTTTCCAAGCTCTCCACTGACATAATAAGAGTAGACAAATTCCCTCTTGGCCATCTCCCAAGTATCATTGAGCTTCTTGGGAACCCAAGTATCATGATGAGGGAATTTAGCCTTTGAAGCCACCATCTTCTCTTTCTTCATTTTGGCTGTCCACTTTTGATTACCATTCCTGAACTTTTTAGAGGTGGTCTTGTCAAAAATTGTCAACCTCTCCTTCTTCTTCCTCTCATCCAGTTCATCAATAGATTCAATTCTTCCAACAGCTTTGTCCCTCCTCTCCTGCTGTTGAGCTGTCAGCGTCCGAGCTCTTACGTTCATCCCACCTGCTTCTTTGATAAGCTCAGTAAGCTCAGTGACCCTGGTTGGAGCAGACTTTGAAACTTCAACGGAGATAGACTCTGTATTCAGTACTGGGACAATCTCAACTGAATCTTTAGTTGACTTTGCAGCCAACCTTTGGGAAGACCTTGTCTTCTTTGCCACCTCAGCTGAGAGCGCATAAGTAGCCTTTCTCTTAGTTGTCTCTTCCCTCAGAGCAGCTCTTTCTCTTTTCTCTTTCTTAGCAGCCTCTCTGAATTTTGACAAGTCCCATTCTTCTTGAACTCATTTTCCTTTCACTCCTTTGCTCCTCTCATCTGCCAACTGTTGAGCCTCCTTGTTTACCTTTTTAATAGTATTCTTGATCTGCTGACTTCTAGCAAAGTCATCAGTCTCAAGAATAAGCTCCATTTTATTTTTCGGATCCTTCTTCATCTGCTTCCCAGACACTAACTCTTCCCCCTTTTCGGCATTAATCATGCACTCAGCAACAGTGATGTTTATCTTCATCTGGTCATGTTCAACAGCCTTCAGTTGGGTTGAGCAGTGGTCCACCTCTTCTTCCAATCTTTCAAGAGTTGCTCCAGCAGTTTGGCCAAACTTGACAAATTGATCAAGTTTTGCACTGATGATAACATCCGTCTTCTCTTGGGTGGGGAAGTCTTCTGCCGCCTTCTTCAAGACCTCCTTCAAGCTGACCATCATTTCTTCATGCTTGGCCTCAAACTCAGTTACCTTTTTATTCCACAACCCTTCAACCTTCTCCATCAGGTCAGTTGAGAAAGCCTCTACAGAAGACTTTAGGTTAGTGGAAACATTATCCACTGTGTCTGCCAGGAATTTGGCTCTAACTTCTTCCTCCTTCTTCTCCATCTTTTTTAGGGCTTCAATTACTAGGACACTTTGCCCTTCAACTACATCAATCACCATTTGTTGAGAGTCTTCCACCTTGAGAGTTAGATTCTGGAGAGATGAGGTAGTTGACTCCATAAGCTCATCAATGTGATCTGAGAGAATGATCATTTCGTCTGCATCTTCTTGTACTATCCACTATGCCAGAAAAGGGCTACGACAACGGGGAATGCCCGTTGTCTTAGGTATTTTTCCACCATTGTTGATGGGGTCGTTGTTGTAGCCTCAGATTTTTTACAATAGTTTTTCCACCGTCGTCATAGGCATTTACAACAATGGAAAATCCCCGTTGTCGTAGGTATTTTTCCACCGTTGTCGTAAAGTTTTACGACAATGGGTTTTAACCATTGTCAAAAGTCAGGAACTACGACAACGAGCCGATCAACTATGGTGGAAAAACACCTAAGACAACGGGGAAACCCCATTGTCGTATATTTCTAATACAACGGTGAAAACCCGTTGTCATTTTAATTTATCCATTGATGTAGTTTTTATATATTAAATCATTGTTGTAATAACCCTACGACAATGGGTATTACCTGTTGTTGTAGGTGTTCCTTTTTTTTTTTGCAATATCAAATTTACTTAATTACTAACAATGTAATAAATAATATATTATAAAATTCTAATAAAAATAATCTTCAATACATTATTAAACTCATAATACATAAAGAACAAAATTCCTCATGATATAACAATTTATAATTCGACAATGTAACTTGTGAACATATTATAAAAATACAAGAACTTAGATACTACTTCTAATATCATCTCCTTCCATGTTTGGTCTTATATTTCGAGGCACATTATTCCTGCAAAAAGATATTTAACAATTAGCTATGTTAAAATAATAATGCCTCAGCAAAATGAATAAGGTAATCTACGAAATAGAAAGATTAAAATAAAGAATATTTCCATACAAAACTATTAAACTAAAGATTGTTTCCATACAGAGATTAAGTGAGAATATTTCTAATACTTTTACACACCTTATAATTTATAATAACTCCTAAAATTTTATACAAATAAATATTGAGCAATGAGGCAGTTAATGTTTTTTTTACCTACATACACTCCATGTTGTTTGACAATATAAAAGCTCCTAAAAGTTTAAGTATAAATAAACGCATAGCAATGGGGAAGTGAGAGATATTCTTTTAATCAATTTATACTCCAATCTAGACATACTCCTCCCTTTTACAAATGCTCTATACGATTTCATAACCAAGACATAAACAATATGCATGAATAGAAATTTATCTATCTACCTTAGTAGTCTGCAAGAGAATACCCACTAATGGTCCTGTTTTCGAATACCAAAATGGGAATTCAGGAGATTTTTTTTAACTTTTCCTCAGGGAGTTCAGCAAGAGTGAATAATACCCAATTCACTGCATTGCTACGAGTCAAAGCACTCAAGTCAGTGCAATTAACTTGGGAGCTCAGTCTCGTAACAAGGAAGTGACTCGAGAGGTTTCACTTCAAGTCACTGCATTACTCAGAGGCTGAGCTACCAAGTCAGTAAGAAGACTTGGAGTCTCATACTCTAAGTAACACAGTTACTCGAGATGCTGAACTCTCGAGTGTGTTGCCTGAACTGGTCAGTGAGAGGGATTCTCCCTGACCTGAGTACTTAACCAAAATTTTCTTTTAACAATGCTCTTAGTGAAAAGATTTTCACAACACTTTAGCAAATACTTTAAGAGATAAGAACACTCAATTTAACATGGTTCAAAGACTCAAGCTCCTACGTCCATGGCCTGATTTAATAGGAAATCCACTTACTGGGATTCTTGTTTTTAACGTTCCAAGGTGCACAGATACACTGGACTCACGCCACTCCCTGGGCTGCCTCTCCTTACTCACAAAACAACTTACTACCAACAAACCTAACAAGAGGGTTTTGGTTTCGGTTCGGTTTTCTCCAACTAGGTGAGGTTTTCCCTTACAATGTGTTAGCCTAAAGCTAAGATTGGGAAAACCTCTCTAAGCTAAGAGTTACAAGCTGAACACTCATTTGTGTATATATATGAACCCTAATGGTCAGTGTACAAGATGTGAATCGTGCCTCCTTATAACTCCCTTTGAAATTGCACTTAACACTCACACTTTCACAGCTCGTAGGTGTTGATTTTCTTACTTCACACACACTTGAAACGAAGCTATGAGCTCGTATTTATAATGTGGATTCAAATGTAACCGTTGGAGGAAATTACATTTGAATCCATACAATTAATAGTTTTAACCTCTTTTCTTGGAATGCGGCCTTGTCAGTGTCAGATTTGCTGCCTTGTGCTGATTGGTCCACGTGGACTGTATCCAACGGATCTTTGACTCAGTGGGTTAACCAAGTCCTACTGACTTTAGGTAGCTTCATCCTTCACTGACTTGATGATCTTCAGACTGAACGTCTTCAGTGTAGTTGTCCTTCAGAGACTGTTTGAATATCACTCCAAGAAGTTTGTCATAAGGCTGAATGACAAACTTCCCTGACCACAGTAGCCTGACTTCTTCAGGGCCTACTTGGTGCAGCACTGATCCTCCTGATCATGCTCTTCACTGAGTGGTCCACCTGACTTAGCTTAGATCAGCCAGATTTGTACTCAGTGGGACATCCTTCAGGCCTCTCTTCTGATTCAGGTTACAACACTGCTTCAGTTAGTTCTTCTTGGTGTCATCTTTATATCCTCAGACTGTGTCGCTGAGTTCCCCCTCGTTGAGTTCCCCCTCAACTGAGTTCTTCTCAACTGACAACCTATTTTACTGAGAAATAACCTAGCCTGACCTGAAACAAAAGATACAATCCTGATTGCTTTCAAACCTATTACAAGTGGTTTTGGAAAATCATCAAAACTAAACATATCCCAACAATTTCCCCCTTTTTGTTGATTCCAAAACTTCTAACCAAATGATTTTCTATTACAAGAATAATGTCTGAACACAAGTAATAGTTTGAAATATGTAGGAATTCCCATAATTTAAAACGTTTAAGATCTGTTCGGTTGACCATTTTTCTTAACAAAACTGGATCAGTGGTCATGTGAACAACCCGCTCTGATACCAATTGATGGTCCCGTTTTCGAATACCAAAATGGGAATTCAGGAGCAAAATTTTTTTTTTAACTTTTCCTCAGGGAGTTCAGCAAGAGTGAATAATACTCAAGTCAACTTTTCCTCAGGGAGTTCAGCAATAGTGAATAATACTCAAGTCACTGCATTGCTACGAGTCAAAGCACTCAAGTCAGTGCAATTGACTTGCGAGCTCAGTCTCGTAACAAGGCAGTGACTCGAAAGGTTTCACTTCAAGTCACTGCATTACTCAGAGGCTGAGCTACCAAGTCAGTGAGAAGACTTGGAGTCTCATACTCTAAGTAACACAGTGACTCGAGATGCTGAACTCTCGAGTGCGTTGCCTGAACTGGTCAGAGAGAGGGATTCTCCCTGACCTGAGTACTTAACCAAAGTTTTCTATTAACAATGCTCTCAGTGAACAGATTTTCACAACACTTTAGTAAATACTTTAAGAGATAAGAACACTCACTTTAACGTGGTTCAGAGACTCAAGCTCCTACGTCCACGGCCTGATTTAACAGGAAATCCACTAACTGGGATTCTTATTTTTAACGTGCCAAGGTGCACAGATATACTGGACTCACGCCACTCCCTGAGCTGCCTCTCCTTACTCACAAAAAAACTTACTACCAACAAACCTAACAAGAGGGTTTTGGTTTCGGTTGGGTTTTCTCCAACTAGGTGAGGTTTTCCCTTACAATGTGTTAGCCTAAAGCTAAGATTGGGAAAACCTTTCTAAGCTAAGAGTTACAAGCTAAACACTCATTTGTGTATATATATGAACCCTAATGGTCAGTGTACAAGATATGAATCGTGCCTCCTTATAACTCTCTTTGAAATTGCACTTAACACTCACACTTTCACAGCTCGTAGGTGTTGATTTTATTACTTCACACATACTTGAAACGAAGCTATGAGCTCGTATTTATAGTGTGGATTCAAATGTAACCGTTGGAGGAAATTACATTTGAATCCATACAATTAATGGTTTTAACCACTTTTCTTGGAATGCGGCCTTGTCAGTGTCAGATTTGCTGCCTTGTGCTGATTGGTCCACCTGGATTGTATCCAACGGATCTTTGACTCAGTGGGTTGACCAAGTCCTACCGACTTTAGGTAGCTTCATCCTTCACTGACTTGATGATCTTCAGTGGACTGAACGTCTTCAGTGTAGTTATCCTTCAGAGACTATTTGAAGATCACTCCAAGAAGTTTGTCATAAGGCTGAATGACAAACTTCCCTGACCACAGTAGCCTGACTTGTTCAGGGCCTACTTGGCGCAACATTGATCCTCCTGATCATGCTCTTCGCTGAGTGTTCCACCTGACTTAGCTTAGATCAGCCAAATTTGTACTCAGTGGGACATCCTTCAGGCTTCTCTTCTGATTCAGGTTACAACATGGCTTCAGTTAGTTCTTCTTCGTGTCATCTTGATATCCCCAGGCTGTGTTGCTGAGTTCCCCCTTGCTGAGTTCCCCCTCAACTGAGTTTTTCTCAACTGACAACCTATTCTACTGAGAAATAACCTAGCCTGACCTGAAACAAAAGATACAATCCTGATTGTTTCAAACCTATTACAAGTGGTTTTGGAAAATCATCAAAACTAAACATATCCCAACACCCACACTTGTAATTTGATCATAACTTCTCAACCAAAACCCAAATTGCAAAATCTAAAATTCATTAAAAACTAATCTCATATGATTTTCCTATATGATTGCCATGCAGCCTAATTCTTCTTCCTAAGCTAGAAAGGTTACCCATTTGCATAGGTTCCACCAAAACTGCAACCAATTATAATTGTCAATTTTCTTGGACTCCATAGTTCTCCCAGTTCACTGTGCAACACAACTCCCAAGTTTCTGGATGGCACATAATACACAATCTGTAGTATGGCCTTCATTAATAATTAAATGTAGTCGGAACAAAGACAATAGCTTTGGAGTGAAGTAATTTATTTAAAGCGAAGTAACAAATCATCATGTTATCAACTCATCGAAATATGTGCAATATATATTTGAAGTGAAGTTCTCAGTTGGCTGTCACTTTCCAATCAAGATAAATCAAACAAAATTAAGTAAAAAGACAAGTTCATTTTATGAGTAAAATGACAAAAATGGTATAAAGATATTAAACCAAACGAATCAATTAAATGCAAGAAGCATTAGATTTAAGCTTTAGGATATAACTATTACCTTTTCGTCGGAGAACAGTACGTCTTCGTCCACGTCTTTTTAGTCGTCCTTGTTCTACAACTAATCGAGTGTATTCGTAGACCGATGAAATTGGGTTATAAGAGAAAAACTTTACATTGATATTAACTCTGTCTATCTAAACACATTATTCTAATGGTTTCTCCTAAAATTTCCAGGAGATTAATACATATTGATCTAATCTACAACTATTTAATGAAAATCAATGTCTTTGGTCTATTAACAATTAATATTTTAAGCAACTTGGCGTTTCTTGATAATAATAATAATAGTATAATACAAGGACAGTAATTCAACTTTTTCCATGTACCAACTGCTACGTAGTCTTGTTTATATTATATGCTTTGTCTCCAAATGGATATATTATTTCACTTACTACATTATTTTATCAAATCATAATTTATCTTTTTTTACTATTTGAACAGACTTCATACCACATCAATTTATTATATTGTAGGGACACTATTTTCCAAGTTGAAAAACTAGGCGGACTAAAATCTAAATGGTTTAAAGTAAAGGAACAAAAAATAACCTTTACCCATAAAGTGAATCAACATAGGGAGACGAGGGTGACGGTCAATGGTGTTTTGCTCAGCATGAGCACAGCCCAGACACAGTGGACGTAGAGGAGGCGCTAGCATCGACAAGAACACCAAAAAAGATCTACAGTTAGCCGTAGATTGGATCAGTATCATTTAGAGATATGCCTAGCAAATATTTTGGACAAGTTATTAGAAACCTCAAATTACTTGCACATAAAATGATTTAATGTAAAATTAATGTCAAGCAATTACTAACATGAATAATTATGCCATATCTACTAAAATACTGATATTAAAATTTATAGAACCAAAGGTCTGCAACTGAACCAAAAATAACCTCAGGGACAATATCCAATTACTTGATAATCTTACTTTCGGATTCAGAGCTACTAATATTCTTTTAATTTATTATTTATTTTCTTCTAAAATTAAAGAAGCAGAGTGTGGAGCCCAAAGTTCTTTACTAATTACTGCTCTTGTACAAAGTAATACTATAGTTACAGCTAGTGGAGTTTTTCTGAAATTCGTTGATACAATTCCTTAGCTGCTACTGCAAGTTGAGGAATGAATTAGAGTATATGAACGTACATGAAGTCATTTCAGTTGCAATAATTGTCTCCATATTCAATTTAAAGTAATATGTGTCTACAAACATGATCTATATTGTTTGATGATTGTAATCCAAAGAGCAGACAAAAATTTGAGGTATGAGAATTACCCCAAAGCTGAAAGTACACAGTACATTTACACCAGGCAATGAGTTAGACAACCAAACAATACACCCACAAAATAAAAATTACATACTAACCTGGAAGTTTAATTCTATCAGCTATGCCCAGAAAAATATACCTTGTTAAAAAATTATATATTTTTGAAGGAGAAGACTTGAGTAGTGAGCTTTCGGATGAAAAATGAAGAAATTCGGGAATTCATCAGTTCACTTACAATGAGCAGATAAATCAAATGAAGAAAAAATGGGACTAGGATCAGAGACTATTTATGTGCATAGTTATATTAGAACCAAACATGAAAATAGAAGCACAATGCAACTACCTCAGGTTTTTTAGCAAATTTTAGAAAGCAAAGATTTTAGGAAGCACCTGAATGCATTGTCCCAACAATGGACATATATCTTTCTTCAATTTATCCCTGATCAAACCAAATATCTTCGTTAGAGAAGCATTCAACTGCTTGTAGAGCAAAATCATTGTTTGGGAAGAAATGATTCTGGAAAAGCTGTTAGTATACTTGCAAACACACCCTTACCCTCAAGAAAATGCCAAAGAAGAGAGACAATTTATGGAAGTACAAAATCTCTTTAGTTGAAGAATGAAAAATTTAAAGTACTGGGTATTTCGCCTCAACACTAATGTCAACAGCCTTCAAGAGATTGTAAAAGCAGAATTCTATGCATCCTTTGATAGATTTAACATATAATATATATTAGTCAATGAAACAGGCCAGGAGATTAACACCCAAAGATAATTAATATATGTATGATAGCTCATATGCTTTGAGCAAGTAGCAGGATCCATCCTATCACTACCAGATTTAGTTCATCATGATATATCCATAACTCATCTTAAAGTACATCATACCAGATTGCATGTATTTATTTTAGTAAATTATTGCACCATTTGAAGATCCGGGCAAACACTTAACCCTGGAGAAAGTTAAGAGAAAGATGCTCAACGCATGGAAAGCATTGAGGGGGAAATTTTGCTGGGAGATTAAAAATAAAGTCTTTCTTTGCTAACTAGTATAGGGACTATCCTAACCCCACATGCTTATACATATATCTACAAAGAATTTACATGGCACTGAGTTAATTGTAAATAAACAAGCACCGACAAAATACTTGGGGCATTAAATTCAATTATTCAAGGCATCTGGTCGTGTTCAAATTTTCTCTGGTCATGTTCAAATTTTCTCTGACTCCTGAGCATCAGTTCAACATTAATTCCTTATGGTTTATTGATTATTTTGTTTGCAAGTACTAGGTTTTCTTGTTATTGGATTTTCAGCAATTTACGCGTTTTCTAATTCAATTTTATCATTTTAGAACCAAAATTGAATTCATTTTTTTTTTACATGATTAACTCTCATAATGGAATTAGATGTAAATAATGGAAATTTCAATTAAATTATGTATTTCCAAGAAAACACAACTATGATTTACCATTTTAGCAACATAGAAGACAACTGAGCCTACCTCTTCTAAATGTAGACGATACGGAAACCTAACAAATGCGGTTTGCCAAATTCCTCAAGTAGTTGATATATCACATCCAAGAAGAAAAACCTAAAGTACCTTAGTATCATCAAGTTCAATTACGCAACTGAAACCTTTCCTTCTTAAGGAATCAACCTAGGATCTCAATTACAAGCCTATAAATTCACCGCTCATTTATTCAAAAAGTACTTAAAGTGATCAAAAGTAAACTAGTCACATCAGCATATGGATAAACTGATCAGAAAAAAAAACTCCTAGAATTATAACACGTAGCCATTAAATCTAAGAATCTAAACGTGGCTTCACGAACCCACTAAAACTCACCCATTATTCCTCCACACTCTGATTTGGAAAACACTAAAAACTGAAATATGGGCATCGCGAACCCTAGCGTCAACATCATGAAACAGATAAAGCTAAAAATAGGAGTAGAAACAAGAAAGAAATAGAGACCTGGAGAGTACTGGTGGCGAATTCGACGCCGATGGTGGATTTGGATTCCAAACAGAACTCATTTTCTAGTGAATCGAGAGAGCAAGTTGGATTTGCCGACGCTGGAATCGCCGATTAATATGACCTTAAATTAAAACTAAATTCAAATTTAGATTTGTCAAAATTAGGGCTAGGGCAAAAATTAGGGCTTAATTACCTGGGAAAATTTGACCTAGGCTATTCACAGTGGAGGACGAGCGAATGAACGGCGCAGCGGCGCTGAGAGAACGGACGGCGCGGCGGTGGTGGCGCTGAGCGAACGTGAAGGATGGGAAGTGCGCGGCCTGAACGTCGGGTGAGGGACGAAGTAAGGATGTGAGATTTTTTTCTAAGTGTGGCCTTTTATACCCTTTAATAATTGTATAAATAAAAAAATTATAAAAATAAATAAAAATATAAGACCACGAGATAAGACAACGGGGATTAATACCCATTGTCTTATATTGCGAGACATGTGTTAAGACCACGGGAAAAGACAACGAGGGCTTATCCCCGTTGTCTTTTATTGCGAACTCTGAATTTAAGACAACGGGGATACCTAAGACAACGGGCATAACACTTAAGACAAGGGTGAAAATAGATCCCCGTTATCTTTTCCCCGTTGTTGAAAGCCATTTCTGGCATAGTGATCTCCTGCAGATCTCTCAGTTGAGCTTCAATGGATGGAAGTCTCACTTCTTCAACTTTGTTGATGGCATGCTCAGGGGACTTAGATTGAGATTAGTTTTGGGTACCTCCAGGGTTGGATTTCCTGCATAAGACAAAGGATTAGCACGTTCCCCCTCAACCTCACTTCCTAGCCTAGCTTGCTCATCTATCTCCATTTGAGCTCCTTCATCCACACTCTTCTGACTCTCACTCTCTCTCTCTCATTTTCAACTTTATTTTTCTCAGCCAATTCGCCCTTTACAGGGACGATTGCTCTGATCTCAACCTCATTTTCTTTTTCCCTCTCTTTTTCAACTCCTCCTAATCCAGTCACCTCAGCTGACTCTAAAGCTACCACTGAGGGCTGTTGTGGAGTAGTTTCAGTAGACACCTCTACTGAACTACTCTTTGGAAATTTTGAGCCTCAGTATCCCTTACCTCGGATACATCCTTTGCTACTTCACCACTACCTTGCACTGCTGAAGTACCTTTCTCCAACTCTAACTCCTCCTCCTCCTTCTCCTTTACTTTCTCTGCCTCCTCCACCTTCTCATCCTCCTCTTTTGTTTGATGTAGACTTTGCCTCTTTGATCTTGTCCATCACCAGGCTCTGAAAAATCTTTTCATCACAGAGCAGCCTAGTTTTGGTGAGGCCAGTAAAGTCTAGCACCTCCTGCTCCTCCTTCTTCCATTCGTCAGCCTTCCCTCCTTCTACGGCCAACAAGATCTCTACCAGCCTCCTATCCTTGAGTTGGACAAGTAGCCTGGCCCTTAGGAACATGGCTTTCAGGGCAGGGTATTCATCCAACTCTGGATACTTCGTCTCCAGTGACTAGGCTACTTCATCCTTAAGAGTATCCAAGAAGGAGTACTCTTTTGCATCATCAGATGGCAAGAAAGGGGTGGGGGATCTGGGATCAGAGGGTTCCTCTTGGATGGTTTCAAGAGTGGAAGTTTGAGTTTGGTGTTCAGTGGGGTTGGGTTCAGATGGGGTTTGTTCAGAGGGGGTTGGTTCAAATGGGGTTTGTTCAGAGGGGGTTGGTTCAGTGGGTTTTGAGATTGTTTCAGTAGAGGCTTCAGATGGGGTGTCTTTTGAGGATCCACTTTCAGGTTGTTGAGAGCCTTCAGTGGTGGTTTGAGAGATTTTGGAGATGCGCTTGGTTTTGAGTGGGGTACGGGGTTTGGTTCTGATTTTGATGGGGGTAGGGGTAGGGGCATCAATATCAGTAGAGATAACGTTTGGAGAGGACTCAGGGTTACCTGATGATGAGTCATCAGTAGAGGTTGATATTCTTGCCTTCTTGGTGGTTTTGGTTGCTTCCTTCTCAGCAGCTCTCTTCTCCTTCCTTTTTGAGGCCTTTTCAGCGACCTCCTCTTTGTGCTTAGCCATCTTGTCACTCATCTTGACAAGTCTCTTCAGCTTAGTTTTCTTCCCTTCAGAAGGGCTCATCTTCTCCGTGTCTTCTACCTCCTCTGGGCTCTCCACACTCTCACTCAACTTCCTTCCTTCCAAGGTCTTTCCCGACTTAAATAGAGACTTTAAGTTGCTCCATTTTCTATTATCCTTCCAATCAACTCCAACATCTACGTTTTCAAATAGGTATGAGATTTTGGAGGCATAGTTGAGCTTGCTCGCCAGTTGTAGAGTCTTCTCCGATTGGAATTTCGTACGTTCTTTGTTCAAGGCATGGAGGAAGAACTGCTGCCAGTTGTATTCCTTCTCTTTGCTTTCCACAATAGCCTTCATCAGTCTCAGCTTTGGCTTACTGACTTGCTCGGAGCTTCCTTGGTTGGCCAGTATGCAATTCCCAACAATCTCGCACAGTACATTATATACTGGGATAAATACATTTTTGTTCTTCGTTGGGTGATACTTAACCTTTTTCTACATTATTGTGTATACCCAATCCTCCTCCTTATCGTGATACATGTATCCGGATTAGGGCCTTTTGATGGAAGACCAAACAACTCCTTCAAGTCGTCCCCTTCTAACTCAATCTCTTTCCTCACTTTTTGGAATTCCATAAGTTTCTCTCCATCTCGAACAATTTTCTTCTTCCTTTTCAGGAATAAACTGGATTTAATCTTGGAATCGGTGTTGTTGACACTGAAAAAGAATTCCAATACTTGCCTATCAAAACAGTTCTCAGGATGAACTGTTAAGAACTTTTCTAGCCCGGCGGCTTTAACCATCTCCAAGGCCTCCTTGATGTACCTGAACTCAGGCCTGGATTGTATTTCTGGGTTATTAAATAGAACATTGGGTTTGTACCAGAAATTATCTTTGTTGGTGAGGTGTTTAAGATTGAGTTTTGCCATTTGAAACTTGAAGAAATTTGATGAATTTCACAAAGGGTTTGATTTGAGAAGGATAGTGAATTTTGGACTTGAGAGATTTCGAAAATGTTTCAGAGACTGATATGTGGACCTTTTATATCTGGAATGAACGGTGAGATTAAAAGATTGATCAACGGCTGTGGTTGATTCAGATGAGATCGTGGATAGTTGAAAAGGTTGTAGGGAGTTTTTAAGATATTTGAACGGTTAGAAAAGAACTGCCTAAAATGGAAGGTGGGGATTAAAATGGTTGGTAGCTGGAAGGTCACATCATCCGGCTTTTAAGGCGCGTGAGATTAGAAACTGAAAAAGTTTTATTGACTTATACAGCGCGCATTAAATGCTCCATTTATCAAAATCTTTTCAAAATAGTGTAAAAAGATTTAATTTCTCAGAAAGTACTCATTAACATTTTTGGAAAAGAATTTATATTTTAAAACTAAGAAGCATTCAGTTTTGAAATACCATAAGTTAGGATATGATCGACCTCGACTGAAGTTGAACTTCCTCTGAGATTTGTAGCTCTTCTAAGATCTTTGACTCTACTGAAGTCACTTCTCCACTGATTTGAAAACATCTCTTCTAAGATTTTGATAAGACTTCTTTCTTACTCCCCTGGATCCAGAAGTCCAAGCTCTACTGACAATTCTTGAAACCTTGCTTCTGCCAAGGGTTTAGTGAATATATCTACCTTTTGTTTGTCAGTATGTATCTTGAGCATTTTGATATCCTTCTTCTCCATATGATCTCTAATGAAATGATGCCTTATATCCATATGTTTGCATCTTGTGTGGAGAACTGGATTTTCTGAAATAGCAATGGCACTATTGTTGTCACAGAAAATAGGAACTTCATTAGCAAAGATGTTGTAATCTCTCAGTTGTTGTCTTAGCCACAGGACTAGGTTTGGAGAACCAAAAATGATATCATCCACATAGATTTGCACCAATAGAGTGTCCTCTCCTTTTGTGATCCTGAAGAGAGTTCTATCTACTCTTCCTTTGATAAAGCCATGATCAAGTAAGAACTGAGATAAAGTATCATACCAAGCTCTTGGAGACTGTTTCAGTCCATATAGAGCCTTTCTCAGTCTATATACTTTGTGACTTTCTTCAAAACCTGGGGGCTGCTCCACATACACTTCCTCATTTAGTAATCCATTCAAGAAAGCACTCTTGACATCCATTTGATACACCTTGAACTTCTTGTGAGCAGCATATGCAAGAAATAACCTTATTACCTCAAATCTGGCCACCGGGGCAAATGTTTCATCATAGTCAAAACCTTCAACTTGAGAATAACCCTTTGCCACTAGCCTGTCTTTGTTTCTGACTATGAATTGGTTGAGCTCAAATCTGGCCACCGGGGCAAATGTCTGTCCACCAATTCCCACACTTGATTCCTTATGAATTGGTTGAGCTCTTCTTGCATAGTAATGATCTAGTTTGAATCCTGAAGTGCTTCTTCAATGGAACTTGGTTCCTGGTTAGATAAGAAACAACAAAACAAAGCACTTTCTCCATGAAAACTTCTAGTTTTGACTCCCGAGGTAGGATCACCTAGGATTTGCTCAACAGGGTGATCTGAGACACATGTTCTCCTAGACTGATGCCCTTTAGTAGAGGTTAACTCTTCTGAAGTTGAGTCACTAGATACAGGAATGAATTCAAATTCAGGAAATAAAACAAAGGGTTGAAGTCCTGTGTTGGGAAAATGTATAAGACTTAGTTTTGATTAGATGCCAAAATGTTCCTCCTAAGTTGTTTGTAAGTAAATTATTCAGTAGAGTTAGAGTTTAAATTAAACAGTTCAAAGTGTTAAGAACTGAAGTGCAGTTAGTAAAAACTAGAGTGTATTTCTAGTATGAAGTCTTGATGGTCCCGTTTTCGAAGGGCAAAATGGGAATTCAGGAGCAATTTTTTTTTTTAAAACCTTCGCGTCGCACCCTGACTGAGTTCAATGACGGAATACTCAAGTCACTGCGTTGCTAAGAGTCAGAGCACTCAAGTCAGTCCAAACTGACTTGTGAGCTCAGGCTCTTAACAAGGCAGTGACTCGAGAGACTGAACTCTCGAGTGCTATGCCTGATTCAGTCAGTGAGATGGATCTCCCTAACTGAAATGCTTAACCAAAGTTTCCTTTAACAAAACTCTTAGTGAGCTGATTTTCACAACACTTTGGTAAATACATGAAACTTAAAAACGCTCAGTTTAACGTGGTTCAGAGACTCAAGCTCTTACATCCACGACCTGATTTAACAGGAAATCCACTACATGGGATTCTTGTTTTTAACGTGTCAAGGTGCACTTACAACTGGACTCACGCCACTCCCTGGGCTGCCTCTCCTCACCTCACTACAAACCTAACATTCTCTGAAAGGGTTTAGTTTGGTTTGGTTTTCTCCAACTAGGTGAGGTTTTCCTTTACAATGTGTTAGCCTTGAAGCTAGATTAGGAAAACCTCTCTAAGCTAAGAGTTACAAGCTTGACACTCAATGAATATATGTGATAACCCTAAAGGTCAGTGTCGTGGGTGTGTAACACTTCCTTATGACTCCCTAACAACTAACACACCCTCACAACTTGTAGGTGTTTATTTTCTTCTTTCACACACATTACAACGAAGCTATGAGCTTGTATTTATAGTGTGGATTCAAATGTAACCGTTGGAGAAAATTACATTTGAATCCATACAATTAATGGTTTCAACTACTTTTCTTGGAATTCGGCCTTTGTCAGTGTCAGAGTTGCTGCCTCGTGCTGATTGGTCCACGTGGCCTGGATTCACGGATCTCTGACTCAGTGGGTTTGACTAAGACCCACTGACTTTAGGTAGCTTCCTCCTTCACTGACTGATGATCTTCAGTGGACTGAACGTCTTCAGTGTAGTTGTCCTTCAGAGACTGTTAGAAGATCATTCCAAGAAGTTTGTCATAAGGCTGAATGACAAACTTCCCTGACCACAGTAGCCTGACACCTTCAGGACCTACTTGGTGCAGCACTAATCCTCCTGATCATGCTCTTCACTGAGTGGTCCACCTGACCTAGCTTAGATCAGCCCGGTTTACACTCAGTGGGACATCCTTCAGGCTTCTATTCTGGTTCAGGTTGCAAGCAAGACTTCAGTCAGTTCTTCTGGGTGTCATCTTGATATCTTCAGGCTGTGTTGCTGAGTTCCCCCTCACTGAGTTCCCCCTCAACTGAACAGCCTATTCTACTGAAAAATGACTTAGTCTGACCTGAAATAAAAGATACTATCCTGACTGCTTTCAAACCTATTACATGTTGTTTTTGAAAATCATCAAAACTAAAACATATCCCAACAAGTCTGCTGAAGATGAAGTCCACTGAAGTGAAGTCCGCTGAAGACTAAGTGATCTGAGAAAGAAGTCAAAGTCTTGAATGTTTTCTAAGTGCATTCTCACTAAGACTAAATCTATCAGGAGAGGACGAAGGTCCACTGATAAAGAACTAACAAAGTACATTTATTGTTAAACATATTTAAAGCTGTTAGTTAATCAGGTTGGAACAAGGCAAAATGAATTTCAGTGAAGCTTACAATAAATGAAGGAATAAGAAGGTTCTCTCAGAGGAGTTCCACCTTAAAGCAAGACAAGAATCTGGGCATGCAGACTTAAGGTCCAATGAGAAGATGACACGTCAGTGTACCTTACTGACAGCCGACCTACCCCAGCCTGACAAGTACCAAAAGTCTTTCACCTAGCAATCTACAGAAAGTTGGTGAACAGGCATGGTTTTTACAGTCATTTCTTGACAAGACTTAAAGCTTCAAATAGAGCCGTTTGAACCAATCAGATACAAGAAGACTTACTTGAGAAGATTCAAATCCAACAGGAAGATTTTCAAGGAAGCCTATAAATACAGAAGGACGTGCACTTTTACAAAGTACGGGAAACTCACAAGATCAAAGCTATCTCTACATTCATAACCATCTAGAAGCACTCGAAATTATCATTGTTTCCCAAGTGTTTCACAGTTGTAGAGAGCCTAACAAACCTTCTGTAACCAAGCTTAAAAAGCTATATCCAAATCTTAGAAAGAGATAATCCAATCCTAAGCATTGAGCTAAACTTGTAAGGATTATCTCAAAACCCTACTCAGTGTTTAGGTTGAGAGCTAGTGTTAAGTGGTGTTAGTAAGCTGATTGTTGTATCAGTCTGAAAGCTGGTTTGTTTTGGGAACTAGGACCTGGAATTTCCTAGTGATCAATCATCCTAAGAGAGGAGAAGTTGATCAGTGCACCTTGGCACCATAACACAAGGAATTCCAAGTGAAAGGAATTCTCCTGTTTTATCAGGCCAGTGGACGTAGGAGATTTATCTCTGAACCACTTTACATCTTGTGTACTTACATTCTGCTATTTCATAAGTGTATGCTAATCTCAAGTTTATCAAAGTAAAACGAGTTTTTTAAAGGGCTCACTAATCCGCGTCTGAAAGCTAATTAGATAGTAGTTCAACTGAAAGTCTTAAGCTTTCAGTGGAGGTATTATCTCAGTAAGCTTTCACAAGTAACTCTCAGCAGACCTCAAGTCCACTGACGAGCTACGGTCTTAAGTAACCTGATAAGTTTTTATAAGAAGTTTTAATTTGTAATCACAGGTGTATTCCCCCCCCCCCCATACACCTGTTTACTCATTTCGGGACTAACAATTGGTATCAGAGCAGTGGTTCAAAAGACCATTGTTCTAAGTATACCTTGTGCTTAAAGGTATTTTATTAAGGTCACCTGAATTGATCTTTTGATAAACTTGTTTTTATACTATGGCTGACAATACAGCTAGGGTTGCACCACCAGCAGAGAACAACATGGGAATTAATCCCTTGAACCATATGTCTCATCACAAGCTTCCACAATTCTCAGTGGAAAACTATGATTTCTGGAAGATCAGAATGAGAGCTCATCTTGCCTGTGTGCATGATGAAATGTTAAGGGTTATTACTAAAGGTCCATTTGTTTTTATGACACCTAACCCTAGAACTACAGCTGAAACTATTGCAGATCCTAGAGAAGAATGGCCCAAAGATGAAGATAATTTCACTGCAGATGAGAGGAGGAGAAACAACCTCAACTTCATTGCCATGAACATTCTCTACACCACTATTCCAGATTCTGTAATGGGAAGAGTAATCCACTGCAAGACTGCAAAGGAACTATGGGACACTCTTGCTCTCATGTGTGAAGGAACTGACAAGATAAAGGAGAACAAGCTTTCAGTAGCTGTTCAAAAGTATGAGCAGTTCACCATGGAGGCCACTGAGACAATTGACCAGCTTGATGGGAGGTTCACTGACATCATGAATGAGATAAATTCTTTGGGAAAGGTCTACACCAAAAGAGAAGTTGCCTTAAAGATCCTGAGAGGTCTAACCTCAAGATGGGATGTGTACTCTGTGATGATGCAGAATACCAAGGATCTATCCAGCATGTCTATGCAACAGGTATTCTCTAAACTTAAGGCTTATGAGTTTGATCTGAACAGGAAAAGGGCTCCTGATGAGACCTCAGCTGAGAAGGGAGTTGTCTTCAAAGCTAAGGAGTCTGAGCAAAATCCCCAAAGCCTCAGAAGAGAACAAAGGCAAGTAAGTCTCAAAGCAAGGCTGAGATGCAGGAGGAACTCAGCCTGATGGCTAGAAGGTTTGAACAACTTAACAGACGCTTTGGCAAATATAAGAGATTTTACAGGGATAACAGGGAAGGTAGAAGTTATCCACAAAAGACTACCAGAGAAGGAGAGAAAAGCTCATCTGAGCTGGAAAAGAAGAAGGAATACAAGAATTACACCAAGGCTAAAGGATCATCATCAAAGACCAGAGAGTCCACTGAGAAAAATAATGATGATGCCAACAGGTGTTTTCAGTGCAAGAAGATTGGGCACTTTCAATATGATTGTCCTCAACTGAGCACAAAAGAAAGAAGAGAAAGGCAAGCCAAAAGAGACAGAAGATATGGAGAAAGGAAAGCCATGATGGCTGGGGATGTTGATGAAAACCTGGAGTCACCTGATGAACTGTTCTCTGACAGCAGTGAAGATGACATGTGACTCATGGCAAGAGAAGAACCAGAGGTACAATCTAAACCATCCATTTCTCTAGAACACACACCTGAGCTAAGCTCAGAGTCAACTGAGGAACTCAATCTTCAGTCCGTTTTGGAACAATTGATGATTGATTTCTCAAGGTTGCAAGAAACGAGTCTCTGTCTTCAAGATGAAAACAAACAACTCTTGAGTAAAAACTCCAAGTTAATTGAGTCTGGGAATCAAGCAGATCTGAACTCAGCCAAATCTACCATAGAACTGACAAAAGAGGTGGAAACCCTCAGGAGTCAAGGAAATGGTAGAGATCAACTGATAAAAGATCTCAATGAATCTAAGACAAAGTTAACTAAATAGAACTTAAAATTGGTAAGCCAAATAAAGGATTCTCTCCTGAAAATTGATGTCTTACAAAAATCTGAAGAAACCTTGTTAAAAAAGATTGTTGCTCTAAACAAACCCTCTCTTGCCATAGAGGAGATCCAAAATTTTCAAACCAATCCTAATAACAAGTGTGTGATAGGCTTTATTCCAAAACCTTCAGAAGGTCCTCTGAGTGTTGCTTCTTCAAGTGGCACAAAGAGAGTTTTTGTCAAGTCTGTGACTTTTCAAACACAGACTGTGGATAAAGGAAAAAGACCAGCTGAGATCACTCAAAAGAAAAGTCAATCTAAGCCAAAACCAAATGGAAAGGCTCAAGTGACTTATCAGACTAGATCTCAGCAGAGGTACTATCAGCCGAGGTCTTCACAGATGAAGCAACCTCAGCTGAGAGCACCCAGGCATGAGCAGTCCTCAAGAAATAACTCATATGGAAGACCTAGTCCTTTTGTGCCTAAAGGAAAAGGTCCCTCATACCTTTATAAACAAAAACCAAGACCTGGTGCACCCAAGCCAAAGAGAAAGAATGTGAAGAAGGTTCCTGTTCCTTCAAAGGCTGACACCCATAGAAAGTTTACTCCCAAGGCACCTAGGGAGATAACAATCTATGTAGATGTTTATGGAAGACAAATTAGCCAATCTAAAGTGATTAGAACAGTGAGGCAAATTTGGATTCCGAAAGGTACAGCTAACCTTGTAGGACCCAACACCAAATGGGTACCTAAAGCTTGATCTGTGATTGCAGGGCTCAGTGGACCTCAACAAAGGAGAAGCTCTTATATCATCAGTCTGGTACTTGGACAGTGGATGTTCTAGGCACATGACTGGCAACAAAGATCTCCTGACAGAATTTGTTGAGAAAGAAGGTCCACAAGTCACTTTTGGTGACAACTCTCAAGGAGCCACTAAAGGTTATGGTACCTTAATAATTGGCTCAGTAAGAGTAAGCAATGTATCCTTTGTCAGTGGACTTAAGCATAATCTTCTGTCCATAAGTCAATTTTGTGATAAAGGATACAGTGTTGAATTTTCATGTAACCTGTGTTTTGTTAAGAATGTATCTTCACAACAGGTATTACTAACTGGGTCAAGAAAGGGAAATATCTATCTTGCATATTGGAAGTCTTGCACACCAAATACATGTCTTATTGCTAAGAGCTCAACTGACACTAACTGGTTGTGGCACAAAAGGCTAAGTCATCTGAACTTCAAGATGATGAACAGGATAGCAAGACATGGACTGGTAGAAGGAATGCCAAATGAAGTATACAACAAAGAACATATCTGTAAAGCCTGTCAGGGGGGAAGCAAGTAAAGGCATCTTTCAAAAGCAAAGTAGCAACCTCTACTGACAGAGTACTTCAACTGTTACATATGGATCTTTTTGGTCTAGTAACCCCTGTAAGTATCAATGGGAGAAAGTATACACTTGTTATTGTTGATGACTTCTCTAGGTACACATGGGTAATATTCCTTGCAAGCAAAAAGGAGACTCAACTGAGACTGCCAGAGCTCCTGAAGAAAGTTAGCAATGAAAAGAGCCTGAACATTGTAAAGATAAGATCAGATAAGGGCACTGAATTCATAAATTCTATTATATCTGATTATTGCAAAGATTTAGGTATTTCACATGAGACATCAGCTGCAAGAACTCCACAACAAAATGGAGTAGCTGAAAGAAGAAATAGGACTCTCAAGGAGGCAGCAAGGACAATGTTAGCTGAAGCTCAGGTTCCTAAAAGATTCTGGGCTGGAGCTATTAATACTGCTTGCCATACTCAAAACAGATCCATGGTAACCAAACATCAAGGAAAAACTCCATATGAGTTATGGAATGGCAGAAAGCCACAGGTATCTTACTTTCATATCTTTGGTTGCAAGTGTTTCATTCACAACAATGGGAAAACTCAACTGAAAGCTTTTGATAGCAAAGCTGATGAAGGAATTTTCTTAGGATATTCCCAAATCAGTAGAGCTTCAGAGTTTACAACTGTAGAACTCTTGTTGTGGAAGAAACACCTCATGTGGTATTTGATGAATCTACTTTTGAGTCCAGAAGTAAGGAGAATGAGGATGTGATAAGCAAAAGGCTGACTAGACTGAGTATCAAATCAAAAGGATATCCTGAGAATTGTGTTGATATATTCATTCCAACCTGGGACAACCTCAATGATCAACAATCTCAAAATCAGACCACTCCTCAAGGCTCACCTGAGAGCTCTCCTGAAGATGTAACTGAACTGATGAACACCATCCCAGTTCAAGAGGTAACAGATGTCAATGAAGATGTGGTCACAGCTGAGATATTCACTGAACCCATCATTCAAGGGGGAACCAATGAAATTACCATTGAGAATGAGAATACCTTGAATGATGACTCAGGACTTCAACCCTCTGTTTTATTTCCTGAATTCGATTTCATTCCAATATCTAGTGACTCAACTTCAGAAGAGTTAAACTCTACTGAAGGGCATCAGCCTAGGAGAACTTGGCTCTCAGATCACCCTGTTGAGCAAATCCTAGGTGATCCTTCCTCAGGAGTCAAAACTAGAAGTTTTCATGGTGAAAGTGCTTTGTTTTGTTGTTTCTTATCAAACTAGGAACCAAGTTCCATAGTAGAAGCACTTCAAGATTCCAACTGGATCATTGCCATGCAAGAAGAGCTCAACCAGTTCACAAGGAATCAAGTTTGGGAGTTGGTGGACAGACCATATCACTGCAATGTGATAGGAACCAAGTGGGTATTCAAGAACAAGAAGGATGAGAATGATATCATAGTCAGAAACAAAGCCAGGCTAGTTGCAAAGGGCTACTCTCAAGTTGAAGGATTTGACTATGATGAAACATTTGCCCCAGTAGCCAGATTGGAGGCAATAAGGTTATTTCTTGCCTATGCTGCTCACAAGAAATTCAAGGTGTACCAGATGGATGTTAAAAGTGCCTTCTTGAATGGAGTACTCAATGAAGAGGTCTATGTGGAGCAACCCCCAGGTTTTGAAGAAAGTCACAAAGTATATAGACTGATGAACGCTCTATATGGACTGAAACAGGCTCCAAGAGCTTGGTATGATACTTTGTCACAATTCCTTTTGGATCATGGTTTTATCAAAGGAAGAGTTGATAGAACTCTCTTCAGGATCACAAAAGGAGAGGACACATTGCTGGTTCAAATCTATGTGGATGATATCATCTTTGGTTGTCCTAACCAAGTCCTCTGTGAGAAATTTTCTCAACTGATGAAGGGAAAATTTGAGATGTCAATGATGGGAGAAATGAATTTCTTCCTAGGACTTCAAGTCAAGCAGTCCACTGAAGGAATCTTCATCAACCAAGCCAAATACACAAGGGAGCTGATCAACAAGTTTGGATGCCAGACCAGCAAGGTTGCAAGGGTTCCACTCAACACCAACACCAAGATGGAACCAGATGAAGATGGTGAATCAGTAGACCAGACTCACTACAGAGCCATTATTGGATCTCTACTGTATCTCACAGCAAGCAGGCCTGATATCACATTTGCAGTTGGCATTTGTGCTAGATATCAAGCAAATCCCAAGAAAAGTCACCTGGAAGCTGCCAAGAGGATTCTCAAATATCTTAAGGGTACTGTGAATATGGGATTGTGGTATCCCTCAGATGACAATCTAGAACTCACAGGATACTCAGATGCTGACTATGGAGGATGCAGAATTGATAGAAAATCAACCTCAGGCACTTGTCAATTCTTGGGAAGTAAACTGATTTCTTGGTTTTCCAAGAAACAAAATTCAGTAGCCACAAGCACTACTGAAGCTGAGTATATAGCAGCTGGAAGTTGTTGTGCTCAAATTCTTTGGCTAAGACAACAACTGAGAGATTACAAGATCTTTGCCAATGAAGTCCCTATTTTCTGTGACAACAATAGTGCAATTTCTATTTCAGAAAATCCAGTTCTCCACACAAGATGCAAACTTGTGGATATAAGGCATCACTTCATCAGAGATCATGTGGAAAAGAAGGACATCAAAATGCTCAAAATCCACACTGACAAGCAGAAGGCAGATATCTTCACTAAACCTTTGGCTGAAGCAAGGTTTCAAGAGTTGTCAGTGGAGCTTGGACTCCTAGATCCAGGAGAGTAAAGAAAGGATACCATCTCAGAAGAGTTATCTTGAACTCACAGTGGAGGTTCATATTCAGAAGAGGACTCTTCTCAGTCGAAGTCTCCTCATCTCAGAAGTGGTTTGAATATCAGACGAGGTCAAACCTCAGTGGAGGTCAAAAGCTTTTTACTTATGTTATTTCAAATTTAAAGCCTCTTAGTTTTAAAGAATATATTTGGTTTTCAAAAACTTACTAATGAGTGCTTTCTGGGAAATTAAATCTTTTTTTCACTGTTCCGAAGAGATTTTGGTATGGCAAGCATTTAATGCGCGTGGTACAAGTCAGACATGCTTTTTCAATTACCTATCTCACGCGCCCTAAAAGCCGGATGATGTGACCTTCCGGCTACCAACCTTTTCAATCCATATCATCCATATTTGACGGTTCACTCCTAACCGTCTAGATCTATCAAAAAACTCCCCACTACCCCTTTTCATCTATCCACGACTTTTTACTAAAATCAATCTCAGTCGTTGATTGCTGGATTAGATCCAACCATTTATTTCTCTTATAAAAACCCCAAACTTAAGCTTGCAAACCTTTTCGAAAACTCTTTCAAGCAATCTCTTACTATCTATCCTACACACTCTGCAATTTTTTTTCTCTCAAACCCTCTTGTTCAAATGGCAAAACTAAATCTTAGTTTCCTTACCAATAAGGATAACTTCTGGTATGAACCCATTGTGGTGTTTGATACCCCAGAGATTGAGACAAAACCTGAATTTGCCCATATCAAAGAAGCCCTGGATATGCTCAAATCTGTAGGGTTAGAAAAATTTCTATCTGTTCATCCAGAGAACTGTTTTGACAGACAGGTTCTTGAATTCTACAACCATGTCTCCAACTCAGACACAAGGATCAGGTCTCATCTGATCTTGCAAAGGAAGAAGACAGTTATGAGAGATGACATGGAGGTCACAGAGCACCAAAAGATAAAGAAGGAGATTCGTGTGAGCGGAGAAGTTCTGAAGGAGCTATTTGATCTTCCTTCTGAAGGTCCCAATCCAGACACGTGCATAGTGGATAAAGAGGAGGAATGGGTTAATACCATTATGCAGAGGAAGGTGAAATATAGCCCAACCATGAATAGAAGTATACTCCTGCCAGTATACAATATTCTGTGTGAAGTTGTGGGTAAATGCATACTGGGGAACCAAGGAAGTACTGAGCAAGTGAGCAAGCCAAAGCTCAGACTGATGAAGGCCATTGTGGAAAGTAAAGAAAGGTCTTTCAACTGGCAACAATTCTTTCTGAGGGCCTTGAACAAAGAGAACTCAAAGCTCCAACCAGACAAAACTCCCCAACTATCAAGTAAGCTCAATTATGCTACAAAAATCTCTTACTTGATAGAGAATGTAGATCTGGGAGTGGATTGGATCCCTGATAGAAAGTGGAGCAATTTGAAAGCCCTATTCAAGTCTGGAAAGAATCTTGAAGGGAGGATGATTAAGCCTGGTTGAGGAGGAGGAAGCTGCCCCTGCTGAAGGGAAGAAAACCAAGCTGAAGAGGAGGCTGGTAAAGTTGAGTGACAAAATGGCTCAACATAAGGAGGCTGAGGCAGAGAAGGCCTCAAAGAAGGAAAAGAAGAGGTCTTCTGAAGCAGAGAAGAAGGTTGCCTCGAAGAAAGTCAGAATCACCAACTCTACTGATGAGTCATCATCAGGTAACCCTGACTCTTCACCTCATATAACCTCAAATGAGTCTGACTCAGATGCCCCTGTCCCTGCTCCTACCCCCATTAAACCCAAAACCAAACCTCGCACCCCAGCCAAAACCAAACGCATCTCCAAAATAACTCACACTCAAACCCCCACTGAAGGCTCTCAACAGCCTAAAAGTGGATCCCAAACTACCTCCCCTGAGGCATCTGCTGAAGCATCCTCAACCCCATCTGACCCCATTCCCTCAACCCCTACTGAACAAACCTCCACTGAAACCCCATCCCAAACTTCTTCTGAACCAAATCCACCTGAAACCCAAACCTCAACTCACCTGGAATCTATTCTAGAAGAACCCACCGATATCAGATCCCCTACCCCTTCCCTTCCTTCAGACGATGAAGAAGAGTACTCATTCTTAGACACCCTTAAGGATGAGGTTGCTTACTCTTTGGAGTCTAAATACCCTGACTTGACAACTTCCCCACACTCAAGGCTATATTTTTTAGGCTGCGACTCATTGTCCAGCTCAAGGATAGAAGACTTGCTGAAATCCTTCTAGCTGTAAGAGGCAGCAATGCAGAGGAGTGGAAGAAGGAGGAAGCTAAAGTGCTGCAATTTGCTGGGATGCACAAGACCAGACTTCTCTGTGATGAGAAGATCTTTGAAAGTTTGGTCTTGGAGAAGATTGCTGAGACCAAGAAGGGAGATGAGGTGGAGAGGGCTGATGTTGGTGAGCAAGAGAAGTCAGCTGAGGTGATAGCTAAAGGAGAGGAGGTGAAGGAGAAAGAGGAAAATGTACAAGGAGGAGGGACCTCACCAAGGTAAGGTGATGGTGAGGTAGCCAAGGATGTATCCAAGGCAAGGGATACTGAGGCTCAAAATTTGCCACATGAGAGTCCAGTAGAGGTGTCTACTGAGATTCTCCCACAACAGCCCTCAATGGTGACTAAGGAGTCAACTGAGGTGTCTGGAATCGAAGGAGTTGAAAAAGAAAAAGCTGAGGGTAGTGAGAAAGATGTGGAAATCACTGGAGTTGTGAGTGGTCAAATAAAAGCAATCATCCCTGTAAAGGGTGAATTGGCTGAAAAAATCATAGTTGAGAAGGAGAGTGAAAAGAGAAGTAAGATGAGTAAGGAGGGGGGAGTTCCAATGGAGTTAGAAGCTACAGGTGACTTAGGTGGTGAGACTGAGGGAGGAAGATCTAACACTATCTTAAATGCAGGTACTCAAACTGATGAGATCCCCCCAGTCCAGGTCAACCTAACTCCCCTGAGGGATGCAGTGCTTAAACTCCAAGATGAAAGGCTTCCTGCTCTTGAAACTCAGCTGAAAGATGTTCAAGAAGTTGTCCAAGAGGAGGTAGACGAAATGGTCATACTCTCAGACCATGTTGATGAATTGATGGAGTCCACAACTACTTCACTTCAAAATCTAACCCTGAGGGTGCAAGACTCAACTCAGATGGTGTCTGACCTAGTTGAAGGCAACTGTGTTCTCATGCTAGAAGGTCTGAAGAACCTGGAGAAGAAGGAGGAAGAAGCCAGAACTCAATTCCTGAAGGACTCAATAGAGAACGTGTCCATCAACCTAAAGTCTTCTGTTGAAGCTTTCTCAACCGACCTTTTTGGGAAGGTTGAAGGGTTATGGAACCAAAAGATGCAGGAGTTCGAGGCAAAGCACGAAGAACTTGGAGCCAAGCTTGGTGAAGTTCTTAAGAAAGCTGCTGAGGACTTCCCAACTCAGGAAAAGACCAATGTGCTGATTGATGAGAAGCTGGCCCAATTTGTGAAATTTGGTCAAACTGCTGGAGCCGCACTAGAAAGAATGGAAGATGAAGTTGACCACTGCTCGACTGAACTTAAAGCGATCGCTCACGATCAGCTGAAGTTAAACATCACTGTGGCTGAGTGCATGATTAATGCCGGAAAGGGGGGAAGAATGATATCTTCTAAGGAGCTGAAGGCTGATCCAAGGAACAAAATACAAATCATCCTTGAGACCCTGGAGTTCGAGAGAGGTCAACAAATCAAAAGCACCATTAAGAAAGTTGATGCTGAGGCCCAGAAGCTGGCTGAAGAAAAGAAGGGCAAGGAGACAACATCAGAAGACCTCACAAAGTTCAAGGAAGCTCAACTGAAGGAGAAGGAAGAGAGAGCTGCAAAGAAGGGGGAACCTGCAAAGAGGAAGGCAGCTGAAGTCCTCTCAGCAGAGGTTGCCAAAAAGACAAGAACCTCAGGGAGGTTGGCAGCTAAGTCCACAACCTCTACTGATGAAGTTGAGGTACTCCCCATTCTTAACCCTGATCCTTTATCTTCTGAAATTCCTAAATTTGCCCCCACCCGAGTCACGGAGCTCACTGAGCTAATCAAAGAGGCTGGAGGAATGAACGAAAGAGCAAGGAAGCTAACAGCCCAACAGCAGGAGAGGAGAGATAAGGTGGTTGGGAAGATGGAAACCATTGCAGAGCTAGCTGAAAGGAAGAAGCAGGAGAGGCTAGCCACTTTTGACAAAACTACTTCTAAGAAATTCAGAAGTGGTTATCTAAAGTGGGCTGCCAAACTGAAGAAAGACAAGATCACACCATCTCAGAACAGATTTCCTCACCATGATGCCTGGGTCCCCAAGAAGCTCAATGATGCTTGGGAGACTGCTAAAAGGGAATTCGTTTATTCCTTTTATGTCAGTGGAGAGTTAGGAAGGGACAATGCACAAGAAGTCTTCAACTCATGGTTGTTTGATGCCTATCCCAAACTCTATCCCGAGATCAGTGGTGCTTGGAATGATGCCTTCCCTGATCAAGCCCTAAAGGCCCCTGAGCCAATCACCTACTGGCCTCCCCAAGATGCAACTGGTGCTATTAACAGAGAAAGGATCACTGAAGAGTGGACATCCTTGTGTGAGCACCTTGGACTCAGAGGACATTCGAAGGAGATGATGGAGAGGAAGAATGAGCTGAAGATCAGAGTCTTCAAACAATATGGACTTGAACCTTTGTTTGAAACCATCTGAAGTTGGTAAGTGTTTTTGCTGGGCATTTGTTTATAAGTCCCAGATGTTCTTAAGTTTGAACTTTTGATAGTAGACTTCTTGTAATATGTACTTCATCTATTTATCAAGAAATATTTATCAAGAAATGAACTCTACTGATGTTTTGCCCAAGATAATATCTCATTATCATTTAGGCTTTTGTACTTGAATGTTTTTACTTACAAAATCCTTGAACTTTATGTCATCTGAAGAACCTCATCTGAAAGAAGATATGTAATAAGATAGGTTCCGGCATAATCAAAAAGGGGGAAATTGTTGGGAAAATGTATAAGACTTAGTTTTGATTAGATGCCAAAATGTTCCTCCTAAGTTGTTTGTAAGTAAATTATTCAGTAGAGTTAGAGTTTAAATTAAACAGTTCAAAGTGTTAAGAACTGAAGTGCAGTTAGTAAAAACTAGAGTGTATTTCTAGTATGAAGTCTGCTGAAGATGAAGTCCACTGAAGTGAAGTCCGCTGAAGACTAAGTGATCTGAGAAAGAAGTCGAAGTCTTGAATGTTTTCTAAGTGCATTCTCACTAAGACTAAATCTATCAGGAGAGGACGAAGGTCCACTGATAAAGAACTAACAAAGTACATTTATTGCTAAACATATTTAAAGCTGTTAGTTAATCTGGTTGGAACAAGGCAAAATGAATTTCAGTGAAGCTTACAATAAATGAAGGAATAAGAAGGTTCTCTCAGAAGATTTCCACCTTAAAGCAAGATAAGAATCTGGGCATGCAGACTTAAGGTCCAATGAGAAGATGACACGTCAGTGTACCTTACTGACAGCCGACCTACCCCAGCCTGACAAGTACCAAAAGTCTTTCACCTAGCAATCTACAGAAAGTTAGTGAACAGGCATGATTTTTACAGCCGTTTCTTGGCAAGACTTAAAGCTTCAAATAGAGTCGTTTGAACCAATCAGATACAAGAAGACTTACTTGAGAAGATTCAAATCCAACGGGAAGATTTTCAAGGAAGCCTATAAATACAGAAGGACGTGCACTTTTACAAAGTACGGGAAACTCACAAGATCAAAGCTATCTCTACATTCATAACCATCTAGAAGCACTCGAAATTATCATTGTTTCCCAAGTGTTTCACAGTTGTAGAGAGCCTAACAAACCTTCTGTAACCAAGCTTAAAAAGCTATATCCAAATCTTAGAAAGAGATAATCCAATCCTAAGCATTGAGCTAAACTTGTAAGGATTATCTCAAAATAGTTGGAACCAAAACCCTACTCAGTGTTTAGGTTGAGAGCTAGTGTTAAGTGGTGTTAGTAAGCTGATTGTTGTATCAGTCTGAAAGCTGGTTTGTTTTGGGAACTAGGACCTGGAATTTCCTAGTGGTCAATCATCCCAAGAGAGGAGAAGTTGATCAGTGCACCTTGGCACCATAACACAAGGAATCCCAAGTGAAAGGAATTCTCCTGTTTGATCAGGCCAGTGGACGTAGGAGATTTATCTCTGAACCACTTTACATCTTGTGTACTTACATTCTGCTATTTCATAAGTGTATGTTAATCTTAAGTTTATCAAAGTAAAACGAGTTTTCTAAAGGGCTCACTAATCCGCGTCTGAAAGCTAATTAGATAGTAGTTCAACTGAAAGTCTTGAGCTTTCAGTGGAGGTATTATCTCAGTAAGCTTTCACAAGTAACTCTCAGCAGACCTCAAGTCCACTGACGAGCTACGGTCTTAAGTAACCTGATAAGTTTTTATAAGAAGTTTTAATTTGTAATCACATGTGTATCACCCCCCATACACCTGTTTACTCGTTTCGGGACTAACATCCTGAGTCATCATTCAAGGTATTTTCATTCTCAATGATAGTGTCATTAGTTCCCCCTTGAATGATGGGCTCATTGGATGTCTCAGTTGTGACCACATCTTCATCGACATCACTTACCTCTTGAACTGGGATGGTGTTCATCAGTTCAGTTGACTGATCAGGAGACCTTTCATGTTGGGTTATGGTTTAGTTTTGATGATTTTCCAAAACCTCATGTAATAGGTTTGAAAGCAGTCGGGATAGTATCTTTAGTTTTAGGTCAGGCTAGATTATTTCTCAGTAGAAAATGCTGTCAGTTGAGAAGAACTCAGTTGAGGAAGCACTTAGTTGAGGGGGAACTCTCTGACACAGTCTGAGGAAATTAAGATGACATCAAGAAGAACTGACTGAAGCCATGGCAGAAGACCTGAACCTGAAAGAGAAGCCTGAAGGATGTCCCACTGAGTATAAACCTGATTGATCTAAGCTAAGTCAGTGGACTACTCAGTGAAGAGCATGATCAGGAGGACCAGTGCTGTACCAATTAGGCCCTGAAGGAGTTAGGCTACTACTGTGGTCAGGGAAGTTTGTCATTCAGCCTTATGACAAACTTCCTGAAAAGATCTTCAAGAGTCTACTGAAGGACAACTACACTGAAGACAGCTGTGTCTACTGAAGATCATCAAGTCAGTGGAGGATAAGCTATCTGAAGTCAGTGCGCCCTGATCAAGCACACTGAACCTAAGATCCGTTGAATTCAGTCCACATGGACCAATCAAGTCAAGACAGCATGTCTGACACTGACAATGCCACATTCCAAGAAAAGTAGGTGAAACCTATCAATTGTATGGATTAAAATGTAATTTCCTCCAACGGTTACATTTGAATACACACTATAAATACAAGCTCATAGCTGCGGTTTGAAGTGTGTGAGGTAGAAAAATCAACACCTACGAGCTGTGAAGGTGTGAGTGTATATTGCGTATTATGGGAGATATAAGGAGGCACGTTTAACACCTTGTTCACTGACCATTAGTGTCTTCATATATACACAAATGAGTGTTCAGCTTGTAACTCTTAGCTTAGAGAGGTTTTTCCAATCCTAGCCTTGGGCTAACACATTGTAAGGGAAAACCTCACCTAGTTGGAGAAAACCTAACTGAAACCAAAACCATTGTCAGGTTGTTGGAAGTAAGTTGTTTTGTTGAGTTTTGTAAGAAAGCAAGATCTGAGTTGATAGATCTGGGTGCACCTTGGCACGTTAAAAGCAAGAATTCCAGTTAGTGGATTTCCTGTTAAATCAGGCCGTGGATGCAAGAGCTTGAGTCTCTGAACCACGTTAAACTGAGCGTCTTTATTATTTAAAGAACTTACTAAAGTGTTGTGAAAATCTGCTCCCTGAGAGCATTGTTAAAGAAACTTTGGTTGAGTAATTTAGTCAGGGAGAACCAATCTCACTGACATGCTTAAGCAAGCACTCGAGAGTCGAGTATCTCGAGTCACTGCGTTGCTTAGAGCATGAGTCTCCAAGTCTCCACACTAACTTGGTAGCTCAGCCTCTAAGCAGTGCAGTGACTTGATGTGTAACCTCTCGAGTCACTGCCTTGTTAAGAGCCTGAGCTCGCAAGTAAGTTGCACTGACTTGAGTGCTCTGACTCTTAGCAATGCAGTAACTTGAGTGTTCCCTCACTTAACTCATTCAGGGTGCGATGCAGTGTAAAAAAAATTTGCCATCTCTTAAATTCCCATATTTTCAGTGTTTGCGAAAGCAATTCCGTGACCATCAATTGGTATCAGAGCATGTTGTTCACATGACCACTGATCCTGTTTTGTTAAGAAAAATAGTCAACCGAACAGATCTTAAAAGTTTTAAACTAGGGGAATTTCTGCATAATTCAAACTATTACTTGTATTCTGACATTCTTCATGTAATAGAAAATCTTTTTGTTAGAAGTTTTGGAATCATCAAAAAGGGGAAAATTGTTGGGTTGTGGTTTAATTTTGATGATTTTCCAAAACCTCATATAGTAGGTTTGAAAGCATTCAGGATAATATCTTTAGGTTCAGGTTAGGCTAGGTTATTTCTCAGTAGAATAGGCTGTCAGTTGAGAAGAACTCAGTTGAGGAAGCACTCAGTTGAGGGGGAACTCACTGACACGGTCTGAGGAAATCAAGATGACATCAAGAAGAACTGACTGAAGCCATGGCAGAAGACTTGAACCTAAAAGAGAAGCCTGGAGGATGTCCCACTGAGTATAAACCTGACTGATCTAAGCTAAGTAAGTAGACTACTCAGTGAAGAGCATGATCAGGAGGATCAGTGTTGTACCAAGTAGGCCCTGAAGGAGTCAGGCTACTATGGTCAGGGAAGTTTGTCATTCAGCCTTATGACAAACTTCCTGAAAAGATCTTCAAGAGTCTACTGAAGGACAACTACACTGAAGACAACTGTGTTTAGTGAAGATCATCAAGTCAGTGGAGGATAAGCTATCCGAAGTCAGTGTGCCCTGATCAAGCTCACTGAACCTAAGATCCGTTGGATTCAGTCCACGTGGACCAATCAAGTCAAGACAGCATATCTGACACTGACAAGGCCGCATTCCAAGAAAAGTAGGTGAAACCTATCAATTGTATGGATTCAAATGTAATTTCCTCCAACGGTTACATTTGAATCCACAC
This sequence comes from Ballota nigra, assembly GCA_947034835.1. Lineage (NCBI taxonomy): Eukaryota > Viridiplantae > Streptophyta > Magnoliopsida > Lamiales > Lamiaceae > Ballota > Ballota nigra. The sequence goes on along the minus strand of OX344728.1, from coordinate 32,036,809 downwards.
TATAAATACAAGCTCATAGCTGCGGTTTGAAGTGTGTGAGGTAGAAAAATCAACACCTACGAGCTGTGAAGGTGTGAGTGTATAGTGCGTATTATGGGAGATATAAGGAGGCACGATTCACACCTTGTTCAGTGATCATTAGAGTCTTCATATATACACAAATGAGTGTTCAGCTTGTAACTCTTAGCCTAGAGAGGTTTTCCCAATCCTAGCCCTGGGCTAACACATTGTAAGGGAAAACCTCACCTAGTTGGAGAAAACCCAACTGAAACCAAGACCATTGTCAGGTTGTTGGAAGTAAGTTGTTTTATTGAGTTTCGTAAGAAAGCAAGATCTGAGTTGATAGATCTGGGTGCACCTTGGCACGTTAAAAGCAAGAATCCCAGTTAGTGGATTTCCTTTTAAATCAGGTCGTGGATGTAAGAGCTTGAGTCTCTAAACCACATTAAATTGATCGTCTTTATTGTTTAAAGTACTTACTAAAGTATTGTGAAAATCTCCTCCCTGGGAGCATTGTTAAAGAAACTTTGGTTGAGTAATTTAGTCAGGGAGAACCAATCTCACTGACATGCTTAAGCAAGCACTCGAGAGTCGAGTATCTCGAGTTATTGCGTTGCTTAGAGCATGAGTGTCCAAGTCTCCACACTGACTTGGTAGCTCAGCCTCTAAGTAGTGCAGTGACTTGATGTGTAACCTCTCGGGTCACTGCCTTATTAAGAGTCTGAGCTCGCAAGTCAGTTGCACTGACTTGAGTGCACTGACTCTTAGCAATGCAGTGACTTGAGTGTTCTCTCACTGAACTCATTCAGGGTGTGAATCAGTGTAAAAAAAAATTGCCATCTCCTAAATTCCCATATTTTCAGTGTTTGCGAAAGCAATTCCGGGACCATCATTTTAGTTGAGTTGTCAGGAGTGATCTTGGTCTGAGTGTCCTGATTGAACTGTTGGTCATTGATGTTATCCCAGGTTAGGATGTATGCATCAACACTGTCCTCAGGATAGCCTTTTGACTTGATACTCAGTCTAGTTAGTCTTTTGCTTATCACTTCCTCAGTCTCCTTTCTCCTGGTCTCAAAAGTAGATTCATCAAATACCACATGAGGTGTTTCTTCCACAACAAGAGTTCTACAATTGTAAACTCTGAAAGCTCTACTGATTTGGGAATATCCTAGGAAAATTCCTTCATCAGCTTTGCTGTCAAAAGCCTTCAGTTGAGTTTTCCCATTGTTGTGAATGAAACACTTGCAACAAAAAATGTGAAAGTAAGATACATGTGGCTTTCTGCCATTCCATAACTCATATGGAGTTTTTCCTTGATGTTTGGTTACCATGGATATGTTCTGAGTATGGCAGGCAGTATTAATAGCTTCAGCCCAAAATCTTTTAGGAACTTGAGCTTCTGCACGCATTGTCCTTGCTGCCTCCTTAAGAGTCCTATTTCTTCTTTCAGCTACTCCATTTTATTGAGGAGTTCTTGCAGCTGAGGTCTCATGGGCAATACTTAATTCTTTGCAAAACTCAGATATTATAGAGTTAATGAATTCAATACCCTTATCTGACCTTATCTTTACAATGTTCACACTTTTTTCATTGCTAACTTTCTTCAGTAGTTCTGGTAGCCTGACTTGAGTTTCCTTCTTGCTTGCAAGAAATACCACCCATATGTACCTGGAGAAGTCATCAACAACAACAAGTGCATATTTTCTCCCATTGATACTTACATGGGTTACTGGACCGAAGAGATCCATATGCAACAGCTGAAGTACTCTGTCAGTAGAGGTGGCCACTTTGCTACTGAAAGATGCTTTCACTTGCTTTCCCTGTTAACAGGCCTTGCAAATATGATCCTTGTTGTATACTTCATTAGGCATTCCTTCTACCAGTGCATGTCTTGTTATCCTGTTCATCATCTTGAAGTTCAGATGACTTAGTCTCTTATGCCATAGCCAATTTGTGTTAGTTGAGCTCTTTGCAATAAGGCATGCATTTGGTGTGCAAGACTTCCAATCTGCAAGATAGACATTTCCCTTCCTTGACCCAGTTAGTAGTACCTGTTGTGAAGATATATTCTTGACAAAACACAGGTTACATAAAAATTCAAAACTGTATTTTTTTTATCACAAAACTAACTTATGGACAATAAGTTATGCTTAAGTCCACTGACATAGGATACATTGCTAATTCTTACTGAGCCAATAATTAGAGTACCATAACCTCTAGTGGCTCCTTGTGAATTATCACCAAAGGTGACTTGTGGACCCTCTTTCTCAACGAATTCTTTCAGGAGATCTTTGTTGCTAGTCATGTGCCTGGAGCATCCACTGTCCAAGTACCAGACTGAAGATTTAAGAGCTTATCCTTTGTTGAGGTCCACTGAGCCCTGCAGTCAAGATCAAGCTTTAGGTACCCATTTTGTATTGGGTCCTACCAGGTTAGTTGTACCTCTCGGAATCCAAATTTGCCTCATAGTTCTAATTACTTTAGAGTGGCTAATTTGTCTTCCATAAACATCTACATAGATAGTTACCTCCATTGGTGCCTTAAGAGTAAATTGTCTATGGGTGTCAGTCTTTGAAGGAACAGGAACCTTCTTAACATTCTTCTTCTTAGGCTTAGGTGCACCTGGTCTCAGTCTTTGTTGATAAAGGTATTGAGAACCTTTTTCCTTTAGGCACAAAATGAATAGATTTTCTATATGAGTCATTCCTTAAGGATTGCTCATGTCTGGGTTCTTTCAGTTGAGATTGCTTCATTTGTGAAGACCTCGACTGATAGTACCTCTGCCGAGTTCTATTATGATTAGTCAACTGAGCCTTCCAATTGGTTTTGGCTGAGTTTGACCTTTCTTTTGTTGAACCTCAGCTGGTCTTTTTCCTTTATCTAAAATCTGTGGTTGAAAGGTTACAGATTTAACAAATACTCTCTTTGTGCCATTTGAAGAAGCAACACTCAGAGGACCTTCTGAAGATTTTGGAACATAACCTATTCCACACTTGTTATTAGGATTGATTTGTAAACTTTGGATCTCCTCTATGGCAAGAGAGGGTTTGTTAAGAGTATCAATCCTTTTTAATAAGGTCTATTCAGATTTTTGTAAGACATCAATTTTCAGGAGAGAATCCTTTATTTGGCTTACCAATTTTAAATTCTCTTCAGTTAACCTTGTCCTAGATTTAGTGAGATCCTTTATCAGTTGATCTTTACCATTTCCTTAACTCCTAAGGGTTTCCACCTCTTTTGTTAACTCAATGGTAGATTTAGCTGAGTTAAGATCAGCCTGATTCCCAGATTCAATTAACTTGGAGCTTTCACTCAAGAGATTTTTGTTTTCATCTTGGAGATAGAAACTTGCTTCTTGCAACCTTGAGAAATCAATCATCAATTGTTCCAAAGCAAACTGAAGATTGAGTTCCTTTGTTGACTCTGAGCTGAGCTCAAGTGAGCATCCTAAAGAATTGGATGGTTTAGATTGTACCTCAGGTTCCTCTCTTGCCATGAGGCACATTTCATCATCACGGATGTCAGAGAACAGTCCATCAGATGACTCTAGATCTTCATCAACATCCTCAGCCATCATGGCTTTTCTTTCTCCATATCTTCTGTCTCTCTTGGCTTGCCTTTCTTTCCTTTCCTTTGTGCTCAGTTGAGGACAATCATACTGAAAGTGCCCAACCTTCTTGCATTGATAGCATCTGTTGGCATCATCATCCATATCCTCAGTAGGCTCTCTAGTCTTTGATGATGATCCTTCAGCTTTGGAGTAGTTCTTGTATTCTTTCTTCTTCTCCATCTCAGTGGAGCTTTTCTCTCCTTCTCTAGTGTCCTTTTGTGGATAGTTTATTCTTTCCCTGTTATCCCTGTAAAACCTTTTATACTTGCCAAAACGACTATTAAGTTTTTCAAACCTTCTAGCTATTAGGCTGAGTTCCTCTAGCATCTCAGCTCTGCTTTAAGATTTACTTGCTTTTGTACTCTTCTGTGGCTTTAGAGATTTGGGCTCAGTCTCCTTAGCTTTGAAGGCAACTCCATTCTCAGCTGAGGTCTCATCATGAGCCCTTTTCTTATTAAGATCAAATTCATAAACCTTTAATTCAGAGAATACCTGTTGCATAGACATGCTGGATAGATCTTTGGTATTCTGCATCATTACTGAGTACACATCCCATCTTGAGGTCAAACCTCTCAGGATTTTCAAAGTAACTTCTCTCTTAGTGTACATTTTACCAAGAGAGTTTATCTCATTCATTATATCTGCGAACCTCCCATCAAGTTGATCAATGGTCTCGGTAGGCTCCATGGTGAACTGCTCATATTTTTTAACAGCTACTGAGAGCTTGTTCTCCTTAATTTTGTCAGTGCCTTCACACATGAGAGCAAGAGTATTCCATAGCTCATTTGCAGTCTGGCAATGGATCACTCTTCCCATAACTGAGTCTGGAATGGTGGTGTAGAGAATGTCAGCAACCGAGAGTTATTATGTATTCCAAGAGCTAACTAGCATTATCTTAAGCTTAGAGAGATTATCCAATCCTTAGCATAGCTTTGCCTTGTAAGGATAATCTCAACCTAGTTGGAATCCAACTGAAACCAAACCCTAAGCTAGGTTTGTTGGGAGTAAGTCAGTTAGTGAGTTAGTAAGTGGAGTTGTATAGATCAGTGAGGTTAGCTGGTCTTGGTGCACCTTGGCACGTTAAAAACAAGAATCCCTTGAGTGGATTTCCTGTTAAATCAGGCCGTGGACGTAGGAGCTTGAGCCTCTGAACCACGTTAAAATCCTTGTGTTCTTATTGCTTTGATATTGTCCATTCTTGCCATATTACTTGTTCATTCATTGCATTCGGTTTATCAGGCTTGAATCAATCAGCCTGATCTTCAAAAAGGAGCACTGCCTTACTAAGCACCTTTCAGAATTGAGTAAAACAAGTTTTTCAGAAAGCAAACTAAACAAGACTTTAAACTTTCAGGGCTCAAACATTTCCGCACTGAACTTGAACTGATAGTTAGCCAACTGACCCGCACCAAGTGTAGTTAGTAGGTGTGTTATCAGCTCCTAGTTCTTTACCACTCTGAGTAAAGGGGACTCAGTCAGTTTTTAAGGTTGAAAAATTGGTATACGTGTATTCCCCCCCATACACGAATTCCTCAGTCTTGTACCGGGACCAACAAGTGGTATCAGAGCAGTGGTTCGAAAGACCACTGACTTTGAATACTAATAGTTTCAGAGGAGAAACTGTTGGTGGTCACTGAACAGATCTGAGTTTGCTTTTCATAAAACTTGCATCATCATGACTTCAAGGAGACTTGAAGCTTCGTTACCTGAATTCTCTGTGTCTAACTTTGTCTATTGGAAGTTTAGATTAGAAGCACATCTAGATGCCATCCATGACCAGATGCCGCGTGTACTCAGGGAAGGACCGATCAAAATCACTGTCCCTAATACCAGAGGGAGAGGATATGATGATCTCGATATTGGTGTACCTATTCCTAAGGAAAGGAAGGATATGACCACTGATGAGATCAAGATGATGGGGCTTGACAACGTCGCCAGAAACATCATCTTGCATACGGTGCCCTTCGAGGAGTCAGCTAGACTGATGAACTTAAAGACGACAAAGGAGGTTTGGGATGAGCTGACAAGGATGTGTGAGGGATCTGAAAAGATCAAGGAGAACAAGAGAAACATTGCCATTCAGAACTCAGGATATGAGTAACATAACTTCTGCTTTACTTTTTTCAAAACTCAAAGTGCTTGAATTTGATCTTAACAAAAGAAAGAAGAAAGTTCAGTCAGAAGAGGAAGTGAAGGAGAAACCTCCTGAGAAAAGTGTGGCGTTCAAGGCCAGGTCTGAACCTGTTGAGCCCTCATCAAAATCTTCATCAAAGTCACTGATGGAGATGAGCAGGGAAGAACTCGCTGGGGAGTACAGCCTGATGGCCAGACGTTTTAACAAGCTCAATTCCAGGTTTGGTCGTTATAAAAAGTTTTATCAGGACTCATGTGACAGGAAACCTGAAGGAACCCACCAAAGCTCAAGGAGATATGAGGAGCGAAGGAATACTGACCAAAGGAGAGAACGTGGTGATGAAAGGAGATATTCTGAACCAAAGCCTGAAAGAAGAGACGAACAGAGACGCACTCGCGATGATAGATATCCAACCAAGGCTGAAAGCTCACCAAGAACCAGGGAACCTGACTCAAGGAGAAACCCTGAACCGAGAAAAGAAAGAGTAAGTGAGCAGGTAGCATGTTACAACTGTAACAAGATTGGTCACTATCAGTACGACTGCCAGGAGCTGAGTGCGAGGGAGAGAGAGGAAAGGAGAGCCACTAGGGATCTAAGATCTGCTGATCGGAGAGCAATGGTCGCTGAAGATGCAACAGATTCTGACGGTCCTGCTGAAAGGTCACCTGAACTCTTCTCAGATGACGAGTACAATGATGTCTGTCTGATGGCTAGGGATGAGCCTGAGGTAACATCAAATTATGTTTGTGCTTCTTACACTGGTCAAAATCCTAAGCTTAGCTCAGAGTCAGTTAGAGAAATGAACCTTCAGATTTGTCTTGATCAATTGATGGTTGATTTCTCCAGACTGCAGGAAACTAATGTCTTCTTGGTAGAGGAGAACAATAAATTAAGTACCGAGGTTCAAAACCTGAATGAACAACTCACTTAGTCTGATCTTAAAGAATCAGCTCAAATTGTAAGACTAACTCAGGAGATTGATTTAATCAATGCTGAGCGTCTTCCAAGAGAGAAGATTCTGAAGGAATTGGCTGAGGAAGAGCTGGTCAGGAAGGAACAGCTGAAAGCACTCAAGAGTAAGTTTGATGACCTCTTTACCAGACATGAAATCCTGAAAAAGAATGAGGACTCTCTCAAGAAAAAGGTTGCAGCAATGAATAAATCCTCAGTGGCTAGAGAGGAAATAAATAGCAGCCAGATGCTTGGGAACAAGAAAAAGGGACTTGGATATGTTCCTGAGAAATCCTCACAAGGTCGGTCTCATGTTGCTTCAGGGAGCAACACTGAGAGGGTATTTGTTCAGGCAGGCCAGAATGCACCTAAGGTTGTACTTCAGGCCCGCCAAACCAATAAGGGCAAAGAAACTGTTGACACAGTCAGGGTTGCTCCTAAGGTAGCTAAGCCAAAACCCAAGGGAAAGGCAAAGCAATCTAAGGAAGCCCCTGAGAGTTCAGGCCAGGGAAAGCCTCAACGAAAGAAGAGGAAGACTCAGGCCAAGAGCCCTCAGACTGATCAGCGAGGGTACCATCATGCTTGGCAATACCAACAGGGAAGGCCAAATATGATGACACCCCCGTGGTTTTGGCATCCTGAGGCCTTTAACTGTTTTCCATTCCCTCACTTGCCTAGGGGGAATAGAACACAGGGCCCTTATCAAGAACAAGGCCCAAGACCTGCTGCACCCAGACCTAGGAAAAACAGGAAGCCAGCCCAAAAGGCACCCACTCAGGCTCCTGTGAAGCCTAAGTCTAGCACTCATACACCATCTTCCTCTCAGGCAAAGAAGAAGAAAGTTGTGTATGTCGATGTTTCAGGGAGACAGATTTACCACTCTGAGGCAATCAGGGTTGTTAAGCAAGTCTGGATCCCGAAGGGTACAGCTGACACAATAGGACCCAACACCCAATGGGTACCTAAAGCCTGAATTGCTTGCAGGCGGCTGTGGATCACAACAAGAGGAGAGGAGACTCAACCAAAGCTGTTTGGTACCTAGACAGTGGTTGCTCAAGGCACATGACTGGAATGAAGAGTCTTCTCCAAGAATATCAAGCTAAAGATGGTCCACAGGTAACCTTTGGTGATAACTCAAAAGGTGTTACTAAAGGTTTTGGTGTTCTAATTATAGGTACAGTCAGAGTGGAAAATGTGTCCTTTGTGGAAGGACTGAAGCATAACCTGTTGTCAGTAAGTCAATTCTGTGACAAAGGGTTCAGTGTTGAGTTCTCATCGAATATATGTTCAGTCAAGGACAAATCAACACAAGTGCTTCTATCAGGTATAAGGAAAGGTAACGTTTATCTCGTTGATTGGAGCAGCATTATTCCTAATACTTGTTTTGTTGCTAAAAGCTCTCTAGAGCTCAGTTGGTTATGGTATAAAAGATTAAGCCATCTGAACTTCAAGATTCTTAACAAAATTTCTAGACAGTCACTTGTTGATGGTCTACCTAATGAAGTTTTTAGCAAAGATCATGTGTGCAAAGCTTGTCAGGAAGGGAAGCAGGTCAGAGCATCATTCAAAGAGAAAACTTCTTATTCCACTGACAGAATTCTTCAGCTCTTACTCATGGATTTATTTGGTCCCATAACACCCGTGAGCATGAATGGTAGAAAGTATACCCTTGTGGTTATTGATGATTATTCTAGATATACTTGGGTTATTTTCTTGTTGAATAAGAAGAAAACACAGGTGAAGCTTCCAGAGTTGCTCAGAAGACTCATCAATGAGAAGAATCAGTCTATTACTAAGATCAGATCTGACAAGGGCACTGAGTTTATAAATTCATATATTTCTGACTTTTGTAATGAACTTGGTATAGCTCATGAGACTTCTGCAGCTAGAACCCCACAACATAATGGTGTCGCTGAAAGGAGGAATAGGACACTGAAGGAAGCTGCAAGGACCATGCTGGCTGAGTCAGGATTGCCCAAGAAATTCTGGGCTGAGGCAATCAACACTGCATGCTACACTCAGAACAGATCCATGCTGAACAAACAACATGCTCAGACCCCATATGAGACATGGAATAAAAGGAAACCTCGTATTTCTTATTTTCATGTATTTGGTTGTAAGTGCTTCATCCTCAACAATGGGAAGACCCAATTGAAAGCCTTTGATAGCAAATCTGATGAAGGAATATTCTTAGGATATTCTGAAGTTAGTAAAGCCTTCAGGGTTTACAATTGTAGGAACCTTGTTGTGGAAGAATCACCTCATGTTGTCTTTGATGAATCTGCTAATGAGTCTAGGGCAAAGGTGTTGAATCCTGACACTGAGGAGGTCACAAGGAGTGTGACAAGGCTGAGCTTGAAGAATCAACCTGATCCCAAGATCAAGACTGTGCCAATTCCGAGATGGGATGATGATGACGATGATCAGGATGATGAATCAGGTGCCACTTCTAAGCCCGGCACATCAGGGATTGTTGAGCCTCAGACTGAGGAATAGGCTCAACCTGAGGTAAGCACCGTCAATGAAGATACTGTCGCAGCTGAGACGGTTCCTGAGTCAACTAATCAAGGGGGAATCAATGTCCCTGACATTGAGCTTGTTAATCCCTTTGGTATAGACTCAGGATCATCCCCTTCTGTTCAATTTCCTGAATTTTATGAGCCTGTAGACACTAACAATGCAGGTACTTCAGGAACAACTCCTGGCAAAAGAACATGGTTAGAGGATCATCCCATTGATCAAATCATTGGTGATCCAACTGAGGGAGTCAGGACCAGACGGTTTCATGGTGAGAGTGCATTGTTCTGTTGCTTTCTGTCTGAGCAAGAGCCTCAGAACATTGAAGAAGCTCTCACTGACTCGAACTGGATCATTGCCATGCAAGAGGAGTTGAATCAGTTCACAAGGAATCAGGTTTGGGAACTGGTTGATAGACCTAGGCATCAAAGTGTGATTGGTACCAAGTGGGTCTTTAAGAACAAGAAGGATGAGAATGGTGTTGTGGTAAGGAACAAGGCTAGACTGGTTGCAAAAGGGTATTATCAATCTGAGGGAATAGACTATGATGAGACTTTTGCTCCAGTGGCTAGGTTGGAAGCTATCAGGTTGTTCCTTGCATACGCAACATATAAGAAGTTCAAGGTGTATCAAATGGATGTCAAGAGTGCCTTCCTGAATGGTGTACTCAATGAAGAGGTATATGTTGAACAACCTTCCGGGTTTGAGGTTGGAGATAGAGTATACCATTTGAAGAAAGCACTCTGTGGACTTAAGCAAGCACCAAGAGCTTGGTATGATACCCTCTCTCAATTCCTGACAGACCATGGGTTCAAGAAGGGAACTGTGGATAGGACATTGTTCAGGATCACTGAAGGTGATGACATTCTCTTGGTCCAGATTTATGTGGATGACATAATATTTGGATCACCAAATCATCAGCTATGTGAGAAATTCTCTAATTTGATGACTGGTAAATTTGAGATGTCAATGATGGGATATATGAACTTCTTTTTAGGATTGCAGGTCAAGCAGACTGATCAAGGTATCTTCATAAATCAGGCCAAGTATACAAGAGACTTGATTCAAAAGTTTGGTGTTCAGAACAGCAATCCAGTCAGGATCCCTATAAATACAAATTGGAAGATGGATCCTGACACTGAAGGGACTTCAGTAAATCAGACTGAGTATCGAGGGTTGATAGGTTCTTTGTTGTACCTGACTGCAAGTAGGCCTGACATTACATTTGCAGTTGGTGTGTGTGCTAGGTATCAGTCTGATCCCAAGAGAAGTCATTTGGAGGTTGCTAAGAGGATACTTAAGTATTTGAAAAGGACAGTCAAAATGGGACTATGGTATCCTTCAGATGACAACTTAGAACTGACAGGTTATTCAGATACAGATTATGGAGGCTGTAGGATTGATAGGAAATCAACCTCAGGGACATGTAAGTTTTTTGGGAGTAAGTTGATCTCGTGGTTTAGTAAGAAGCAGAATTCAGTGGCGACATCCACAACTGAGGCTGAGTATATGGCTGCAGGTAGTTGTTGTGCTCAGATTCTATGGTTGAGCCAAAAGTTGAGGGACTACCAAGTATTTGCTAATCAGGTTCCAATCTATTGTGATAACAATAGTGCAATAGCAATTACTCAGAACCCAGTGCTTCACACAAGGTGCAAGCATGTGGATATTAGGCATCACTTCATTCGAGATCATGTGGAGAAGAAAGATATTAGGATGGAGAAGATTCACACTGACAGGCAAAGAGCTGACATCTTGACTAAGCCTCTGGCTGAAGCAAGGTTTATGGAACTGTCAGTGGAGTTAGGACTCTTAGATCCGGGAGAGCAGTCAGTATAAGGTTCTAGGGGGAACTCAGGCCAGACTCGACTCAGCGAGGTATCAGGGTGCTACAATGTCTCCCTGACAGGTATGAGTTCTAACCTGACCCTTGTGAATTTCAAGCGTCTCCCCGAGTCCTTCGTCCTGAAAATCTTTATTAAATGCATTCCGTTTTCATTAAAAGCGCGCCTTTTCATATTTAAACCCACGCGCACGGAGCATTTAATGCTACAGTTACTTTTTCATATACGTGTCCGTTTTATACGGAATATGACTGACATGGGGTTTTGATTGAAGCTGAGATTAATCCTGGCCCCTCATTTCAAAACCTTTCGAATTCAGGAATTAATCTCAACCCCACGTTTGAGTAACTGACTTAATATTATCAATCAAGAGTGCCATTTGAGGTTCTTACGCAAACACAACTCACATCTGAACACTGAGTTTTCTCTTGCTCAAACACAGAAATTTCGAAAAAAAACTCTTCCTTTCAAAACAATGGCATTTCTTGATTCCAACTAGACAACTGGCAAGATCGTAGACGTTGTCGAGAGCAAGCTGATACACATGGAGCAAGTCATCTCCATGGAAGGTATCTGTCTTACAGTTGAGGAAATCAAACCCGTGTTCAAGTGGATTTCCAATGCTGGGTTGGAAACATACTTCACCACCCGCCCCATTTCCGTGCTCCCAAGAACAGTTGTGGAAGCTTATTTAAATATGTTCTTACGGAAGAGGGAACTATTCACGAAGGTGACTGCGCTTAAGCCGACGGGAGAGAAGGACGGCGACGGCGAGCCTCTTTACAACTTAGAGGTGGTCACTATTGACATCAGGAGGGCGGTGAGGGAAGTTTTCAAGTTGCCGTTCTCAGGCATCAACCCAAAGACGTACAAGGAAAACTCGGAGGGAGAACTTCTAGGGAAATGGACCAAATCTGGGTCATCAGAGTTCAAGGCTCGTCAGAACAAGAATACACTAAGGCCTGAGTACAGAGCTCTGGTGGATTTGGTGTCCAAGGTTGTGATGGTGCAACTGGCTCTCACGAGCAGTTGAGTCAGCCCAAGCTGAGACTCATGGGAGCAATTGTTGATGGAGTGGAAGCGAACTGGGAGCAGTTCTTCCTTGATCAACTCCATCAGGCCGGGTTGGACAAGCTAAAGCGAGATGAGGAGAAGAAGCACACTTCCGTCAGTGCCATCTTGCCGTTCGGAACGAGGATGTCCATCCTGATAGCTCATGCCTGCCATGGGTATACCTTCGACTTTGAGTACAGTCTCTCCTCAAAGAAGGTAATGTTTTCCTCACTGAGTGATACCTATTCAGTGCTAGGGCTAACTGATCCCAATGCGAAAGCAAAGGGTCAGGCCAAAAAGCCAGCTGGTAAGGCCAAGAGGGTGGCTACCAGTCTCATTGAAAGGGTAGCTGACCTCCTTGAGAGGAGTAAGGAAGGTGAGGAGGAGGTAGCAGCTGAGGAAGTGGAGCAGCCTGAGGTGGAAAAGGCTGAGAAGAGGAAGAAGGTAAGGGTCGTGCTGTCAGGGAAGAGCACGAAATCAGGGACTGAGTCTGATCCCAAGAAGGTCGGGTCTGAGGCTGAGAGAACTGACGATGACGTCAGGAAGGAGGGTGATCAGAGACAGAGGCCCCTGAAGAGGCTTAGGAAGGGACCCAAAAAGTCCCCGGCTAAGAAGCTGCCTGAGGTGAGTGAGAGGGAGAAGTCAAGCTCTCCTGGAGCCTCTGACTTGGAGGAAGTGAGAAAATTTGTCGAGATGGATGAGTTGTTGCAGCCTGAGACAGTACCCACTCAAACACCCCCACACCCCGAAATCCAAACACCTTCCAACCCTGACCCTACATCTCAACCCACTGAAACACCCCAACCCTCAGAGCCAAATCATCCTACTGAGTCAGCGCCATCAAACTCACCCACGAATGAGCCTGACCAGTCAGCCGAGCCAAATCTTCCAAACCCCACAGACTTTCCCTCATACCCCAATCCCAAAGACTGTCCCAAATCCATTTCAACTGAAGAGGATGAATTCCTCGAAGTGGAGGAGGAGGAGTTAGATGAACATATGGCAGGAGGGATTCTGGAGAACACTCTCAGGGGGAATGCCACAGAATGGGCGGGTAAGTGCTGGCCTGGGCTGTATAAGTACAATGAGCTGCTAGCGTATGTGATTGAGCTCAAGGTTTGGTTGGATTTCAAACAATCAAACAAGCAGGAGCAACATTTGCTAGTGGACGCTCGTGGCTGGGAGCACTGGGAGTCTGAGGAAGCCAAGATTTGCTCTTTCTTTGGACTGACTAGCTGTCTTCAACTTCTAAACTTCGACAACCTGAAGCAGTTTGTGGCTGATATGATGTCCTAGAGCAAGGCTGACATCCTGTCTGAAGAAGAGAAGGATGATGAGGATGATGAAGCTCAGGGTGGAGCTATGGAGAAGGCAGTGGAGGAGACTGCGAAGGAAGTTGATGAGATGATCTCTGAGCCTCAGGCTCAGAGGGAAGGTGAAAGGGACACTGGTGCCAAGGGTGGACCAGTGGCTGAGGATGTTTTGAACATCTCAGCTGCCAATGAGACATCTGTCAATAAAGGGATTCCCTGCCCTGAGACAAGAGAGGAAGATGTTGAGGCATCCAAGGAGACTCTCAGTTCCGAGGGACAAGTTCCTAAGGTTCAAGTTAGCTTAGCTGAGCCTGAGCGGGCGGCTATGACTACTTCACAACTGCCCTCAGTGCACCTTGAAGAAGGGACTGATGCTGCAGGGGCTAACAAGGGAAAGCAGCCAATCACTGATGAGGCCGTTGATGATGAAGATGTGATAATAACTGGGGTCGGCCGTGCTGAATTCACAAGCATAGTGGAGGTCAAGCAGGAGAAAACCACATAAAATCTAACTGAACTTCAGGAGGAAGTAATGAGGCTACGAGCTGAGAAAGAAGAAGACTCCAAGGCCCTGGCAAAACACATCAGGTGGACAAAGTCAGCCTACAACACCCTTGCCAACAGGGAGCTGATTTTGTTGAAGAGAACGATGACTGACACGGCCAAGTCAGTGAGGAATGAGCGGAAGTGCACTAAGAAGATGATAAGGCAAACCTTGAAGCAGTTGGCTGAGAAGGATGAGCAAAGGAAGGAGGATCTCAATCAGGCTGTGGAGAAGCTTGCAGCTCAGGCTGGAGCACTATTCACTCAGGCCATTTCTGGCTCAGCGTCAAAGTTTGAGCTAGAGTCAGAACGCATTGCTCAGACTTCAAAGGACATTGCCGAAAGGTTGACTCAGGCAGATGAGCGATCCGCTCAGGTGGAGAAGAAGATTGAGAAGGCTGAACAAAGACTCCAACTCTCCATGGAGGTCTTTGAGAAGAAGGTCCAAGCTGCAATCAGTTTTGTATCTTTTGCAGGGACTGGTATCTCGATGGGAGTTGAATTATTGAAGGAGGGAATTAATGATATCCATTCCCTAGCCTCCTTCGTAATCAACAGCGGATCTGACGCATTCCCATCCGAGGCCAATGATGATGCCAAAAAGGAGGAAAATAAGAAGAAAAGATCCCGCCTTGAGGCATCTGAGGCAGTCAACCAAGGTGAGACCGTTCTAGCTGACCCTGAAGCCAATCCTGAAGGGAATGTACTAAGAGTAAGGAAGTCAGCTAGGTTAGCGGTAGTGGAGAAGGAAGGAGAAGAAGTTGTTGCCAGGCTGAGGGCGGAGGCAGCAAAGGCAAAGGCTGATGAACCTTCAAAACAACCTGAGCCAGTTCAGAGATCTTCTCCCATGAGCTCAAGAAAGAACCCAATCACTTACTCCGGGGAGTTGGTGGCGGAGTTATGTGCTGAAGCATGGGGAGATCATTCTGAGAAATCTGAGGCTATGCGCAGAGCTGAAATTACTCAGAAGGAGAAGATGCGCATCTTGGAAAAGAAGGTTGAGAAGCTGACTGATATCAATGAGCTTCAACAACGAGAACTGGATGATGCAGTGATCAGCTTGCTAAGGAGGAAGAAGGCTAAGCCTGAGCCTAGGAAGTACAGGAAGAAGCCAACAGTTAGGAAATCAACAATTCTTCAAGTCAGTAGGCCAGAATCAGGAGTAAGGGAAGCTTTTGTCGATGAGTTCATCTCAGAGGCATTGAAGGAGTTTTGGATTGATGCAAGGGATGAGTTTGTTAGATTGTGGTACGTTGTGAAGAAGTGGGGCGACACTGATGACATTAATGCCCACTTTACTGACTACATGATGGACAACCATCCTGAGTTATTCCAAAAGATCTTGGAGGAGGCTGATGCAGCTCAAGTTCAAGTGAAGGCTCCTGAGTTCACCATTCGAACTCCTCCCTTAGTTCCTGGAACTCAAAAGCATGACACAAAGGCCATCATGATGGAAGTATTGAAGATAGCCAAAGCTGAAGGATACGTGAACCAACCTAAGAGACTTGACGAGCTGAAGGCAAGAGTCTATGCAGGATATGGACTCAAACCTGAAATGAGATTAGTCTAGGTGTTCACAGGCTTCTCTGTAATAGATTAGATTCATTGAAACCATTTCCACATCAATCAATGAAATCTATTACTTTTGCCCACAGACAAAAACTCATTGTCTTTTTTTGCTTTTTAAATTTTGTACTTTATCAAGAACTGCTCTAACACTGTCTTATCTTATAGATAGGTTTATCATATTTCCTCTAAGTGTTTTTTGAGGATCTTTTCAGTGTTTTGGCATCATCAAAAAGGGGGAAATTGTTGGGACATTGTCAGTTTTGATTAAGATCCCAAAGACCCTGAAAAGATGTTTGCCTTAATCTGTCTTTGTCAGGCTAGTCTTGGTTAGGATTGGTACTTAGTCATTTTACACTTCACAGGTACTCAGTGAGAGGAGAACTCACTGGTGACAATCAAGACTCAGAGCCTGAAGACGAAGAGCACCATCCTGAACTTATGGCATTCCTCTAAGCTGGCTGAGTAAGTGTCAGTGATAAAGAGTATGACCCTGAGGTCATTACTAACTCAGTCCTGAAGGGAACAGGATGTCACTGAGCTTATGGGAAGACTTGGAGTAGAGCCAAGCAATGCAAAAGGAATTTCAGCGTCGGGACAAGACCGGTGGGCTCAAGACAAAATGAACTTAATAAGACAAGCCTGAAGCTCAGGAATAAGTTCTGACATTCTCACCAACCTGATGACGTGGACCAATCCGAGAAGGACACGCACGTACGGAACCTGACATGAAGACTGAATTCAGACTGCATATTCAACGGGCAAGCATTTAATGTGCATTTAATGCAAATACCAAATCCATGCAAGGACGGCTGCTGCATGAAGATATGTCCGTTTGAAGACACTCTACATAGATGACTAGAAGGCTATCTCTCCAACGGATAGTTTTTCAAATCACCTATAAATACAGAAGACCTTGAACCCATTCAGGGTTACGAGAAATTTCCAAGCCAGAAATTACTCAAACTCTCAAGCACTCAAAGCATTCAGCCTTTAAGAGAAGCACTCGAAACTATCTAAATTTCCCAAGTGTTTCTCAGCAACCGAGAGTTATTCTGTATTCCAAGAGCTAAATAGCATTATCTTAAGCTTAGAGAGATTATCTAATCCTTAGCATAGCTTTGCCTTGTAAGGATAATCTCAACCTAGTTGGAATCCAACTGAAACCAAAACCCTAAGCTAGGTTTGTTGGGAGTAAGTCAGTTAGTGAGTTAGTAAGTGGAGTTGTATAGATCAGTGAGGTTAGCTGGTCTTGGTGCACCTTGGCACGTTAAAAACAAGAATCCCTTGAGTGGATTTCCTGTTAAATCAGGCCGTGGACGTAGGAGCTTGAGCCTCTGAACCACGTTAAACTCCTTGTGTTCTTATTGCTTTGATATTGTGCATTCCTGCCATATTACCTGTTCATTCATTGCATTCGGTTTATCAGGCTTGAATCAATCAGCCTGATCTTCAAAAAGGAGCACTGCCTTACTAAGCACCTTTCAGAATTTAGTAAAACAAGTTTTTCAGAAAACAAACTAAACAAGACTTTAAACTATCAGGGCTCAAACATTTCCGCACTGAACTTGAACTGATAGTTAGCCAACTGACCCGCACCAAGTGTAGTCAGTAGGTGTGTTATCAGCTCCTAGTTCTTTACCACTCTGAGTAAAGGGGACTCAGTCAGTTTTTAAGGTTGAAAAATATGTATACGTGTATTCCCACCCCCCATACACGTATTCCTCTGTCTTGTACCGGGACCAACAAAGTCTTCTTGAATCTGATTGGTTCAAACGACTCTATTTAAGCTTTAAGTCTTGTCAAGAAATGGTTGAAAGACGATGCTTGCCTACCAGCTCTCTAGAGAAGGCTAAAGTAAGACTTTTGGTATTTGTCAGTCTGTGACAGTTCGGCTGTCAGTAGAGTACACCTACATATCATCTTCTTATTGGGCCGCTCAGTCTACTTGCTTAGAGTCTTGTCTGGTTTTAAGGTGGAACTCAACTGAGAGAACCTTCTTATTCCTTCATTTATTGCAAGTTTTATTGATATTTGATTTGCCTTGTTCCAACCAGATTAACAAACAGCTTTTAATGTGTTTAGCATTGAATGTGCGTTGTTAGTCCTCATCAGTGGACCTTGATCCTCTCCTGATGGTATAGTCTCAGTAAGAATGCACTTAGAAAACATCCATGACTCAGACTTCTTCACTTCACTTCTTCCTTCAGCGGACTTCTTCTTCAGTGGATTTCTTCAACTCTTAGATACACTGCTTGGATCAGTAAATGCACTTCAGTTCCTTAACATTTGAACTGGTTAATTCTATTCTAACTCTACTGAATACTTTACTTATAAATGACTTACGAGGAACATTTTGACATCTTAATCAAAACATAAGTCTATACAATTTCCCAACAAGTGGGAAGTTAGAAATTTTTTCCCACTTTTCCAATTCCAATTTCAAAATTTCCGGCTAAACCACCATAATCTCCGGCGATCTTTGAGCTTTTCAAACGTTTCTTTTCAATTTCCCGGCGGCTTCTCGAATTCCGGTTGTTGCTTTGCATTCCAAGGTATTTGATTTCACTTTCCTATCTTTCTATTCTTATTTTCTTTTCTTTTAAACTGTGTATCACCACCACTGTTACCAATCGCCGCTGCTATCTACCGCCATCACCGTTATTTCACCGGGATATGCCTCTTATAGCATCGTACCTCCCTCTCCTCCCCTTTTTAAAAAAACTTTATGCCCTCTCAATCTAGCAACGAGAATCCTTCCCTAAACCCGGAAACACGCCTTCTCAAAATAACACCATTCGAAGGCCAACCTCCCTTTGAAATTTCATCATGGACAGACCAGAACGTCAAATCCATTGTCCGATTAGTGGAGGATATGGGTGTTCGCCAATCTGATGAGGAGGTAGTTGAGGCTGCAAATCGTGAATCAAGTGGGGAGGAATCCTCAATCTCATAATTGGAGGATGAGTCGACCCTAAGTTCGACGAGCTAAATTGGGATTTTTTGGAGGGGATAGGATTTCCCAACCCTAACTTAATGGAAAATGAGATCCCAACTTGAGTTGCTCGCCCATTCGAATGGCGAGCCTATGTGGAGCAACATGTGAATAGCTTTCAACCTCCAAAAAGGCGAAAATGGAAATCTCCAAGAACCGATTTTAGGCGAGCAGGATTAAAAGTATTGTTCACCAAGATGAGCTTGATTTGTCGTATGACATCCATATATGTGCTCCCAAGAAGAGAGAAAGAGTTGATCGCCCTCCTCCCGGATGCATGGCGATCAATATTGACACCTTGATCGTACGGCTGATGTTGCCTTTGCCCCCAAATTTTGGTTGATTCCTCGAGGCGACCAACTTGGCGACTACCCAAATCACTCCCATCGGCTGGATGAACTTGCTCGGTATTATGGGCATGTTTACCTTCAAAGGGTATGTTGACCGCATCACCCCGCACAAGGTCAATTATATGATGATAATCATCAGATGCTCGCTTGCTGAGGAGGGGTATTATTATTTGAAAGCTCATCCGGGATTATAAGTGGTTGAAGGAGTGCCGAATAAAATTCGAGATTGGAAAGAGTACTTCTTCTTCATTTGTGGTGCGGCGAGCTGCCGGTGATCTACGTGGTGGTGGTTCACGAATTAACTCCCTCACTGATTATGTGAAAATTATACGTGAGTTTGTTCTCTCCCATATTTGAAGTGTTAGGGGCTAATTTAACTCCTTGATTTGTTCGCAGGTCCCCGGTTGCATAAATGGAATAGTGAGGCAGAGGAGATCGGCTCCGAATTTCTATTCACCTCTTGCCTGGTTGCCCTTAGAAATCGATCAGAGAGGACAATCAATTATCTAAACAAGGAGAAGTGTAAAAAAGTTGCTCGCCTTTACACTTACCCCCATCACCTTGAAGCTCAAGCAGAAGTACCCCCAGGTATAGGACTTAAAAATTTCTCAACTTTTTTACTTAAATACTTGTTCGTCCTATACTCTGTTTCAATACTTGTTCGCCTTTCTTACATTTTTCACTTTTTTTAGCCGAGCAAGTTACTGTAGTTGTTCCTCCCAGCTTTGCCCTTCTCGAGCAAAGAGTTAACAAGATGCCACTTGCTTGCGGGAAGAAGGTTAAAGGTGGTCCTTCTACCAAGATCATTTCCTTGGTAACTCGAACTGCCGGAGCACAAGCTGCTCGGCAAAATACCCCTGCCCCGGCTGCACCTTCTCCATCTCTTGTGCCTCAATCTCCACCCCTCATGGATCCAAGAGGCTTCAACAAGTTGATGGCTCAGCCGTCGTTCCCACCCAACATCCCACACATAAAGGGAAAGAAAAGATGGGAACCTGGTTGCTCACTGATCGGGCGAAGAAGTTGCTCGCACTCCACCTACCGAGGTGGTTGCCTATGGAGGAAAGGGGGGCAAGAGCCATGAGGCGCGAACTTAGGGCCCTGATGACCTTACATACTTAGGTTGTGATGACCTGTAAATCTTCAAATATTTTCTAACTCTCTTCATCCCTTTGTTCGCAGATACCAGGGAGATGATCATCCCGGGCGAGCTGAAGCCTTGCACCAGTTCGCATGTTCAAAGACTCCCTCTTCTTTCCAGGACATTCCCAATGATCAATTCCGCCGAGTAACTAAAATATTTGCTCGCGCCTGGACCAAACCCTCGAATTGGACCGTGCAAGCACAAGGGGCAGCGGACAACTTCCATCTCTCAATGATCCAGGCCGTCAATTCGTTTGTTACTGCCCACTGTGGGTTAGCTCAACTAGCTGAAGTTGAGGAAGTTGCTCGCCGCCACGCGGCTACTGTTCGACAGCTAACTGAGGAGAAAAATGGCATAATAGCCAATATAATGCCAAAATTGCTCGCCTTGATAATCAGCTCCAACTTGTTAATGATATCGAGCAAAAACAACTTTCGGTTGTATATTCCATTCTAGAGAATATATGATTAAGAGATAAAAGGGAATTAATTGACTCAATCCCTATATTTAAGCAAAGATTGTAGCATCATTTAATACTTTATTTTTTATCATTTCATGAACTAATTCTTTTTTTTTTAATTGGTTTGTGGTGATAAACAATAGTTTCTATCTATAATACTACTAAAGAGCAAATATACACATGCTTATGTGTCAAGCTCTTATCAATTCTAATTCTTCTTTCAACCTTTAATATCTCTCTATTTCTAAATCCTAATTTTCTCATTTCATCTCATATATATGGTATAGTTTACCAAGGTTATCATTTAACTCATTCATATCAATTGAATTAATTTCACAGTCATGATGATCATTAGATGACTAGCTACATATTAGGAACCATATTTTTTTCCTCTCTATTTATACTCTCCACTTCATTGCTTATCTTCACAAACTGTTGTAAATCTTCAATATTGGTCTAGATTTTTCATGTTGAGTTCATTATTTTCAAATATATCCTTCAGAGATCTAAAGACATTTGTTAAATATTTGAAGATTTTCATTGGAGATTTGAAGATTACTTAAGATATTCATTAGAAATTTTTTTTTTTCTTTTCATGTATGCTTTCTACACTTTTTGGATTTATTCATCCTTCTTATGTAATAAAAAAATTGTAGATGTTATTTAGAATTAATCTCTATTTTTCATTAAATTTGTATTTTAATGCTTTTATATATATATATTTATATTTAAATATTTGTTCATAGTTTATATTCATGTTGAGTAATTCAAAAGATCTGGTGTGTTTTCTTTTATATTAATAAGTTGAGTAATTCACTGGAAAAAGATAGTATCACCCTACATCACAAATATTGCAGGAACGTAGATAAATATAAATGAGATTCATTTATTAATGACCGTCGAATAATGCAAAGAGTAACATATCTATTGATTGGAATTGTATGTTATCAAACTCAATCCTTCAGTTTTGGTACAAAATATAGTCATTGAAACTGCTAATTTTATTTTTATTTAAAGAATAGGTTACAAGATTTAGATTGTACTAAATGATGTAACTCTTTAAATATGAAAATTGTATAATTTATCTGCATTTGTTTGGCTTTTAATGTATCGAACAAACCATCTTGTAACAGCTTGAATGTAAAGCTGGATTTTTTTATATATATAGTTATGATCATTTATTTATCATTAGCAATTTGAATATCAAAATACAGATTTATGTAATTTAATATTATATACTTTAATCAATTGGTAACTTGGTATGATTTAGTCAATAATCAAACACATAACTAATAATTTAGTTTTGAACTTAAATTAAGCGATTTTAAATGTGAACCAGTTTATCAATAACACATTAAAGCTAATTAATTATCATCACACAACGAATTATATATTAGTATATGCTATGTATGTCAATTAAACATCTTAAATATCAATTCTCAAAATAAGTATTATTCAAAATTTAATTATAGTATATAATAATATAAAAGAAATTGCACTTATATATTAGTTTTCTTCAAATTTGTTATACACGTCAATAAAATATATATTATATTAATAAATATAGCTATTTAAACAATTATAAAGAATGTTACTATATATATGAATGATTATTTATGATTATAAATATTTTATTGATGGTATGTCAACTTAAAATTTTCTATATGTGATAACATATTAAAATACAAGTCATGACTTAATGTGATTGTCATATTTATCTTCAACATTAACTAAATTGACTTTGATTATTAGTTGCCAAAAATTAATTTTTCCAATATATAAACAAACAACTTTTTTACTAATTAAGTGCGGTTAGTTAGTTATATCACCCGAATTGTCATTATTAAATAATTTTTTAATCTTTGAAATATATGTATTTTTATATTTTTGTGGAATATATTTTCTTAAAAATTTATCACAGTATATATTTCAAATATTAATTTTTTTAAATACTATATTTAGATATCGTTATGTAATATTTATATTTTAAAATTAAAAATTAAAAAATTATATTTTTGTGTCAATTATATTTTCAACATGTAAGCAAATTAAATTTGCACCCAATTAAATTGTGACACGTGTGCAAACAAATATTAATATCAAATAAAATTTACTATTTCATTTTGAGAATTTAATTAAATTAATTATTGAATTAAATATGTTGGGACAAAGTCAGTTTTGATTAGATCTCAAAGACCCTGAAAAGATGACTTGCCTAAGTGTTGTAATAGTCAGGCTAGTCTTGGTTAGGTTAGTAAGTTAGAATATTTTATATTCACAGGTACACAATGAGAGGAGTACTCATTGTTGGCAATCAAGACTGAAGCCTGAAGACACAAGAGCATCATCCTGAACTTATGGCAGTCTATCTAAGTTGGCTGAATAAATGTCACGATGAAGAGCAAGATCCTGAGATCATTGCTAACTCAGTCTGAAGGGAATAGGACTGTGTTGGTCCCGGTACAAGACTGAGGGATACGTGTATGGGGGGGGGGAGGGGGAATACACGTATACCAATTTTCAAACTTAAAATCTTACTGAGTCCCCTTTACTCAGAGTGATAAAGAACTAGGCACTGATAATACACCTACTGACTACACTTGGTGCGGGTCAGTTGGCTAACTATCAGTTTAAGTTCAGTGCGGAAATGTGTGAGCCCTGATAGTTTAAAGTCTTGTTTAGTTTGCTTTCAGAAAACCTTGATTACTCAAACGAATAGTGTTTAGTAAGGGCACTGCTCTTTTTAATAGATCAGGCTGATTGATTCAAGCCTAATAAATCTTATGCAATGAATTAACAGTTAATGTGGCAGGTATGCAATATATCAAAGCAATAAGAACACAGCAAGTTTAACGTGGTTCAGAGTCTCAAGCTCCTACGTCCACGGCCTGATTTAACAGGAAATCCACTCAAGGGATTCTTATTTTTAACGTGCCAAGGTGCACCAAGATCAGCTACCTCACTAACCTATACAAACTTCCTTACTAACTAACTTAACTTACTTCCAACAAACCTAACTTTAGGGTTTTGGTTTCAGTTTGGATTACAACTAGGTTGAGATTATCCTTACAAGACAAAACTATGCTAAGGGTTGGATAATCTCTCTAAGCTTAAGATATTGCTTGTACGCTCTTTGAATACAGATTAACTCTCAGTTGCTAAGAAACACTTGGGAAATTTAGAGGATTTCGAGTGCTTCTTCTAAAGGTTAGAATGCTTTGAGTGCTTGAGAGTTTGAGTAATTTCTGGCTTGGAAATTTCCCGTAACCTTGAATGGGTTCAAGGCCTTCTGTATTTATAGGTTATTTGAAAAACGATCCGTTGGAGAGATAGCCTTTCTTGTCATCTATGTAGAGTGTTTCAAACGGACATATCTTCATGCAGCAGCCGTCCTTTGCATGGAATTAGGTAGTTGCATTAAATGCACATTAAATGTTTGCCCGTTGAAAATGCAGTCTGAAGTCAGTCTCCTGTCAGGTTCTGTACGTGCGTGTCCTTCTCGGATTGGTCCACGTCATCAGGTTGGTGAGAATGTCAGAACTTATTCTTAGGCTTCAGGCTTGTCGTATTAAGTTCTTTTTGTCTTGAGCTCACCGGTTTTGTCCTGACTCTGCCCTCTCTTTTGCATTGCTTGGCTCTACTCCAAGTCTTCCCATAAACTCAGTATCATCATGTTCCCTTCAGGACTGAGTAGTAATGACCTCAGGGTCATACTCTTCATCACTGAGACTTACTCAGCCACCTTAGAGGACTGCCATAAGCTCAGGATGGTAACCTTCGTCTTCAGGCTCTTGTCTTGATTGTCATCAGTAAGTGCTCCTCTTACTGAGTACTTGTGAAGTTTAAAATGACTAAGTACAAATCCTATCCAAGACTAGTCTGACAAACAAATGCAAACATCTTTTCAGGGGCTTTGGGATCTAATCAAAACTGACATTGTCCCAACAATTTCCCCCTTTTTGATGATGCCAAAACACTGAAAAGATCCTCAAAACACTTAGAGGAAATATAAGATCCTATCTATAAGACAAGACAGTGTTAGAGCAATTCTTGATAAAGTACGGAATTTAAATAACAGCCAAAAAGATAATGAGTTTTTGTCTGTGGGCAAAAGTAATAGATTTCATTGAATGATCTGAAAGTGGTTACAATGAATCTAATCTATTACAAGGAAGTAGTGAACACCTAGACTAATCTCATTTCAGGTTTAAGTCCATAGCCTGCATAGACTCTTGCCTTCAGCTCGTCAAGTCTTCTAGGTTGGTTCACGAACCCTTCAGCCTTCACAATCTTCAACACCTCAGTCATAATGGCCTTAGTATCATGCTTTCCAGTTCCAGGGACTAAGGGAGGCGATTTGACAATGAATTCAGGGGCCTTCACTTGGACTTGAGCTGCTTCAGCCTCCTCCAAGATCTTTTGGATCAGCTTAGGATGATTGTCCATCATGTAGTCAGTGAAGTGGGCATTAATGTCTTCAGAGTCGCCCCACTTCTTCACCACATACCATAATTTTACAAATTCATCCCTTGCATCAGCCCATAACTCCTTCAATGCTTCTGAGATAAACTCATCAACATATGCTTCCCTCTGACCTGATTCTGGCCTTCTGACCTGAAGAATTGTTGACTTCCTTGCTGTAGGCCTCTTCCTGTACTTCCTGGGCTCAGGCTTCGCCTTCTTCCTTCTAAGCAGATTGATCACTGCATCATCGAGTTCCCTTTGTTGAAGCTCAGTGATATCAGTCATCTTTTCAACCTTCTTCTCCAAAATGCGCATCTTCTCTTTTTGTGCTATTTCAGCTCTGCGCTCAGCCTCAGTTTTCTCAGAAGGTGCTCCCCACACCTCAGCGCATAACTCCGCCACCGTCTCCGCAGAGTAAGTGATGGGGTTTTTCCTTGTGCTCATGGGAGAAGACTTCTGAACTGGCTCAGGTTGTTTTGAAGGTTCATCAGCCTTTGCCTTCTAAGCTGCCTCCGCCTTCAGCCTGGCAACAATTTCCTCACCTTCCTTCTCTACTGCCGCCAATCTTGCTGACTTCCTTACCCTCAGCATGTTTCCTTCAGGATTGGCTTCAGGATCGGCTAGAACTATTTCGCCTTGGTTGACTGCCTCCGATGCCTCAGGGCGGGATCTTTTCTTCTTTTCCCCCTTTTTGGCATCATCATCAGCCTTCGATGGGAATGCGTCAAAATTGTTATTGATCACGAAGGAGGTTAAGGATTGGACTTCAGAGATTCCCTCCTTCAGCATTTCAACTCCCATCTAGATACCAGTCCCTGCAAAAGATACAAAGCTGATTGCAGTATTTACCTTCTTCTCAAAGACCTCCATGGAAAGCTGGAGTCTTTGTTCAGCCTTTTCGATCCTCTCCTCCATCTTAGTGGATTGATTAGTTGCTTGGGTCAACCTCTCAGCAATGGACTTTGAAGTCTGAGCAATTCGATATGACTCCAGCTCCAACTTGGACTCTGAGTCTTGAATGGCCTGAGTGAATAGGGCCCCAGCCTGAGCTGCAAGCTTCTCCACCGCCTGATTGAGTTCCTCCTTCCTTTGCTCATCCTTCTCAGCCAACTGCTTCAACGTTTGCCTTAGCATTTTCTTTGTACACTTACTCTCGTTCCTCACTGACTTGGCCGTGTAAGTCATCGTTTTGTTGAACAAAATCAACTCCCTGTTAGCAAGGGTGTTGTATGTTGACTTTGTCCACTTGATGTGCTTGGCCAGGGTCTTGGCTTCCTCCTCTTTTTCAGCTCGTAGCCTAATTATTTCCTCCTGAAGTTCAGCTAGATTCTCAGTAGTCTTCTCCTTCTTCACCTCGACAATACTTGTGAATTCAGCACGTCTGACCCCAGTGATTAGCACATCTTCGTCTCCATCAGTGGCCTCGTCAGTGGCAGGCTGTTTTCCCTTGTCAGCCCCTGCAGCTTCACTCCCCTCTTCAGGGTGCACTGAAGGCAGTTGTTGAGTGGTCGTAGCCGCCTGCTCAGGCTCAGCCATGCCATCTCGAACCTTAGGAACTTGTCCTTCGGAACTGGGAGTCTCCTTTGACGCCTAAACATCTTTCTACCTTGTCTCAGGGCAGGGAATCCCGTCATTGACAGATGTCTCATCGGCGGCTGAGATGTTCACAACATCCTCAGCCACTGGTCCACCCTTGGCACCAGTGTCTTTTACACCTTCCCCCTGAGTCTGAGACTCAGGCACCATGTTATCTACTTCCTTAGTTGTCTCCTCCACAACTTCCTCCAATGCTCCACCCTGAGCATCTTCATCATCCTCTTCCTTATCCTCCTCCTCATCAGAGCGGATGTCAGCCTTCTCTTTGGACATCATCTCAACTACTAGCTGCTTCAGGTTCTCGAAGTTTAGCAGTTGCAGGCAGCTAGTTAGTCCAAAGAAGGTACACAGCCTTGCTTCCTCAGTCTCCCAATACTCCCAGCCACGAGCATCCACCAACATATGTTGCTCTTGCATGTTGGATTGTTTAAACTCCAGCCATACTTTCAGCTCGACAACATTAGCTAGCAGCTCCTTGTACCTATTCAGCCCGGGCCAACACTTAGCTGCCCACTCTGTGGCATTCCCCCTCAGGGTGTTCTCCAACATACCACCCATCATGTGTTCATCCAGCTCCTCCTTCTCCTGCATCTCGAGGAAGTCATCCTTTTCATTGGGCAAGGATTTGGGGCAATCTTTGGGGTTGGGGTATGAGGGGAAATCATCAGGGTTAGGGGTAGGATCTGAGGGATGGTCAGGCCTCTGAGGGGATGGCACTGAATCTGGAATATTTGGCTCTGATGTTTAGGGTGAGTTAGTGGGTTGAGGTGTGGGATCAGGGTTGGTTTGGGGTTTGGGTACGGGGTGAGTAGGGGATGTATGGGCTGCTATCTCAGGCTGCAACAACTCAGCCGTCTCGATAGACTTTCTCACTTCCTCCAAGTCAGAGGCTCTAGGAGAGCTTGACTTCTCCCTCTCTTCTACCTCAGGCAGACTCTTAGCAGGGGATTTTTTGGGTCCCTTCCTAAGTCGTTTTAACGGCCTCTCTCCCTGAACCCCTCTGACGTCATCGTCAGTTCCCTCAGCCTCAGAGTCGGCTGTCATGGGAAGTGACTCAGTCCCTGACTTAGTGCTCTTCCCTGACAGCACTATCTTCACCTTCTTCTTCTCAACCTTCTCCACCACAGGCTGCGCCTCTTCCTCAGGCTCCACAGCCTCTTCAGCCTCCTTACTCCTCTCGAAGAGCTCATCTACCTTCTTGATGAGACTAGTAGCCACCTTCTTGGCCTTACCAGCTGGCTTCTTGGCCAGACCCTTTGCCTTGGCATTGGGATCAGTCAGCCCTAGCATCGCATAGGTATCACTCAGCGAGGTAAACATCACCTTCTTGGAGGAAAGATTGTCCTCAAAGTCGAAGGTGTACTCATGGCAAGCATGAGCAATCAGGATGGACATCCTCGTTCCAAAGGGCTGGATGGCACCAACAGATACATGCTTCTTCTCCTCATCCCGTTTTAGCTTGTCTAGTCCAGCCTGATGAAGTTGATCAAGGAAAAACTGCTCCCACTTCGCTTCCACACCATCAACTATAGCTCCCATGATTCTCAGCTTGGGCAAGCTCAACTGCTCATGAGAGCCTGTGGACCCCATCACCACCTTGGACACTAAGTCCACAAGAGCTCTGTACTCAGGCTTCAGAGTACTCTTGTTTTGACGGGCTCTGAACTCAGGCGAGCTAGTCTTGGTCCACTTCCTTAGGAACTCTACCTCCGAATTTTCCTTGTAAAACCTGGGATTGATTCCTGAGGATGGCAAAGCAAAAACCTCTTTGACTGCCCTCCGAAGGTCAATGTTAACTACTTTTGAGTTATAGAGAGGTTCGTTGTCGTTGTCCTTCTCTCCCGTTGGCTTGAGCGCAGTCACCTACTTGAAAAGTTCCCCCTTATGCAGGAACATGTTGAAGTAGGCTTCTACGACCGTCCTTGGAAGTATAGAGAGAGGACGCGTGGTGAAATATGTTTCCAACCCAGCTTTGGAAATCCAGTTGAAAACTGGTTTGATTTCCTCAACTGTTAGACATGTACCTTCCATGGAGATGACTTGCTCCATGTGTACCAGCTTATTATTGAAAACATCCTCAAGCTTGTCCGTTGTCCAGTTGGAATCAAGAAGTGCCATTGATTTTGAAAGAAAGAGAGGTTTTTAGGAAAACTGTGAGTATTTTGAGCAAGAGAATACTCAGTGTGCAGATGTGCTTTTTGTTTGCGTAAAGACCTCAAATGGCACTATTAATTGATTAGACTAAGTCAGTTACTCAGACGTGGTGTTGAGATTAATTCCTGAATTCGAAAGGTTTTGAAATGAAGGGCCAGGATTAATCTCTATTTCAATCAATTACCCATGTCAGTCATATTCCGTATCAAACGGACACGTATACGAAAAAGTAACTGAAGCATTAAATGCTCCGTTGCGCGTGGGTTTAAATATGAAAAGGTGCGCTTTTAATGAAAATGGAATGCATTTAATAAAGATTTTCAGGACGAATGACTCAGGGAGACGCTTGAAATTCACAAAGTCAGGTTGAAACTCATACCTGTCAGGGAGACATTGTAGCACCCTGATAACTCGCTGAGTCGAGTCTAGTCTGAGTTCCCCCTAGACCCTACACTGACTGCTCTCCCGGATCTAAAAGTCCTAACTCCACTGACAGTTCCATTAACCTTGCTTCAGCCAAGGGCTTAGTCAAGATGTCAGCTCTTTGCCTGTCAGTGTGGATTTTCTCCATCCTAATGTCCTTCTTTTCCACATGATCTCGAATGAAATGATGCCTAATATCCACATGCATGCACCTTGTGTGAAGCACTGGGTTCTGAGTAATTGCTATAGCACTATTGTTGTCACAATAGATTGGAACCTCATTAGCAAACACTTGGTAGTCCCTCAACTGTTGCCTCAACCATAAAATCTGAGCACAATAACTACCTGCAGCCATATACTCAGCCTCAGTTGTGGATGTTGCAACCGAATTCTGCTTCTTACTAAACCACGAGATCAACTTACTTCCCAAAAACTGACATGTCCCTAAGATTGATTTCCTATCAATCCTACAACCTCCATAATCTGCATCTGAATAACCTGTCAGTTCTAAGTTGTCATCTGAAGGATACCATAGTCCCATATTGACTGTCCTTTTCAGATTCTTAAGTATCCTCTTAGAAGCCTCCAAATGACTTTTCTTGGGATCAGACTGATACCTAGCACATACACCAACTGCAAACGTAATGTCAAGCCTACTTGCAGTTAGGTACAATAAAGAACCTATCAGCCCTCGATACTCAGTCTTATTCACTGAAGTCCCTTCAGTGTCAGGATCCATCTTCCAATTTGTGTTCATAGGGATCCTGGTTGGATTGTTGTTCTGAACACCAAACTTATGAATCAAGTCTCTTGTATATTTGGCCTGATTAATGAAGATACCTTGATCAGTCTGCTTGACTTGCAATCCTAAAAAGAAGTTCATCTTTCCCATCATTGACATATCAAATTTACTAGTCATCAACTTAGAGAATTTCTCGCAGAGCTGATGATTTGGTGATCCAAATATTATGTCATCCACATAAATCTGGAGCAAGAGAATGTCATCACCTTCAGTGATCCTGAACAATGTCCTATCCACGTTTCCCTTCTTGAACCCATGGTCTGTCAGGAATTGAGAGAGGGTATCATACCAAGCTCTTGGTGCTTGCTTAAGTCCATAGAGTGCTTTCTTTAAATGGTATACTCTATCTCCAACCTCAAACCCGGGAGGTTGTTCAACATATACCTCTTCATTGAGTACACCATTTAGGAAGGCACTCTTGACATCCATTTGATACACCTTAAACTTCTTGTATGTTGCATATGCAAGGAACAACCTGATAGCTTCCAATCTAGCCACTGGAGCAAAAGTCTCATCATAGTCTATTCCTTCAGACTGACAATACCCCTTTGCAAACAGTCTAGCCTTGTTCCTTACTACAACACCATTCTCATCCTTCTTGTTCTTAAAGACCCACTTGGTACCAATAACACCTTGATGTCTAGGTCTATCAACCAGTTCCCAAACCTGATTCCTTGTGAACTGATTCAACTCCTCTTGCATGGCAATGATCCAGTTCGAGTCAGTGAGAGCTTCTTCAATGTTCTGAGGCTCTTGCTCAGAGAGAAAGAAACAGAACAGTACACTCTCACCATGAAACCGTCTGGTCCTGACTCCCTCAGTTGGATCACCAATGACTTGATCAATAGGATAATCCTCTATCCATGTTCTTTTGCCAGGAGTTGTTCCTGAAGTACCTGCAAGGTTAGTATCTATAGGTTCATGGAATTCAGGAAATTGAACAGAAGGGGATGAACCTGAGTCTATACCAAAGGGATTAACAAGTTCAATGTCAGGGACATTGGTTCCCCCTTGATGAGGTGACTCAGGATCCGTCTCAGCTGCAACAATATCTTTATAGACGGTGCTTACCTCAGGTTGGGCTTGTTCCTCAGTCCGAGGCTCAACTATCCCTGATGTGCTGGGCTTAGGAGTGGCACTTGGTTCATCATCCTGGTCATCGTCATCATCCCATCTTGGAATTGGCACGACTTTGACCTTTGGATCAGGTTGATTCTTTAAGCTAAGCCTTGTCACCCTCCTTGTGACCTCCTCAGAGTCAGGATCCAACACTCTTACCCTAAACTCATTAGCAGATTCATCAAACACAACATGTGGTGATTCTTCCACAACAAGGGTCCTACAATTGTAAACCCTGAAAGCTTTACTAACTTCAGAATATCCTAAGAATATCCCTTCATCAGATTTGCTATCAAAGGCTTTCAATTGGGTCTTCCCATTGTTGAGGATGAAGCACTTACAACCAAATATATGAAAGTAAGAGATACGAGGTTTCCTCTTATTCCATGTCTCATATGGGGTCTGTACATGTTGTTTGTTCAGTATGGATCTGTTCTGGGTGTAGCATGCAGTGTTGATTGCCTCAGCCCAGAATTTCTTGGGCAATCCTGACTCAGCCAGCATGGTCCTGGCAGCTTCCCTCAGTATCCTGTTCCTTTTCTCAACAACACCGTTTTGTTGTGGGGTTCTAGCTGCAGAAGTCTCATGAGCTATACCAAGTTCATTACAAAAGTCAGAAATATATGAATTTATAAATTCAGTGCTCTTGTCAGATCTGATTTTAGTAATGGACTAATTCTTCTCATTGTTGAGTCTCCTGAGCAACTCTGGAAGCTTCACATGTGTTTCCTTCTTATTCAACAAGAAAATAACCCAAGTATATCTAGAATAAACATCAATAACCACAAGGGTATATTTCCTGCCATTCATACTCACAGGTGTAATAGGACCAAATAAATCCATGTGCAAGAGCTGAAGAATCCTGTCAGTGGAATGGGAAACTTTCTCTTTGAATGAGCTCTAACCTGCTTCCCTTCCTGACAAGCTTTGCGCACATGATCTTTGCTAAAAACTTCATTAGGTAGACCATCAACAAGTGACTGTCTAGAAATTTTTTTAAGAATCTTGAAGTTCAGGTGGCTTAATCTTTTATGCCATAGCCAACTGAGCTCTAGAGAGCTTTTAGCAACAAAACAAGTATTAGGAATAGTGCTGCTCTAATCAGCAAGATAAACATTACCTTTCCTGATACCTGATAGAAGCACTAGTGTTGATTCGTCCTTGACTGAACATATATTCGATGAGAACTCAACACTGAAACCTTAGTCACAGAATTGGCTTACTGACAGTAGGTTATGCTTCAGTCCTTCCACAAAGGACACATTTTCCACTCTGACTATACCTATTATCAAGACACCAAAACCTTTAGTAACACCTTTTGAGTTATCACCAAAGGTTACCTGTGGACCATCTTTAGCCTAAAATTCTTGGAGAAGACTCTTCATTCCAGTCATATGCCTTGAGCATCCACTGTCTAGGTACCAAACAACTTTGTTTGAGTCTCCTCTCCTCTTGTTGTGATCCACAGCCGCCTGCAAACGAATCAGGCTTTAGGTACCCATTGGGTGTTGGGTCCTATCATATCAGCTGTACCCTTCGGGATCCAGACTTGCTTCACAACCCTGATTGCCTCAGAGTGGTGAATCTGTCTCCCTGAAACATCAACATACACAACTTTCTTCTTATTTGCCTGAGAGGAAGATGGTGTATGAGTGTTGGACTTAGGCTTCACAGGAGCCTGAGTGGGTGCCTTTTGGGCTGGCTTCCTGTTCTTCCTAGGTCTAGGTGTAGTAGGTTTGGGCCTTGTTCTTGATAAGGGCCCTGTGTTCTATTCCCCCTAGGCAAGTGAGGGAATGGAAAACAGTTAAAGGCCTCAGGATGCCAAAACCATAGGGGTGTCATCATATTTGGCCTTCCCTGTTGGTATTGCCAACCATGATGGTACCCTCGCTGACCAGTCTGAGAGCTCTTGGCCTGAGTCTTCCTCTGCTTTCGTTGAGGCTTTCTCTGGTCTGAGCTCTCAGGGACCTCCCTTGGTTGCTTCGCCTTTCCCTTGGGTTTTGGCTTAGCTACCTTAGGGGCAACCCTGACCGTGTCAACAGTTTCCTTGCCCTTATCAGTTTGACAGGCCTGAAGTACAACCTTAGGTGCATTCTGGCCTGCCTGAACAAATACCCTCTCAGTGTTGCTCCCTGAAGCAACATGAGATTGACCCTGTGAGGATTTCTTAGGAACATATCCAAGTCCCTTTTTCTCATTCCCGAGCATCTGGCTGCTATTTATTTCCTCTCTAGCCACTGAGGATTTATTCATTGCTGCAACCTTTTGCTTGAGTGAGTCCTCACTCTTTTTCAGGATTTTATGTCTGGCAAAGAGGTCTTCAAACTTACTCTTAATTGCTTTCAGTTCTTCCTTCCTGACCAACTCTTCCTCAGCCAATTTCTTTAGAAGCTTTTCTCTTGGGAGACGCTCAGCATTGATTAAATCAATCTCCTGAGTTAGTCTCACAATCTGAGTTGATTCTTTAAGATCAGACTGAGTGAGCTGATCATTCTGGTTCTGAACCTCAGTACTCAATTTCTTGTTCTCCTTTACCAAGAAGACATTAGTTTGCTGCAATCTGGAGAAATCAACCATCAATTGATCCAGACAGATCTGAAGGTTCATTTCTCTGACTGACTCTGAGCTAAGCTTAGGATTTTGATTGTGTAGGAACCACATACAGAGTTAGATGTTACCTCAGATTCCTCCCTTGCCATCGGGCAAACATCATCGTACTCATCATCAGAAAAGAGTTCAGGCGACCTCTTCTCAGGACCGTCAGAGTCAGTTGCATCCTCAGCGAGCATCGCTCTCCGGTTTGCAAGTCTCTGGTCTCTCTTGGCCCTCATGTCTTCTCTTTCCCTTGCACTCAGCTTCGGACAATCATACTGATAGTGCCCACTCTTGTTACAGTTGTAACAAGCTGGTTGCTGATCTCCTCTTTCTCTCCTTGGTTCAGGGATCCTCCTTGAGTCAGGTTCCCTCTGTCTTGATGAGGTTTCAGTCTTCCCTGAGTGTTTGTCATCGTGAGTACGTCTCTGTGCATCTCTGCGATCGGGCTTTGGATCTGAATATCTTCTTTCATCGCCACGATCTCTCCTCTGGTCAGTGTTTCTCCTTTCCTCATATCTCCTTGAGCTTTGGTGGGTTCCTTCAGGTTTCCTGTCACGTGAGTCCTGATAAAAAAATTTATAACGACCAAACCTGGAATTAAGCTTATCAAAGCGTCTGGCCATCAGGCTGTACTCCTCAGCAAGTTCTTCGTTGCTCATCTCCATCAGTGACTTTGATGAAGATTCACCAGGTTCAGATCTGTCTTTGAACGCCACACTTTTCTCAGGAGTTTTCTCCTTTTCTTCCTCTTCTGGCTGAACTTTCTTCTTTCTTTTGTTAAGATCAAATTCCAGTGCTTTAAGCTCTGAAAAAAGTAAAGCAGAAGTTATGTTACTCATATCTTGAGTGTTCTTAAGCATAATTACACTATTATCCCATCTCTCAGGAAGGGCATTTAGGATCTTTGAAGCAACATCTCTCTTTGGGACATCTTTGTCCAGCATCACCAGCTCATTCATCAACTTGATGAACCTTGACTCCATCTGACCAATTGTCTCATCAGGCAACATCTCAAATGCTTCGAATTTCTGAATGGCAATGTTTCTCTTATTTTCCTTTATCTTTTCTGACCCCTCGCACATCCTTGTCAGCTCATCCCAAACCTCCTTTGTTATCTTTAAATTCATCAGCCTGGCTGACTCCTCGAAGGGCACCATATGCAAAATGATGTTTCTGGCAACGTTGTCCAGTCCCACCATCTTTATTTCATTGTTGGTCATGTCTTTCCTTTCTTTCGGAACCTGCACGCCAATCTCAAGATGCTCATATCCCAGTCCTCTGACATTGGGAATAGTGATCTTGATCGGTCCCTCACTGAGAACACGCGGCATCTGGTCATGGATGGCATCAAGATGCGCTTCTAATCTGAACTTCCAATAGACAAAGTTAGATACGAAGAATTCAGGTAACGAAGCTTCAAGTCTCCTCGAAGTCATGATGATCCAATTTTTATGAAAAGCAAACTCAGATCTGTTCAGTGACCACCAACAGTTTCTCCTCTGAAACTATTAGTATTCAAAGTCAGTGGTCTTTTGAACCACTGCTCTGATACCACTTGTTGGTCCCGGTACAAGACTGAGAGATACGTGTAAGGGAGGGGATACACGTATACCAATTTTCAAACTTAAAACCTTACTGAGTCCCCTTTACTCAGAGTGATAAAGAACTAGGCACTGATAATACACATACTGGCTACACTTGGTGCGGGTCAGTTGGCTAACTATTAGTTTAAGTTCAGTGCGAAAATGTGTGAGCCCTGATAGTTTAAAGTCTTGTTTAGTTTACTTTTAGAAAACCTTGATTACTCAAATGAATAGTGTTTAGTAAGGGCAGTGCTCTTTTTAATAGATCAGGCTGATTGATTCAAGCCTGATAAATCTTATGCAATGAATGAACAGTTAATGTGGCAGGTATGCAATATATCAAAGCAATAAGAACACAGCAAGTTTAACGTGGTTCAGAGTCTCAAGCTCCTACGTCCACGGCCTGATTTAACAGGAAATCCACTCAAGGGATTCTTATTTTTAACGTGCCAAGGTGCACCAAGATCAGCTACCTCACTGACTTATACAAACTTCCTTACTAACTAACTTAACTTACTTCCAACAAACCTAACTTTAGGGTTTTGGTTTCAGTTTGGATTCCAACTAGGTTGAGATTATCCTTACAAGACAAAACTATGCTAAAGGTTGGATAATCTCTCTAAGCTTAAGATATTGCTTGTACGCTCTTGGAATACAGATTAACTCTCAGTTGCTAAGAAACACTTGGGAAATTTAGAGGGTTTCGAGTGCTTCTTCTAAAGGTTTGAATGCTTTGAGTGCTTGAGAGTTTGAGTAATTTCTGGCTTGGAAATTTCCCGTAACCTTGAATGGGTTCAAGGCCTTCTGTATTTATAGGTGATTTGAAAAACTATCCGTTTGAGAGATAGCCTTTCTTGTCATCTATGTAGAGTGTTTCAAACGGACATATCTTCATGCAACAGCCGTCATTTGCATGGAATTAGGTAGTTACATTAAATGCACATTAAATGCTTGCCCGTTGAAAATGCAGTCTGAAGTCAGTCTCCTGTCAGGTTCCGTACGTGCGTGTCCTTCTCGGATTGGTCCACGTCATCAGGTTGGTGAGAATGTCAGAACTTATTCCTAGGCTTCAGGCTTGTCTTATTAAGTTCTTTTTGTCTTGAGCTCACCGATCTTGTCCTGAATCTGACATCCCTTTTGCATTTCTTGGCTCTACTCCAAGTCTTCCCATAAACTCAGTATCATCCTGTTCCCTTTAGGACTGAGTAGTAATGACCTCAGAGTCACACTCTTCATCACTGAGACTTACTCAGCCAGCTTAGAGGACTGCCATAAGCTCAGGATGGTAACCTTCATCTTCAGGCTCTTGTCTTGATTGTCATCAGTAAGTGCTCCTCTTACTGAGTACCTGTGAAGTGTAAAATGACTAAGTACTCCTAACCAAGACTAGCCTGACAAACAAATGCAAACATCTTTTCAGGGGCTTTGGGATCTAATCAAAACTGATATTGTCCCAACAGACTGCACTGAGTTATTAGAAAAAACTTTGAGTAGGATCCAAGCAATACAAGAGGAATGTCAACGCTGGAAGACGTACGTAGATGAGGATAAACCTGAACTCAGTAAAGACAAGACTGAACTGAAGAAAGAGTTATGACATTCTCACCTACCTGATTACGTGGACCAATCAGAGCGCGCCAAGTCATGTACGGACACTGACCTGAACCTGACATCCCTGCACAGTTCAACGGGCAAGCATTAAATGCACATTACCAAATTTTTGCAAGGACGGCAGCTGCATAGGAAATATGTCCATTGAAGGTACCCTACACAAAGATGACTAGAAGGTTATCTCTCCAACGGATAGTTATTCAAATTCATCTATAAATATAGAAGACCTTGGACCCAAGCAAGGTTACGGAAAATTTCGAAGCCAGAAATTACTCAAACTCTTAGCGTTCAAACAATCAAAGCATTCACAAAGAAGCACTCGAAAAGCCTTTAGTTTCCCAAGTGTTTCTTAAGTTAGAGAGTTATTCTGTATACCACTGAGCTCATTAGATATATCCTAAGCTTAGAGTGATTATCCAACCCTTAGCATAGTTGTGTCTTGTAAGGATAATCACACCTTAGTTGGAAAACCCTCTTAGTCAGGTTTGTTGGTGAAAGTTAGTAAGTGAGTTAGAAGGAAGTAAGCTAGGGTCAGTGAGTGAGACTGATCTTGGTGCACCTTGGCACGTTAAAAATAAGTAAATCCTTAGTGGATTTTCCTGTTCAATCGGGACCGTGGACGTAGGAGCTTGAGTCTCTGAACCACGTTAAACTCTCTGTGTTCTTATTGCTTTGATATCTGTTCTTAATTTTTTATTTGATTAAGTCATTCATTGCATACTTTATCAGGCTTGAATCAATCAGCCTGATCATTGAACTCAGAGCACTCCCCTTCTAAGCACTGCTTCACAAAAAGATAATCAAGTTTTCATAAAGCAAACATTAAACAAGACTTTAAGGGCTCACACATTCCGCACTGAACATAAGTAGATAGTTAGCCAACTGACTTGCACTTAGTATTGTTAGTAGGTGTATTATCTACTCAGTGTTCTACACCACTCTGAGTAAGGGGACTCGGCAAGGTTTTAAGAAAGAAAAATTTGTATACGTGTATTCTCCCCCCCCAATACACGTAGCACTCAGTCTTGTGCCGGGATCAACAAAATGCCACTGATTTCGTCTAAAACAAAAGAAAAACGAACATTTTAGGTGCATTCGAAGTTCTATGGATTTTTTTTAATTAAATATACCTACTACTTTCACCTTTTCTCTTCCACCACCATCACCCTTAGAAACTTTAGTGACACCATCAGTCACCCTAGGTGGTGTCAATGTGGCCGGAAAATGGGAGAGAGGAAAATGGTGAAGTGTAGTGAGAAAATACATCTATGAACTTATTTTTGAAACTTTGACCAAATATAACTGGATTTCTATAACTCCGATTTGAAAAGTAGAAGATGCTCTACAAAGCTCTCAATTCCAGCTTTTCGACAAGACTAAAACCAAAAGATTTGGATAAGTGAGCAAAGAGTTATGAGCTGTAGAAGTTGGTCTGCCTAAATAGCATCCCCCCAACTTCGATCTAGCATAACTAGAGTTCTACAACTCTAAATTACAAAAGAAAATATTTTTTAGAAAGCTTATAATAGCAGCTTTCCAATGAATCTAAAATCAAAATATTTTAACCAACGAAAGGAGAGTTATGATCTTTATAAGTTGGTCCGCCTACAATAGCATTCCTCTAACTTTGACCGGTGATAACCGGAGGTCTAGAACTCCGATCGAAAAAGAGGAAGATGTTCCTGAAAGCTCTTAATGTCAGCTTTCATATGGTACCAGCCGATCATTGATCAAACACCAGAAAATTTTACAGAAAGCTACTGGAAGTGCAAATATTTTTGTGTGTGCAAGATATTTGTGTGTGTGTGTGTGAGGGAATGGTTTACCCTAAGTGAAGTGTTGAAAGTGTGCAAAATGGCTGCAAACCATTATTTATAGTGTCCCCTCAAGGCTAGGGTTCCTTTTTTATTGGGCTCTAAAAGGCCATTATCCTATCTTTAATGTGGGCTTCTTCCCTAAATAAGTTTAAGGAAGAATATCATCTAGTTTTAAGCCCACAACAATTTTATTTTCCCCAAACACTAGCCATATAATAACATTAATTGATTAATGATTCAATAATAATTTATACCATGTAATCTTTTTTTTTTCTTACTCTTCTATAATTATACAAATATTTTCATATAAAATAATAATAATGCG
The DNA here is from genome assembly GCA_947034835.1 of Ballota nigra. NCBI lineage: Eukaryota > Viridiplantae > Streptophyta > Magnoliopsida > Lamiales > Lamiaceae > Ballota > Ballota nigra. Next base: position 31,997,840 of record OX344728.1, on the reverse strand, counting down.
ACTCTACTTATGAAGTTTTTGGATTGTTACAAATTATGCATTCCAATCACAAGCCATAACACAAGTTTTATAATTCAACATCTATAAATTAGAGTGAATTTTTTATTGTATGAATTGTATGTATATGAATTCGAGTAATATGGATTACAGATAATGATCTATCTATGTAATAAAACAATGGATAAAAAAGATAGGTCAAATGAGAGATATGAAAAAGTTACATGTAACTTTAATTTTTTTAATGTTACTAACGTTAATAAAATTTATGAGTTATTTTTTATAATAACTATTACTCCCTCCGTCTCAATCTCGATTGTCTCTTTGCTTTTGACATAAGTTGTAATTATGTGGTAGTTGTTTATTAGTATTTATAGAGATAAAATTAGTTTTGGCATTGTGGTAAATAAAAGAGAATAAAATTGCTTTTGTTGGCATTTGATAAATAAAAATTGAGAATTATAAAAAGGGCAGTCTAGAATAAGACGGACCTTTAAGGCATGGGGCAGTCAAGATTGGGATGGATGTAGTATATTTTATTAGGTACATATGATTTAGAGTTGTCTAAGAGACTATTGGACTACACAAGTGTAAGTTTTTTTTTTTTTTTACATTATTAAAATTCCTGTTTTTTTTTTTAATTCAATAACAAAGTAGAACATGAATACTTTCTTCTTTTATTTTATATAATTTTGCATATGAAGTGAACTCTTCTAAGCATGCAAGAATGATTAGAAAATTAGCCATCTTAGAAAAACGCAGTATATTTTCAATAATTTGTTAGTATGTATTATTTTATTTGTGATATTATATTACTTTTAGATTTACAAACTTATACTGTATTTGTATTTCTAATGTATTGTATATAGATCAAATTATTGAAAATAGAGCAAAAAAGGCAATATTCTTGAGAAAACAATATCCTTACAAATGAGTGTGTTAGATACAAGGATAAATGTAACGCCCCAGTTTTCTAAAGTGTAGATTCGACACTCTAGAAATCCAAGTCGTCACTTAGTGACCCAAAAATCCGAACTAATTTTTTTTTTTGTTTAAAAGTATTAATGATAACATCTCATAGACAGCGGAAGATTATGATTTTCGTTATGAAAAACGTAGTTATGTTTTTTTTTCTAAAAGAGGACTCGCAAGGATCTTTTTAAAAGATTTGACACGAAATAGATAATTAGCTTAAACATCACATATTCTACCATCGAGAGAGTATGTAACTATTTGTCACCTTGGCACACACACAAATCAATATAAACATCATCGCTTAAAGTTATACTTAATTAGCGCAAAACCATGAGTCATACTTAAGTAGCACAGAAAATCATCAGAACACGTATCACTCCTCCCCAGGTACGAACTCCCCGTCACCCTGGCCTGAAAATGTTTAAAATAAGGGGGTGAGATTTGAATTCTCAGTTTGGACGGTCTGCATGCTATTATATAGTTGGGCAAAACAAATATGATTATTTTATAAAACATTTTTATATCATGTCATCAAACCATCGTGTAGCATTCCAGGCGCCGAGCCACATAGGCCAGGCCATCAAACATAATCCGTTATTTTCATAATATATCATTCCCTGGCGCCTAGCCACGCAGGCCAGGCCGTCAAACATAATACATCATATAGTCCATAGGTTCGCTCGAAGGCATCATGTCGCCTACTTACACAAGCCAGACCATTATGTATCGTTAAGATACCATATATCATGTAATAACCATGTAACCCGTCCCGAAGGTCAAAATATTCGTAATACCAACAAACCATATAATATTCCAGGCAATGCATAAGAACCACCCACCTTAAACACCTTTCTTTTGTAAAACTTATCCCCCGTTCATTCACCCGCCAATCCTCGTCACCGTGGCCGTACACAACCTAGCACATTCTTATTTACTTCAGTTATCAATGTCTTAGAAATTCTTCTTAAAGTTTATACACGTTGGTTCGATAAGGACTTGTATTTTACTTAGTATTTTATCGCTTATAGCATTTACCAAAAGCTCTTAACGTGACTAGTGTTTACTGAGAATATGAATCCTCATCTAGGCATATTTAGTATATTTAAGTATTTTAGGATTTTCATAAGGTTTTCCTTTATTCTTTTTCTCTTTTAAGGACACACATAGAAACATATGGTCGTTACTCTAAAACTAACACTAAACAACACATCCTTCGCATGTATTCACATAATATTCGAGTGCAATAAGTAAATTCCTATCATGCTCATCAATTTAAGTAAGTAAATAGTCCGTTCTTAAGCTATAATGAGAAAAACAGTTTGAGGAAGCCACATCCAAAGATGAGCAGTTTGCTCCTTCGGATGTTCGTCTCCTAACTTTAACCATTTTTTAAAAATACTAAAACACGTCCATTCACCATGAAATTTATACAGTAGGTACCTTTTTAAGTGCACTTCACATATAAAACTTGTTTGGTTTAAGAAAATATGAGTTCTAGGTTCGTTTTCAAACTGCGACATTACTTTCTAGAAGCTCACAGTATGTGTGCAGAGCCAAAAATAATTTTGGTAAAACTATTTTTAATCATGTAAAATTCATGGAGATAGCTAACTTCATGTAGTATTTTATCATAATTTTTGAAAAATCTAAACTTGACTCTAAAGATATATTTTAGCCCATGAAAGTGAAAAATCTAACAGTTTCATCACACTTTCTTTAAAAATCCATAACTTATCAAAGAAAATCCTGGATTGACTCAAACTAGTGGAAAATGAAAACTAACTTGATCTAATTTCATGACATATAAACACTTTCACAAAATACACAACATTTCAAGTTCGAAAATTTGTACAGAAACTCAATGACACTGTTCTCAGTGTGATAGTTGTGCATACTTTCTCTTGTATTTCCTATTTCACAACTATCATGACAGTAACATTTTAACACCTTAATACACATCATTCAAGACTCCATTTAAAATGCATTTAAACATTCAAAGACAAGATAGCCCTAAGGTTTCATGGCTTCTAAGTAGCAACAAAAACAGTGACATTTCAAGGAAAATATTCATATTAGCTATGTTTTGGGTTGTAGAGATTTACAACCTTTGTAGACTTATTTTCTAAAGCTAGAGGGTCTTATTAGCTCTTCAATATTTTAGTTCTTGATATGTATGAGGGCTCCTTGAAATAAATTCCTTGTTTTGACCTAAAACAAAACAAGAGTTAAAGTTAGAAGTTGAAGGTGTAAGATTTCGTGAATTTGAAAGAGAGAGGGAGAAGAATGGCTCATTTCTTGCTTGGAGATGCTTCAAACCTTCACACCAACACCTAGGACAGCTTGGAGCTTGAATTTGAAGTCCTCCTATGGTTGGAAATGGGAGAAGAAGAGCTTCTTCTCCCTTGAAAAATATGGTGGCTGAAATAAGTAAATAGAAGGGAGAAAATGATCTTTCTTCTTTGTTTCTTCTTGGGCTTCTTATGCAAATGATTGAAGAGGGTTTCAAGGTAATAATATAAGAAGGGGGAGGGGTGGTCTCGGCCAGAATATGGAGTAAGTAAGAGGGAGAGTAGTTAGGAGAGGTAAGGGAGAGTATGATCCTTGCTTTTCTTGATTTTTTTAATAAGTAAGGTGATTTATTTAATAGGCATGGGCTAGCTTTTTTGACTGCTTTCCCAGCAGTTTTGGACAGTCAATGGTGGGCCCAGGGGCAGGCCAATTGGCTTGCTTGGTTTTCTTGGACACGATGTAATTTTCGGTGTTGAAATTGGGTGTTTTTCGGCAAGGTTTTGGGCTCCGAAAATTAACGCTGTTTCTCATTTTGTTATTCGAAAGTTTAGTTTTTTTTATTTACTTTATTAAAACTGAAATTTAACTTTATTTATCAACTACGTCTTGTGTTGGGTTCGTATTTATTCATCGGATTCGAAATTCGAAAGTTTTAGGGTTTTTCGTTTAACTTTTGGTGACCAAAGTATAATTTTGTTTGAGAATTTTCCATTAAGTTAAAGGCCTCAAATTTCCTATTCTATGATTTCATTTTGCTTATTTTCTCAGTCTGTATGGATTTATTTTGTTGTTACAGTGCTAGGTGTGTCGCCGGTTCCGATTCGTCCCTTAATATTTAAGATATAGGCCTTAAATCGCAAAACGTTTCATTTTTGAAAACTTTCATGAAATCTTTCTATTTTAAAAAGGATATCATAAGTAAAATTATAATAATAATAATAATAATAATTTGGTTCGGGGTATTACATCATATTATACATAATGCATGAGCACATGCATGCATGTGAACATGTGAGCTCATAGATCATTCCAGAAGTTGTACTACGTCCGAAATCTTCCAGAAGCATTAAGGAGCAGTTAGGTTGTTGAAGATTAGATAGATAGCAGCTAATGTTTACAGCTGTGAAGTTAGTTACATAATATTCTGTTAGTTAGTTACGATCATGTGCAATACGCATGCACTCAATTCCTTGCTTGTATTTAAGCTAGTTCTCCACGCAATGTAAAACTTGAGTATATCATTCTAATCAAATATTATACAGAAATTCAACATATTATACATAATGCATGAGCACATGCATGAACACATGCATGCATGTGAACATGTGAGCTCATAGATCATTCCAGAAGTTGTACTACTTCCGAAATCTTCCAGAAGCATTAAGGAGCAGTTAGGTTGTTGAAGATTAGATAGATAGCAGCTAATGTTTACAGCTGTGAAGATAGTTACATAATATTCTGTTAGTTAGTTACGATCATGTGCAATACGCATGCACTCAATTCCTTGCTTGTATTTAAGCTAGTTCTCAACGCAATGTAAAACTTGAGTATATCATTTTAATCAAATATTATACATAAATTCAACATATTATACATAATGCATGGGCACATGCATACACACATGCATGCATGTGAACATGTGAGCTCATAGATCATTCCAGAAGTTGTACTACTTCCGAAATCTTCCAGAAGCATTAAGGAGCAGTTAGGTTGTTGAAGATTAGATAGATAGCAACTAAAGTTTACACCTGTGAAGTTAGTTACATAATATTCTGTTAGTTAGTTACGATCATGTGTAATACGCATGCACTCAATTCCTTGCTTGTATTTAAGCTAGTTCTCCACGCAATGTAAAACTTGAGTATATCATTCTAATCAAATATTATACAGAAATTCAACATATTATACATAATGCATGAGCACATGCATGAACACATGCAGGCATGTGAACATGTGAGCTCATAGATCATTCCAGAAGTTGTACTACTTCCGAAATCTTCCAGAAGCATTAAGGAGCAGTTAGGTTGTTGAAGATTAGATAGATAGCAGCTAATGTTTACAGCTGTGAAGTTAGTTACATAATATTCTGTTAGTTAGTTACGATCATGTGCAATACGCATGCACTCAATTCCTTGCTTGTATTTAAGCTAGTTCTCCACGCAATGTAAAACTTGAGTATATCATTCTAATAAAATATTATACAGAAATTCATCATATTATACATAATGCATGAGCACATGCATGAACACATGCATGCATGTGAACATGTGAGCTCATAGATCATTCCAGAAGTTGTACTACTTCCGAAATCTTCCAGAAGCATTAAGGAGCAGATAGGTTGTTGAAGATTAGATAGATAGCAGCTAATGTTTACAGCTGTGAAGTTAGTTACATAATATTCTGTTAGTTAGTTACGATCATGTGCAATACGCATGCACTCAATTCCTTGCTTGTATTTAAGCTAGTTCTCCACGCAATGTAAAACTTGAGTATATCATTCTAATCAAATATTATACATAAATTCAACATATTATACATAATGCATGAGCACATGCATGCACACATGCATGCATGTGAACATGTGAGCTCATAGATCATTCCAGAAGTTGTACTACTTCCGAAATCTTCCAGAAGCATTAAGGAGCAGTTAGGTTGTTGAAGATTAGACATATATAGCAGCTAATGTTTACAGTTGTGAAGTTAGTTACATAATATTATGTTAGTTAGTTACGATCATGTGCAATACGCATGCACTCAATTCCTTGCTTGTATTTAAGCTAGTTCTCCACGCAATGTAAAACTTGAGTATATCATTCTAATCAAATTTTATACATAAATTCAACATATTATACATAATGCATGAGCACATGCATGAACACATGCATGCATGTGAACATGTGAGCTCATAGATCATTCCAGAAGTTGTACTACTTCCGAAATCGTCCAGAAGCATTAAGGAGCAGTTAGGTTGTTGAAGATTAGATAGATAGCAGCTAATGTTTACAGCTGTGAAGTTAGTTACATAATATTCTTTTAGTTAGTTACGATCATGTGCAATACGCATGCACTCAATTCCTTGCTTGTATTTAAGCTAGTTCTCCACGCAATGTAAAACTTGAGTATATCATTCTAATAAAATATTATACAGAAATTCATCATATTATACATACTGCATGAGCACATGCATGAACACATGCATGCATGTGAACATGTGAGCTAATAGATCATTCCAGAAGTTGTACTACTTCCGAAATCATCCAGAAGCATTAAGGAGCAGTTAGGTTGTTGAAGATTAGATAGATAGCAGCTAATGTTTACAGCTGTGAAGGTAGTTACATAATATTCTGTTAGTTAGTTATGATCATGTGCAATACGCATGCACTCAATTCCTTGCTTGTATTTAAGCTAGTTCCCCACGCAATGTAAAACTTGAGTATATCATTCTAATCAAATATTATACATAAATTCAACATATTATACATAATGCATGAGCACATGCATGAACACATGCATGCATGTGAACATGTGAGCTCATAGATCATTCCAGAAGTTGTACTACTTCCGAAATCTTCCAGAAGCATTAAGGAGCAGTTAGGTTGTTGAAGATTAGATAGATAGCAGCTAATGTTTACAGCTGTGAAGTTAGTTACATAATATTCTATTAGTTAGTTACGATCATGTGCAATACGCATGCACTCAATTCCTTGCTTGTATTTAAGCTAGTTCTCCACGCAATGTAAAACTTGAGTATATCATTCTAATCAAATATTATACAGAAATTCAACTTATTATACATAATGCATGAGCACATGGATGAACACATGCATACATGTGAACATGTGAGCTCATAGATCATTCCAGAAGTTGTACTACTTCCGAAATCTTCAAGAAGCATTAAGGAGCAGTTAGGTTGTTGAAGATTAGATAGTTACATAATATTCTGTTAGTTAGTTACGATCATGTGCAATACGCATGCACTCAATTCCTTGCTTGTATTTAAGCTAGTTCTCCACGCAATGTAAAACTTGAGTATATCCTTCTAATCAAATATTATACAGAAATTCAACATATTATACATAATGCATGAGCACATGCATGAACACATGCATGCATGTGAACATGTGAGCTCATAGATCATTCCAGAAGTTGACTACTTCCGAAATCTTCCAGAAGCATTAAGGAGCAGTTAGGTTGTTGAAGATTAGATAGATAGCAGCTAATGTTTACAGCTGTGAAGTTAGTTACATAATATTCTGTTAGTTGTTACGATCATGTGCAATACGCATGCACTCAATTCCTTGCTTGTATTTAAGCTAGTTCTCCACGCAATGTAAAACTTGAGTATATCATTCTAATCAAATATTATACATAATGCATGAGCACATGCATGAACACATGCATGCATGTGAACATGTGAGCTCATAGATCATTCCAGAAGTTGTACTACTTCCGAAATCTTCCAGAAGCATTAAGGAGCAGTTAGGTTGTTGAAGATTAGATAGATAGCAGCTAATGTTTACAGCTGTGAAGTTAGTTACATAATATTCTGTTAGTTAGTTACGATCATGTGCAATACGCATGCACTCAATTCCTTGCTTGTATTTAAGCTAGTTCTCCACGCAATGTAAAACTTGAGTATATCATTCTAATCAAATATTATACAGAAATTCAACATATTATACATAATGCATGAGCACATGCATGTACACATTCATGCATGTGAACATGTGAGCTCATAGATCATTCCAGAAGTTGTACTACTTCCGAAATCTTCCAGAAGCATTAAGGAGCAGTTAGGTTGTTGAAGATTAGATATATATAGCTGCTAATGTTTACAGCTGTGAAGTTAGTTACATAATATTCTGTTAGTTAGTTACGATCATGTGCAATACGCATGCACTCAATTCCTTGCTTGTATTTAAGCTAGTTCTCCACGCAATGTAAAACTTGAGTATATCATTCTAATCAAATATTATACAGAAATTCAACATATTATACATAATGCATGAGCACATGCATGAACACATGCATGCATGTGAACATGTGAGCTCATAGATCATTCCAGAAGTTGTACTACTTCCGAAATCTTCCAGAAGCATTAAGGAGCAGTTAGGTTGTTGAAGATTAGATAGATAGCAGCTAATGTTTACAGCTGTGAAGTTAGTTACATAATATTCTGTTAGTTAGTTACGATCATGTGCAATACGCATGCACTCAATTCCTTGCTTGTATTTAAGCTAGTTCTCCACGCAATGTAAAACTTGAGTATATCATTCTAATCAAATATTATACAGAAATTCAACATATTATACATAATGCATGAGCACATGCATGTACACATTCATGCATGTGAACATGTGAGCTCATAGATCATTCCAGAAGTTGTACTACTTCCGAAATCTTCCAGAAGCATTAAGGAGCAGTTAGGTTGTTGAAGATTAGATATATATAGCTGCTAATGTTTACAGCTGTGAAGTTAGTTACATAATATTCTGTTAGTTAGTTACGATCATGTGCAATACGCATGCACTCAATTCCTTGCTTGTATTTAAGCTAGTTCTCCACGCAATGTAAAACTTGAGTATATCATTCTAATCAAATATTATACAGAAATTCAACATATTATACATAATGCATGAGCACATGCATGAACACATGCATGCATGTGAACATGTGAGCTCATAGATCTTTCCAGAAGTTGTACTACTTCCGAAATCTTCCAGAAGCATTAAGGAGCAGTTAGGTTGTTGAAGATTAGATAGATAGCAGCTAATGTTTATAGCTGTGAAGTTAGTTACATAATATTCTGTTAGTTAGTTACGATCATGTGCAATACGCATGCACTCAATTCCTTGCTTGTATTTAAGCTAGTTCTCCACGCAATGTAAAACTTGAGTATATCATTCTAATCAAATATTATACAGAAATTCAACATATTATACATAATGCATGAGCACATGCATGAACACATGCATGCATGTGAACATGTGAGCTCATAGATCATTCCAGAAGTTGTACTACTTCCGAAATCTTCCAGAAGCATTAAGGAGCAGTTAGGTTGTTGAAGATTAGATAGATAGCAGCTAATGTTTACAGCTGTGAAGTTAGTTACATAATATTCTGTTAGTTAGTTACGATCATGTGCAATACGCATGCACTCAATTCCTTGCATGTATTTAAGCTAGTTCTCCACGCAATGTAAAACTTGAGTATATCATTCTAATCAAATATTATACAGAAATTCAACTTATTATACATAATGCATGAGCACATGCATGAACACATGCATGCATGTGAACATGTGAGCTCATAGATCATTCCAGAAGTTGTACTACTTCCGAAATCTTCCAGAAGCATTAAGGAGCAGTTAGGTTGTTGAAGATTAGATAGATAGCAGCTAATGTTTACAGCTGTGAAGTTAGTTACATAATATTCTGTTAGTTAGTTACGATCATGTGCAATACGCATGCACTCAATTCCTTGCTTGTATTTAAGCTAGTTCTCCACGCAATGTAAAACTTGAGTATATATTTCTAATCAAATATTATACAGAAATTCAACATATTATACATAATGCATGAGCACATGCATGAACACATGCATGCATGTGAACATGTGAGCTCATAGATCATTCCAGAAGTTGTACTACTTCCGAAATCTTCCAGAAGCATTAAGGAGCAGTTAGGTTGTTGAAGATTAGATAGCTAGCAGCTAATGTTTACAGCTGTGAAGTTAGTTACATAATATTCTGTTAGTTAGTTACGATCATGTGCAATACGCATGCACTCAATTCCTTGCATGTATTTAAGCTAGTTCTCCACGCAATGTAAAACTTGAGTATATCATTCTAATCAAATATTATACAGAAATTCAACTTATTATACATAATGCATGAGCACATGCATGAACACATGCATACATGTGAACATGTGAGCTCATAGATCATTCCAGAAGTTGTACTACTTCCGAAATCTTCAAGAAGCATTAAGGAGCAGTTAGGTTGTTGAAGATTAGATAGTTACATAATATTCTGTTAGTTAGTTACGATCATATGCAATACGCATGCACTCAATTCCTTGCTTGTATTTAAGCTAGTTCTCCACGCAATGTAAAACTTGAGTATATCCTTCTAATCAAATATTATACAGAAATTCAACATATTATACATAATGCATGAGCACATGCATGAACACATGCATGCATGTGAACATGTGAGCTCATAGATCATTCCAGAAGTTGTACTACTTCCGAAATCTTCCAGAAGCATTAAGGAGCAGTTAGGTTGTTGAAGATTAGATAGATAGCAGCTAATGTTTACAGCTGTGAAGTTAGTTACATAATATTCTGTTAGTTGTTACGATCATGTGCAATACGCATGCACTCAATTCCTTGCTTGTATTTAAGCTAGTTCTCCACGCAATGTAAAACTTGAGTATATCATTCTAATCAAATATTATACATAAATTCAACATATTATACATAATGCATGAGCACATGCATGAACACATGCATGCATGTGAACATGTGAGCTCATAGATCATTCCAGAAGTTGTACTACTTCCGAAATCATCCAGAAGCATTAAGGAGCAGTTAGGTTGTTGAAGATTAGATAGATAGCAGCTAATGTTTACAGCTGTGAAGTTAGTTACATAATATTCTGTTAGTTAGTTACGATCATGTGCAATACGCATGCACTCAATTCCTTGCTTGTATTTAAGCTAGTTCTCCACGCAATGTAAAACTTGAGTATATCATTCTAATCAAATATTATACAGAAATTCAACATATTATACATAATGCATGAGCACATGCATGAACACATGCATGCATGTGAACATGTGAGCTCATAGATCATTCCAGAAGTTGTACTACTTCCGAAATCTTCCAGAAGCATTAAGGAGCAGTTAGGTTGTTGAAGATTAGATAGATAGCAGCTAATGTTTACAGCTGTGAAGTTAGTTACATAATATTCTGTTAGTTAGTTACGATCATGTGCAATACGCATGCACTCAATTCCTTGCTTGTATTTAAGCTAGTTCTCCACGCAATGTAAAACTTGAGTATATCATTCTAATAAAATATTATACAGAAATTCATCATATTATACATACTGCATGAGCACATGCATGAACACATGCATGCATGTGAACATGTGAGCTAATAGATCATTCCAGAAGTTGTACTACTTCCGAAATCATCCAGAAGCATTAAGGAGCAGTTAGGTTGTTGAAGATTAGATAGATAGCAGCTAATGTTTACAGCTGTGAAGGTAGTTACATAATATTCTGTTAGTTAGTTATGATCATGTGCAATACGCATGCACTCAATTCCTTGCTTGTATTTAAGCTAGTTCCCCACGCAATGTAAAACTTGAGTATATCATTCTAATCAAATATTATACATAAATTCAACATATTATACATAATGCATGAGCACATGCATGAACACATGCATGCATGTGAACATGTGAGCTCATAGATCATTCCAGAAGTTGTACTACTTCCGAAATCTTCCAGAAGCATTAAGGAGCAGTTAGGTTGTTGAAGATTAGATAGATAGCAGCTAATGTTTACAGCTGTGAAGTTAGTTACATAATATTCTATTAGTTAGTTACGATCATGTGCAATACGCATGCACTCAATTCCTTGCTTGTATTTAAGCTAGTTCTCCACGCAATGTAAAACTTGAGTATATCATTCTAATCAAATATTATACAGAAATTCAACATATTATACATAATGCATGAGCACATGCATGAACACATGCATGCATGTGAACATGTGAGCTCATAGATCATTCCAGAAGTTGTACTACTTCCGAAATCTTCCAGAAGCATTAAGGAGCAGTTAGGTTGTTGAAGATTAGATATATATAGCTGCTAATGTTTACAGCTGTGAAGTTAGTTACATAATATTCTGTTAGTTATTACGATCATGTGCAATACGCATGCACTCAATTCCTTGCTTGTATTTAAGCTAGTTCTCCACGCAATGTAAAACTTGAGTATATCATTCTAATCAAATATTATACAGAAATTCAACATATTATACATAATGCATGAGCACATGCATGAACACATGCATGCATGTGAACATGTGAGCTCATAGATCTTTCCAGAAGTTGTACTACTTCCGAAATCTTCCAGAAGCATTAAGGAGCAGTTAGGTTGTTGAAGATTAGATAGATAGCAGCTAATGTTTACAGCTGTGAAGTTAGTTACATAATATTCTGTTAGTTAGTTACGATCATGTGCAATACGCATGCACTCAATTCCTTGCTTGTATTTAAGCTAGTTCTCCACGCAATGTAAAACTTGAGTATATCATTCTAATCAAATATTATACAGAAATTCAACATATTATACATAATGCATGAGCACATGCATGAACACATGCATGCATGTGAACATGTGAGCTCATAGATCATTCCAGAAGTTGTACTACTTCCGAAATCTTCCAGAAGCATTAAGGAGCAGTTAGGTTGTTGAAGATTAGATAGATAGCAGCTAATGTTTACAGCTGTGAAGTTAGTTACATAATATTCTGTTAGTTAGTTACGATCATGTGCAATACGCATGCACTCAATTCCTTGCTTGTATTTAAGCTAGTTCTCCACGCAATGTAAAACTTGAGTATATATTTCTAATCAAATATTATACAGAAATTCAACATATTATACATAATGCATGAGCACATGCATGAACACATGCATGCATGTGAACATGTGAGCTCATAGATCATTCCAGAAGTTGTACTACTTCCGAAATCTTCCAGAAGCATTAAGGAGCAGTTAGGTTGTTGAAGATTAGATAGATAGCAGCTAATGTTTACAGCTGTGAAGTTAGTTACATAATATTCTGTTAGTTAGTTACGATCATGTGCAATACCCATGCACTCAATTCCTTGCTTGTATTTAAGCTAGTTCTCCACGCAATGTAAAACTTGAGTATATCATTCTAATCAAATATTATACAGAAATTCAACTTATTATACATAATGCATGAGCACATGCATGAACACATGCATACATGTGAACATGTGAGCTCATAGATCATTCCAGAAGTTGTACTACTTCCGAAATCTTCAAGAAGCATTAAGGAGCAGTTAGGTTGTTGAAGATTAGATAGTTACATAATATTCTGTTAGTTAGTTACGATCATGTGCAATACGCATGCACTCATTTCCTTGCTTGTATTTAAGCTAGTTCTCCACGCAATGTAAAACTTGAGTATATCCTTCTAATCAAATATTATACAGAAATTCAACATATTATACATAATGCATGAGCACATGCATGAACACATGCATGCATGTGAACATGTGAGCTCATAGATCATTCCAGAAGTTGTACTACTTCCGAAATCTTCCAGAAGCATTAAGGAGCAGTTAGGTTGTTGAAGATTAGATAGATAGCAGCTAATGTTTACAGCTGTGAAGTTAGTTACATAATATTCTGTTAGTTTTTACGATCATGTGCAATACGCATGCACTCAATTCCTTGCTTGTATTTAAGCTAGTTCTCCACGCAATGTAAAACTTGAGTATATTATTCTAATCAAATATTATACATAAATTCAACATATTATACATAATGCATGAGCACATGCATGAACACATGCATGCATGTGAACATGTGAACTCATAGATCATTCCAGAAGTTGTATTACTTCCGAAATCTTCCAGAAGCATTAAGGAGCAGTTAGGTTGTTGAAGATTAGATAGATAGCAGCTAATGTTTACAGCTGTGAAGTTAGTTACATAATATTCTGTTAGTTAGTTACGATCATGTGCAATACGCATGCACTCAATTCCTTGCTTGTATTTAAGCTAGTTCTCCACGCAATGTAAAACTTGAGTATATCATTCTAATCAAATATTATACAGAAATTCAACATATTATACATAATGCATGAGCACATGCATGAACACATGCATGCATGTGAACATGTGAGCTCATAGATCATTCCAGAAGTTGTACTACTTCCGAAATCTTCCAGAAGCATTAAGGAGCAGTTAGGTTGTTGAAGATTAGATATATATAGCTGCTAATGTTTACAGCTGTGAAGTTAGTTACATAATATTCTGTTAGTTAGTTACGATCATGTGCAATACGCATGCACTCAATTCCTTGCTTGTATTTAAGCTAGTTCTCCACGTAATGTAAAACTTGAGTATATCATTCTAATCAAATATTATACAGAAATTCAACATATTATACATAATGCATGAGCACATGCATGAACACATGCATGCATGTGAACATGTGAGCTCATAGATCTTTCCAGAAGTTGTACTACTTCCGAAATCTTCCAGAAGCATTAAGGAGCAGTTAGGTTGTTGAAGATTAGATAGATAGCAGCTAATGTTTACAGCTGTGAAGTTAGTTACATAATATTCTGTTAGTTAGTTACGATCATGTGCAATACGCATGCACTCAATTCCTTGCTTGTATTTAAGCTAGTTCTCCACGCAATGTAAAACTTGAGTATATCATTCTAATCAAATATTATACAGAAATTCAACATATTATACATAATGCATGAGCACATGCATGAACACATGCATGCATGTGAACATGTGAGCTCATAGATCATTCCAGAAGTTGTACTACTTCCGAAATCTTCCAGAAGCATTAAGGAGCAGTTAGGTTGTTGAAGATTAGATAGATAGCAGCTAATGTTTACAGCTGTGAAGTTAGTTACATAATATTCTGTTAGTTAGTTACGATCATGTGCAATACGCATGCACTCAATTCCTTGCTTGTATTTAAGCTAGTTCTCCACGCAATGTAAAACTTGAGTATATATTTCTAATCAAATATTATACAGAAATTCAACATATTATACATAATGCACGAGCACATGCATGAACACATGCATGCATGTGAACATGTGAGCTCATAGATCATTCCAGAAGTTGTACTACTTCCGAAATCTTCCAGAAGCATTAAGGAGCAGTTATGTTGTTGAAGATTAGATAGATAGCAGCTAATGTTTACAGCTGTGAAGTTAGTTACATAATATTCTGTTAGTTAGTTACGATCATGTGCAATATGCATGCACTCAATTCCTTGCTTATATTTAAGCTAGTTCTCCACGCAATGTAAAACTTGAGTATATCATTCTAATCAAATATTATACATAAATTCAACATATTATACATAATGCATGAGCACATGCATGAACACATGCATGCATGTGAACATGTGAGCTCATAGATCATTCCAGAAGTTGTACTACTTCCGAAATCTTCCAGAAGCATTAAGGAGCAGTTAGGTTGTTGAAGATTAGATAGATAGCAGCTTATGTTTACCGCTGTGAAGTTAGTTACATAATATTCTCTTAGTTAGTTACGATCATGTGCAATACGCATGCACTCAATTCCTTGCTTGTATGTAAGCTAGTTCTCCACGCAATGTAAAACTTAAGTATATCATTCTAATCAAATATTATACAGTAATTCTCATACATGTTCCCCTATTTCAGAATCTGCAGATACTCTCCCTCCATCTCTCCATACTCCTTCCTCTTCACCTACACATCACATTGCACCTATTAATTGTGTCCCTCCTACTGCAGCCCCTTCTCACTCCATGATTACACGTTCCAAAGAAGGTATTTTCAAACCCAAAATTTATGCTTCTTCTGTACTTCCTGTCCTCCCAGAGCCTGACACCGTAACACAAGCCTTTCAAGTTCCTGAATGGCATAAAGCAATGACTGAGGAGTACAATGCTCTTTTGAGCAATCACACCTGGGAGCTTGTTCCTCCCTCTACTACTATAAATCCCATTACTACCAAATGGCTTTTCAGAATTAAATACAAGGCTGATGGTTCTGTTGAAAGGTACAAAGCTAGGCTTGTTGCTAGGGGATTTCAACAAAATGATGGGGTAGACTATTTTCAGACCTTTTCCCCGGTTATCAAGCACCTTACTATTCGAATTGTGTTTACTTTGGCAGTCACCTTTGGTTGGAAAGTACATCAAGTGCACATAAATAATGCTTTCCTCAAGGGTGATCTTATGGAACCTGTGTACATTCATCAATCTGAAGGCTTTGAGGACAGTTCTAAACCTGGTTTTGTCTGCAAATTGAGGAAGGCACTGTACGGTCTTAAGCAGGCCCCTAAAGCCTAGTATGATACACTTAAAGGATTTCTTCTTTCAGTAAGGTTTGTTCACTCCAAGTCCATTCATTGCTTCTTTCACAAGTCTGTTAATGGCAAGAGACTGCTTGTTTTGGTGTATGTTGATGACATTCTTCTCACTGGTGATGACAATGATGACATTGCTCAGCTTATTGACTCCCTCAATCAAAAGTTCTCCTTGAAACATCTTGGTACTGTGAATTATTTCTTAGGCATTGAAGCTAGTGTTTCTTCAGACTCCATCAAACTTTCTCAGTCCAAATACATAAAGGAACTCCTTCTCAAAACAAATCTTTCCTCTTGCAAGCCATGTCCTACTCCTGCTTGTCCAAGTACTAAGCTCTCTCAACAGGATAGTTCTCCATTCTCACAGCCCTCTTTGTTTCGTAGTGTTATAGGTGCTCTACAATATCTGACTCTCACACGTCCAGATATTGCTCATAGCGTGAATAAACTCAGTCAGTTCTTGGCCCATCCAACTACGAATCACTGGGGAGCGTGCAAACGAATTTTGAGATACTTAAAGGGTACCATTTATTCTGGTCTTTCCTTCTCACCTGTTACTAACTTTCAATTACTAGGATTTGCAGATGCTAACTTTGCCTCATCTCCCGATGATCGAAGAAGCACATCTGGATTTTGCATAATGCTTGGTTCGAACATTTTGTCTTGGTGCTCAAAGAAGCAGTCGATCGTTGCTAGAAGTACAACTGAGGCTGAATACCGTTCGATGGCTACGTCTGCTACAGACTTGGTATGGATCACATCGCTATTTCGTGAACTACGTCTTCCGCTTCGCTCTCCTGCCCTACTTTGGTGTGACAATGAGGGGGCCGTTACTTTGTCCCATAGTCCAGCCTTGCACTCCAGAAAGAAACACATTGAAATAGACGTACATTACCTTCGTGAAAAGGTGCACGAAGGTGTTCTCGACGTTCGATATGTACCCACGGAAGATCAACCAGCTGATATTTTCACCAAACCTCTTGCTCCGGCTCAGTTTCGACACTTGTGCACACTTCTTGGTTTGTTCTTTCGAGAGAGTTCCCAGCCAGATGGGCGTATTATACATAATGCATGAGCACATACATGAACACATGCATGCATGTGAACATGTGAGCTCATAGATCATTCCAGAAGTTGTACTACATCCAAAATCTTCCAGAAGCATTAAAGAGCTGTTAGGTTGTTGAAGATTAGATAGATAACAGCTAATGTTTACAGCTGTGAAGTTAGTTACATAATATTATGTTAGTTAGTTACGATCATGTGCAATACGAATGCACTCAATTCCTTGCTTGTATTTAAGCTAGTTCTCCACGCAATGTAAAACTTGAGTATATCATTCTAATCAAATAGTATACATAAATTCAACATATTATACATAATGCATGAGCACATGCATGAACACATGCATGCATGTGAACATGTGAGCTCATAGATCATTCCAGAAGTTGTACTACTTCCGAAATCTTCCAGAAGCATTAAGAAGCAGTTAGGTTGTTGAAGATTAGATAGATAGCAGCTTATGTTTACAGCTGTGAAGTTAGTTACATAATATTCTCTTAGTTAGTTACGATCATGTGCAATACGCATGCACTCAATTCCTTGCTTGTATGTAAGCTAGTTCTCCACGCAATGTAAAACTTGAATATATCATTCTAATCAAATATTATACAGAAATTCTCATACATGTTCCCCTATTTCAGAATCTGCAGATACTCTCCCTCCATCTCTCCATACTCCTTCCTCTTCACCTACACATCACATTGCACCTATTAATTGTGTCCCTCCAACTGCAGCCCCTTCTCACTCCATGATTACACGTTCCAAAGAAGGTATTTTCAAACCCAAAATTTATGCTTCTTCTGTACTTCCTGTCCTCCCAGAGCCTGACACCGTAACACAAGCCTTTTAAGTTCCTGAATGGCATAAAGCAATGACTGAGGAGTACAATGCTCTTTTGAGCAATCACACCTGGGAGCTTGTTCCTCCCTCTACTACTATAAATCCCATTACTACCAAATGGCTTTTCAGAATTAAATACAAGGCTGATGGTTCTGTTGAAAGGTACAAAGCTAGGCTTGTTGCTAGGGGATTTCAACAAAATGATGGGGTAGACTATTTTCAGACCTTTTCCCCGGTTATCAAGCACCTTACTATTCGAATTGTGTTTACTTTGGCAGTCACCTTTGGTTGGAAAGTACATCAAGTGCACATAAATAATGCTTTCCTCAAGGGTGATCTTATGGAACCTGTGTACATTCATCAACCTGAAGGCTTTGAGGACAGTTCTAAACCTGGTTTTGTCTGCAAATTGAGGAAGGCACTGTACGGTCTTAAGCAGGCCCCTAAAGCCTAGTATGATACACTTAAAGGATTTCTTCTTTCAGTAGGGTTTGTTCACTCCAAGTCTGATCATTGCTTGTTTCACAAGTCTGTTAATGGCAAGAGACTGCTTGTTTTGGTGTATGTTGATGACATTCGTCTCACTGGTGATGACAATGATGACATTGCTCAGCTTATTGACTCCCTCAATCAAAAGTTCTCCTTGAAACATCTTGGTACTGTGAATTATTTCTTAGGCATTGAAGCTAGTGTTTCTTCAGACTCCATCAAACTTTCTCAGTCCAAATACGTAAAGGAACTCCTTCTCAAAACAAATCTTTCCTCTTGCAAGCCATGTCCTACTCCTGCTTGTCCAAGTACTAAGCTCTCTCAACAGGATAGTTCTCCATTCTCACAGCCCTCTTTGTTTCGTAGTGTTATAGGTGCTCTACAATATCTGACTCTCACACGTCCAGATATTGCTCATAGCGTGAATAAACTCAGTCAGTTCTTGGCCCATCCAACTACGAATCACTGGGGAGCGTGCAAACGAATTTTGAGATACTTAAAGGGTACCATTTATTCTGGTCTTTCCTTCTCACCTGTTACTAACTTTCAATTACTAGGATTTGCAGATGCTGACTTTGCCTCATCTCCCGATGATCGAAGAAGCACATCTGGATTTTGCATAATGCTTGGTTCGAACATTTTGTCTTGGTGCTCAAAGAAGCAGTCGATCGTTGCTAGAAGTACAACTGAGGCTGAATACCGTTCGATGGCTACGTCTGCTACAGACTTGGTATAGGATCACATCGCTATTTCGTGAACTACGTCTTCCGCTTTGCTCTCCTGCCCTACTTTGGTGTGACAATGAGGGGGCCATTACTTTGTCCCATAGTCCAGCCTTGCACTCCAGAACGAAACACATTGAAATAGACGTACATTACCTTCGTGAAAAGGTGCACGAAGGTGTTCTCGACGTTCGATATGTACCCACGGAAGATCAACCAGCTGATATTTTCACCAAACCTCTTGCTCCGGCTCAGTTTCGACACTTGTGCACACTTCTTGGTTTGTTCTTTCGAGAGAGTTCCCAGCCAGATGGGCGTATTATACATAATGCATGAGCACATGCATGAACACATGCATGCATGTGAACATGTGAGCTCATAGATCATTCCAGAAGTTGTACTACATCCAAAATCTTCCAGAAGCATTAAGGAGCAGTTAGGTTGTTGAAGATTAGATAGATATCAGCTAATGTTTACAGCTGTGAAGTTAGTTACATAATATTATGTTAGTTAGTTACGATCATGTGCAATACGCATGCACTCAATTCCTTGCTTGTATTTAAGCTAGTTCTCAACGCAATGTAAAACTTGAGTATATCATTCTAATCAAATATTATACATAAATTCAACATATTATACATAATGCATGAGCACATGCATGAACACATGCATGCATGTGAACATGTGAGCTCATAGATCATTCCAGAAGTTGTACTACTTCCGAAATCTTCCAGAAGCATTAAGGAGCAGTTAGGTTGTTGAAGATTAGATAGATAGCAGCTTATGTTTACAGCTGTGAAGTTAGTTACATAATATTCTCTTAGTTAGTTACGATCATGTGCAATACGCATGCTCTCAATTCCTTGCTTGTATGTAAGCTAGTTCTCCACGCAATGTAAAACTTGAGTATATCATTCTAATCAAATATTATACAGAAATTCTCATACATGTTCCCCTATTTCAGAATCTGCAGATACTCTCCCTCCATCTCTCCATACTCCTTCCTCTTCACCTACACATCACATTGCACCTATTAATTGTGTCCCTCCTACTGCAGCCCCTTCTCACTCCATGATTACACGTTCCAAAGAAGGTATTTTCAAACCCTAAATTTATGCTTCTTCTGTACTTCTTGTCCTCCCAGAGCCTGACACCGTAACACAAGCCTTTCAAGTTCCTGAATGGCATAAAGCAATGACTGAGGAGTACAATGCTCTTTTGAGCAATCACACCTGGGAGCTTGTTCCTCCCTCTACTACTATAAATCCCATTACTACCAAATGGCTTTTCAGAATTAAATACAAGGCTGATGGTTCTGTTGAAAGGTACAAAGCTAGGCTTGTTGCTAGGGGATTTCAACAAAATGATGGGGTAGACTATTTTCAGACCTTTTCCCCGGTTATCAAGCACCTTACTATTCGAATTGTGTTTACTTTGGCAGTCACCTTTGGTTGGAAAGTACATCAAGTGCACATAAATAATGCTTTCCTCAAGGGTGATCTTATGGAACCTGTGTACATTCATCAACCTGAAGGCTTTGAGGACAGTTCTAAACCTGGTTTTGTCTGCAAATTGAGGAAGGCACTGTACGGTCTTAAGCAGGCCCCTAAAGCCTAGTATGATACACTTAAAGGATTTCTTCTTTCAGTAGGGTTTGTTCACTCCAAGTCTGATCATTGCTTGTTTCACAAGTCTGTTAATGGCAAGAGACTGCTTGTTTTGGTGTATGTTGATGACATTCTTCTCACTGGTGATGACAATGATGACATTGCTCAGCTTATTGACTCCCTCAATCAAAAGTTCTCCTTGAAACATCTTGGTACTGTGAATTATTTCTTAGGCATTGAAGCTAGTGTTTCTTCAGACTCCATCAAACTTTCTCAGTCCAAATACGTAAAGGAACTCCTTCTCAAAACAAATCTTTCCTCTTGCAAGCCATGTCCTACTCCTGCTTGTCCAAGTACTAAGCTCTCTCAACAGGATAGTTCTCCATTCTCACAGCCCTCTTTGTTTCGTAGTGTTATAGGTGCTCTACAATATCTGACTCTCACACGTCCAGATATTGCTCATAGCGTGAATAAACTCAGTCAGTTCTTGGCCCATCCAACTACGAATCACTGGGGAGCGTGCAAATGAATTTTGAGATACTTAAAGGGTACCATTTATTCTGGTCTTTCCTTCTCACCTGTTACTAACTTTCAATTACTAGGATTTGCAGATGCTGACTTTGCCTCATCTCCCGATGATTGAAGAAGCACATCTGGATTTTGCATAATGCTTGGTTCGAACATTTTGTCTTGGTGCTCAAAGAAGCAGTCGATCGTTGCTAGAAGTACAACTGAGGCTGAATACCGTTCGATGGCTACGTCTGCTACAGACTTGGTATAGGATCACATCGCTATTTCGTGAACTACGTCTTCCGCTTTGCTCTCCTGCCCTACTTTAGTGTGACAATGAGGGGGCCGTTACTTTGTCCCATAGTCCAGCCTTGCACTCCAGAACGAAACACATTGAAATAGACGTACATTACCTTCGTGAAAAGGTGCACGAAGGTGTTCTCGACGTTCGATATGTACCCACGGAAGATCAACCAGCTGATATTTTCACCAAACCTCTTGCTCCGGCTCAGTTTCGACACTTGTGCACACTTCTTGGTTTGTTCTTTCGAGAGAGTTCCCAGCCAGATGGGCGTATTATACATAATGCATGAGCACATGCATGAACACATGCATGCATGTGAACATGTGAGCTCATAGATCATTCCAGAAGTTGTACTACATCCAAAATCTTCCAGAAGCATTAAGGAGCAGTTAGGTTGTTGAAGATTAGATAGATATCAGCTAATGTTTACAGCTGTGAAGTTAGTTACATAATATTATGTTAGTTAGTTACGATCATGTGCAATACGCATGCACTCAATTCCTTGCTTGTATTTAAGCTAGTTCTCAACGCAATGTAAAACTTGAGTATATCATTCTAATCAAATATTATACATAAATTCAACATATTATACATAATGCATGAGCACATGCATGAACACATGCATGCATGTGAACATGTGAGCTCATAGATCATTCCAGAAGTTGTACTACTTCCGAAATCTTCCAGAAGCATTAAGGAGCAGTTAGGTTGTTGAAGATTAGATAGATAGCAGCTTATGTTTACAGCTGTGAAGTTAGTTACATAATATTCTCTTAGTTAGTTACGATCATGTGCAATACGCATGCTCTCAATTCCTTGCTTGTATGTAAGCTAGTTCTCCACGCAATGTAAAACTTGAGTATATCATTCTAATCAAATATTATACAGAAATTCTCATACATGTTCCCCTATTTCAGAATCTGCAGATACTCTCCCTCCATCTCTCCATACTCCTTCCTCTTCACCTACACATCACATTGCACCTATTAATTGTGTCCCTCCTACTGCAGCCC
Organism: Ballota nigra; assembly: GCA_947034835.1. Classification (NCBI taxonomy): domain Eukaryota; kingdom Viridiplantae; phylum Streptophyta; class Magnoliopsida; order Lamiales; family Lamiaceae; genus Ballota; species Ballota nigra. Next base: position 31,974,878 of record OX344728.1, on the reverse strand, counting down.
CTTCTCACTCCATGATTACACGTTCCAAAGAAGGTATTTTCAAACCCTAAATTTATGCCTCTTCTGTACTTCTTGTCCTCCCAGAGCCTGACACCGTAACACAAGCCTTTCAAGTTCCTGAATGGCATAAAGCAATGACTGAGGAGTACAATGCTCTTTTGAGCAATCACACCTGGGAGCTTGTTCCTCCCTCTACTACTATAAATCCCATTACTACCAAATGGCTTTTCAGAATTAAATACAAGGCTGATGGTTCTGTTGAAAGGTACAAAGCTAGGCTTGTTGCTAGGGGATTTCAACAAAATGATGGGGTAGACTATTTTCAGACCTTTTCCCCGGTTATCAAGCACCTTACTATTCGAATTGTGTTTACTTTGGCAGTCACCTTTGGTTGGAAAGTACATCAAGTGCACATAAATAATGCTTTCCTCAAGGGTGATCTTATGGAACCTGTGTACATTCATCAATCTGAAGGCTTTGAGGACAGTTCTAAACCTGGTTTTGTCTGCAAATTGAGGAAGGCACTGTACGGTCTTAAGCAGGCCCCTAAAGCCTAGTATGATACACTTAAAGGATTTCTTCTTTCAGTAGGGTTTGTTCACTCCAAGTCTGATCATTGCTTGTTTCACAAGTCTGTTAATGGCAAGAGACTGCTTGTTTTGGTGTATGTTGATGACATTCTTCTCACTGGTGATGACAATGATGACATTGCTCAGCTTATTGACTCCCTCAATCAAAAGTTCTCCTTGAAACATCTTGGTACTGTGAATTATTTCTTAGGCATTGAAGCTAGTGTTTCTTCAGACTCCATCAAACTTTCTCAGTCCAAATACGTAAAGGAACTCCTTCTCAAAACAAATCTTTCCTCTTGCAAGCCATGTCCTACTCCTGCTTGTCCAAGTACTAAGCTCTCTCAACAGGATAGTTCTCCATTCTCACAGCCCTCTTTGTTTCGTAGTGTTATAGGTGCTCTACAATATCTGACTCTCACACGTCCAGATATTGCTCATAGCGTGAATAAACTCAGTCAGTTCTTGGCCCATCCAACTACGAATCACTGGGGAGCGTGCAAATGAATTTTGAGATACTTAAAGGGTACCATTTATTCTGGTCTTTCCTTCTCACCTGTTACTAACTTTCAATTACTAGGATTTGCAGATGCTGACTTTGCCTCATCTCCCGATGATTGAAGAAGCACATCTGGATTTTGCATAATGCTTGGTTCGAACATTTTGTCTTGGTGCTCAAAGAAGCAGTCGATCGTTGCTAGAAGTACAACTGAGGCTGAATACCGTTCGATGGCTACGTCTGCTACAGACTTGGTATAGGATCACATCGCTATTTCGTGAACTACGTCTTCCGCTTTGCTCTCCTGCCCTACTTTAGTGTGACAATGAGGGGGCCGTTACTTTGTCCCATAGTCCAGCCTTGCACTCCAGAACGAAACACATTGAAATAGACGTACATTACCTTCGTGAAAAGGTGCACGAAGGTGTTCTCGACGTTCGATATGTACCCACGGAAGATCAACCAGCTGATATTTTCACCAAACCTCTTGCTCCGGCTCAGTTTCGACACTTGTGCACACTTCTTGGTTTGTTCTTTCGAGAGAGTTCCCAGCCAGATGGGCGTATTATACATAATGCATGAGCACATGCATGAACACATGCATGCATGTGAACATGTGAGCTCATAGATCATTCCAGAAGTTGTACTACATCCAAAATCTTCCAGAAGCATTAAGGAGCAGTTAGGTTGTTGAAGATTAGATAGATATCAGCTAATGTTTACAGCTGTGAAGTTAGTTACATAATATTATGTTAGTTAGTTACGATCATGTGCAATACGCATGCACTCAATTCCTTGCTTGTATTTAAGCTAGTTCTCAACGCAATGTAAAACTTGAGTATATCATTCTAATCAAATATTATACATAAATTCAACATATTATACATAATGCATGAGCACATGCATGAACACATGCATGCATGTGAACATGTGAGCTCATAGATCATTCCAGAAGTTGTACTACTTCCGAAATCTTCCAGAAGCATTAAGGAGCAGTTAGGTTGTTGAAGATTAGATAGATAGCAGCTTATGTTTACAGCTGTGAAGTTAGTTACATAATATTCTCTTAGTTAGTTACGATCATGTGCAATACGCATGCTCTCAATTCCTTGCTTGTATGTAAGCTAGTTCTCCACGCAATGTAAAACTTGAGTATATCATTCTAATCAAATATTATACAGAAATTCTCATACATGTTCCCCTATTTCAGAATCTGCAGATACTCTCCCTCCATCTCTCCATACTCCTTCCTCTTCACCTACACATCACATTGCACCTATTAATTGTGTCCCTCCTACTGCAGCCCCTTCTCACTCCATGATTACACGTTCCAAAGAAGGTATTTTCAAACCCTAAATTTATGCCTCTTCTGTACTTCTTGTCCTCCCAGAGCCTGACACCGTAACACAAGCCTTTCAAGTTCCTGAATGGCATAAAGCAATGACTGAGGAGTACAATGCTCTTTTGAGCAATCACACCTGGGAGCTTGTTCCTCCCTCTACTACTATAAATCCCATTACTACCAAATGGCTTTTCAGAATTAAATACAAGGCTGATGGTTCTGTTGAAAGGTACAAAGCTAGGCTTGTTGCTAGGGGATTTCAACAAAATGATGGGGTAGACTATTTTCAGACCTTTTCCCCGGTTATCAAGCACCTTACTATTCGAATTGTGTTTACTTTGGCAGTCACCTTTGGTTGGAAAGTACATCAAGTGCACATAAATAATGCTTTCCTCAAGGGTGATCTTATGGAACCTGTGTACATTCATCAACCTGAAGGCTTTGAGGACAGTTCTAAACCTGGTTTTGTCTGCAAATTGAGGAAGGCACTGTACGGTCTTAAGCAGGCCCCTAAAGCCTAGTATGATACACTTAAAGGATTTCTTCTTTCAGTAGGGTTTGTTCACTCCAAGTCTGATCATTGCTTGTTTCACAAGTCTGTTAATGGCAAGAGACTGCTTGTTTTGGTGTATGTTGATGACATTCTTCTCACTGGTGATGACAATGATGACATTGCTCAGCTTATTGACTCCCTCAATCAAAATTTCTCCTTGAAACATCTTGGTACTGTGAATTATTTCTTAGGCATTGAAGCTAGTGTTTCTTCAGACTCCATCAAACTTTCTCAGTCCAAATACGTAAAGGAACTCCTTCTCAAAACAAATCTTTCCTCTTGCAAGCCATGTCCTACTCCTGCTTGTCCAAGTACTAAGCTCTCTCAACAGGATAGTTCTCCATTCTCACAGCCCTCTTTGTTTCGTAGTGTTATAGGTGCTCTACAATATCTGACTCTCACACGTCCAGATATTGCTCATAGCGTGAATAAACTCAGTCAGTTCTTGGCCCATCCAACTACGAATCACTGGGGAGCGTGCAAACGAATTTTGAGATACTTAAAGGGTACCATTTATTCTGGTCTTTCCTTCTCACCTGTTACTAACTTTCAATTACTAGGATTTGCAGATGCTGACTTTGCCTCATCTCCCGATGATCGAAGAAGCACATCTGGATTTTGCATAATGCTTGGTTCGAACATTTTATCTTGGTGCTCAAAGAAGCAGTCGATCGTTGCTAGAAGTACAACTGAGGCTGAATACCGTTCGATGGCTACGTCTGCTACAGACTTGGTATGGATCACATCGCTATTTCGTGAACTACGTCTTCCGCTTCGCTCTCCTGCCCTACTTTGGTGTGACAATGAGGGGGCTGTTACTTTGTCCCATAGTCCAGCCTTGCACTCCAGAACGAAACACATTGAAATAGACGTACATTACCTTCGTGAAAAGGTGCACGAAGGTGTTCTCGACGTTCGATATGTACCCACGGAAGATCAACCAGCTGATATTTTCACCAAACCTCTTACTCCGGCTCAGTTTCGACACTTGTGCACACTTCTTGGTTTTTCTTTAGAGAGAGTTCCCAGCCAGATGGGCGTATTATACATAACGCATGAGCACATGCAAGAACACATGCATGCATGTGAACATGTGAGCTCATAGATCATTCCAGAAGTTGTACTACATCCGAAATCTTCCAGAAGCATTAAGGAGCAGTTAGGTTGTTGAAGATTAGATAGATAGCAGCTAATGTTTACAGCTGTGAAGTTAGTTACATAATATTCTGTTAGTTAGTTACGATCATGTGCAATACGCATGCACTCAATTCCTTGCTTGTATTTAAGCTAGTTCTCCACGCAATGTAAAACTTGAGTATATCATTCTAATCAAATATTATAGAGAAATTCAACACATCAAGCCAAATTACAACATTAATAATTTGTATCCATTCGAAAATAATTTGATAATTAAATTTTTAATTTTCGTTAAGTTTCTTGATAAGATATTATTCTTTCATATGTTTTATTTTGTTATTAAATATATTTTGCATAAGTAGTAGTTAGATATTATATTTGCATCATTGTTTTTTGCATGTTGATGATCTATATTTATTTAAAATATATTTTTTTTTTACTCTCAAGCATGTCAATATTTTATTATTCTTTTTTGTACTTCAACATATTACAACTAAAATGTGTACATATTGTTTCTTTTATTAAAATTTTAAATATGAATATATTTAAACAAGGTTGATCATACAACTTATAAATAAGAATTTTTTTTAGGACACTATTATATGAGTGTTTGTAAAATTAGGACACTATTTTTATGGGCTTGTGAAATTAGGACACTATCTTTACAAGCTTGCAAAATTAGAACATTATCTTTACAAACTTGCAAAACTAGGACACTATCTTTTGCAAATTTAGGGTTTTTTTAATCGGACTTTATTTAACCCGTATTTCATAAATTTGGTCTAAATTTATCCAACATAAAAGATATTGTCCTTATTTAGCAAGATTATAAAGACAATGTCCTAATTTTGCAAGCCCGAAAAAATAGTGTCCTAAATTTTACAAGTCCAAAAAGATTGTTTCATAATTTTACAAACACCATAAAATAGTGTTCTAAAAAATAAATTTCCCCTATAAAAAATCATACTTAAATAACTATATTTTAGAAATCGTTTTTAAAATTATATATAGGTTCTTGACATCTTTAGTATTCGATTTTAATTTTAATTTGAACACATTAAATTTATAATATATGTAAACAACATCAACTTAAAATCTTCAAACTAAATATATATTAAAAAAAGATTTTTTTAATCATCCCACGTATTACGCGGGGACACGCACTAGTTTACAATAAAAGTTAAGTTAGGTGCGATGGAATATGCATTTTTTTTTTCTGAAATGAAAAATTAACTATTATTATCACAATTTCCACCTCCTCAACTTAATTACATAACTTTGTGTAGAAATATTCACCATCACACATGCACACTCAACATGCATGCATGCATGATTAATCATGCAGCAAGCGTACATCCATTCACCTATGCAGCAAGTTAGTTATAACTAACTTGCCAAGGCTCATGTGCAACGTCAACGTCGTCCAAAGTCGGTTACGGTTCCTTTTGATTGATTCCCTTTGGTAGTTGTAACTGTTTTAGTTAGTTAGAGATATAGATGATTCTAGATGCTACATTCAAACTTACTTGTGTATATAAAGGCCTTCACAAGCCTTCACAGAGATGTAACAAACCATATCGATTGTTGAGTGAATAAGATGACTTCTCTCTGCTTTTCCATGTTCATAGTGAATTCTAAATCAATCTTTAACATGGTATCAGAGCATCGGTTCTGATTCATGGCGCGAGGACGAAACAATCCGGCAGCTACTCCGGCAAATGTGTGGCAGACGGCATTTGCAAACGAACGCGATGAAGAATACGAAAGGGCAATTCCTCCGGTATATATGGTGCATGGATCAGAGCATCCCGGCCTTGTGTTAGTGTCTCAACCACTCAATGGTATGAATTTCAATTCATGGCAAAAGTCTATGAAGATTGCTTTGGGTGCGAAATCGAAACTTGGATTTATAGATGGAAGTATTGAAGTTCCAGCTAGGAGTTCACCTGATTACACTCTATGGAAGAAGGTTGATTGTTTGGTTGTTGGATGGATTCTGAGTTCAATTGGAAAGGATCTTTATAATACTTTTGTTTCTGCAAAGTCAGCCTGTATCCTATGGAATGATATCTGTGACAGATTTAGCTCTGCTAATGGAACAAAGTTCTTTCAATTACAAAGGCGAATCAACACTCTCAAGCAAGGACATGATAGCATTGCAATGTTCTATGGAAAAATGAAAGAAATCTGGGATGAGCTTGATGATTTCGAACAAGTTATTGGATGTGAGTGTGGAAACTGCAGCTGTAACATTGATGAGCAGTTACATACTAAGAATGTCAGATTAAGGCTTACTCAGTTCTTAATGGGATTGAATGACAACTATGAGAACACTGTGAATCAGATTATGATGATGGATCCTTTGCCATCTCTAAATAAGGCATACTCAATGGTGACCAGAGTTGAGCAACAGAGGCAACTCTTAGGAAATATTCCTGAAGGAAGTTCACTCCATAATGATGGTGCTCAATCTGCTATGTACTCGAAATCAAGAGAATACAAAGGAAAACCAGACTATAGAGGTACAGATTACAGAACTAAGCAAGAGAAGGATCAATTGATATGTTCCTACTGTGGAAAGAGAAGGCATGATGTGTCAACCTGCTTCAAGTTACATGGATATCCAGAGTGGTTTGAAAAGAGACCTGATGGAAGGAAAGCAATGGCTCAATGTAGTGTTGAAGAACCAATTACAAAGTCATCTGGCACCAAAGAAGTAGCATCTGATATTGCAGCTTTAATTCAACAGGAAGTAGCTAAGTACTTGAATAAACCAGAAGATCACTTTCATGCACATTTAGTTGAATATGCAGGTACTTCTATCCCTGAAATTTGTGGTTCTTCACTCATGCATGAGAATAAGGAAAAGGTAACCTGGATTATTGATACTGGTGCTAGCAGACATATGTGTTTTGAGCCTAATTCATTTCATAAACCTTTAACAAGCCTAAAAACACCCATATATGTCCTCCTTCCTGATGGGAGCAAACAACTTGTCACCCAATCTGAAACAATTACAATCTCCAACTCATTGATCTTGTCAAATGTTTTATATGTACCATCATTTAAATACAACTTGCTATCAGTTCCATACATACTTGAGAACACAGACCTAACATGCACTTTTACTTCCACTTCTTGCTATTTACAGGACCCTAAGAACAATGCTACATTGGCTACTGGAAAGCTACTTGGAAAGTTGTACATTCTCCAACCTTCCACCATAACTCCCTCAGATCTTTCTTGTAATTCCATACTTGCTAGTTCAGTTTCTGTTGAAATCTGGCATAAAAGATTAGGCCATGCCTTTTTTGATGTATTGAAACATATTGATGGTTTTTCTTCAATAAAATCTACAGATTCCTCTATGTTTGATCCTTGTACTGTATGCCATAAAGCAAAGCAGACCAGATTGTCCTTTCCAAACCATACTATCCACACAAAAGCCCCTTTTGAACTCATTCATGCAGATATTTGGGGTCCATACAACCATCCTTCCTTAACAAACACCCCATACTTCCTAACCTTGGTTGATGATTTTTCTAGAGCCATTTGGATCTTTCTTATGTCCAGCAAAGGAAAGACCTCAGCAATACTGAATAATTTCATTACAATGATAAACACACAGTTTGGTTCTAAGCCGAAAGTGATACAAACAGATAATGGTACTGAATTCCTGAGCAATGAGTGCCAAGCTCTTTTCCAAAAACATGGAATGATCCATAAAAAATCTTGTACATATACTCCCCAACAGAATGGGGTAGTTGAGAGAAAGCATAGACAGCTGTTAAATATAGCACGAGCTCTTATGTTTGAGTCAAATTTGCCCTTATCCTTCTGGCCATACTCAATCCTTCATGCTGCTCATATCATAAACAAGTTTCCTACTCATGTCCTTAATTGGTCCTCTCCTTACACCATTCTATACAACAAACCTGCTACATATGATTCTTTAAGGACATTTGGCTGCCTTACTTTTGCTACAGATACACATCCCACCAAATCCAAGTTCACACCCAGGGCAATTAAATCAGTCTTCCTTGGTTTTGAGCCTGGCTATAAAGGGTTTAAACTCTATGATCTTGATACTCACACTATTTTTGTTTCACGGGATGTTAGATTCTTTGAGGAAATCTTTCCTTTCTGTACTGATCAGTCTACTCCACTCACTCAAACACTACCTTCAGATACTTCCTCTCCTAATACAGTTACTACTCATTCTCCTGTTCCTTCTCATGAGACTGATCCTTCTTCTCATACCAAACATACCAGAACCAGATCCATTACTCCCCCATCTTGGTTGAATGATTTTGTTTCTTCATGTACACTTTCAAGTTTCTGTCCAGAAGTCATGGAGCATTCCACAGGTATTTTTGACCCCTCTCCTACTTTGCCTAATACTGCTTTATCCACTACCTCCTTGTCATATACACCTTCATATTACTGCTTTTTAACCAATATTCACCAATCCAAGGAGCCTAGCACTTATTCTCAGGCTTTGGGTGATCCACATTGGGATCAGGCTATGGCAGATGAGCTTAATGCTCTTGAGATTAATGAGACTTGAGACCTAGTTACTTGTCCTGCTAACAAGTCTCCCATTGGTTGTAAGTGGGTTTACAAATTGAAATTGAAACCAGATGGCACTGTTGACAGATACAAGGCCAGATTAGTGGCCAAAGGTTATCACCAAGTCTATGGGATTGACTATGAAGATAGCTTTTCCCCAGTTGCTAAGCTTGTTACTATCAGGTTCTTGATTGCTTTTGCCACAGGAAAAGGGTGGCCTCTTTGCCAATTAGACATAAATAATGCCTTTCTCCATGGTCACTTGTCTGATGAGGTCTACATGGAACCTCCTTTGGGTTACACCAAAGCTCTTCCAGGTCAGGTTTGCAAGCTGAAGAAAAGTTTATACGGTTTAAAATAAGCTTCCAGAGAATGGAACACTGAATTTTGTAAGATACTTCTTGTCTATGGTTTCACACAGTCTGCTCATGATCACTGCCTTTTCATCATGAATACAGATAAGGTGTTTCTTGGTCTTCTTGTCTATGTGGATGATGTCTTGATTACTGGTTCTTCTCTACATCAGATTGAGCTTCTTAAGTCCCACTTGCATGATGTTTTCACTATCAAAGACTTGGGTTTTGCCAAGTACTTCCTTGGTGTTGAGTTAGCTAGAGGTGTTGATGGTACTTATCTCTCTCAACACAAGTATATCCAAGATCTCATTACTGACACAGGCCTTGATAGTTGCAGGCCCTTTTCTTTGCCATTCCAACCTGGCCTTCATCTTACCTCAACAGAAGGTGATCTTCTTCAAGAACCAGATAGATATAGGAGACTTGTAGGAAGGCTTTTGTACTTGAACTTCACTAGACCTGACATTACATACTCAGTCCAACAGTTGAGTCAATTTGTGAACCTTCCACGGACTTCTCATTGGGATGCTGCCCTTCAGGTTGTTCGCTATCTCAAAGGTTCTTTGGATCTCAAGTTGTTCTATTCTTCACAGGCACACTTTACTATCCACGGATACAGTGATGCGGATTGGGGTTCTTGCCTGGATACAAGACGATCCCTCACTAGTTATTGCGTGTACCTTGGTTCCCCTCTCATATCCTGGAAAACAAATAAACAAAACACCGTTTCCCGTTCCTCTGCAGAAGCCGAATACCGGGCCTTAGCTACCACCTCTCTTGAGTTGCAATGGATTTCTTACCTAGCCACGGACTTCCTTTTGAAGCCTTGTCTCCCTATTCAACTTTGGTGCGACAGTAAAGCCACAAAACACATTGCTGAGAACCCGGTTTTTCACGAACGTACCAAACACATTGATATTGATTGCCATATAGTCTGGGATCTCTATAAGAAGGGGTTAATCAGTTTACATCACATTTCTTCTTCTCTCCAACTAGCTGATGTGTTCACAAAGAGTCTCCATGGTCCTTCTTTCCTGAAATTTCGTTCCAAGATGCAGCTTCGTTCTTTTTGCCCGGCTTCATCTTGAGGAGGGGGTGTAGAAATATTCACCATCACACATGCACACTCAACATGCATGCATGCATGATTGATCATGCAGCAAGCGTACATCCATTTACCTATGCAGCAAGTTAGTTATAACTAACTTGCCAAGGCTCATGTGCAACTTCAAAGTCGTCCAAAGTCGGTTACGGTTCCTTTTGATTGATTCCCTTTGGTAGTTGTAATTGTTTTAGTTAGTTAGAGATATAGATGATTCTAGATGCTACATTCAAACTTACTTGTGTATATAAAGGCCTTCACAAGCCTTCACAGAGATGTAACAAATCATATCGATTGTTGAGTGAATAAGATGACTTCTCTCTGCTTTTCCATGTTCATAGTGAATTCTAAATCAATCTTTAACACTTTGAAGCTCCATATAATTTTTAATATTAGTACAACTTTATTTTTTTCATATGGGGTAACATATATTAATCACGTATGTTTGTATATTCACATATATTGGAGTGAACATCAGGATAGTCATGGTTATTAATAATGGTATTACATATATTAATAACATATGTAGATGAAATCAAACAGTCATATGTAATTACAGTTCGCCGAAATTCAATGTCGAATTTTTTTTAGTGTTGGTGTTATTCAGAGTTCAATATTTTATAGATACTTGGTGGGTTCTTTTCTTTTCTCGTGTTCTTTGAATGTCAAAATAGGTACGTTATTTTTAGTTACATTAAAAATTTGTTAGACTCACAAAACTCCATAATACCCTCCGACATATTGTATTAAACTACATGCAAATAAGTTATCATATTTTTTGTGGATGGAGAGAGTATTAAAATTTTACTATAGCGAATAAGCATTTTATAAAAGAGAAAAGAAAAAGATAGATGGCCCCACAACCCGAGGCCTAGGTAGAAAAAAGAGGAAAAAACCCCAGAATATCCTAATCAGGATTACTTTGTTTCCAAGTCATCAACTTATCTAAGTCATGTTGCACTCGTGCCCTGCATTTGCAGGGTTAGGACAATTCTTCCTCAGATTGTAGTTGCTAGTCACTGACTGCTTCTTCGCTCTTTTTTTCTTTTTCGTACTTTTAGCTTTGTCAGGAGCTATTTCCTCAAACAAAGTACCATCATCATCCACTCCCACTGTGATCATCATACAACCTATACGAATCGCCTCGCAAAAGATGGAGTTGTTGTCTACTGTCTTTTCCACCTCATCGTTCAAAATATCACTCTATTTTTCACTCAGAGCAGAAAATGAGTTAGTATAAGGAACTAAAGCCCCAGTACCCACTGTTTCAACGGGCTTTGATGAAGGAGCCTTCCCAGATTTTACTATAGTATTAAAATTTTACTATAGTATTCTTACTATTTTTAGTTGACTCACATAAATTAAAATTTTGGACCCTCCATAAACAAATATTTGCATGGAATAATTATAAAGAAATTGATAGCATTTTACTATATAACTAGTATTATCACAAGCCGCGCTTTGCGCGGAAGTCATTTTCATAACAAAATTTTAATCTAATTATTTATATATTTTTATGTTTCATTGTTTATAAATGTAATGTCATATTTTATATATAATAATTTACTACAAAAAATTTAATACAACTTTTTCTAATTATACATAAGAATAACATGAAAAAGAGTCGCATCAACAATAGATATTTATAAAAAAAAATTCAAAATTTACTACCATTTAAATTTAACATTATTAAATTTCTGGTTCTAATTTTCCTTCAACATCATCCTAAAAATTATCATTTTATTTTTCTGTTGAAATATTTGGAAGAAAAATTAAATTGCATTTACATGACTCGATATCATATTTTATAATTGTTCAAATATAAAGTAATGAAAAATACTCCCTTCGCCCCTTGTTAAGCTTTTTTTTTTTTTTTTTTTGTCAAAATGGGTGTCTCAAGTTAATTTTTCTCTTTTCTAATTTGAAAAGTATTTGTCCATACATCTCTGTACATCTATTCTATTTTCAATTACACACACCCCATATTTAAAATTATATTTCTTAATCTTCGAGAAAAAATAAAGGAAAAACTTAACGTCCGAATGAGGGAGTATAATAAAAAATGATCATATTAACATTAAGAAAACACGGTTTTGTTGGTATATTTAACTCTAAATTCTCAGTCTGTTTGTCTAATAGACATTGCTATGCAAAGACATTATTCATTCTTTTTTGTCGTTTCATTAAAGAGGTGAGAGAGTGATTATGTTTGGTGGTTGTATTTTAATTGAATGCAATTAGAGGTTGAGTATTTTTAGGGATGTGGGTGTAAATATTATATTTGAATAATATTATAAAATTAAACTGGATGTATTTATTAAAAAATATAAAATGAAGTGTGTGAACTTAATAAAATAGTGGGTGTAAATAGTTGTGTTGTATTACAAATTTATCTTCAAACAATTTCTTATTTAAAAATTGATAATTTTAATATTTTATTTTTTATAAAAACAAATATAAATACCTCAGGTCATAATAAAATCACCAAACTCACATATGAGTAACCATATAGTAAACCACTTTTTTTGAACATTAACTTTTACATAAAATAATAAATTTTCAATACTATACAAATAAAAGAATTAATAAAGTGACTTAATTAAAAGAATGAATTTTATTTTATTGATAAAAAAATATCCAAATACTCAACTTTTAAGTTTTATATAAAAAAACGAAAATCATAAAACAAATTTATTATTTTCACAAATCCTACTCTTCTGACTACCATTTAATAAGAAAATAAGAAAAATATAGATATGAATCCAAAGAAGTATAAATCTCATCAAACAAATTTAAATTCAACATTATTGTATTTTACAAAAAATTCAATGATTACAACAATATTTGCGGGTTCTAATCTTCCTTCAATATAATCACCAATACGATCAATTTAACTTTCAGCCGAAACATTTGGAAAAAAACTTAAATTGTTAATAAATGGTCTAGTTGCACTTTTTATCAGTTTCCAAACAAAAATAGACTATCACATTATCATTAAAAAAATGTGTATCGACTTTTTTGTTTTGTTTCTTTCATCTCTCACTTCTTCTGCCTGCTAGAGACTCTTGTGTCACATTTTTCATTGTTGAATTAAAGAGGTAAGGTAGTGCATATATTTGGTGGTTGTATTGAAAGTAAAAGACATTAGTGGGTGAGTATATCTAGGAATGTGAATGTAAATATTATACATTTAATAACATCATAATTTTAAAACGGGTATATTTAGTAAAAAAATATTAAATGATGTGAGTAAATTTAGGAGTATGTGAACTTAATAATAAATTGAGTATAGATAGATAAAGTCTACAATTAAACTTATATATAAAACATTTTCTTATTAAATTTGATTATTAGTAAAAAAATTATTTATTTTTAAAATAATTACATTATTATAAAATTAATGTTTCTTATTTATATCAATTTAATTCATAATATAACTCAAATAAATATTAGCCTCATGGAGGCCACATCCTTGAAAAACCAGACCACCTTCCAAAACATGCCGACACGACAGGCCACCGTTTGAGAATGTGTTTGTTTATTATATATTTTTTTTTAAATATTCCTTACCTTAATACTCCGTCTCAATTTTATTTCTCATTTAACTTTTTTTTTTTAGTTTTAATGTGATATTTAATTTATACTTCCCTATGTTCCAGGGGAATATGCACCCCTAAAATTATATGTGGATTAAAAAAATGGGTAAAGTAATGACATATGTGTAAATGTGTATATATTTGTGTGAAGGTACATGTGAATCAATATTTCCTATTTAGTTAGTGTGCAAATTGATGTGAGACGTCCAAAAAAAAGTGTACAAAATTTCTCTGAGACATGGGGAGTAGTATTTAAATGGATAAAATAGATTTTTCATGATGACAATATTATTCAATTTAAGTGCATGCGACAAAATAAAAATATTTTTCTATATAATTATTAATGGAATGAGATGTAATTTAGAAGTGTTTGAAGAGGATAAATAATGTAGGGGGGAAACAAAAGAGAGACAGAGGGAGTATAAAAAAAATTCAATAGAGTATTAAGAAATAATTTTTCCTCTGTCCCTATCCCGATTATCCCTTTACTTTTGGCATGAGTTTTAATGTGGTAATTGTTTATTACCCTGTAATACCTCGTCCCGTTCTGTACCCCTTTTCTTATTTAGAAACCTTATTTTTTATTTATTTTCTTATCTTGGTTTCTTTTATTTTTATTATTTTGTGTGTTATTTGTGTATTTTAAATATACATACCCTTTTTATAAATCCCTAAATTCGAAGAAAGAAATCGAATTCTTTCAAACGAATAAAGGACTACGAGAAATTAATTATTCAAATTAAATTAAGGATTTCGATCCGTTTAATTTATTGAGAAAAATCAAAATACAATAAAATATTAATTGAGTTTTAAAACTGTATTAATTTCTGAATCGGGGTTACACTCGTGAACCAAACGACCCCTAAACCGTATCATTTGGGAACGAAAATATCGTTTTGGATAAGATTATGGGGAGTAGATAAGTCATGGAAAAGAATGAGTATAAATAGAAGAAACCTCACTCTCTCTCCTCATTTTTTCTTTCACGCACAAAAATTTTTTCTCTCTCAAAAAATTTCCTCCTCCTTCGGCTTCCTTCCTCTTCTTCCTCCCTCCTCCGGCCGACGAAGCTTCACGCCGCCGTGGCCCAGCCCAGACGCACCGCGCCGGAGCTCCGTCCAACCTCGCCGAGCACGCCACGCCGCGAGCGCCTCCCGACGTCGCCCCTCACCGCTCGCCGCCGTCGCCGCTGGAACTCCTCCAAACGCAGCGCCGCGACCCAGCGCCGCCTCCCACCGCCGAGCTCTGCCTCCCCGCTCGCCGCCGTCGCCGCTCCAGCCTCTCCCCTGTTCTCCCGTCGCTCTCGCTCTCTCTCTCCGTCGCCCAGGCCGCCGCCTCGAAGCCCAACGCCGCCGCTCCGACGAAACCGAAGCTAGCTCCGCCGTCGCCGCCTCCTCCTCAACCTTCAGTAAGATTATTCGTTCCTCTATTGTTCGAATTTCATTCCGTTTAAATTTGATTTCGAACACCGGTTTATTCCAATTTCTAACCGAGACCTTATTTCGTTTAATTTTCCGTTCAATTTTGACGCCGTTGAATCGGTTGCTGTTGCCAAATTTCTGGAAATTTTGATCGACGTCGTTAGGCTGTTCGATTCGTTTTTCCGAATTCCCGAACGACGCCGTTAGGCTGCCCAATTTTCGTGAGTAAATTCCGAGTTTCAAAACGACGCCGTTAGGCCACCCGTTTAACATCTCGAACCGAAGCTCGTAAGGTTTCTACCTTCGTTTCCTTCTTTCGTAAATTTTGGAATTTTTGGCCGAGTTTTGTTCAAATCCCATGGATCAAAGAAGCATAAAAGAAAGGAGAAAACTTACTCTTAAGCTTAGTTAATGTTTTAGTATCTTTAGTTGACTTATTTAGTATTATTGATTTGTCCTCTTTGTATCACTCTTTAGAAATAGGATTTAGATATTTGTTTTTCTTGTTTTTTTTTTTCCTTCACAAACATAAGTTGGACTGTTGGATTTAGATGAGTTAGTATGTTGATTTAGTTGACCGGTTAATATGTATTAATGTTTTAGATGTATGGTATTAATGACTTAGTGGACTAGTATTTTTCTTGCGAATGTTTAGTGTCATTGTTTTAGTATTATGATGATATTAGCAAAATCCTTTAGTATCCTTGTTTTGATGAGTTGTTATTATTTTTGGATGATGATCTTCAAGAGTAGAACACTTTTGTTTTGAATCTATAGACAAATGGAAACTCGTCTTCACCTCGTACCCCTGTTAAAATTTTAGAAACGCAAAATAAAGCCTTTTAATATAATCCGTTGTTTTAGAAGTATCACTAATATTAGAAAAGAAGAATACCTTTTTATAAACTATTTTAGTTTATAATATAATTTTCTTAGAAAAGTCCAAGTGTTTTAATAAGTTTAGAAGAGAGAAGATTTATATTCAAGTTTTCTTTTAAAAATAAGAAATAGAATTCTTAAGAAAGAAAAACATTTTCTTTAATTTTATTTAATTTTTTTTTCTAAGTAATAATCTTATTTTTCTAAGTAATTCCAAGTCTAATAATTTTATTTTTCCTTAAAGGGACTTTATAAAGTACACATTGAATTTAGTAAATACACCCCCTGTTACATACTGAATTTAGTAAATACACCCCCCTGATACACCTCCTCTTAAAAAGGGGTGTACTTATCAATTAGAAATCAACCTTTGAAAACTTTAGTTTTCAATAGTTTTCTGAAGACAACAATCTACTCAACCCTCGAATTTCACACTCTTAAGTTTTTCAAATTCAAAAGTCAATCTTTTAATCGAAATACTCCATATTAGGATTCTGTACTTTTCGGGACACGCACGAAGGACTCGACCGTCTGCATATACAATATTCCCAGAACTCAGAACAATCAGGTGGGTGATGATCTGTTGATTGATCTGCTAATAATAACGTCGTGCCGGTATTTCCTGAACTCGATTAAATCAAATCAAAAATATCTAATCCAACATAAATGTAACACCTATCTATATAACTGTTTGGATTATGTGATATAACTATATATGTTATATAATGCCTGTTGTTTTGTAAGTCGATCACCACTGCATGAGTAAACACCTTACGTGAGCATGAATCAGTTCAGTTGTCAGTTAAGTATTATTCTTTGTAAAGTTTATTGAGTCAGTTTTGTGGAAAGTCAGTATGTACGGAGTCGGGATCGAGTTTTAAATCCGACCTCCGGGGCTGCTGTCGGGGACGCCCTCGGAATCAAGGTTGTTGATCAAGTAGATCTGGTCCCCGGTCAGCTGTCGTTTGACGCACTGGGAAGAAGGCCATTGATACTTGCTTATTTTGAGGGATGTTATGGTTGGATGATGTGAGTTTGTGTGGTTGTATGAAGTAAGTTTTGGTTGGAGTTGAAAAGAGTAACTTTGTTGATTGGTTGGAGTTGAAAAGAGTAACTTTGTTGGAAGTGGAATGATTGTACGTTTATGGTTTGACAGTTGTGATAATATGTGCTATGACTTTGGCTTTGCCTTAATGTGAACCAACTTGTGCAATTTCAATTATATTATGCGAAATATGCTTAAATGCAGTTTAAACTTTATAATCTTATATATGTCAGCTGATTAAATAAAATAAACACTTTATTAATGAGTATAACTTAATGTATTTCGGATTTACCAATCCCATGATGTTGCAATCACCCATATGTGAGAATTCAATTCTCACGCCCCTTTTTCCTAAACCCTTGCAGATTACAATTATGGGGAGCAAGGACAGTGACACAGAAGACACAAAGTTTCCCATTTGCTTAAAATATTATTAATAATACAATGATGTCTATTATTTCTATTTTCCCAAATAAATGTTATCGTTACTGCCATGCAAGACGATACTCTTACCGTGTGTTTCAATTATCCAAACTCAGTGTGTATTATTCTAAAGATACAGAACCCTCTATCCATCTTTATATATATACAAATACACTTACGTTATAATATTTCTTCCCACTTATCCGCTGCATGAAACTTCTCTCTCAATTCAGTTATATTTCCTTCAAAAATTTTATAGTTCGGACTTTTGATCACAATAACACTTCGAATCCGATATAATTAATATATATTCTGGGTTCGGGGCGTTACAGGTGGTATCAGAGCTTAGGTTCAAAACTTTCGGACCCAACCCCAAATCTTGTTTTCCCGTTCCACTAAAATTATTTATTATCACTTAAGTATTAAAATATTAAAATTTTCTGAGGGAAACGTGTCTCTGGTTACTGTCTACAAGCTCCTCGAAGGTACGTTACTACTTTTATAAAATTGCTTAAAGGCCTTTAAATTCACAACTGCTTGACTTCATAATATTACCCGATCAAAAAGGTTAC
The DNA here is from genome assembly GCA_947034835.1 of Ballota nigra. NCBI lineage: Eukaryota > Viridiplantae > Streptophyta > Magnoliopsida > Lamiales > Lamiaceae > Ballota > Ballota nigra. The sequence goes on along the minus strand of OX344728.1, from coordinate 31,956,815 downwards.
GATAACTCAAAATAACATTCGTACTACGAAGGAGGAACTACAAAATCCTGTCTAAGTTGCTTTTGAACTCGAATAATTGATAAGAATGCTCGAATAATTTGTGAACTTCATAAATGATATTATGTGATTTCTTTGATTACGTGCTTTAAATGTTTACTTTACGGTTATTTTCCTTTTAAACTAAAATTTGACTAGAACTTTCCTTTCCCTATAGGAAGCCTAAGATGGATGTGGCCCAGTACTTAGAGATCGAGCAATTAGAAGTAGAGACTATTGATGCCTTCACTGCCCGCTTTTTAGAGTCACGCGAAAGGGCAAGGACTGCCCCGGAGCCCCACATCGAGACTGACTTCGCAGCTGCGACCCGATTCGCGGGAGGAGTGATCGAAATCTTCCGCCCTATCGCTGTCGGACTGTTAGACCGCATGAGGGTGGACGACCCAGAGCAGGGACCTCAGGTTCACCTAGACGCTTACTGGGTGGAAGCTCAGAGGGTGATTCGGCACGCGGATGTTAACCGTGGGCTGTCTTACCAGACCGCTGCACTCGCCGGGCACGATCTGGCCATATCGGACGGTCACCAGGAGGACGCCATGTTAGCACAGGCATCGGCCGTTGCGGCTAGAGCAACCGCCATCTCCCAGGACGAGTACTCTCACATCGCTACTCGGAGGGCCGACCTACACTTAGAGGCAGCTCTCGCGCAGCGGGATACCTCCATCGCCTACTGGGTAGCGAGTGGACTGGCTGGAGAGGGACCTTTCGGCTTGGGAGAAGCCGCACATCCTATAATAGAGTTAGTGAGAGTCGAGCCCGAGATTATCGAATTTGAGTGAGATGAGCCAGAGGTAGAGATAGATTCCCCGCCAGAGTCAGAGGTTGATGACTAGTTGAACCGCCAGACCTTGTATATAGTAGTAGATGCATATATATAGTATAGGTGGTAGCCGTTTGACTTATAGTAGTAGTCATTTTGTGTGGTCGTTTTCCTTATAGACCATTGCAGCGTAGCTCTAACCCCTCATTTTGTCGCTCGTGGTCCATATTGATGTGAGGACACGATGTTATAGCATTACCTAGAACCCTTTTGCATTCCATGACGAATGTAAGGAGACTGACTCCGTAGAACCAAAACTTTTATATATATACATACTTATTATGTGCTCACTACTTGTCAATGTGTTTTACTTGCTTTATTTATTGACTGTCATATATTTTACCTGGTTATCGCTTAATGACACATCACTGGTTCCTAGAATACTGTGCGAATGTGAGCACTGTACCATTGAGGGCCCCAATGCGCAGCTGGTGAATTACGTACCACACGTGTTTTAGTGCTAGCGTTGTGTTGATTTGGTTAATCCGGTTATGTTTTTATAATTTTCTCATACCTATACATATTGTAACAATATTATTCTTTTCAATCAGACCTACCTTTAGAATGACACCCGGACGTAGACGTGGACGACCCCGCGTTAACCCTATCCCTGAACCCATGGATCCGATAGAACAAGACCCACCCCTTCAGGCTGAACCTGGGCCGCCTCAACAGGCCGTGCTAGAAAACGATATTGCGAGAGAAATACTGATCTCTCTTCAGAACTACATTCAGTAGCAAGTTCCACCACCTCCTCCGCCGTTGTACGGGCCTATACCTCAGATAGCGCCCAGGGCGAATGACTTTGTCGAACGCTTCCGACGACTGCAGCCACCTAGGCTGGATGGGAAAGAAGATCCCTTTGAAGTTGAGGAGTGGATATCGGGATTGGAACGTATCTTCAGACACATGGCACTGGCTGATGCACAGAAAGTCTCCTGTGCCCAGTTTTAACTAATGGAGGATGCAGCCCAATGGTGGGAGTCTTATGAACGAACTATGGACGGAGAAGCTAGACAGGTCCTTACTTGGGAGGACTTTAAGAAAGCTATACTGGATCGATACTTTCCACGAGTCCTGAGGGATCGGAAAGAACAAGAATTTGTCAACCTTCGACAGGGAACTCTCTCAGTGATAGAGTACGAGAGAAGGTTCAACCAACTGTCTCGTCATGCCCCACATCTTGTGGGTGACGATGAAAGGAAAGCTCGCAGGTTCGAGCAGGGTTTGAGGCCCGAGATAGCAGGAATTATAATTGGCCTTCAGGTGCCAAATTATGGAGAAGATTTTCATCGAGCATTGATGGTTTCGATCAGTCAAAACTTGGAGTACAAACAAACTCCGACTACTGTCCCTGTCAATCGGAATTGGCAACCACCCTTTAAAAGGAATCCAGTTCTGCAATCCAGGGGGAACAACTTTGTTGGCTCTCGAGCTAACCAGAACCGTCAAAGGTGTGGAAGGAGACACTGGGGACCCTGTAATCAGGGAGGAGTAATTTTCTTTCGTTGCCATCAACCAGGGCACAAGTCCAATGAATGTGCTCAGCCACCGAGCAGCAACCGTTAACCGGTTAATAACGCTCAGTACCGCCCTCAGCAGGCAAACAATTATCAGGCTCGTCAGCTACCTGCACCTAACAACCGCCAGACGGGACCCCCAGTCAGAAGTCCGCCTAACCAAGGTCAAAGAAGGCCAGGCCACATGAATGCTATCCTAGAGGAAGGGGAAAGCAGTGGAGAGCAACTTCGCCTGAAAGGACCAGCTCAGCCTGAGCAGCACGAGACGCTAGCAGGTACTGTCTTTGTACTTGAAAAACCTGCGTATGTATTGTTTGATACTGGAGCATCTCATTCCTTTATATCTGATAACTTTAAAAGAAAGTTAGGATTAGTCGAGGAAAAAGGAAAAGTTTTAAATGTTAGTATTCCATCTGGAAATACTATGGAAATTGAGGGTCAAATTGGAGGTTTACCTCTAACGCTAGACAATCATTTGATAGAGTCCGACCTTCACGTCCTTAAGATGAAAACCTTTGACATAATCTTAGGCATTGACTGGTTAACGAGAAACAAAGCGATAATAAAATGCGCCGAATGCGAGATCGACCTCGAGACTCGTGATGGCCAACGCTTCACGTTTCATGAAATCAAGACCAAGAAGGAAATCCGAGTAATATCAGCAATCCAAGCTGCTGCAATATTACGAAAAGAGAAATGCCAAGCTTACCTCGTTCACATCTCAGCAGGAGAGATAGACGATAAGTTACGCATCAAAGTGCCAATTGTGGATGGATATCTTGACGTATTCCCCGAGGAATTAAACGGGTTACCTCCCGATCGTCAGATAGAGTTCTCCATCGACTTGATACCTGGGGCAGCACCAGTATCTAAAGCACCCTATCGAATGGCTCCAAAGGAATTAGAAGAATTGAAGGAACAACTGCAAGGTTTGCTTGAAAAGAAATTCATCAGACCTAGTGCATCACCATGGGGAGCACCCGTGTTGTTCATGAAAAAGAAAGATGGAACTTTCCGTATGTGCATAGATTACCGAGGTCTCAATCAACTGACCATTAAGAACAAATACCCTCTTCCGAGGATAGAAGATTTGTTTGATCAGTTAAAGAATGCTACGATATTCTCAAAGATCGATCTGAGGTCTGGTTATCACCAGCTAAAGGTCAAGAGCGAGGATATCCCGAAGACAGCATTCCGGACTCGGTATGGACATTACGAGTTCACCGTGATGCCCTTTGGAGTAACGAATGCTCCAGCGATCTTCATGGATCTGATGAATATAGTATTTCATCCGTACCTGGATCAATTCGTCGTTGTCTTCATCGACGACATACTCGTATACTCTAAAAGCAAAGAACAACACGAAGAACATCTCAAAGCAGTCTTAGAGACAATGAGACGAGAGAAGTTGTATGCCAAATTCAGCAAGTGTGAATTTTGGATTGACCGTGTGATGTTCTTAGGGCATATAATCTCCGCAAAAGGGATTGAAGTGGACCCAGCGAAGGTAGAAGCCATCATGAACTGGAAGGCACCTACTAACGTCAATGAAATTCGGAGTTTTCTTGGGTTAGCAGGGTACTACCGCAGGTTCATACAAGATTTTTGCAGCATTGCGAAAGCACTGACGAAACTGACCAAGAAAACTGAGAAGTTTACTTGGGATTCAACTTGTGAGGAAAGCTTTCAAGAGCTAAAGAAAAGGCTAACCACGTCGCCTGTGTTAACCATCCCAGATGGATCAGAAGGATTCGTCATTTACACAGACGCTTCTTTGTCAGGTTTGGGTTGTGTTCTGATGCAGAATAAGAAAGTTGTAGCTTATGCATCTCGGCAACTTAAAGACCACGAACAAAACTACCCAACACATGACTTAGAACTGGCCGCAGTAGTTCACGCGTTGAAAATTTGGAGACACTACTTATATGGGGGAAAGTGTGAGATCTACACTGACCATAAGAGCCTGAAATACTTCTTCACGCAGAAGGAATTGAACATGCGTCAGAGAAGATGGCTCGGATTGGTAAAAGATTACGATTGCACTATCCACTATCACCCTGGAAAGGCAAACGTAGTGGCAGACGCTTTGAGTAGGAAGGAAGATACAAAACTAAGCGTCGTTCCGACCACGCAATTACCACTAATGGGAGAACTCTCTCGTTTAGACTTGGAATTTTCCACACAGTGTTGTGCAGATTCCATGGTTTACGCGTTCACCCTACAACCGACCTTACGAGAAAGGATCCTAGGAGCGCAAAAGGACGATAAATTCTTGAAAGGAATGCGTAAGCGCGCTGAGGAAGGAACCATTCAGAGGTTCGTGTTGGGTACTGATGGAGCTTTAATGTTCGATAACAGAATCTGTGTGCCTAAGGATAACGGAATGAGGAACGAAATTCTGAAAGAAGCACACAGCACTCCTTACACCGTTCACCCCGGAGAGACAAAAATGTACCGGGGACTGAAAGAGAACTTTTGGTGGAGAGGTATGAAGAGATTGATAGCTCAATTCGTCAGGAGTTGTTTAACCTGCCAACGAGTTAAAGCAGATCACCAACGACCTCCAGGGTTGTTACAACCTCTAGAGATGCCAGAATGGAAATGGGAGGACATAACTATGGATTTTGTCACCGGATTTCCGAAAACGGTGAAGAATCATGATGCCATTTGGGTTATCGTAGACAGACTTACGAAAACTGCCCATTTTATCCCTATAAGAATGACGTATACGTTAGACAAGCTTGCCCAACTATACATTGCAGAGATAGTCAGACTGCACGGAGTACCAGTTTCAATAGTATCCGATAGAGACCCCCATTTTACCTCCAAGTTCTGGGGTAGTCTGCAACGAGCCTTAGGTACTGAATTGAAGTTCAGCACCGCGTACCACTCGCAGACTGACGGACAATCGGAAAGGACCATTCAAACGCTTGAAGATATGCTCAGAGCTTGCGCTCTAGATCTTGAAGGAAGTTGGGAAGGCCACCTACCATTGGTAGAGTTTGCATATTACAACAGTTATCAAGCAACAATACAAATGGCGCCGTATGAAGCGCTCTACGGGAAGAGGTGTAGATCGCCAGTTTGTTGGGACGAAGTCGGGATTCGAAAGATTCTCGGACCCGAGCTAGTCGAAAGATCGACTGAGATAGTCGCAAAGATTAAAGAGAGAATCAAGTCGGCCCAGGACCGTCATAAATCTTATGCAGACACCCGAAGAAGGGATTTACAATTTGACATTGACGAGAAAGTATTTCTCAAAGTTGCACCAATGAAAGGTCTAATCCGTTTTGGGAAAAGAGGTAAGCTAAAGCCACGATACATTGGACCATTCGACATCCTGAATAGAATCGGGGATGTAGCTTATCGCATAGCTTTACCACCGGAATTGTCACGAGTGCATAATGTGTTCCACATATCTACACTCAGGAAATACGTGAGCGATCCAAACCACGTTATTAATCACGTAGAATTAAGTCTAAGCAGTGACCTGACTTATGAAGAGATTCCAGTAACTATCTTGGGAAGGAAGTTACACTTATTAAGGAATCGAGAGATACCTTTAGTGCTCGTTCAGTGGAGCCGACACGGAAGGGAAGAAGCGACTTCGGAAAGAGAGGACGAAGTCCTAGCCAAATACCCTCAATGCTTAAGTAATACCTAAGACATGAATTTCGGGGGCGAAATTCTGTTAAGGGGGTGAGGATGTAATACCCCGTCCCGTTCTATACCCCTTTTCTTATTTAGAAACCTTATTTTTTATTTATTTTCTTATCTTGGTTTCTTTTATTTTTATTATTTTGTGTGTTATTTGTGTATTTTAAATATACATACCCTTTTTATAAATCCCTAAATTCGAAGAAAGAAATCGAATTCTTTCAAACGAATAAAGGACTACGAGAAATTAATTATTCAAATTAAATTAAGGATTTCGATCCGTTTAATTTATTGAGAAAAATCAAAATACAATAAAATATTAATTGAGTTTTAAAACTGTATTAATTTCTGAATCGGGGTTACACTCGTGAACCAAACGACCCCTAAACCGTATCATTTGGGAACGAAAATATCGTTTTGGATAAGATTATGGGGAGTAGATAAGTAATGGAAAAAAATGAGTATAAATAGAAGAAACCTCACTCTCTCTCCTCATTTTTTCTTTCACGCACAAAAAAATTTTCTCTCTAAAAAAATTTCCTCCTCCTTCGGCTTCCTTCCTCCGCTTCCTCCCTCCTCCGGCCGACGAAGCTTCACGCCGCCGTGGCCCAGCCCAGACGCACAGCACCGGAGCTCCGTCCAGCCTCGCCGAGCACGCCACGCCGCGAGCGCCTCCCGACGTCGCCCCTCACAGCTCGCCGCCGTCGCCGCTGGAACTCCTCCAGACGTAGCGCCGCGACCCAGCGCCGCCTCCCACCGCCGAGCTCCGCCTCCCCGCTCGCCGCCGTCGCCGCTCCAGCCTCTCCCCTGTTCTCCCGTCGCTCTCGCTCTCTCTCTCCGTCGCCCAGGCCGCCGCCTCGAAGCCCAACGCCGCCGCTCCGATGAAACCGAAGCTAGCTCCGCCGTTGCCGCCTCCTCCTCAACCTTCAGTAAGATGATTCCTTCCTCTATTGTTCGAATTTCATTCCGTTTAAATTCGATTTCGAACACCGGTTTATTCCAATTTCTAACCGAGACCTTATTTCATTTAATTTTCCGTTCAATTTTGACGCCGTTGAACTGGTTGCTGTTGCCAAATTTCTGGAAATTTCGATCGACGCCGTTAGGCTGTTCGATTCATTTTTCCGAATTCCCGAACGACGCCATTAGGCTGCCCAATTTTCGTAAGTAAATTCCGAGTTTCAAAACGACGCTGTTAGGCCGCCCGTTTAACATCTCGAACCGAAGCTCGTAAGGTTTCTACCTTCGTTTCCTTCTTTCGTAAATTTTGGAATTTTTGGCCGAGTTTTGTTCAAATCCCATGGAACAAAGAAGCAGAAAAGAAAGGAGAAAACTTACTGTTAAGCTTAGTTAATGTTTTAGTATCTTTAGTTGACTTATTTAGTATTATTGATTTGTCCTCTTTGTATCACTCTTTAGAAGTAGGATTTAGATATTTGTTTTTCTTGTTTTTTTTTTCCTTCACAAACATAAGTTGGACTGTTGGATTTAGATGAGTTAGTATGTTGATTTAGTTGACCGGTTAATATGTATTAATGTTTTAGATTAATGGTATTAATGACTTAGTGGACTAGTATTTTTCTTGCGAATGTTTAGTGTCATTGTTTTAGTATTATGATGATATTAGCAAAATCCTTTAGTATCCTTGTTTTGATGAGTTGTTATTATTTTTGGATGATGATCTTCAAGAGTAGAACACTTTTTTTTTGAATCTATAGACAAAGGGAAACTCGTCTTCACCTCGTACCCCTGTTAGAATTTTAGAAACGCAAAATAAAGCCTTTTATTATAATCCATTGTTTTAGAAGTATCACTAATATTAGAAAAGAAGAATACCCTTTTATAAACTATTTTAGTTTATAATATAATTTTCTTAGAAAAGTCCAAGTCTTTTAATAAGTTTAGAAGAGAGAAGTTTTATATTCAAGTTTTCTTTTAAAAATAAGAAATAGAATTCTTAAGAAAGAAAAACCTTTTCTTTAATTTTATTTAATTTTTTTTCTAAGTAATAATCTTATTTTTCTAAGTAATTCCAAGTCTAATAATTTTATTTTTCCTTAAAGGGCCTTTATAAAGTACACATTGAATTTAGTAAATACACCCCCTGTTACACACTGAATTTAGTAAATACACCCCCCTGATACACCTCCTCTTAAAAAGGGGTGTACTTATCAATTAGAAATCAACCTTTGAAAACTTTAGTCTTCAATAGTTTTCTGAAGACAACAATCTACTCAACCCTCGAATTTCACACTCTTAAGTTTTTCAAATTCAAAAGTCAATCTTTTAATCGAAATACTCCTTATTAGGATTCTGTACTTTTCGGGACACGCGCGAAGGACTCGACCGTCTGCATATACAATATTCCCGGAACTCAGAACAATCAGGTGGGTGATGATCTGTTGATTGATCTGCTAATAATAACGTCGTGCCGGTATTTCCTGAACTCGATTAAATCAAATCAAAAATATCTAATCCAACATAAATGTAACACCTATCTATATAACTGTTTGGATTATGTGATATAACTATATATGTTATATAATGCATGTTGTTTTGTAAGTCGATCACCACTGCATGAGTAAACACCTTACGTGAGCATGAATCAGTTCAGTTTTCAGTCAAGTATTATTCTTTGTAAAGTTTATTGAGTCAGTTTTGTGGAAAGTCAGTATGTACGGAGTCGGGATCGAGTTTTAAATCCGACCTCCGGGGCTGCTGTCGAGTACGCCCTCGGAATCAAGGTTGTTGATCAAGTAGATCTGGTCCCCGGTCAGCTGTCGTTTGACGCACTGGGAAGAAGGTCATTGATACTTGCTTATTTTGAGGGATGTTATGGTTGGATGATGTGAGTTTGTGTGGTTGTATGAAGTAAGTTTTGGTTGGAGTTGAAAAGAGTAACTTTGTTGATTGGTTGGAGTTGAAAAGAGTAACTTTGTTGGAAGTGGAATGATTGTACGTTTATGGTTTGACAGTTGTGATAATATGTGCTATGACTTTGGCTTTGCCTTAATGTGAACCAACTTGTGCTATTTCAATTATATTATGCGAAATATGCTTAAATGCAGTTTAAACTTTATAATCTTATATATGTCAACTGATTAAATAAAATAAACACTTTATTAATGAGTATAACTTAATGTATTTCGGATTTACCAATCCCATGATGTTGCAATCACCCATATGTGAGAATTCAATTCTCACGCCCCTTTTTCCTAAACCCTTGCAGATTACAATTACGGGGAGCAAGGACAGTGACACAGAAGACACAAAGTTTCCCATTTGCTTAAAATATTATTAATAATACAATGATGCCTATTATTTCTATTTTCCCAAATAAATGTTATCGCTACTGCCATGCAAGACGATACTCTTACCGTGTATTTCAATTATCCAAACTCAGTGTGTATTATTCTAAAGATACAGAACCCTCTATCCATCTTTATATATATACAAATACACTTACGTTATAATATTTCTTCCCACTTATCCTCTGCATGAAACTTCTCTCTCAATTCAGTTATATTCCCTTCAAAAATTTTATAGTTCGGACTTTTGATCACAATAACACTTCGAATCCGATATAATTAATATATTCTGGATTCGGGGCGTTACATACCCCCTCTTTCTTTTATTAGTTGTCCATTTAACTTTTACACTATGTTGGATTTGAATCTTCTCAAGTAAGTCTTCTTGTATCTGATTGGTTCAAACAGCTCTATTTGAAGCTTTAAGTCTTGTCAAGAAACGGCTGCAAAACCATGTTGTTCACCAACTTTCTGTAGATTGCTAGGTGAAAGACTTTTGGTACTTGTCAGGCTGGGGCAGGTCGGCTGTCAGTAAAGTACACTGACGTGTCATCTTTTCATTGGACCTTAAGTCTGTATGCCCAGATTCTTGTCTTGCTTTAAGGTGGAACTCCTCTGAGAGAACCTTCTTATTCCTTCATTTATTGTAAGCTTCACTGAAATTCATTTTGCCTTGTTCCAACCAGATTAACTAACAGCTTTAATTATGTTTAGCATTCAATGTACTTGTTAGTTTATTTATCAGTGGACCTTCGTCCTCTACTGATAGATTTAGTCTTAGTGAGAATGTACTTAGAAAACATTCAAGACTTAGACTTCTTTCTCAGATCACTTAGTCTTCAGTGGACTTCACTTCAGCGGACTTCATCTTCAGCAGACTTCATACTAAAATACACTCTAGTTATTACTAACTGTACTCCAGTTCATAACACTTTGAACTGTTGAACTAAACATCAACTCTACTGAATAATTTACTTACAAAACAACTTAGGAGGGACATGTTGGCATCTAATCAAAACAAGTCTTATACATTTTCCCAACAATTTCCCCCTTTTTGATTATGCCGGAACCTATCTTATTACATATCTTCTTCCAGATGAGGTTCTTCAGATGACATTCAAAGTTCACAGATTTTGTAGGTAAAAACATTCAAGTACATAAGCCTAAATGATAATGAGATATTATCTTGGACAAACATCAGCAGAGTTCATTTCATTGAAAAAATGATGAAGTACAAATTACATGAAGTCAACTCTCAAAAAGTTTGAAACTAAACACACCTGGGACTTATAAACAAATGCCCAGCAAAAGATACAACTTTCTCAGATGGACTCAAAAAGAGGTTCAAGTCCATATTGCTTGAAGACTCTGATCTTCAGCTCATTCTTCCTTTCCATCATTTCCTTGGAATGTCCTTTGAGACCAAGATGCTCACATAAAGATGTCCACTCTTCAGTGATCCTTTCTCTATCAACAGCTCCTGTTGCATCTTGAGGAGGCCAGTAGGTGATTGGCTCAGGGGCCTTCAGAGCATGATCAGGGAAGGCATCATTCCAAGCACCACTGATCTCAGGATAGAGTTTGGGATAGGCATCAAACAACCATGAGTTGAAGACTTCTTGTGCATTGTCCCTTCCTAACTCTCCACTGACATAAAAGGAATAAACGAATTCCCTTTTTGCAGTCTCCCAAGCATCATTGAGCATCTTAGGAACCCAGGCATCATGGTGAGGGAATCTGTTTTGAGAAGGTGTGATCTTGTCTTTCTTCAGTTTGGCAGCCCACTTAAGATAACCACTTCTGAACTTCTTAGAAGTAGTTTTATCAAATGTGGCTAGCCTCTCCTTTCTTTTCCTCTCAGCCAGCTCTGCAATGGTCTCTATCTTATCAACCACCTTATCTCTCCTCTCCTGCTGCTGGGCTGTTAGCTTCCTTGCTCTCTCATTCATACCTCCAGCCTCTTTAATTAGCTCAGCGAGCTCTGTGACTTTGGTGGGTGCAGACTTGGGAGGTTCAGAAGATAGGGGTTCAGGGTTGAGAATAGGAAGTACCTGAACTTCATCAGTAGAGGTTGTGGACTTAGCTGCCAACCTCCCTGAGGTTCTTGTCTTTTTAGCAACCTCTGCTGAGAGAGTTTCAGATGCCTTCCTCTTTGCAGGTTCCCCCTTCTTTGCAGCTCTCTCTTCATTCTCTTTCAGATGAGCTTCTTTGAACTTTGAGAGGTCTTCTGATGATGTCTCCTTGCCCTTCTTTTCTCCAACCAGCCTCTGGGCCTCAGCATCAACTTTCTTCAGGGTGCTCTTCACTTGTTGGCCTTTTTCGAAATCAGGGGTTTCAAGGATAATGTTCATTTTATTCTTGGGATCAGCCTTCATGTCCTTCGCACTTATCCTCTTTTCCCCCTTTCCGGCATTAATCATACACTCAGCCACTGTGATGTTGAGCTTCAGTTGATCATGTGCCAATACCTTCAGCTCAGTTGAGCAGTGATCTACCTCATCCTCAAGCCTTTCTAAAGTAGCCCCAGCAGTCTGCCCAAATTGAACAAACTGCGCAAGCTTTTCATTGATAAGCACATCAGTCTTCTCTTGAGTTGGGAAATCCTCAGCTGCCTTCTTTAGTACCTCTCCCAGTTTGGCTCCCAGCTCAGCATGCTTGGCCTCGAATTCAGACATCTTCGAGTTCCATAATCCTTCAACCTTTCCAAGAAGGTCAGTTGAGAAGGCCTCCACTGATGACTTCAGGTTGATGGAAACGTTCTCTACTGAGTCTTTGAGGAATTTGGCTCTGGCCTCTTCTTCAGTTTCCTCCAGCTTCTTCAGGGCTTCAATGACTAGCACACTTTGCCCCTCAACTACATCAATCACCATCTGCTGAGAGTCTTCAATTTTAAGTGTGAGATTCTGGAGTGATGTAGTTGTGGACTCCATGAGTTCGTCAATGTGATCTGAGAGGATGACCATTTCGTCCACCTCCTCTTGGACAGCTTCTTGGACATCTCTCAGCTGAGTTTCAAGAGCAGGGATTCTTTCTTCTTGAAGTTTAAGCACTTCATCCTTCAGGGGAGTTAGGTTGACTTGGACTGGGGGGATTTCATCAGTTTGAGTACCTGCATTTAAGACAGTGTTAGTTTTTTCTCCCTCAATCTCACCACCTAAGTCACCTGTAACTTCTAACTCCATTGGAACTCCCTCCTCCTCACTCATCTTACTTCTCTCATCACTCTCCTTTTCAACTATGTTTCTTTCAGCCAATTCACCCTTTACAGGGATGATTGCTTTTATTTGACCTCTCACAACTCCAGTGATTTCAACATCTTTCTCACCACCCTCAGCCTTTTTTCTTTTCTTTTCAACTCCTTCGATTCCAGTCACCTCAGTTGACTCTAAAGCCACCACCGAGGGCTGTTGTGGGAGAATCTCAGTAGACACCTCTACTGGACTCTCCTGTGGCAAATTTTGAGCCTCAGTATCCCTTGCCTTGGATACATCCTTGGCTACCTCACCATCACCTTGCCTTGGTGAGGTCCTTCCTCCTTGTATATTTTCTTCTTTCTCTCCCTCTTTCTCCTTCACCTCCTCTCCTTCAGCTAACACCTCAGTTGACTTCTCTTGCTCACCAACATCAGCACTCTCCACCTCAATTGCCTTCTTAGCCTCAGCTATCTTCTCCATCACCAGACTCTCAAAAATTTTCTCATCACAGAGAAGTCTGGTTTTGGTCATCCCTGCAAACTGCAACACCTCCATCTCCTCCTTCTTCCAATCATCAGCATTGCTGCCTTTGACTGCCAGTAGAATTTCTCCTAGCCTCCTATCTTTGAGCTGGACAAGGAGTCTCAGCCTCAAGAATAAAGCTTTCAGGGTTGGGTACCCATCAAGCTCAGGGTACTTAGACTCTAAAGAGTATGCAACTTCATCCTTGTGAGTATCAAGGAAAGAGTACTCTTCTTCATCGTCTGAAGGAAGGGAAGGGGTAGGGGATCTGCTTTCTGTTGGCTCTTCTGGGATAGACTCTAGTTCAGTTGGATGAATTTCAGGAGGGTTCAACTCAGATGAGGTTTGAGTGTCAGGTGAGGTTGGGTTTTGGTCAGTGGGGGTGGATGATACGGGTTCAGATGGGGTTAATGGAATGGGTTCAGTAGGGTTTGATGGGGTGGTTTCAGTTGGGGTGGAGATGGGTTCAGTGGGGGTTTCAGTTTGGGATCCACTTGCTGGCTTTTGAGAGCCATCAGTGGGGGTTTGAGTGTGAGTTATTTTGGAGATGCGTTTGGTTTTGGCAGCAGGGGTGCGAGGTTTAGTGATTTTAGGTTTGATGGGGGTAGGTGCAGGGACATCTGAGTCAGACTCAGTTGAGATAGTGTTGGGAGAAGAGGTAGGGTTACCTGATGAAGACTCATCAGTAGAGTTGGTGATTCTGACTTTCTTCGAAGCAGCCTCTTTCTCTGCTTCAGAAGACCTCTTCTTCTCCTTCCTTGAGGCCTTCTCTGCCACAGCCTCCTTATGTTGAGCCATTTTGTCACTTAATTTGACCAGCCTCCTTTTGAGCTTGGTCTTCTTCCCTTCAGTGGGGTTGGCCTCTTCTTCCTCAACTGCCTCTGGGCTTTCCACAGCAAGCTTAATCATCCTTACCTCCAGAGTCTTTCCAGACTTGAATAAGATCTTTAGATTGCTCAATTTCCTATCATGGATCCAATCTACTCCCAGATCTACATTCTCTATCAAGTAAGAGATTTTTGTTGCATAGTTTAGCTTACTTGATAGTTGAGGAGATTTGTCAGGTTGAAACTTCGAGTGCTCTTTATTCAAGGCCCTCAGAAAGAACTGCTGCCAATTGTATGGCTTTTCCTTGCTCTCAACTATCGCCTTCATCAGCCTGAGCTTTGGCTTGCTCACTTGCTCAGTACTCCCTTGGTTTCCCAAGATACATTTACTCACAACTTCACAGAGAACATTGTAAACTGGCAGGAGTTCACTTCTGTTCATTGTTGGGGTGTATTGTACCTTCCTCTGCATTATGGTTTTGACCCATTCTTCCTCTCTCTCCACTATGCACGTATCTGGATTGGGACCTTCAGAAGGAAGATCAAAAAGCTCCTTCAGAACTTCTCCGCTCACATGAATCTCCTTCTTTATCTTTTGGTGCTCTGTGACCTCCATGTTATCTCTCATAACTTTCTTCTTCCTTTGCAAGATCAGATGAGACTTGATCCTTGTATCTGAGTTGGAGACATTGTTGTAGAATTCAAGAACCTGTCTGTCAAAACAGTTCTCTGGATGGACAGATAGAAATTTCTCTAACCCAGCACTTTTTATCATTTCAAGGGCTTCTTTGATGTGAGCATACTCTGGTCTGGACTCAATTTCTGGGTTATCAAAAACCACGATGGGTTCAAACCAGAAGTTATCTTTATGGGTAAGGAAACTAAGATTTAGTTTTGCCATTTGAATAAGAGGGTTTGAGAGAAACGATTTGCAGAGAGTTGGGAAAAGAAGTAAGTGTTTGCTTTGGAAGTGTATTCGAAAAGGTTTACAAATGATCGTTTGGAGTTTTTATATGAGTAATGAATGGTTAGATTGAACAAAGAGATCAACGCCTGAGATTGATCGTGTTTGAGATCGTGGGTAGTTGCAAGGTTTTGTGGGGAGTTTTTAAGAAATCTTGACGGTTAGAAAAGAACCGCCTAAAATGAATGGTATGGATTGAGAGGGTTGGTAGTCGGAAGGTCATATCAACCGGCTTTTAGGGCGCGTGAGATAGGTAATTGAAAAAGCATGTCTGACTTGTACCACGCGCATTAAATGCTTGCCATACCAAAATCTCTTCGGAACAGTGGAAAGAGATTTAATTTTTCAGAAAGCACTCATTAGTAAATATATTGAAACCAATTAAAATATATATAAAACTAAGAGGCTTTAGCTTTGAAAATAACATAAGTATAAACTTGACCTCCACTGAGGTTTGACCTCGTCTGATATTAAGGCCTCCTCTGAGATGAGGAGCTTCTTCTGAGAGAAGATCCTCTTCTGAGTATGAACCTCCACTGAGTTGAAGGTAACTCAACTGAGATTCAATCCTTTATTTACTCTCCTGGATCTAGGAGTCCAAGCTCCACTGACAACTCTTGAAACCTTGCTTCAGCCAAAGGTTTAGTGAAGATATCTGCCTTCTGCTTGTCAGTGTGGATTTTGAGCATTTTGATGTCCTTCTTCTCCACATGATCTCTGATGAAGTGATGCCTTATATCCACATGTTTGCATCTTGTGTGGAGAACTGGATTTTCTGAAATAGCAATTGCACTATTGTTGTCACAGAAAATAGGGACTTCATTGGCAAAGATGTTGTAATCTCTCAGTTGTTGTCTTAGCCAAAGAATTTGAGCACAACAACTTCCAGCTGCCATATACTCAGCTTCAGTAGTGCTTGTGGCTACTGAATTTTGTTTCTTGGAAAACCAAGAAATCAGTTTACTTCCCAAGAATTGACAAGTGCCTGAGGTTGATTTTCTATTTAATTCTGCATCCACCATAGTCAGCATCTGAGTATCCTGTGAGTTCTAGATTGTCATCTGAGGGATACCACAATCCCATATTCACAGTACCTTTAAGATATTTGAGAATCCTCTTGGCAGCTTCTAGGTGACTTTTCTTGGGATTTGCTTGATATCTAGCACAAATGCCAACTGCAAATGTGATATCAGGCCTGCTTGCTGTGAGATACAGTAGAGATCCAATAATGGCTCTGTAGGAAGTCTGGTCTACTGATTCTTCATCCTCATCTGGTTCCATTTTGGTGTTGGTGTTGAGTGGAACTCTTGCAACCTTGCTGGTCTGGCATCCAAACTTGTTGATCAGCTCCCTTGTGTATTTGGCTTGGTTGATGAAGATTCCTTCAGTGGATTGCTTGACTTGAAGTCCTAGGAAGAAATTCATTTCTCCCATCATAGACATCTCAAACTTTCCCTTCATCAGTTGAGAAAATTTCTCACAGAGGACTTGGTTAGGACATCCAAAAATGATATCATCCACATAAATTTGAACCAGCAATGTGTCCTCTCCTTTTGTGATTCTGAAAAGTGTTCTATCAACTCTCCCTTTGATAAAACCATGATCCAAAAGGAATTGTGACAAAGTATCATACCAAGCTCTTGGAGCCTGTTTCAGTCCATATAGAGCTTTCCTCAGTCTATATACTTTGTGACTTTCTTCAAAACCTGGGGGTTGCTCCACATAGACCTCTTCATTGAGTACTCCATTCAAGAAGGCACTTTTAACATCCATCTGGTACACCTTGAATTTCTTGTGAGCAGCATATGCAAGAAATAACCTTATTGCTTCCAATCTGGCTACTGGAGCAAATGTTTCATCATAGTCAAATCCTTTAACTTGAGAGTAGCCCTTTGCAACTAGCCTGGCCTTGTTTCTGACTATGATATCATTCTCATCCTTCTTGTTCTTGAATACCCACTTGGTTCCTATCACATTGCAGTGATATGGTCTGTCCACCAACTCCCATACTTGATTCCTTGTGAACTGGTTGAGCTTTTCTTGCATGGCAATAATCCAGTTGGAATCTTGAAGTGCTTCTGCTATGGAACTTGGTTCCTGGTTTGATAAGAAACAACAAAACAAAGCACTTTCACCATGAAAACTTCTAGTTTTGACTCCTGAGGAAGGATCACCTAGGATTTGCTCAACAGGGTGATCTGAGAGCCAAGTTCTCCTAGGCTGATGCCCTTCAGTAGAGTTTAACTCTTCTGAAGTTGAGTCACTAGATATTGGAATGAAATCGAATTCAGGAAATAAGACAGAGGGTTGAAGTCCTGAGTCATCATTCAAGGTATTTTCATTCTCAATGGTAATTTCATTGGTTCCCCCTTGAATGATGGTTTCAGTGAATGTCTCAGCTGTGACCACATCTTCATTGACATTGGTTACCTCTTGAACTGGGATGGTGTTCATCAGTTCAGTTACATCTTCAGGAGGGCTCTCAGGTGAGCTTTGAGGAGTGGTCTGATTTTGAGTGTCCTCTTTGAATTGTTGATCATTGAGGTTGTCCCAAGTTGGGATGAATGTATCAACACAATTCTCAGGATATCCTTTTGATTTGATACTCAGTCTAGTTAGCCTTTTGCTTATCACATCCTCATTCTCCTTACTTCTGGACTCAAAGGTAGACTCATCAAATACCACATGAGGTGTTTCTTCCACAACAAGAGTTCTACAGTTGTAAACTCTGAAAGCTCTACTGATTTGGGAATATCCTAAGAAAATTCCTTCATCAGCTTTGCTATCAAAAGCTTTCAGTTGAGTTTTCCCATTGTTGTGAATGAAACACTTGCAACCAAAAATATGAAAGTAAGATACCTGTGGTTTTCTGCCATTCCATAACTCATATGGAGTTTTTCCTTGATATTTGGTTACCATGGATCTGTTTTGAGTGTGGCAGGCAGTATTAATAGCTTCAGCCCAGAATCTTTTAGGAACTTGAGCTTCAGCTAACATTGTCCTTGCTGCCTCCTTGAGAGTCCTATTTCTTCTTTCAGCTACTCCATTTTGTTGTGGAGTTCTTGCAGCTGATGTCTCATGTGAAATACCTAATTCTTTGCAATAATCAGATATAATAGAATTTATGAATTCAGTGCCCTTATCTGATCTTATCTTTACAATGTTCAGGCTTTTTTCATTGCTAACTTGCTTCAGGAGCTCTGGCAGTCTCAGTTGAGTCTCATTTTTGCTTGCAAGGAATATTACCTATGTGTACCTGGAGAAGTCATCAACAACAACAAGTGTATACTTTCTCCCATTGATACTTACAGGGGTTACTGGACCAAAAAGATCCATATGTAATAGTTGAAGTACTCTGTCAGTAGAGGTTGCTACTTTGCTTTTGAAAGATACCTTTACTTGCTTCCCCTCCTGACAGGCTTTACAGATATGTTCTTTGTTGTAAACTTCATTTGGCATTCCTTCTACCAGTCCATGTCTTGCTATCCTGTTCATCATCTTGAAGTTCAGATGACTTAGCCTTTTATGCCATAACCAATTAGTGTCAGTTGAGCTCTTAGCTATAAGACATGCATTTGGTGTGCAAGACTTCCAATCTGCAAGATAGACATTTCCCTTTCTTGACCCAGTTAGTAATACCTGTTGTGAAGATACATTTTTAACAAAACACAAGTTACATGAAAATTCAACACTGTATCCCTTATCACAGAATTGACTTATGGACAGTAGATTATGCTTAAGTCCACTGACAAAGGATACATTGCTTACTCTTACTGAGCCAATAATTAAAGTACCATAACCTCTAGTGGCTCCTTGAGAGTTGTCACCAAAAGTGACTTGTGGACCTTCCTTCTCAACAAATTCTGTCAGGAGATCTTTGTTGCCAGTCATGTGCCTAGAACATCCACTGTCCAAGTACCAGACTGATGATATAAGAGCTTCTCCTTTGTTGAGGTCCACTGAGCCCTGCAATCACAGATCAAGCTTTAGGTACCCATTTGGTGTTGGGTCCTACAAGGTTAGTTGTACCTTTCGGAATCCAAATTTGCCTCACAGTTCTAATCACTTTAGATTGGCTAATTTGTCTTCCATAAACATCTACATAGATTGTTATCTCCCTAGGTGCCTTGGGAGTAAACTTTCTATGGGTGTCAGCCTTTGAAGGAACAAGAACCTTCTTCACATTCTTTCTCTTTGGCTTGGGTGCACCTGGTCTTGGTTTTTGTTGATAAAGGTATGACGGACCTTTTCCTTTAGGCACAAAAGGACTAGGTCTTTCATATGAGTCATTCCTTGAGGACTGCTCATGCCTGGGTGTTCTCAGTTGAGGTTGCTTCATCTGTGAAGACCTCGGCTGATAGTACCTCTGCTGAGATCTAGTCTGATAAGTCACATGAGCCTTTCCATTTGGTTTTGGCTTAGATTGACTTTTCTTTTGAGTGATCTCAGCTGGTCTTTTTCCTTTATCCACAGTGTGTGGTTGAAATGTCACAGACTTGACAAAAACTCTCTTTGTGCCACTTGAAGAAGCAACACTCAGAGGACCTTCTGAAGGTTTTGGAATAAAGCCTATCCCACACTTGTTATTTGGATTGGTTTGAAAATTTTGGATCTCCTCTATGGCAAGAGAGGGTTTATTTAGAGCATCAATCCTTTTTAACAAAGTCTCTTCAGATTTTTGTAAGACATCAATTTTTAGGAGAGAATCCTTTATTTGGCTTACCAATTTTAAATTCTCTTCAGTTAACTTTGTCTTAGATTCATTGAGATCTTTTATCAGTTGATCTCTACCATTTCCTTGACTTCTGAGGATTTCCACCTCTTTTGTCAGTTCAATGGTAGATTTGGCTGGGTTCAGATCTGCTTGATTCCCAGACTCAATTAACTTGGAGTTTTCACTCAAGAGTTGTTTGTTCTCATCTTGAAGATAGAAACTTGCTTCTTGCAACCTTGAGAAATCAATCATCAATTGTTCCAAGGCGGACTGAAGATTGAGTTCCTCAGTTGACTCTGAGCTTAGCTCAGGTGTGTGTTCTAGAGAAATGGATGGTTTAGATTGTACCTCTGGTTCTTCTCTCGCCATGAGGCACATGTCATCTTCACTGCTGTCAGAGAACAGTTCATCAGGTGACTCCAGGTTTTCATCAACATCCCCAGCCATCATGGCTTTCCTTTCTCCATATCTTCTGTCTCTTTTGGCTTGCCTTTCTCTTCTTTCTTTTGTGCTCAGTTGAGGACAGTCATATTGAAAGTGCCCAATCTTTTTGCACTGAAAACACCTGTTGGCATCATCATTCTTTTCCTCAGTGGACTCTTTGGTCTTTGATGATGACCTTCAGCCTTGGTGTAATTCTTGTATTCCTTCTTCTTTTCCAGCTCAGATGAGCTTTTCTCTCCTTCTCTGGTAGTCTTTTGTGGATAACTTCTACCTTCCCTGTTATCCCTGTAAAATCTCTTATATTTGCCAAAGCGGCTGTTAAGTTGTTCAAACCTTCTAGCCATGAGGCTGAGTTCCTCCTGCATCTCAGCCTTGCTTTGAGACTTACTTGCCTTTGTACTCTTCTGAGGCTTTGGGGATTTTGGCTCAGACTCCTTAGCTTTGAAGGCAACTCCCTTCTCAGCTGAGGTCTCATCAGGAGCCCTTTTCCTGTTCAGATCAAACTCATAAGCCTTAAGTTCAGAGAATACCTGTTGCATAGACATGCTGGATAGATCCTTGGTATTCTGCATCATTACAGAGTACACATCCCATCTTGAGGTTAGACCTCTCAGGATCTTTAAGGCAACTTCTTTTTTGGTGTAGACCTTTCCCAGAGAATTTATCTTATTCATGATGTCAGTGAACCTCCCATCAAGCTGGTCTATGGTCTCAGTGGACTCCATGGTGAACTGCTCATATTTTTGAACAGCTACTGAAAGCTTGTTCTCTTTTATCTTGTCAGTTCCTTCACACATGAGAGCAAGAGTGTCCCATAGTTCCTTTGCTGTCTTGCAGTGGATCACTCTTCCCATTACAGAATCTGGAATAGTGGTGTAGAGAATGTTCATGGCAATGAAGTTGAGGTTGTTTCTCCTCCTCTCATCTGCAGTGAAATTATCTTCATCTTTGGGCCATTCTTCTCTAGGATCTGCAATAGTTTCAGCTGTAGTTCTAGGGTTAGGTGTCATAAACACAAATGGACCTTTAGTAATAACCCTTAACATTTCATCATGCACACAGGCAAGATGAGCTCTTATTCTGATCTTCCAGAAATCATAGTTTTCCACTGAGAATTGTGGAAGCTTGTGATGAGACATATGGTTCAAAGGATTAACTCCCATGTTGTTCTCTGCTGGTGGTGCAACCCTAGCTGTGTTGTCAACCATAGTATAAAAGCAAGTTTATCAAGAGATCAATTCAGGTGACCTTAATAAAATACCTTTACGCACAAGGTATACTTAGAACAATGGTCTTTTGAACCACAGCTCTGATACCAATTGTTGGATTTGAATCTTCTCAAGTAAGTCTTCTTGTATCTGATTGGTTCAAACGACTCTATTTGAAGCTTTAAGTCTTGTCAAGAAACGGCTGCAAAACCATGTTGTTCACCAACTTTCTGTAGATTGCTAGGTGAAAGACTTTTGGTACTTGTCAGGCTGGGGCAGGTCGGCTGTCAGTAAAGTACACTGACATGTCATCTTTTCATTGGACCTTAAGTCTGTATGCCCAGATTCTTGTCTTGCTTTAAGGTGGAACTCCTCTGAGAGAACCTTCTTATTCCTTCATTTATTGTAAGCTTCACTGAAATTCATTTTGCCTTGTTCCAACCAGATTAACTAACAGCTTTAATTATGTTTAGCATTCAATGTACTTGTTAGTTTATTTATCAGTGGACCTTCGTCCTCTACTGATAGATTTAGTCTTAGTGAGAATGTACTTAGAAAACATTCAAGACTTAGACTTCTTTCTCAGATCACTTAGTCTTCAGTGGACTTCACTTCAGCGGACTTCATCTTCAGCAGACTTCATACTAAAATACACTCTAGTTATTACTAACTGTACTCCAGTTCATAACACTTTGAACTGTTGAACTAAACATCAACTCTACTGAATAATTTACTTACAAAACAACTTAGGAGGGACATGTTGGCATCTAATCAAAACAAGTCTTATACATTTTCCCAACACACTATTTTTTGAATACATGTCATTTCGATGATTTTTTAATCAAATATTTCAATTTTGTCCTTATTAATCTGCTACTCACTTTGTATTTTTTTTTCACAAATCTTTCTATTTTTTTTTCCATAATTTAAGGATTTTAAAGGTATATTGATATTTTTTTATAACCTTAACTTGTTGTTTTATTCCAAAAAGACATCTAATAAAAAGGGAGAGAGTAGTATTTATAGTGATAAAATTACATTTTTAGTGGTATTGTAATAAATAAAAGAGAATAAATTTGTTTTTGGCGTCATTTTGGTAAATAAAAATTGTCTATTTATAGAAAGGGGCAATCGAAATTGGGATGAACTTTTAAAACAAAAAGGCAATAGAGATGGCGACCGATAAAGTATAATTATACATTTATAAAAAAAATTAAGCTATAATTTTCATTAAGTGTCAAAAAGTGTCAAAATACTAAAAAAATTGTTAAAGAGTATCAAAGAATATCCTAAAAGCAGTCAAAATACTGAAAATTTAAATAAATAATGGAAAAAAAGGTTCTATGGTGTTTTTAAGGTTTTTCTATTGCCATATAAAACGAAGCTTTAATCCTTATATAAATATTAATTTCTGTAATTTAGTTTTAATTATAACCATTCGTTTGATGCAAAGTATTATTTAAAAATAGCTCATAATAAATTTATAATGATATAATTTTAAATAACAAATAGGGAATTGAGTTTTTTGTCTTGTAAGTTTGGTCACTTTTGGTTTTGGTCCTATTAAGTTTTGACTTTATTTCTTCGTCCGATAACTTTCAAAAAATTTACATTTTCGTCCTATAACCGGCTACAGGAGGTCACCCAACCGGTGATGCTGACGTGGCACGGTTTTTGTTTTTTGTTTTTAATTTTATTATGATATATGTTATATATATATATATATTAAAATTAAATTAAAATTCAAAATATTAATTAAAAAAATTCAAACTCTGCCACCACCCACTCCCTTCGCCCCACTCCCCCACACCCAACGCGGCCACCGCCCAAGTGCACGCCGGCCGGCGTCCAACCTCCACCGGCCACTGCTGCCCATCCTCCACCGCTCCCACCCCAATTTAATTTTCGAGTGCTTCAAAATTCCGGTGTGAATTGCTTCTAATTTTCGGAATTGAAGCACGTGATGCCAGAAATTGCATAGCTCAATTACCGGTATTAATGGAGTTCAAACCAAATTCGATCGACGCCGGAAAAGCTTGAAGCCTCACGTTGTTAATCACCGGAAATTGGAAGAAATGCAGCTTTCCAGCGAACAAATTTTCAGCAATTAATGAGCCTTCCGATGTGAGCTTCGAAACCCGGCACAATTTCATCAGCAAAAAGGGGTAAACCGTGTTTTCTGGAATTAGAAATCAATAAAAGGAATCTTCAAATTCCAGATTCAAACATTCAATGAAAAAAGGGGATAACCGTGTTTGCTTTAAATTTCGTCCGGAAGTGGGGCGAATTACTTCCAATCTCCGGCGAATTGCTTCAAATTTCCGACGAATGGCTTCCATTTCCGGCGAATTGCTTTAAGCTTCAAGCTTTTTCGGTGTCGATCGAAGCTTTAAAACACAAATTTCATTATTTTCATTATTTCCGGCGTCGATCGAAAGCTTCTCCGGTGCGAATTACTTCCATATTTTTTAAATTGCGGGCGGGGGAGGGTGGACGGCGGTGGACGGTGGAGGGTAAGCAGCGGTGGGCGGCGTGTTGGGGGAGGGGCGGCGGCGCGGGATGAGGTTGAATGTTACAGGGGGAAGGGTGAGGGGTGGGATTGACCGTGACTTTGGGGTTGGGGGAGGGGTGGGTGGGTTTTGATTTTTTATTAATATTTTATATAAATTTTAATTTAATTTTAATATATATATCAAAATTAAATTTAAAAAAAAAATTCATTCGTGCCACGTCAGCTCACCGGTTGGGTGACCTCCTGTAGCCGGTTATAGGACGAAAATGTAAATTTTTTAAAAGTTATCGGACGAAGAAATAAAATCAAAACTTAATAGGACCAAAACTAAAAGTGACCAAACTTACAGGACAAAAAACTCAATTTTCCCTAACAAATATTTAATTGGGAGTATCAAAAGTCTCATTAGGAGTATCATTAATTTGGATCGGTGGTATTGTATTTAATTATTGTAGATTTTTTTTACCCTAGCTTTTGATACTCCTGATCAAATATTCAATATTTTAAAATTATTTCATTATAAACTTATCATGAACTATTTTTATATATAATTTAATCTTCATTTGAACGCCATTTATCCAATTAGTGTAATTCTGCGAGTTATAATTTCGATATAATTTCATGATTAACTTTAGCCTGTTATTTAGTGTGTTGCCATTTTTTGCCTATCATATATCAATACTGGTTTATGCTTTAGCCATTTTTTTACTGATGGCAAAGTATAGACTGAAAATGGTTCATACATGAACCATTTAAATGGTATTATTTATTTTATTAAAAGATATTAGTTATTTTCACCTAAGGATATTAATTAATTTCCACTAAAGAGTATTTGTTGAAGGGCGTACAAAGGGTATTAGTTATTTAACTAAAGGGTATTAATTGTCTTCAATAAAAAATATTGCAAAATAGTTCGTTTATGTAAGAATCGGTTTCACACTATACATACCCTTTACAAAAATTAATTAATATATGTTTATTTCCATATAAAAACAACTCGTATTAATATGGGATGAATAACTTAAATAAATCATTTACTCTCTCCTATTAAAAAAGAGATGATGCTTTATTTTGATTTCTAGATTCAAAATATTTGATATTTTACATATTTTTCATTTTATTTTTTTATTATACTCTTATCTTAATCCCCTAAAAAAATCATTCGTATATGTTTTAACATGAGTAGGTCTTGTGTGAGACCGTCTCATGGCATGAGACGGTGGGATATAAGGTATAAATTGGGCATGATGCGTTAACACCTTAACATAGTGCGTGTTAATTTGTTCTCTCATATAATGAGACGATTTTTCCTTTCAACACGCCTTTAATAAAAGATATTAAAAATTGTAATTAATGAATATGATAAAACCTCAACACTATGAGGATATATTATCAACATAGGAGTATAAAAGAAAATAACCATAGTTGGAAAATGGGTTGGTGAAATACTGAACACCCAACTAATTATTTTAGTATAAACTCAATTGAATTTTAAATAACAAATATCTAATTAGTAGTATTATTAATTTGGATAAGTGGTATTGTATTGTAATTATTGTAGATTGTTTTTTACCCTAACTTTTGATACTCCTGATCAAATATTCAATATTTTAAAATTATTTCATGATAAATTTATCATGAACTATTTTTATATAAAACTTAATCTACATTTGAACGCCATTTATCCAATTAGTGTAATTATGTGGCCGGGTTATAATTTCGATATAATTTCATGATTAGGTTTAGCCTGTTATTTAGAGTGTGGCCATTTTTTGTCTATCATATATCAATATTGGTTTAATGGTAGAAAAAGATTTGATTGAGAAATATTAGAGATTTTCTCTAATCATAGTTATATTGGTTGAGTTAATATATATCTACCGTATGACATATGACAGTAATCTAACAGCGTAATAGAAGATGTTACACTATTGTGTAATAGGAGAGTACGTCCGCCATAATTTACGTAATTAATAAAAATGAAATATATCCACCGATCGAAGATGGAGAAGTGAGATGATTTAATTAGCATATGTAGCACTAAAAAGTATGTTTTATTTATACTGAAAAATGTGGTTAGATTACATTGAAAAGTTTACATTGAATGCACAAGAGAATTACTCAAAAAAATCCATGTCAAAAAAAAAAAAATTAGCCCACAATTTTATAATTATATATTATTTGAATATTTTTATTATATAACATAATTATATAATTTTATAATGGATAATTTTTTTTTGTACATATTGCACTATTGTTTTATCAAAAACGTTTGACCAATATTAAAAATAAAGCATAAATTAATTATGCAATTATTTGCATGATTAAAATCAAGTTGTACAGTTTAGAATTTAATCTATTTTGTAATGTGAGCCACGTAAATCAAGCCAACAAATTGGAAAGTGATATTTTACTCTAAAAGTAATTAATTAATTAAACTTAATCCCTGAAAAATGTCATTCAGGTATTCTTTCTCGCTTTCAGTATATCGCATTCCATTAATTTAGGAGATGTGTGAATAGAGCCGGCAATTTGGGCCCGGCCGACATATGGGCTGGGCTGGGCCCAAAAATTATAGGCCCGAAAAAACTGGGCCGTTTTTGGCCCAGCCCGGCTGGCCCGGTGGGCCAAATAGGCTGGCCCGACGGGCCATGGGCCGGCCTGGTTGATTTTATTTTTATTTTTTTATCTATTTTATTTTAAAAGATTATAATTAATGTTATTTCTTTAAATGATATTCAGTGTTGTAATTACAAATATATAAACATACTTGACATGATACTGCCATAATAAGGAATTTAGTGTTGTATATTTAGTTTTTAAATGATATTTAGTGATATTTAAATGATATTTAGTGTTGTATATTTAGTTTTTTTTAAACATACTTGACTTGATAGTTGATGGCATAATAAGAAATTTTGTAAATGAAGCCCCTCAATTTTCAGTACCGTGGAATAAAAAAAAACTCTACCAAACATTATTTTGAGATTAGAAAAAAAAATTAAAAAAAAAAGTTAAAATGGGCCGGGCCGGCCCGTTAGCCCGCGGGCTATGGTTGGGCCGGGCTGGGCTGGGATTTTACAGGCTCGACGTGCAAATGGGCCAGCCCGGCCTGACCCGTGAATAGTGTTTAGCCCGACGGGCTGGGCTGGACCGGCCCGGCCCGTCCGTTTTGCCAGCTCTATGTGTGAACCATATTTTTTAAATTAGTCACACGATAAAATATTTGATAATGAGAATATATATATATATATATATATATATATATATTTAATTACAAATAATCTTTTTTATAGTATTCCAAATGTGGAATATAAACATTAAATTTTTAAAAGAACTCTCATGCCTAATAAAATGCACAATCACATAAACCGCCTACAATTTAGAAAAAAAAAAAACCGTGCATACAATCACATCAATTTATTAGAAACTATACAATCCATATTTATCATATAACACGAAAAGAGATGAATTATTGATACAATTAATCAATGACCATGTGGACTGTATGTATATATACATACATTCAAAAACTATAATACCCAAATAATGCACGCATTCCACTCCAATAAAATATTAAAGAGCTGGTCTTGTATGAGATCGTCTCATAATATGAGACCAACAACAAATATTGAAAATTGGATTCAAATTATACGGCCCAAACAAGCCTGTCCAGAGCAAAAAAAAAAAAAAAACTGCCCCAGCCCAAACTCATAAGCTCATAACTAATTCCCCCAAAAAAGAGAAAACGTGAGAGGCAATTCTCGCGCCACGGTCGGCAATTCGACGGCGATTCAACAGCGATTCAACGGCGATCAACAGCAATTCTATGACAATTCAACAAGGATTCGATGGAGAAACAAGGAGGGTTCGATGGAGAAGCAAGGAGGGTAGACATAATCAGGTAATTATCGCCTAATTTCTCCTCATCTACTCTCATTCTTTGACGCCAATTTTTTCAATTTATAATTCTATGAATTACCTTTTAATTCAAATGATGCAATAATAACCTAAGTTTCACTGGAGAAGTGTAATATATATACTTAATAAACTTACAAGTATTAATGCAACAAGTATTGTTTTCCCCTGCTTCTTTGATTTCTGTATAGGACTGAAATCAAATTAGGAATAGATTGATCAGAATATATCATTCGATCTTCTTCTTCTTCTTTTGTCTTGTGACTTTATGTAATTATTATTCATTAGTGCCGCAGCTAAGGGCTATATAATCTGCACACTTTTGTAAGTTTATTAATGATTGTTGTAGAGTGTACTCGTTTACCGTTTTATTGTTATAGTCATCTGTTCTACCATATATCTATATATATATTGTCTATCATGTTGAACAAAAATCTGACTAATTTCTTTTCATGTATATGGGGAAAACACTACCAAGAGAAGTCTTGATAATACTGGTGTTTCTAATTTGGCTGATGCAAGAGGTAATTCCTACCTATAAACTTCAAAATGACAAGTTTTTTTGTTAAAAAGTAACTGCAGCTAATACAGAAGTGATAGCAATATAACTTTTGGCTTATATGTGTGTGTGTGTGAACTAACGATGAGAAAACTGATGTTACAGAGGGACCATTACTTTTAACTGATGCAAACACTATTGAGGGAAGTTCTGATATTTCTTCTCTTGTTGATATGGCTAATGCCCAAGGTAATATCTCTTCATACACTTCAAGTGACTGATTTTTGTTAAAAAGTGATTCCAACTAATTGAGAAGTGATAGCAACAAATTTTCTGAGTGATAATGACTGTTACATTAATCAAGCTTTTTAATTAGAGAATGATATTGACTGTTACTGTTAGGCCTAGTGGTTAAGTAGGTAATAAAAATTATTGCTAAAAACTGGGATGTATGTTTAGTGAAAGCTGAGCTAATGACTTATCTCTTTCATTCATAAATTATGATGTTGAAATTAATGCTTTTAAGAAGTTGCATTCCCAGAAACTTGTGCTGAAGAAACGTGTAACTGGATAAACAAAACTCCAAAAACATGTTCCTTCTTTCCTGGAAAGTCAACTTAATTGGCCATGTTTTTCACATTCTGTTACAACTTACTATTCTTAAATGGATTGACTTTTCTTTTCTTTTTCATTGTAGAGTGTGCTTCATTTTTTGATGTGTTTTCTTACCAGATACTCAATTATGTCATGTTATGCTTACCGAATAACTTTTTATTAATACAAACTTAATGGTAACATGGATATATCTCAAGTTTTTCTAAGTGCTGCCTAGTGATCAAACTCAAAGAGACTTGAACAACACCAAAAGACATAGCAGTAAGTTTTTTTTAATAATTTTTATATAAATTTTACAGAGGGGCACTCACTTTTAACTGTTGCAACCACTACCAAGAGAAGTCCTAATGTTACTTGTGCTTTTAATATGGCTGATAAACCAGGTATTCTCTCATACACTTCAAAGTGACAAGTTTGTGTTAAAAAATAATTGCATCTATTAAAAAAGTGATAACAATGTAACTTTTGAAATAAATAGATACGCAAAGGAACAATGAGAAAACTGATGCTGCAGCTACTGATTTGAATGTTGCATATATACAAGGTAATAAAAAAATCCTTTACCAGTTAGATATACTTCAAATGGGAAAATGATATAATGAACAATTGTATGATTTTACAGAGGGACCATTACTTTTAACTGATGCAAACACTATCGATGGAAGTTCTGATATTTCTTCTCTTGTTGATATGGCTAATGCCCAAGGTAATATCTCTACATACACTTGAAGTGACTGGTTTTTGTTAAAAAGTGATTCCAGCTAATTGAGAAGTGATAGCAACAGAAATTTATGAGAAATCTGATGTTGCAATAAAAAATTTAAATTAAATAGTTTGTGATGTATTACAACGTCTTTTGTGTTAAATTGTTTCAGCTGTATGTTTTCCTTTATGATTATAAAGAAATAAGATTGAGATGATATATTTTAGAGGAGGCACGGAAGGGTTAAGCTTAACTTTTTTTATAGGTATTAAGTCACAAGGAATTTAAATACCAGCATGGTTTTGTATTAGTAAGAGTTTGAAATTTTGAATAAGTGATGTATATTTTGTAGGATGTTATGTAATTCATATGGGAAAGTGATATAATGAACAAATATATATTTTACAGAGGGACCATTAATTTTTACTGATGCAAACACTGGTGGTGGAAGTTCTGAGGTTATTTCTGTTGGTGATATGACTAATGCACAAGGTAATCTCTGTTTATACACTTCAAAGTGACAGGTTTTTGGTGAAAAGTGATTCCAGCTAAATGAAAAGTGATAGCAATAGAAATTTGGAATTAAATATATATGTGAAGTAATGATAAAAATCTGATGTTGCAATAGAATTGTTAATTAAATAGAATGATAATGTATTACAGTGTCATTTGTATTATATTGTTCCAACTGTATGTTGGTCTTTAT
The DNA here is from genome assembly GCA_947034835.1 of Ballota nigra. NCBI lineage: Eukaryota > Viridiplantae > Streptophyta > Magnoliopsida > Lamiales > Lamiaceae > Ballota > Ballota nigra. Next base: position 31,926,627 of record OX344728.1, on the reverse strand, counting down.
GGTAAGCATAATTTTTTTGATGGGTATCAAGTCATAAGGAGTTTGAATCTCATTATGTTTCTGTATTAGTAAGATTTTAAGTTTTTGAATAAGTGACATATACTTTGTAAGATGTGATACAATTCAAATGGGAAAGTGATATAATGAACAACTATGTGTTTTTACAGAGGAACCATTGCCTTTAACTGATGCAAACACTGGCGATGGAAACTCTGAGGTTATTTCTGTTGTTGATATGGATATCACACAAGGTACTCTCCCCCCATAAACTTGAAACACAAGTTTTAGATAAAAATTTGTTAACATTCAATTGAGAAGTGATAACACAAAAATAAAATTTATGCAACAAATGTATCTGGATCTCTAATTGGCATGACTGGAGAAACCATGGAGGAGATGTATAGTTTGTATTGTAAACACAGTCGAGCGGTTAGGTTTAGTGTCCGCAAATTAACCACGAGACAATCTACCAAAGGAGATGGTTTGAAAGAAAAGTATTTTGTTTGCTCTTGTAGTGGATTCAAAGAAACTGGAAAGGTTACCTCTACTGTCATGTCTAGAAAAGCAAAGGCAAATACATGAACAGGGTTTCAAGCTTCATTAAGAATTAAAAGAAATGAAGAAGGTCTTTATAAGGTTATTCACCACGTGATACAACACAACCACCCGTTGTCTAGAAATGAGTGGACTCACTTCCATCGATCAGAAAGAGAGATTACGAAAGAGAAGGCAAAAGTTATTGAAGATATGATCTCATCCGGAATGGGAGCAATGGACTCCTTTCGAAATATGACATATGATGTAGGGGAGAGGAATGTGTAGGACACACTGCAAAGGATCACCTCAATTTTGTTAACCGTATAAAGATGAAAGCTGTTGAAGGTGGTGATGCACAAAAAGTGGTTGATATGTTGATTTCCAGAACTGCTGAAGAGCACAACTTCTTTTTCAGAGTAAAATTCGATGATGAAGGCAGATTTTGTAGTGTCTTTTGGAGGGACACAATGATGTTTGAGGATTATCAGCTATTCGGTGATGTTGTTGTCTTTGACACAACATATCGCACAAATAAATATGATCTAATTTATGGTCCTTTCGTAGGAGTCAATAATCATAGAAAAAATACCATGTTTGCATGTGCTTTTTTGGAAAATGAGACTATTGAGTCTTTCAAGTGATTGTTTGAGGTTTTCAAAGAGTCAATGGAAAACTAGTGCCCAAAAACCTTTTTCACTGATCAAGATCATGCAATTGCCAATGCAGTCCAACAGGTATTACTCTTAAACTAACTAAAAACATGTCATATTAACATACCATGAACAAAGTGATAATATTCTGTCTAATGTATGCATGGTTATATGTTTTTAAAATAATAAGGATACTTTGCTATATTTATTTTCATAAATCTTACAAGAAAACAAGAGTTTTCTGTTTTCACTCATAAGCGTATTGAACTATTTAGTTACAAACTAGCACTGTTGTATTGCCATGGCCCTGAAATCTATGTTTGATTTTTCATGTTACACCATCATGACCATGCTAGTGAGCTGAAAAAGGTATTGAGCTTGTTGTGCCTGAAAAGTTTAAAGTTAAAAAATAGAAAGGTATTATAATCAAGGACATAATTCTGGTTACTAATCTATGTTAAACTGCATTGTAACCACTAATAACTAATTTTTTCTGCACAGTTGCTAGGACAATCAGAAAAAAACTGGCTGTCTTTCAAATGGCAGCAGGGTAATATGGCATTAGTGTAGTCTTGCCCAGTTATATCTGTTTCCTATCTTAAAAAAAATGTTGTCCAGTTATAATTACTCCATATGGGAGCACTTGACTTCTTTTTCAGGATTGTAAGTCTTGATCACAGTTATAATTACGCAATAACTTGCATGATCTTAAATAGGTCCTGACCTAAGACTCGTAAGAAGTTACCAGGTGCCTTATTACTGTTACGTGGTTGTTTACTGTAGTAATAATCCCTATATACAATACAATTATGTGATGCTTTCCAGATCACCTTCTTGTAACACACTGAAATCTCTGCAATGCCTTCTTTAAATAGGAATAGACGTATTCTACTGGCTCATGCCTTCTGATATCTTTCTAGTAAATGCAACCCTTGTTATGGTTGGCACTTTTTGTTTTGAAAGGCTGCTTGTTCAATTATTTGATATTTTGCTTTTGTCAATATGGGGTAATTGTAGTTTTGCTTAAGTTATTGGCGTTTTAATTTAATTTATTGTTTCTTATTATCATAGAAGAGCTAGTCCAGTCAAAACAGAGACTTGTACTTGGAAGACTATTAACAAGGCTCTTTAACTCTTTGTGTGTAGGTGTTTCCTACTACAAGGCATAGATTATGCTTATGGCATCTCCACCAAAAAGCCGTCAACCATTTTGGGCAATTGAAACGTGACAAAAGCTTCAATGACGCATTTCACAAATGTTTATCGGGATGTGACACTGAGGTATAATTTGAAGATAATTGGAGATCAACAATGGAGACTTATGGATTAGAAGATAATCTTTGGTTCACATATTCGAACTTTGTGAATCAACAGCTCCACTGATGTTATTTTTTTTTTAAAATACAAACTTTGTTTTAGTTACTGTTAGTCTGTGTTGCTATTTTTGTTTAAACTAGTTTGGTAACATTTAGTTTGTTTAGTTTTTGTGCAGTTTAGTCCAAAGCACTCAATTTGTTTTTTGTGTTGTTTTATTTTAATTTTTTTGTTACTTAATTTGGTTGAGCAATTAAATGTCCTCTCTTTGATGTTTAGTTGTGTTTTTAGTTAAACACATTTTACTGCATGTTGATAACATCAGGTGTGTTGTAGTAGAAAGACCAAATTGAGAGAGATTGTTGATGTTAGGTCAATATTATCTAGAATGTTACAACATTTTCCGCAGCATCATAATTTGCCCTTTCTTCTAACACTGATGTTGGGATATGTTTTAGTTTTGATGATTTTCCAAAACTACGTGTAATAGGTTTGAAAGCAGCCAGGATTGTATCTTTAGTTTCAGGCCAGGCTAGGTTATTGCTTAGTAGAATAGGCTGTCAGTTGAGAAGAAATCAGTTGAGGAAGCACTCAGTTTAGGGGGAACTCAACAACACAGCCTGAGGAAATCAAGATGACATCTAGAAGAACAGACTGAAGCCAAGTCAGAGACCTGAACCTGAAGAGAAGCCTGAAGGATGTCCCACTGAGTATAAACATGGCTGATCTAAGCTAAGTCAGTGGACTACTCAGTGAAGAGCATGATCAAGAGGATCAGTGATGTACGAAGTAGGCCCTGAAGGTGTCAGGCTACTGTGGTCAGGGAAGTTTGTCATTCAGCCTTATGATAAACTTCTTGGATAGATCTTCAAAGAGTCCCTGAAGGACAACTACACTGAAGACAGTCATGTCTACTGAAGATCATCAGTCAGTGGAGGATAAGCTATCTGAAGTCAGTGCGCCCTGATCAAGCTCACTGAACCAAAGATCCGTTGGATTCAGTCCACGTGGACTAATCAAGTCAAGACAACTTATCTGACACTGACAAAGCCGCATTCTATGAAAACTGGTTGAAACCATTAAATGCTGGATTCAAATGTAATTCCCTCCAACGGTTACATTTGAATCCACATTATAAATACAAGCTCATAGCTGCGGTTTGAAGTGTGTGTGAAGAGAGAAAAATCAACACCTACGAGCTGTGAAGGTGTGAGAGGATAGTGCGTTTCATGGGAGATATAAAGAGGCACTTCTTACACCTTGTTCACTGACCATTAAGGTCTTCACAGATATAAATGAGTGTTCAGCTTGTAACTCTTAGCTTAGAGAGGTTTTCCCAATCTTAGCTTTAGGCTAACACATTGTAAGGGAAAACCTCACCTAGTTGGAGAAAACCTAACTGAAACCAAAACTCTACTTGTCAGGTTTGTTGGTGGAAGTTGTTGTTGAGTTAGGAAGGAAGAAAGCAAGATCTGAGTGTATAGATCTGGGTGCACCTTGGCACGTTAAAAATAAGAATCCCAAGTTAGTGGATTTCCTGTTAAATCAGGCCCGTGGATGTAAGAGCTTGAGTCTCTGAACCACGTTAAACTAAGCGTTGTTTATTTTTTAAGCACTTGCTAATTACTTGTAGTGTATGCTCACTGAGTGTACTTGGAAAGGTTGAAAAGAAAATTAGCTAAGTATTTTAGTCAGGGAGAATCAATATCACTGACAAGCTTAAGCACGCTCTCGAGAGTTCAGTCTCTCGAGTCACTGCGTTGGTTAGAGCATGAGTCTCCAAGTCTCCACACTGACTTGGTAGCTCAGCCTCTAAGCAGTGCAGCGACTAGAGTGTCCCTCATTGAACTCTTTAAGTAAAAAAAAAAATTCTCCTAAATTCCTATTTTGGCATTCGAAACCGGGTCCATCAACTAAGTCCGAATGTTGCAATGTTGTCTTTAATGTCTAAACATGCAGAATGAAGACGTGGAATGTTGGTCCCGAAATGAGCAAACAGGTGTATGGGGGGGGGGGGAATACACCTGTGGTTACAAATTAAAACTTCTTTAATTCTTATCAGGTGACTTCAGAGAGTAACTCGTCAGTGGACTTTAAGTCTGCTGAGAGTTACTAGTGAAAGCTTACTGAGATAATACCTCCACTGAAAGCTCAAGACTTTCAGTTGAACTACTATCTAATTAGCTTTCAACTGCGGATTAGTGAGCCCTTTACAAAACTCGTTTTACTTGATAAACTTTGAGTGAGCAAACACACACTTATGAAATAGCAGAATGTAAGTACACAAGGTATAAAGTGGTTCAGAGATAAATCTCCTACGTCCACTGTCCTGATCAAACAGGAATATTCCTTTCACTTGGAATTCCTTGTGTTATAGTGTCATGGTGCACTGATCAACTAATCCTCTCTTAGGATGATTGATCACTAGGATAATTTCAGGTCCTAGTTCCCAAAACAAACCAGCTTTCAGACTGATACAAACAATCAGCTTACTAACACCACTTAACTCTAAATCTTAACCTAACAACTGAGTAGGGTTTGGTTCCAACTGTTGTGAGATAATCCTTACAAAGTAGCTCAATGCTTATGATGGATTATCTCTTTCTAAGGTTTGTATATTGCTTTTAAGCTTGGTTACAGAAGGTTTGTTAGGCTATCTACAAATGTGAAACACTTGGGAAACAATGGTAATTTCGAGTGCTTCTAGATAGTTATGAATGTAGAGATAGCTTTGATCTTGTGAGTTTCCCTTGCATAGAAATGAGCACGTCCTTCTGTATTTATAGGCTTCCTTGAAAATCTTCCCGTTGGATTTGAATCTTCTCAAGTAAGTCTTCTTGTATCTGATTGGCTTAAACGACTCTATTTGAAGCTTTAAGTCTTGTCAAGAAACGGCTGAAAGACCATGTCTGTTCACCAACTTTCTGTAGATTACTAGGGAAAGACTTTTGGTACTAGTCAGTCTGGGGCAGGTCGACTGTCAGTAAAGTACACTGACGTGTCATCTTCTCATTGGACATTCAGTCTGCTTGCCCAGATTCTTGTCTTGCTTTAAGGTGGAACTCCTCTGAGAGAACCTTCTTATTCCTTCATTTATTGTAAGCTTCACTGAAATTCGTTTTGCCTTGTTCCAACCAGATTAACTAACAGCTTTTAATATGTTTAGCATTGAATGTGCTTTGTTAGTTCTCATCAGTGGATCTTGGTCCTCTCCTGATGGTTTTAGTCTTAGTGTGAATGCACTTTGAAAATATTCAAGACTTAGACTATTTCTCAGATAAACTTGTCTCCAGTGGACTCCGTTTTCAGCGGACTTTGATTTCAGCAGACTTCATTCTTCAATACACTCTAGAAATTACTAACTGCACTTCAGTTCTCTAACAATTGAATTGTTTAACTAAACACTCTACTGAATATTTTACTTACAAACAATTTAGGAGGAACATTTTGACATCTTAATCAAAACTTAAGTCTATATAATTTCCCAACAATTTCCCTCTTTTTTATTATTCCGGAACCTATCTTATTACATACCTTCTTTCAGATGAGGTTCTTCAGGTGACATAAAAGTTCAGGGATTTTGTAAGTAAAAAACATTCAAGTACATAAGCCTAAATGATAATGAGATATTATCTTGGGCAAAAACATCAGTAGAGTTTCATTTCATGATAAGTAGAGAAGTACAGATTACATGAATTCTACTATCAAAAGTTCAAATTTAAAACATCTGGGACTTATAAACAAATGCCCAGCAAAAACACTTAACCTCTTTAAATAGTTTCAAACAAAGGCTCTAGTCCATATTGTTTGAAGACTCGGATCTTTAGCTCATTCTTCCTCTCCATGACCTCTTTTGAGTGTCCCTTGAGACCTAGTTGCTCGCACAAAGATACCCATTCTTCTGTGATTTGATCTCTATCAATAGCTCCAGTTACATCTTGAGGCGGCCAGTAGATAATTTGCTCAGGGGCCTTCAAGGCAAGATCAGGGAACTTATCATTCCAGGCTTCCATGATGGCAGGAAAGAGTTTTGGGTAGACTTCAAACATCCATGAGTTGAAGACTTCTTGCACATTGTCTCTTCCCAATTCTCCACTGACATAATAGGAATACACGAATTCCCTTTTAGCAGTTTCCCATGCATCATTGAGCTTCTTAGGTACCCATGCATCATGGTGAGGAAACTTGTCCTTTGAGGGAGTGATTTTATCTTTCTTTAGCTTAGCAGCCCACCTTTGATAACTATTCCTGAATTTCTTGGAGGTAGTCTTATCAAAGGTGGTTAGCCTCTCCTTCCTCTTCCTCTCTGCCATCTCAGCTATGGTCTCCATCTTTCCAACCACCTTATCCCTCCTTTCTTGTTGTTGAGCAGCCAGCTTCTGTGCTCTCTCATTCATCCCTCCAGCCTCTTTGATAAGCTCAGTGAGCTCTGTGACTCTTGTGGGTGCAGATTTAGGAGGTTCAGATGAAAGAGGTTCAGGGTTAAGAATGGGGAGTACCTCAACTGACTTTGTGGAGTCAGTGGATTTAGCAGCTAACCTCCCCGAGGTTCTGGTCTTCTTTGTAACCTCTGCTGAAAGAGCATCAGTGGCCTTCCTCTTGGCAGATTCCCCCTTCGAGCTGCTCTTCCTTTTTTTTCTTTTAGGTGGGCTTTCTTGAACTTTGATAAGTCTTCTGAGGGGATCTCCTTGCCCTTCTTGGCTCCAACAATCTACTGAGCTTCAGCATCTACTCTTTTCAACGTACTCTTAACTTGTTGGCCTTTTTCAAAATCGGGGGTCTCGAGGATAATCTTCATCTTGTTCTTGGGGTCCTGCTTCATCTCTTTAGCACTTACCCTCTTTTCCCTCTTTCCGGCATTAATCATGCACTCAGCCACTGTGATGTTTAGCTTCAGTTGATCATGGGCAAGGGCCTTTAGCTCAGTGGAGCAGTGGTCCACTTTATCCTCTAACCTCTCTAGAGTGGCTCCAGCTGTTTGTCCAAACTGTACAAACTGTGCTAACTTCTCATCAATTAGCACATTTGTCTTCTCCTGTGTGGGAAAGTCCTCTGCCGCCTTCTTCAGGACCTCTCCCAGCTTTGCTCCCAATTCTTCGTGCTTGGCCTCGAATTCTGTCAGCTTTGAATTCCACAACCCTTCAACCTTCCCAAGTAGGTCAGCTGAGAAAGCCTCTACTGAGGACTTTAGGTTGATGGAGACATTCTCCACTGAGTCTTTAAGAAATTGAGTTCTGGCCTCTTCCTCCTTCTGCTCCAGCTTCTTCAAAGCTTCTATTACAAGCACGCTTTGTCCTTCAACAACATCAAGCACCATCTGCTGAGAATCTTCAACTTTAAGAGTAAGATTTTTGAGTGATGTGGTGGTGGATTCCATGAGTTCATCAACATGGTCTGAGAGGATGACCATCTCATCCACTTCTTCTTGCACTATCTCCTGGACATCCCTCAGTTGTGCTTGGAGAGAAGGCAGGCTTTCCTCTTGGAGTGAATGAACAGCATCCCTCAGAGGAGTTAGGTTGACTTGGATTGGGGGAACTTCATCAGTTTGAACACCTGCATTACAAACAGTGTTAGTTCCTTCCCCCTCAATCTCACATCCTAAGTCTCCTGTCACATCTAATTCCATTGCTACTCCCTCCTCCTCTCTCTTCTCACTCTTCTCAGCCTCTTCTTTCTTTTCAACTATTATTTTTTCAGCCAAATCATCCTTTACAGGAATGATTGCTCTAATTTCACCACTTACTACTCCAGTAATTTCCACATCTTTTTCTCCTCCCTCAGTTTTTTTAATCTCTTTTTCAACTCCTTCTTTTCCAGACACCTCAGCTGACTCCTTAGTCACCACTGAGGGCTGTTGTGAGATAGCTTCAGTAGACATCTCTACTGAGCTTTCCTTTGGCAAATTTTGAGCCTCAGTATCTCTTGCCACAGATACATCCTCGGCTACTTCACCATCACCTTGCCTAGGTGAAGTACCTTCTCCTCCTCCCATTTTTTGTACTCCTTCCTCTTCTTTCTCTTTCTCAGCTTCAACCTCAGCTGTCTTCTCTTTCTCACTTCCATCAGCTTTCTCTTGATCATCACCCTTCCTTGCCTCTGCTAGTTTTTCCATAACCAGACTCTCAAATATCTTCTCATCACAGAGAAGCCTGGTTTTGGTCATACCGACAAATGTCATCACCTCTATGTCCTCTTTCTTCCATTCATCAGAGCTGCTGCCTCTGACAGCCATTAAAATCTCACCCAATCTTCTATCTTTGAGTTGGACAAGGAGTCTCAGTCTCATGAACATTTCTTTAAGGGTAGGATAGTCATCAAGCTCAGGGTACTTAGACTCCAAAGAGTAGGCCACCTCATCCTTAAGAGTGTCTAAGAATAAGTACTCTTCTTCATCGTTTGATGGGAGGGAAGGGGTAGGGGATCTGAGATCAGAGGGTTCCTCTGGGATGGACTCTAATTGAGTTGGATGAGTTTCAGGTGGGTTTGGTTCAGATGATGGTTGGGTTTGAGTTTCAGGAGGGGTAGGAATTTGTTCAGTGGGGGTTGAGGGGATGGGTTCAGAGGGGGTTGAGGTTACCTCAGCAGATGCCTCAGATGGGGTGGTGTTTTGGGATCCACTTTCAGGCTATTGAGAGCCTTCAGTGGGGGGTTTTTGATATTTCGGATATTTTCTTAGTTTTCATGGGCGTTCTGGGCTTGGTTTTTGGTTTGATGGGGGTAGGTGCAGGTACATCTGAGTCAGACTCAGTTGAGATTATATTGGGAGAAGAGTCAGGGATGCCTGATGATGACTCATCAGTGGAGTTTGTGACTCTGACTTTCTTGGGTGCACTCTCCTTCATGGCCTCAGAAGACCTCTTATTTTCCTTCTTTGAAGCCTTATGTGATTCCTCCTCCTTATGCAGTGCCATCTTATCACTTAACTTGACCAATCTCCTCTTAAGTTTGGTCTTCTTTCCCTCAATAGACCCAGCTTTCACCTCCTCTTCTACTGCTTCAGGGCTCTCTACTTCAAGGCTCACCTTTCTTGCCTCCAAAGTCTTTCCAGACTTGAATAGAGTCTTCAGATTACTCCACTTCCTGTCCTCAATCCAATCTACTCCTACATCCAAATTTTCAATGAGATAGGAGATCTTGGTGGCAAAATTGAGCTTACTTGCTAACTGGGGAGTTTTTTCAGGCTGAAACTTTGTCTTCTCTTTATTCAATGCCCTTAAGAAGAACTGCTGCCAGTTGAAGCTCTTCTCTTTGCTTTCCACAATAGCCTTCATTAATCGCAGCTTTGGTTTGCTCACTTGCTCCGTGCTCCCTTGGTTCCCCAGAATGCATTTCCCAACAATTTCACAAAGAACATTGTAAACGGGAAGAAGTAAACTTATGTTCATTGTGGGACTGTATTTTACTTTCTTTTGCATTATGGTGTAGACCCATTCCTCCTCTTTATCCAGAATACAAGTGTCTGGATTTGGGCCTTCAGAAGGAAGTCCAAACAGCTCCTTGAGATCATTTCCTTCCAACCGAATCTCCTTCTTTATTTTCTGATGTTCAATAATTTTGTTTCCATCTCTCAACACCTTCTTCTTCCTCTTCAAGAAGAGACACGACTTGATTTTAGAGTCAGTGTTAGCAACACTGAAAAAGAACTCCAAAACTTGTCTATCGAAGCAACTCTTAGGATGAACAGTCAAGAATTTTTCTAACCCTGCAGTTTTGACCATTTCCAGGGCTTCCTTTATATGAGCAAACTCAGGCCTGGAATCAATTTCTGGGTTGTCAAAAAGAATTGTAGGTTCATACCAGAAATTATCCTTGTTGGTAAGAAAACCTAGGTTTAATCTTGCCATTTGAAAGATAGGATTTGAGAGAAAATTTGCAGAGTGTGTTTGGAATAGAGAGTAAGTGTTTGCTTGTGAGTGATTTCGAAAAGGTTTACAAGCATAAGTTTGGGGTTTTTATATGAGTAATGAACGGTGAGATCTAATCTAGTAATCAACGTCTGAGATTGATTTGATGAAAGGTCGTGGATAGTTCAAGGGGTTAGTGGAGAGTTTTTAAGAGATCTTGACGGTTAAAAAAGAACCGCCTAAAATGGAAGGTTTAGATTGAAAAAGTTGGTAGCCGGAAGGTCACATCATCCGGGTTTTAAGGCGCGTGAGATAGGTAACCGTAAAAATAAACCTGACTTGTACAACGTGCATTAAATGCTTGCCATAATGAAATCTTTTCGAAATAGTGTAAGAAAGATTTAATTTTCAGAAAGCACTCATTAGCTATTTTTTATAATATAAAAACTAATAGCCTTCAGACTTGAAAATAACAGAGGAGTTAAAATTTTGACCTCCACTGAGGTCAAACCTCTTTTGAGAACCATAGGTTGTTCTGTGATCAGTGACTCCGCTGAGGTTGATTCTCTTCTGAGTTGGATCCTCCACTGATTCGAAAACAGCTCATCTGAGATTGGCTTCTTCCTTTACTCTCCTGGATCTAGAAGTCCAAGCTCTACTGACAATTCTTGGAACCTTGCTTCAGCCAAGAGTTTAGTAAATATATCAGCCTTCTGTTTATCAGTATGAATTTTGAGCATTTTGATATCCTTCTTCTCCACATGATCTCTGATGAAATGATGCCTTATATCCACATGTTTACATCTTGTGTGGAGAACTAGATTTTCTGAAATAGCAATTGCACTATTGTTGTCACAGAAAATAGGGACTTCATTGGCAAAGATGTTGTAATCTCTCAGTTGTTGTCTTAGCCAAAGAATTTGAGCACAACAACTTCCAGCTGCCATATACTCAGCTTCAGTAGTGCTTGTGGCTACTGAGTTTTGTTTCTTGGAAAACCAAGAGATCAGCTTACTTCCCAAGAATTGACAAGTGCCTGAGGTTGATTTCCTGTCAATTCTACATCCTCCATAGTCAGCATCTGAGTATCCTGTGAGTTCCAGATTGTCATCTGAGGGATACCATAATCCCATATTCACAGTACCCTTGAGATATTTGAGAATCCTCTTTGCAGCTTCCAGATGACTTTTCTTGGGGTTGGCTTGATATCTTGCACAAATCTCAACTGCAAATGTGATATCAGGCCTGCTTGCTGTAAGATACAATAGAGATCCAATAATAGCTCTGTAGTGAGTCTGGTCTACTGATTCACCATCTTCATCTGGTTCCATCTTGGTGTTGGTGTTGAGTGGAACTCTTGCTACTTTGCTGGTCTGACATCCAAACTTGTTGATCAGCTCCCTTGTGTATTTGGCTTGGTTGATGAAGATTCCTTCAGGAGACTGCTTGACTTGAAGTCCTAGGAAGAAATTCATTTCTCCATCATTGACATCTCAAATTTTCCCTTCATCAGTTGAGAGAACTTTTCACAGAGGACTTGGTTGGGACAACCAAAAATGATATCATCCACATAGATTTGAACTAGCAAGGTATCCTCTCCTTTTGTGATCCTGAAGAGAGTTCTATCTACTCTTCCTTTGATAAAACCATGATCCAGAAGGAATTGTGACAAAGTATCATACCAAGCTCTTGGAGCCTGTTTCAGTCCATATAGAGCTTTTCTCAGTCTATATACTTTGTGGTTTTCTTCAAACCCTGGGGGTTGCTCCACATATACTTCTTCATTAAGTACTCCATTCAAGAAAGCACTCTTAACATCCATCTGATACACCTTGAATTTCTTGTGGGCAGCATATGCAAGAAATAACCTTATTGCCTCCAATCTGGCTATTGGGGCAAAAGTTTCATCATAATCAAAGCCTTCAACTTGAGAATAGCCCTTTGCAACTAGTCTGGTTTTGTTTCTGACTATGACATCATTTTCATCCTTCTTGTTCTTGAATACCCACTTGGTTCCTATCACTTTGCAGTGATATGGTCTATCCACCAACTCCCATACTTGATTCCTTGTGAACTGGTTGAGCTCTTCTTGCATAGCAATGATCCAGTTTGAGTCTTTAAGTGCTTCTTCAATTGAACCTGGTTCCTGGTTAGATAAGAAATAACAAAACAGAGCACTTTCTCCATGAAAACTTCTAGTTTTGACTCCTGAGGTAGGATCACCTAGGATTTGCTCAACAGGGTGATCTGAGAGCCATGTCCTCCTAGGCTGATGTCCTTCAGTAGAGTTTAACTCTTCTGAAGTTGAGTCACTAGATACAGGGATGAAATCAAAATTCAGGAAATAATACAGAGGGTTGAAGTCCTGAGTCATCATTCAAGGTATTCTCATTCTCAGTGGTAATCTCATTGGTTCCCCCTTGAATGATAGGCTCAGAGGATGTCTCAGCTGTGACCACATCTTCATCGACATTACTTACCTCTTGAACTGGGATAGTGTTCATCAGTTCAGTAGCTTGTTCAGGAGAGCTTTCAGGTGAGCTTTGAGAAGTGGTCTGACTTTCAGTGTCCTCCTTGAATTGTTGATCATTGAAGTTATCCCAGGTTGGGATGTATGTATCAACACAATTCTCATGATAGCCTTTAAACTTGATACTCAGTCTAGTTAGTCTTTGACTTATCACTTCATCATTCTCCTTACTCCTGGAATCAAAAGTAGATTCATCAAAGACCACATGAGGTGTTTCTTCCACCACAAGAGTTCTACAATTGTAAACTCTGAAGGCTCTACTGATTTGGGAATATCCTAAGAAAATTCCTTAATCAGCTTTGCTATCAAAAGCTTTCAGTTGAGCTTTCCCATTGTTGTGAATGAAACACTTGCAACCAAAGATATGAAAGTAAGATACATGTGGCTTTCTGCCATTCCATAACTCATATGGAGTTTTTCTTTGATGTTTGGTTACCATGGATCTATTTTGAGTGTGGCAGGCAGTGTTAATAGCTTCAGCCCAAAATCTTTTAGGAACTTGAGCTTCTGCAAGCATTGTCCTTGCTGCCTCCTTGAGAGTCCTATTTCTTCTTTCAGCTACTCCATTTTGTTGTGGAGTTCTTGCAGCTGAGGTCTCATGTGCAATGCCTAATTCATTGCAAAAATCAGATATAATTGAGTTAATGAATTCAGTGCCCTTATCTAATCTTATCTTTACAATGTTCAGGCTCTTTTCATTGCTAACTTTCTTCAGGAGCCCTGGCAGCCTCAGTTGAGTCTCATTTTTGCTTGTTAGGAATATCACCCATGTGTACCTGGAGAAATCATCAACAACAACCAGTGTATATTTTCTCCCATTGATACTTACAGGGGTTACAGGACCAAACAGGTCCATATGTAACAGGTGAAGTACTCTGTCAGTAGAGGTTGCTACTTTGCTTTTGAAAGATGCTTTCACTTGCTTTCCCTCCTGACAGGCTTTGCAAATATGTTCTTTGTTGTATACTTCATTTGGCATTCCTTCTACCAGTCCATGTCTTGCTATCCTGTTCATCATCTTGAAGTTCAGATGACTTAGTCTTTTGTGCCACAACCAATTTGTATCAGTTGAGCTCTTTGCAATAAGACATGCATTTGGTGTGCAAGACTTCCAATCTGCAAGATAGACATTTCCTTTCCTTGACCCAGTTAGTAGTACATGTTGTGAAGATATATTTTTGACAAAACACAGGTTACAAGAAAATTCAACACTGTATCCTTTATCACAAAACTGACTTATGGACAAAAGATTATGCTTAAGTCCACTGACATAGGATACATTGCTTACTCTTACTGAGCCAATAATCAAAGTACCATAACCTTTTGTGGCTCCTTGTGAATTGTCACCAAAGGTGACCTGTGGACCTTCTTTCTCAACAAATTCTGTCAGGAGATCTTTGTTACCAGTCATGTGCCTGGAACATCCACTGTACAAGTACCAAAATAAATATTTTAGTGATTCTCCTTTGTTGAGATCCACTGAGCCCTGCAAACTCAATGAAGTTTTAGGTACCCATTTGGTGTTGGGTCCTACCAGGTTAGCTGTACCTTTTGGAATCCAAATTTGCCTCCTTGTTCTAATCACTTTAGAGCGGTTAATTTGTCTTCCATAAACATCTACATAGATTGTTATCTCCCTAGGTGCCTTGGGAGTAAACTTACTATGGGTGTCAGCCTTTGAAGGAACATGAACCTTCTTTACATTCTTTCTTTTAGGCTTGGGTGCACCTGGCCTGAGTTTTTGTTGATAAGGGTATGAAGGGCCTTTTCCTTTAGGCACACAAGGAATAGGTCTTCTGTATGAGTCATTCCTTGAGGAACACTCATGCCTAGGTGCTCTCAGCTGAGGTTGCTTCATCTGTGAAGACCTCGGCTGATAGTACCTCTGTTGAGATCTACTCTGATTAGTCGCCTGAGTCTTTCTATTTGGTTTTGGCTTAGTTTGACTTCTCTTTTGTTGGACCTCAGCTGGTCTTTTTCTCTTATCCAAAATCTGTGGTTGAAAGGTCATAGACTTAACAAAAACTCCATTTGTGCCACTTGAAGAAGCAACACTCAGAGGACCTTCTGAAGGTTTTGGAATAAAGCTTATCCCATATTTGTTATTAGGATTGATTTGAAAGTTTTGAATCTCCTCTATGGCAAGAGAGGGTTTGTTGAGAGCATCAATCCTTTTTAACAAAGTCTCTTCATATTTTTGTAAGACATCAATTTTCAGGAGAGATTCCTTTACTTGACTTACCAATTTTAAATTCTCTTCTGTTAACCTTGTCTTAGATTCAGTAAGATCTTTTATCAGTTGATCTTTTCCATTTCCTTGACTCTTGAGGGTTTCAACCTCTTTTGTCAATTCAATGGTAGACTCAGCTGAGTTAAGATCTGCCTGATTCCCAGACTCAATTAACTTAGTGTTTTCTCTTAGGAGATTTTTGTTTTCATCTTGGAGATAAAAACTTGCTTCTTACAACCTTGAGAAATCAATCATCAATTGTTCCAAAGCGGACTGAAGATTGAGTTCTTCAGTTGACTCTGAGCTCAGCTCAGGTGAGTGTCCTAGAGAAATGGATGGTTTAGATTGTACCTCTGGTTCTTCTCTTGCCATGAGGCACATGTCATCATCACTGTTGTCAGAGAACAATCCATCAGATGATTCCAGATCTTCATCAACATCCTCAGCCACCATGGCTTTCCTTTCTCCATATCTCCTGTCTCTTTTGGCTTGCCTTTCCTTTCTCTCCTTTGTGCTCAGTTGAGGACAATCATATTGAAAGTGTCCAACCTTCTTGCACTTGAAGCATCTATTGGCATCATCATTCTTTTCCTCAGTAGACTCCTTGGTCTTGGATGATGAACCTTCACCTCTGGTGTAGTTCTTGTAATCCTTTCTCTTTTCCAGCTCAGTTGAGCTTTTCTCACCCTCTCAGGTGTCTTTTTGTGGATAACTTCTTCCTTCTCTGTTATCCCTGTAAAATCTTTTATATTTGCCAAAACGGCTGTTAAGTTTCTCAAACCTTCTAGCCATCAGGCTGAGTTCCTCCTGCATCTCAGCCTTGCTTTGAGATTTGCTTGCCTTTGTACTCTTCTGTGGCTTTGGGGATTTTGGCTCAGTCTCCTTAGCTTTGAAGGCAACTCCCTTCTCAGCTGAGGTCTCATCAGGAGCCCTTTTCCTGTTCAGATCAAACTCATAAGCCTTAAGTTCAGAGAATACCTGTTGCATAGACATGCTGGATAGATCCTTGGTATTTTGCATCATCACAGAGTACACATCCTATCTTGAGGTTAGACCTCTCAGGATTTTTAAGGCAATTTCTCTTTTGGTATAGACTTTTCCCAGAGAGTTTATTTCATTCATGATGTCAGTGAACCTCCCATCAAGCTGGTCAATTGTCTCAGTGGCCTCCATGGTAAACTGCTCATACTTTTGAACAGCTACTAAAAGCTTGTTCTCCTTTATCTTGTCAGTTCCTTCACACATGAGAGCAAGAGTGTCCCATAGTTCCTTTGCAGTCTTGCAGTGGATCACTCTTCCCATTACAGAATCTGGAATGGTGGTGTGGAGAATGTTCATGGCTATGAAGTTGAGGTTGTTTCTCCTCTTTTCATCTGCAGTGAAGTTGTCTTCATCTTTGGGTCATTCTTCTCTTGGATCTGCAATAGTCTCAGTTGTAGTTCTAGGGTTAGGTGTCATAAAAATAAATGGATCTTTAGTAATAACCCTTAGCATTTCATCATGCACACAGGCAAGATGAGCTCTCATTCTGTGGAAGCTTGTGATGAGACATATGGTTCAAGGGATTAACTCCCATGTTGTTCTCTGCTGGTGGTGCTACCCTAGCTGCATTATCAGCCATAGTATATAAAAAAGTTTATCAAGAGATCAATTCAGATGACCTTGAAAATACCTTTAAGAACAAGGTATACTTAGAACAATGGTCTTTTGAACCACTGCTCTGATACCAATTGTTGGTCCCGAAATGAACAAACAAGTGTATGGGGGGGAATACACCTGTGGTTACAAATTAAAACTTCTTTAATTCTTATCAGGTGACTTCAGAGAGTAACTCGTTAGTGGACTTTAAGTCTGCTGAGAGTTACTAATGAAAGCTTACTGAGATAATACCTCCACTGAAAGCTCAAGACTTTCAGTTGAACTACTATCTAATTAGCTTTCAACTGCAGATTAGTGAGCCCTTTAGAAAACTAGTTTTACTTGATAAACTTTGAGTGAGCAAACACACGCTTATGAAATAGCAGAATGTAAGTACACAAGGTATAAAGTGGTTCAGAGATGAATCTCCTACGTCCACTGTCCTAATCAAACAGGAGAATTCCTTTCACTTGGAATTCCTTGTGTTATAGTGCCAAGGTGCACTGATCAACTAATCCTCTCTTAGGATGATTGATCACTAGGATAATTCCAGGTCCTAGTTACCAAAACAAACCAGCTTTCAGAATGATACAAACAATCAGCTTACTAACACCACTTAACTCTAACTCTTAACCTATCGACTGAGTAGGGTTTTGAGTAGGGTTTGGTTCCAACTGTTGTGAGATAATCCTTACAAAGTAGCTCAATGCATAGGATGGATTATCTCTTTCTAAGGTTTGGATATTGCTTTTAAGCTTGGTTACAGAAGGTTTGTTAGGCTATCTACAAATGTGAAACACTTGGGAAACAATGGTAATTTCGAGTGCTTCTAGATAGTTATGAATGTAGAGATAGCTTTGATCTTGTGAGTTTCCCGTGCATAGAAATGAGCACGTCCTTCTGTATTTATAGGCTTCCTTGAAAATCTTCCCGTTGGATTTGAATCTTCTCAAGTAAGTCTTCTTGTATCTGATTGGCTCAAACGGCTCTATTTGAAGCTTTAAGTCTTGTCAAGAAATGGCTGAAAGACCATGCCTGTTCACCAACTTTCTGTAGATTACTAGGGAAAGACTTTTGGTACTAGTCAGTCTGGGGCAGGTCGGCTGTCAGTAAAGTACCCTGACGTGTCATCTTCTCATTGGACCTTCAGTCTGCTTGCCCAGATTCTTGTCTTGCTTTAAGGTGGAACTCCTCTGAGAGAACCTTCTTATTCCTTCATTTATTGTAAGCTTCACTGAAATTCGTTTTGCCTTGTTCCAACCAGATTAACTAACAGCTTTTAATATGTTTAGCATTGAATGTGCTTTGTTAGTTCTCATCAGTGGATCTTGGTCCTCTCCTGGTGGTTTTAGTCTTAGTGAGAATGCACTTAGAAAACATTCAAGACTTAGACTATTTCTCATATCACTTGTCTTCAGTGGACTCTGTTTTCAGCGGACTTTGATTTCAGCAGACTTCATTCTTCAATACACTCTAGAAATTACTAAATGCACTTCAGTTCCCTAACAATTGAACTGTTTAACTAAACACTAACTCTACTGAATATTTTACTTACAAACAATTTAGGA
Source organism: Ballota nigra (assembly GCA_947034835.1). Classification (NCBI taxonomy): domain Eukaryota; kingdom Viridiplantae; phylum Streptophyta; class Magnoliopsida; order Lamiales; family Lamiaceae; genus Ballota; species Ballota nigra. Next base: position 31,908,313 of record OX344728.1, on the reverse strand, counting down.
GGAACATTTTGGCATCTTAATCAAAACTTAAGTCTATATAATTTCCCAACATGGAAGTTTACAGGTCAGGCGGTTGCAGTTTATTGTGAGTTATTTGAAGCTACAACATGGGCGGTTAGCAAGATCATGGAGGCTTAGTGTTGGACGGTTTTACATCATGGGAAACCATGATTTTATGTTCACATGCAAGGATCGAAGTCTATAAATACCGTACGCATGAGACACTATCAAGTGAAGAAATCGAGCTACCTATTTACCTATAGCAAGTGTAGTTATTTCCGTTTCCTCCTTTGTAATTCTAATAGTGTTTTAGTTCGACCTTTGAATAGGTTATTTATTTTACACGATTAGAATTTTAGGCTTTTGATTGTATACCTAGGATATATAATCTTGATGTAAATTCCTACAGTTGGTTTTTACTTTGTTTTTGTATCACTACTTGTTATAGTGAAGTTTCGCCATGAGGCATCATAGATTATTTATAATCTATGATAAGTTTTGATATCCCGTTTGCAAATTTTATTTTCTGTTTTTCAAAGTCTTCCGCTGTGCATGTTGTCGTTTATGTTTCAACACATTTGACAATATTCTGGAAAAACACTCACGCACACCCTTCAATAATGTTAAATGTTCTCAAACAATAAATGCATGTTATGATATGCTTAGGGATTGAGGTAATCTTTTACTTTTTTTGACATGTAGTTGCAGATTTATGTAATTATTATTTTTGCATCTAAATGTAGGTAGAAAACAATCAGGGATGTTTATGTAAAATGAGTTTATTAATTAATTACCTTTGTAGTATACTATTTTTGTTTAAGTATGCTTTTACATGTCGTACATATCTCTGCAACACCGTCCGCTCTCTATCTGATATCGAATTCTTCAATATCATTCAAAATTATTTGATGTTTCCTAAAAAAATTAACCCTTGGTCACTGTTAAAGTGAACCTATTATTGTTAGTGTTAGTGTCCTAGAGAAAATCCCTTGTAAGGACATAATACTAAGATGATATTCAGTTTATGGTTTAATATTATTGATTGATTTAATATTAAATATATGGCTTTGCACTTATCTGAATATTATGTCTGATTGTTTGCATTATTCATATCTGTGTTCCCTTGAATCGATACTGTCATTGAGTGAGTGAAAACTCAGATGACCGAAGTACAATTCTCAAATAGCCCCGATCAAGGATTATGAAGATAGAGATATTGATGATGCAATGGAGATTGGTGTGCGATCTGCATTATACTCTTTGGGAGACTGTAGTAAGATCTCACTTACTACGAGATACTAGGTATCTCATAATGGATGCACAAATACCTTAGAGGGTATTGGTATACCCATCCGAGAAACCGTTTGATGTAATTCGATATAATGGTCTATGGATGTCTCGGTTAGTGGGAGCAATGTGATACTCCTCTGACTTGAGGTCAATACGCACGACATATGCGGAGTGATGGACTTTGACCATGACCGACGCTTGCACCCTCCAAGGGTAGATATGGCATAGATTGAGTTCATCACGAAGTACATGTGCGTGGTAGTTGAGCCAAGAATAGGATTCATTCCTCAATGTGGATTTAAGAGAGAATACCCGTCTTCTCATCATAATTGGATCTAAGACATCGGCCGATGCAAGTCGACTTAAACTTTGTGGCCAAGTGCGATGTGAGCGATCAATTAGAAATTTGAGATAATATGATTAAGTTATTTGAATAGACACTTCATCATGTTCAAGGCTTAATCGAGTATTCGCGAATGAAAGAAAGATATCACAATAGCCTACAGTTATACAGGTAGTTGCAGATTTCCTCGCAACGTACCTCGTATATTAAGAATGTCTGATTTATTGTCTAGGGTTCAATTAAGACCATTAGTTTGACTAATTACTCGATATACGAGAGCCTATGGGTCACACAACAAGCAATGGCAGTTTGCCAATTATAGTTGGTTGATTAAGTATTATATTAGATATAATATTTAATTTATAGAGAATATAATAATAATTATATTTGGAATTAATTATTATTATTATTTAATTAAATTAGATTTAATTAAATATGAAATCACAATAATAATATTTGGAATAATATTATACAAGAATAATAGACACTACTACAAATTCGAACTTAGATAGCTCTACTTAGATAGCCTTTATAAAAACCGCTCTCCAAGAACCCACTTGGAGAGCGGTTATGTAAATTAATTTATTAAAAAAAAAAAAATTCTAAGATAGCGGTTTATAACCGCTTTCTAAGGTTTAACCTTAGAAAGCGGTTAACAACCGCTATATAAGTACTAAATTGCTAGATAGCGGTTCAAAACCGCTATGTAAGATCTAACTAGTATAGCGGTTCTAAACCGCTATCCAAGTGACCACTAGGATAGCGGTTAAGAACCGCTCTCTAAGTAAAGACTTGCATAGCGGTTAAGAACCGCTTTCTAAGTGTTTGACCCAATTTAAATGCCTAAATCCCTAATTTATTCAGCCCGCGCAGCAGATTAATTCCTCCCCCCTCTCTCCCACCCGCGACGGCACGCCACCGTACTCAACCAGCCTTGCGCCGATCGTAGCCTTGCGGCGCCACCCTCCCCGTCGGCGCCCTGCCCGCCGCGCCTCGCCGCGCCTCGCCACGCCGTCCCAGGCCGCGCGCCTCTTCCGACGAGGCCCCAGTCCGCGCACCTCCGCCGCCGCCTCTCCGCCGCCGCCGTAGCCCGCCGCCTCCAGGTAATACTCCAATTTCTCTGTTAATTTCATTAATTTATACTATAGTTAGTTAATTAGTGTTAATTTCATGAATATATATATATATACTAATTAGTGTTAGTTTATTTATATATATACTAGTTAATTAGTGTTATAATTTCATGAATATATATATATACTAATTAGTGTTAGTTTATTTATATACTAATTTATTTGATGAATATATATAAATAGGTATATATAGAAATTGTTAATTTATATACTAATATAATTAATTTGATGAATATATATACTAGTTAATTTATTTATATATACTAATTTATTTATATACTAGTTAATTAGGTAATTAGTGTTTGTTTATTTAAATTCTAATTTATTTGATAAATATATAATATAATTAGGTATATATAGAAATTGTTAATTTATATACTAATTAATTTGATGATTATATACTAGTTAATTTATTTATATACTAATTTATATACTAATTTATTTATATACTAGTTAATTAGTGTTTGTTTATTTATATACTAATTTATTTGATGAATATATAATATAATTAGGTATATATAGAAATTGTTAATTTAATTTATATTTGATGAATATATTTGATTCTAAGCTCTTGATGTCGGTAATTAATTTATATATGCATCTCATGTTGTATGATTGTGAATGAGGATGATAATGGAAATTTAAATGAATAATAATTATTAGTGATATAATTTGCCTTCCATTAATTGAGGTGGTGAATTAATTAAAATGGTTTTTGGGCCCAAAATTATTGAAATTGTGTGATTGCGTAATTTGATTCACTCTAGTTATGCATGACTAAACGGTAGAAAAGAGATACTAACCACGATATGATTTAAATTGCCTTGTGATAATTTATTATTAGCATTCAACTCATAATAAGATTGTTATCATGTCCTTGTTAGGGTTAGAATTCTTAATTGAAGGCTTTATGATTAATTTTAGATGGAATTGTTAGAATGCATGTTAGAATTTTAATTAGCATGCCTAGCTAGAGGTTATAAAATTTTACAAAATAGTAGTAGTTGTAAATAGAGTTGGATTGCTAATTATATATAGACTCAACTCGTGTGCTTTTCGATTAATGTATATAGGCATCTCTAGTTTTATATGGATCGGAAGTGGGTTCGAGCAGATAGATTATCAGAGGAGTATAGGAATGGGGTGGAAGAGTTTTGTAATCATGCAATTAGACATTGCACCGACCATCGATACATATTATGTCCGTGTTGGAAATGTATGAATGGAAAAACTGTTAGTGGTCGAGAAAGTTTGTTAGACCACTTGATGTGTCATGGTATTGATAAAACATATACCATTTGGACATTTCATGGTGAGAGAAGAGATGAATGTAGCTCAAGCAACATAAGAACTGACTTTAGGTTTGAAGATACAGTGGTTGAGGATAGTATTGGAGATGTACCGAATATTGATACATCAAGTGGGGATGACACAAATCTGCGAGATCACCCTTATATGTCAGAGAAATTAAGGGATGACGCTGGATTACCCCTTTGGCCCGGGTGTAAGAAGGCAACAGAAGTGTCAGCTGTGTTGATATTGTTCAACCTAAAAGCAGCACACCAGTTGACCGATGCGTGCTTCTCAAGCATGCTGGAAGCAGTTAGTGGTCTATTGCCTGATGGAAATGTACTGCCTACGAAAGCATATGAGGCTAAGCAAATGCTTAAGTCCATTGGGTTAACACATCAGAAAATCCATGCTTGCCCGGGTGATTGTATCTTGTTTCGGAAGGAGTATGAAGACCTCGATGAATGTCCCAAGTGTGGAAAGAAGAGATATCTGAAAAATAAATCTCCAGCGAAGGTGATGTGGTACTTCCCGATAATACCAAGATTCAGAAGAATGTATAGTAGCGATGTGGATGCCAGAAATTTGACTTGGCATCATGATGATAGGATCAAGGATGGAATGCTAAGACACCCTGCTGATTCACCCCAGTGGAAGACATTCGATGCCAGACATCCAGAATTTGGGAACGAACCACGACATTTGCGTCTTGTACTCTCAACTGACGGAATGAATCCGTTTGGTATGCAAAGTACCAACCATAGTACTTGGCCAGTGATTCTGATGGTTTATAATCTTTCACAGGACTTGTGCATGAAGCGCACTTACATGATGTTGTCTATATTGATATCAGGACCCAAACAACCTGGTAACGACATAGATGTATATCTGGCTCCTTTGATAGAGGACTTGAAGCTCCTGTGGGATGAGGGTGTCGATGTGTATGATGCTTATAGAAAGGAGAATTTCAAGTTGAAGGCCATGTTGTTTGGAACTATCAATGACTTCCCCGCTTATGGGAATGCATCTGGATATAGTGTGAAGGGAGCCGATGCATGTCCTTGGTGTACCACGAACACAGATCACATTCGTTTATGTCATTGTAGGAAGACTGTTTATATGGGGCACAGAAGGTGGTTGGAGCCAACACATGAGTATAGAAGAATGGCTGATGCATTCGATGGCACAATCGAGGAACGTGGACCTCCACGTTTATTGTCAGGTACAGATGTATTGAACGAGATGAAGAATGTCAACACACAATATGGAAAACACTTTGCAAAGAGTCTCCCAACTAGAGGCTGGAAGAAGGAATCAATTTTCTTTCAATTGCCATATTGGAAAGAGTTGTATGTTAGACACTTCATTGATCTAATGCACGTTGAGAAGAATGTTTGTGCTAGTTTGCTCAATACTCTGCTAGCTGATAACAAGTCCAAGGATGGTTACAATTCAAGAATGGATATGGTTGCTATGGGTATAAGAGCAGAATTGGCACCTGTGTGTGAAGAAGGTAAACCACCGAAATTACCTCCTGCTGCACACACCTTGTCCAAGAGTGAGAGAAAAGTGTTTCTTCAAACACTAAAGGATGTGAAAGTACCAGAGGGTTATTCGTCCAACATACAGAGACTTGTTTCAGATGATGGCGTGAAATTGACGAATCTGAAATCGCATGACTATCATGTCATTATGGAGAATTTCTTGCCCATTGCAATACGTTCTATCTTGCCTGAAAATGTGCGCATAACCATAACAAAGCTTTGTTGGTTCTTCAAGGCAATGAGTAGCAAGGTCATTGATCCTAAAAAATTGCTTGGTTTTCAGAGACAGATTGTGGGGACATTATGTGAGCTTGAAATGTATTTCCCTCCATCATTTTTTGATATAATGATTCACCTAACCGTTCATTTGGTACACGAGACAAGAATGTGTGGTCCTGCTCGTATGCGATGGATGTATGGTGTAGAGAGATACATGAAAGTGCTGAAAGGGTATGTGATGAATATGTTCAGGCCGGAGGGATGCATTGCAGAACGCTATTTAGTAGAAGAAGCAGTTGAGTACTGGTCTGAATTTATTCCAAATGTTGATGCAATTGGACTTCCAAGTACCCGATACACTAATAGGATGGATGGTGAAGGCATTACCGGTGGTCAACCTTTATGTGTTAGTATGGAGGAGCTAACACGGATGCACTTGTGCGTACTTCACAACACGGTCGATGTGCTTCCTTTTATTGACCTGCACATGCAAGCACTGTCTGAGTCCTTTCCCACCAGAGATAGATCATGGATTGAAGCTGAGCATAATCGGACGTTTGTTGACTGGTTCAATGGTTATGTTGCAAATATGTTGTCACAGAATAAAGAATCAGTGAAAGAAAGAGTTAAGTGGCTATCCAGATTGCCTGATAGGCATGCGTATTCATACAAGTGTTATCTTATCAACGGATACACTTTTTATACCAGGGATCATGATGCCGCAAGTACAATGCAGAATAGTGGGGTGTCTATTACTGCAACTGCATGGAATGAGTCGATTACCACATACTTTGGACAGATTGTCAATATTTGGGAACTCGACTATGTTGGTCACCGAGAACCAATTTTCGATTGTAGTTGGGTGAGGATCCCAAATGGAGTCCAAGTTGAATGTTCTGGGTTTGTACGCGTCGATTTGAAGAATGTGGGATACAGAGATGACTCTTACATAATGGCCAGTCAAGCTCAACAAATTTTCTATGTCCCCGACCCAGTGAACAAGAAATGGTCAATTGTGCTTCTGTCAAACAAATTTAATCATAGTTACCAGATCAACGACCAAGTCGATGAAGATGTTGACATGATTGATGATCCTTTTCAGAACTTCACACATTCTGTACCCTCTTTTGATGATCTTGCAAATCCACGTACATACCAGAGAAATCTTAGAAACGAGGATGAATATAACAATCCGGATCTCGTTAACATTCATGGTCATGAACAAGAAAAGTCAACCAAAAAACGAAAAAGAAAAATCAGTGCTAAAAAGAAATGTACGACTTTATTAAATGTTGTTTCCACATACTTTATTAAATGTTGTTTCTGTTTATTTTTTTAATATTTTTTTATTCTGTTTCACAGGATCATGGATCAACCCCCCTATGATGGAGATGATGGAGATTATGGGGGTGATGGAGATTATGGGGGTTATTTTCCCTATGATAGAGATGATGGGGATGATGGAGATGATAGAGATGAGGGAGATCATGATGACTTGGGTCATGATAACACTGATGCTCACACCTCTAGTAGCTCTGGAGAGAAGCGCAAGAGGGGTATAGTCACGATGACTTCATTGAAAAAAGACCGTAGCAAAGGAAAATTACTGAAGGTAATTAATTTTATTACATCTGAACAGTTTAATTTTTATTATATTAATTAATTGTTTGTTGAGCTAACGTTATCATTGAATTGCAGTTATCATTCAATGAGTATGGGCAGCCGATTGGACCTGAGAGTGTGAAGTTGGCGCACTACATTGGGTCTGCAGTCAGGAGAGTGGTCCCTATCGTACCACCATGCAGTGACTGGCGTAAGCCTGAAATGAGTCCTTACAAGGAAGCGTTATGGGATGAGCTCGTGGTATGTAAATTAATTATATGCATATTTTCATTGTTGCATGACTTATTTTTATGTATAAGCTTGTGAAATTACTAAATGTGTATGCAGCAAACATTCTCCGGCCTTGATCACACAAGGAAGCATCAAATACTTATGCAAGCTGGGAATGCGGCAAAAAAAATTTGGTCTTTTCTGAGGAGAAGTTCACGAGACCCGAAGACTGGTCAGTACTCGCCTAAACCGCCTAAGGACTATGAGGAATCCCCTATGGTGGCCCCATATTGGCAGGAATTCGTGCGTAGATCTATGCTTGATGATTTCAAGGTAATCTTGATCAATGTCATTTCATCTATTCCTATTAATGCACAATTTTTTAAGTGTTTATTGTATTTATATTACACTGTAGGAAAAAAGCAATAGAAATAGCGTACAAGCTAAGAATATGGAAGCGCGATATCGTGGATCTTCCAAAGGTTATGCACGTATTAGGGAAGATTTGGTGAGATAAAAATACTAACTTATAATATATTACACTCTTAATATATATTCACTTTTAATAATTTGGGGATATGTTTATCATTATCGTAGAAAGAAGAAAAAAGGAAAGCTGGAGAGAGTGCGCCTGTTGTTACCCGTTACGAGTTATTTCAAACTACAAGAAAGACTCGAGATGGAAATTTTCCCGATAACAGATCTCAGCGTATCTCTGAAGAAGCGGTAATTCATCCATTATTTTATCCTTTACATTAAAAACAATTACTTCATTTGAAATGATTTAATAATATTTTTTGTTATTCAGGAGCGCATATCTCAGAGCATGACGCCCGACGACATCCGCACTGTGGGGACTGATGATCTGTTTGCACGGGCAATAGATCGTCAAGAGCATCCCGGACGCTTACAAGCTTTTGGATATGGCGTCACGAAGAAAACATTAGAGATGACAGCCGGTTATATTGCGGCTATGTCTATGGTGGAAAAGCTTTCTGTGCAGGTTACCGACTTGACTAAACAGATGGAGATCATAAATCAAAGACAATTGAGACAAGGGATGTCGTCGAGTGCTGCTAGTTGTGAATATAGTACCCCGACTATGTTTTCCGCTGATGCTAGAAACGAATTCGACGATCCACTTCAAAATGTCTCTCAGGTATCAGATGTATCTCGTATTTATTTTAATTAAAGACTAGTATAATTTTCTAAACTTATAATATCTTCTTCGAACAGCCAGTGGAATGTTTCCTTTATGTGGAGCATCCTCTTCGATTGGTGGCAACTGGAATGTTGCACGACAGCTCTAGTGGAATCATTCACGGTCGTCCCCAGGCTTCTGGTTGTGTAAGAGTCACACTTATTGTACCTGAAATCGGAGAAGAGAATTCACCAGTGCCAAGACCAGAAGATGATGCCACCACAGTCGGAACAGCGGTCGGACATTTTCTCGAATGGCCGAGGAACTTGGTCTCTCTCACCAAGAAGGTAAAATTCATGATATTAAAGTTTAATATCTTATTTATTCTAAATTATATTAAAAATTGATTGTAGATACTGCCGACTCCACAAAAGGCTCCACAAAGATCAAGTGGTATTGAGAGGGAGAGACCGAGGGAACCCACTATTGGTGTTCGCAGACGACGATTAGGTTATCCAGTGCACGGTGACTTACCCCACGATGTCACTACAATGTCAACGGCGCACTTGATGGTTTCGTCCCCCACCTACGATGCAGTTGTGGTTCCCATTACTTCTTACTTTCACCAGGTTGGTTATGAAGAGACCATCCTACCGGAATATGTGGATGAAGTAATGCACGACAAGTGGTTGAGTGCAACTACCATTAGTCTTTACCTCAGGTATGTGTTAACTAATTCTCAATATTTACTTCATATATAGTTTAATTTTCTTATTAAATATTAATTAGCGTATGTTTGTTTAAGGTATTTGGGTGAGGTATATTTCACCCTAGATATCGGGGCAAGTGCAAAGTATTCATTCGTCTCTCCACAAGTGTGTTGCATGTTTGGTAAGAGGACACCATTAATGAGGGATATTGTTAACCATATGTTGAAATATACTGGGAAAAATCATCTCATTTTCTGGCCGACAAATGTGGGGTGAGTACAATTAATATTTCATAAAATATTTTTTTTATATATAAACAAATGATTATCTTTTAATATTCTTAATATAATATTGTAGTAAACATTGGGTGCTGGTGGCCATAGACATGAATCAACTTAATGTGTATTTTATGGATCCAGCTCAAGGTGGAGTGTATACAAATCGTCCTAATCTCATTACATTTATGGACAGGTAAGTTAGTTTTTAATATTCTCATATTATTATTTATTTTACTTTTAAAAAGTATGCATATGATCTAATCTGAGCTTTATTTTCTAAATATTTTTTATAGTGTAATGAGAATGTTTCGGAGTAGTCTTCCGGGTCAAAGCTCAAAAACCATTAGTAAAGTGTTGTGGAAAAATATTTCGGTAAACTTACTTTATAAATTTTTCAATTCAATTAAAAATAATCATAGGTATATATATAGTACGTGATTATAATTGCTAATCAATATATAGGTTCCGAGGCAGCAAGATGGTGATCATTGTGGACATTTTGTGTGTTGCTACATTGAAGATATAATCTTGACTTCTCAAACGAATATACCTGATGAAGTAAGTTGATTTATCGATTTATTTAAATTATTATTGATTGTTATAACATATTCGTATTAATTAATTAAATTTTAAATGTAATTTGCAGTTTGTGCATAATCCTCGGATCCCTTTTTACAACAAAGCTAGAATCGACAAATGGAAAATGGATTGGATGGGGTATTTATACAATAGGTTCTTAATGTAATTTTCTTTTTACAAGACATTATTACTATATAACTTATGGAATTAATTTGTGATGATATGATATTATTATGAATTTTTTGGTATAATTAATTATATTTATTTGATGTTATGGATTAATATTTAATGGTATGGATAAATATATTTATTTGTATATAAACAGATTTATTAAAATAAAATAGAAAATATAAAAAAAAATATAAATCAAAGAAAGCGGTTAAGAACCGCTTTCCTAGTGAATTAAATTTAAAAAAAAAAAACGTTTTGTCACTTAGATAGCGGTTAAGAACCGCTTTCTAAGTTAGGCACTTGGATAGCGGTTCAAAACCGCTTTCTAAGTTAGGCACTTGGATAGCGGTTCAAAACCGCTTTCTAAGTAAGGATCTTGGATAGCGGTTCGAAACCGCTTTCCTAGAACACAGCGGTTTATAACCGCTATCTAAGAGGTTATTTTGCACAGCGGTTTCCGAACCGCTTTCTTAGCTTAGATAGCTGATTCTTAGAAAGCGGTTAGAACCGCTTTCTAAGCTAAAAAGTAACCGCTATCTAAGTCATTTTTTGTACTAGTGAGATATGATAAATATATTATTCATAGGAACATATCTAGGGAAATATAATCCGTAGAGATTATATTTTGCGGGCCAAGCAAATTATCTTGCTTAGAAATATAATCCCTATAAATATGTGTCCTATGGGAATTCAGTATAGACACAAAATCTCTTGCTCGAGTTTTTCTAGCAAGTTCGTCTCGAGATTCAACGCTGGCACCCCGGTGCAGATCGGTGAATAGTTGTTGCGTGGATATCGTAGTTGAGGATTCCGCGTACGAAGCGCTATAAGATTTATTGGTTAAAATATCTCGTATTTTAACTATGCAATTAACTGTTCATTATTGGGGAACGATACTTCCGCTGCGCATATTTATGTGTTCTACGTGCCTCTAAATTCCAACAATTATTTTAGTGTATTAACCGATTAATGCGTATTTAGAATGAAAGAATTTAAGTTTGTACCTTGATACTATATTTTTTCCTGTTATCTCTGTTTAATCTTTCCTTAATTCTCAGATCTGGAAGATTTTATATAGAAATCCAGTGAAGAATTAATGCGTATGAGTTGCATTTTTTGTTATTTACTGGTTAGATCTTCGGCGGTGTGACATGCATCAGAATCTTGAAACGAATACGCCGTCGCTGCATAAAGCAATTAATCCCCTGCCAATTAGGTTGAATTCTTTGCAGATTCTGGATCCGGACTCTACACGTTGGAACAATTCATAATTTGTGATATTCTATAATCGAAATTAAATGAAATGAATAAAAATTACCTCAAAAATTGTATTACCCTTTCCTTCCTGGAATTGATTTTCATTGGGGAACTATCTTATATATTTTTATTTTTCCTAAAACAATGAGTCGGGATTTTCATAATCGGCGCATTTCAATCTGTCTTCAATTTAAGCTAGTTTCTTCGGGTATTTTGCTAGGTTTTAATCATTTCTATTTCATGTTTCGTGTAATGGGGAGTAGGTTATTGAGTTTGTGTTTTTAGGAGTTCTTGGTGTAATTGAGTTGTGAATGCAGAAAATGAGATGAATTTTGGGGAAGTGGTTGTATATGCAGTGATGAAGACCAATGTTCTCAGTACTTGGAATCTGTAATTTAATATTTAACATGTGTGATAGTAATAATTTGGACAAATTATCTATATGTATTATTTGACGGTGTAAATATTTACATTGGATATATTTTGCTATTATTTCCGCTTTAAATTATACAACTAATTGGTTTTAATTTATTTTTAATAAATTATTACTTATATATTTATCTATTTTTTAGTCCTTTTGTTTCTAAATAAGTGTTGTTAGGGATAATTTGTATCAAATTAAATCATAAAATATTGATATATATTCATTCAATTTCCAAATAAATGTCCTTTTAGCATTTTGCATTTGTTGCAAAATAAATGATATTTTAGTCTTTGAAACACTTTTCAATGCATATAAAGTAGCCTATAGATTGTTTTGAACCAATGAAATTAATTTTTTTTAAAGTAATTTTTGAATAAGAGTAATTATGATAAATATTAGGTGTCTTAATATGTGTGAAAAACTTTAAAAGACATTTATTTTAAATGGAGGTAGAATATCCCATGTAATTTTGCAAAAAATCTATTATGTTTGCAACGTGTCTAATATATATTTTTTTATACTGTAATATAATCATGAAGGGAGTTAATAAATTTTGAATTCAAAATTTGAGTAGAGTAGCAAAAAAATTTAAAAAATAGTTAGAATGATATATATTTTGAAACAAATATGGATGGCGTGATCGACAAATATTTAAAGTAATTTTTATTAGGGTTTTTCTACGGTCAGGAAGGCTTTCGCCCTTCCTGACGTCAGTAAACCAATAAGAACTTGTCACATCATTTAATTTCGTCATTTGCGATCTAGCTTCGCCCAGAGTAAAATTATATTATTTTAATAGAAAAAAATTATAAAATTACAAAAATATCCTTACAGTGTTTTTATTTTAAAAGTAATTGTTTTAATCTTTTTTCTTTTTTATAATAATTAAAAAAAGTTTTTGAAAATCATTTAAATTTTGAAATTAAATCAAAACATAATTTGCATCGTAATTCCTTTAATTTGTTTTGACCCTCCCTCTTCTTCTCTTCATCTGACTTCCTCTCTTTGTCACAGGTAAACAAGAATGCGCCTTATGGTCTTTGTCTTCTATCATGTTAGAGAGAAGCAGTGGTCTGGCTTTTAGAAAGAATGGATGTCGGATTTCTAAACATATTAAGGGAGTGGGAAGCTTTCCTCTATGCTAGTTCTGCTCTCTCTGACTTAATGGAAGTAGGGTGCTCCTCCCCAACCAAGGAGAATCCTAACTACGGAGAGAGAACATTTCTGGTATCGAAGCAGATAGCCAGGTATCGGTATCAAAGCCTAAGATATATTAAGAAAGGTAGACGTGTATCGTTATGGAAGCCTATATCGAAAAGTTCTCAAATAATAGGTACTCTCGTAAGATAAAGATGAAAGTTCTTTTTCATCTTTCTTTTCTAATTTAGGTTTGGGCGACTTAGATATGGTGAATTGATTTGGCCCTAATATTCGTCGTGATTTCAGGCTTTCTTAAACCTATGTTTGATTTTGAATCACATTAAGCCTCTCCAATTTATTCTGTTGCGAATTTAATTTTTTGTTTAAATGCCGGCGGTTTTGGGATACTTTTGTGATTAAGACTCTGTTCATGGCATCGATTTGGATTTTGGGTGTTCTTAAGTTTCGACACATTCGTAGAATTTCTGACCAATTTGGTATCCCATAGAAATGGCTTCAGCTGGCCATTTTTGTTTCACAATGTCATTTTCCGTATAACTGCTTTCATTACACACTGAATTTTAGCGAACCACTTTTCAAGTCGATTTAGAATTTCTTTACTCCATCGATCTTCTTTTAACTTTATCACATTCTTCTGAAATCTTTAAATAAGACGTTATAGGATAACTCTGTAATTTCACCTCAAAATCATATATGCTTTCATGTAAATGTAGCTTTGCTTAATCTGTCATTCCTCCAGTTAATTAGTGACGACTTTATTTTTATTATCTATAAGGGCAATCCTTTTTTGATTCTGAGGTAACTTCCCCATGCTTAATTCTTAAATATTTTCCATTTCTCTTAAAATTGTATTTTCATGGTGAGATCTAGCCAATCTGCTGCTGCTGTAATTGTAGTTTTCTTATTCTCAGGGAATATTTGTTGGTTTATTTTGTTAACGTGTATATATCTGCCAGGATTAATTTAGGCGAGTGTGTATTTCTTCTTAGCTATTATATGTTGCCTGTTATAGTTTTGTGAATGACTGTTGTTGAATGTACGTGACATTGTTGCCTTCTGTTTCTGTACGAAAATGTTTGAAACCCCTTTTATTAAACCTTGTTTTCTATCAATGGTTATGAGAGAAATCATATGTGCATAGGCTTTGACTTTATTTTGCCTCAAGCATCCCCACGGTTTGGTATTTTACAGGTTTTATCATCCAAACATGCTACAAAGAAAGTGAAATGGAAGTTTACTAGAGCTTGGATATCATTTCTTCGATTGCCCCTTCCTCTTGATGTGTACAAAGAGGTGACGTTAAACAAGCCCTTTTTTCAACATTTCAATCCAAACATAAATGACTTTTACGAAGTTTTCATTCATTTATTGTTCTTTGTTCCAATTAGTAGCCTGCAATTTGAATGAAAGGCTTTCTTTAGTTACCTTTGAAATCCATTGCATTTAGCATTTAAATTTGAGGCTGACAATTTTGTGGAGAAGTGTTTAGCATCTAAAGGGTATTGTTAAATATGGAAATTGATATTTATCCTTGGGATTCATAGTAATCCAATGAAAGCCACGGTTCCTAAGTTAAATCTGGAAACTGAACTGAGAATCTATGATATTACACTCTAGTATTTTTTTTTTTTGGTGAATAGGAGTATATCTCATGCTTACAATGTGATGTAAACAAATTGAATTGAGTCGAATATCAGTGTGTTTGAATTTGTATTAGTGAAATTATTTCCAATATTGAATTCTAACCATCAATTTTTTAAAAAGTAAATGTAATTTAAATATATTACAACTATTTAAATAAATTAAATTCATGTATTGAATACGATAAATTATAAAAAAATGAACCCCTATTTATAATTGTAGGAGATGAAATCCATATAATTTCTTGGACACAAAAATCTCAATATTATATTTTTCTTGGATTTCAAGAAATCCAACATATGGAAAGATTTTATTCTTGAACATGGAAACAACTAATACCCTTCATGGATTGAAAAAAAATATCTCACATTGAGATTTCATTGTTTGTGACCACAATGTCTAAAGAACTTTGTTTCAAATTTAAGGAAAAATTAGTCTCAATTTCGGTTATACCAGGGGATGTAATCAAATCGAATCAAGGTGAATATTATTGTGTTTGAATTTGTATTTGTGAAATTAATTCAAATATTGAATTCGAACCAAATATTTTTCGAGTAGTAAATGTTATTTAAATTTGATTTGTAACTCGTATCGAATTATTAGAAAATATACGAATATTTGACTCAAATATACGAATCGATTTTTTTTCTCAAGCATGTTCCTAACAAATAATATTCAAGAGAAGGTATTATATGAACAATATTCACAATGAAACTTATTTAAAGGGTATTAGTAAATTAAACTAATAGTATCAGTGAATTGCACTAAAGGTATCAACTCCAAAGAGTATTTAGTTGTATCATAGGTAGTAGTAGTAGTAGTAGGACTTTAACCATTTGAAATTCTAATGTCATTTTACAAATTAATTTTTAATTTATAAATAATCTAGGGTTAATTTCATATAAATTCACCACCTTTATACTTAGTATCAATTTAATCACGAACTTTTGGATTTTTGTAAAAAAACACAACCTTTGACACTGTTGCAATTTGATACACGTTTTTTTTCTTCCGGCCGGCAACCGATGATGTGGCTCGCCGGAGCGTGTGTCATCTTGCCACGTAGGGTTACACATGTTTATTTTATTTACTTTATAAATTCACATCACAAGTAACACTTACAATTTAAATAACACATTTCTACTTAAAATTAAAATAGCAACCAAATAAATTAAACAACCACCAACATAAATTATATGTAATATTTCTCTTTACGCTCTTAGTTTTTGAGATTTGTTTGGTTGTTGTTTTAATTTTAAGTAGAAAGATATTATTTAAATGGTAAGTGTTACTTGTGATGTGAATTTAAAAAATAAATAAAATAAACATGTGTAACCCTACGTGGCAAGATGACACACGCTCCGACGAGTCACATCATCGGTTGCCGGCCGGAAGAAAAAAAATGTGTATCAAATTGCAACAATGTCAAAGGTTGGGTTTTTTTTACAAAAATTTAAAAGTTCGTGATTAAATTGATACTAAGCATAAAGGTTGTTGTCAATTTATATGAAATTAACCCAATAATCTAACATACTCCCTCCAATTCATTTTAAATTGCCAAAAAAAAAAAGCACAAATTTTAATAAAGAGATAGTATAGAGGGAAGATGGTTCATACATAAATCATTGAAGGGTATTAGTTGTTTACTCTAAAGAGTATTTTTTATTTTCACTGAATCGTATTAGTATTTTACTGAAAACAAACTAAGACTCTTGATTAGTGTGAAAATTGATTGAAATTCGTGTACTTAATTCACATAATTTTATCGGATTTCTTGAAATTATTTACATTAATTTGTCTAATTGTGCTTAATTGTCGAGAAAGGTGTGTTTTCCTATTTTTGCAGGAAACTGGGTATTTTTTGAAAGCAAATACAAGTCATTGATTTATTGAGATCGAGAAGAATTGAAACGGTCTCGAGAATTAATTTTTGAAGATTGATTTCGGCCCATTTGAAGTTTAATTGGAAAAGACCCAAAGCTTTCAGTCCATTGGTTTGATTACTTGGAGGGTTGGACTATATACCCCTCCATGTTTATTAGATACCCCCACCCACTTAATTACCCACCCTATTTTAAATAAATATTAAATATACCCCCATTAATATATTTAAATTATATTATCCTTACTCCTAATACCTCTCTTACTTATTTGTTCAAAGAGTTGATACACCCCCACAAACTTTTTCCTATCATAATATTTACACTGCTTTTGAGATCCAATATTTTAGCGTCGACAAACCGATGAGCCACCGACAATGCCCCACAAAATCAAATTAAACTCTTCCCTATCATTATTTTTTTGTCCTTCTGTACGTCGACACGAACCAAGCGCTTTTGCACAACGAGATGAAGCGTTGACCCAGGACTCACGGCGGCAAAACACCGACAACGACGAGATTTCGCAAACAATGATTTAAAAAAAATTGGTTTAAAATTTTCGAACCTGGTTTTTCGAAAAAAGGTTAGGGTTTCGAAAAATACTTGTCGAAAAATGACAAATATTTCGGCAAAATATTTTCGAAAATCTATATTTCGACAAGATTTTGTCGAAATCCTAACCATATTTCGACAAGTTTTTGCCGAAATCTTAACTATTTTTTGAAAAATCAGGTTCGAAAAATTAGAATCGGAATTTTTTTCCAGAAAAATATAGCAATTGCCTTTGAAGAATTAAATCTCTGTTATATGCTTTACTCAAATATTGGTCAAATGGCGAGGCTTAGGTTGAGGTGATTTGATGGTGTCCGTGGCAAAGTAATTCTGGTTGCGTATTGTTTTACTCAATTACCTGCACATGCTTGCTTCACCATTGTAATGGAACAAGAAACTAAGGTTACATTACCATTGTAAAGATGATAAAATGGTGGACAAGATGAATTTTCTCTTTTCTTCTCGTATCTTCACCGATTCTCTTCTTGTGTTTGTGTACTATCTTGTATCTTTTGGTATTCTAGTGGGTGTATTTATTTTTTTTAATTATAAGAATATAAAAATCATTTATATAATATATTACAATAAATAAAAAATAGAGTAAGGGTATCTAATAAATATGGAGGGGTATATAGTGGAACCCTTACTAAATGAAGAGTTGCAGCAGCCCATTTAATTAAAAAGGAGGCCCAAAATTTCGGCCCAATTGAATTAAAATCATGGCCCATTTGCATTTTGCTTGAAGCAAGCATTTCATGTGAGGAAGAAAACAACAAAGCATCAGCCAATTTCACGTGAGAAATAAAGAAAGAAAAACAAAGCACGCGGGCCCCACGTCTACTTTGAGGAAGAGTCAAAATTTGCTTTCAAAAGAAAACCCATTTCATTTCAGTTTCCAGCAAATAGAGAGAGCAACTTGGCATTATCTTCAAGAATTAAACCATGGGATTTGCGACCAAGAGAAAGTTAGGAACCATGTACATTTCGGCGCCGGAATTCGAATCCGGAAATCCCATTCGGGCGAAATCCAAGAGCAACACCGTGAAAGCCACTATGAACGCCGCCTGAAAGCAGCAAGTTTGCCGGAAATTCAGCACAGCCACGCCACCATCCTCCGGAAATTATGCAGTCTTTCGTCGCCGGAAAAAGCATGGCCACCTCCTGTGTCGCCGGACGTCACGCGTGAAAGCTCCTCATGGCCGGAAAACTGGGACGCCTCGCCACGCTTGGAATTTCATTGAAGAAAACTCCAAGCCGCCACCACGCCATACCAAGACGTCGACGGAAATCGAAGCTCACAGCCATGGAGAAATCGAGCAAAAACGACGTCGTTTTGATGCCGGATTCCGCACGAGTTGAGGTACGTATTGTATTAGTTAAAAATAATGCTTTTTTTGGGGGTACGTATTGTATTAGTTAAAAATTATGCTTTAATATTTTTTAATTAATAAATAAACAACAATTATACTTATTACTATTTTTATAGGTCTCAAATCCACTCCTATTCAATTGCTGGTTTGACGAGTGAAAAACCTAAACTTCCTTTCCTATCCAATTGTTGCTGCCTTTCGGACGAGAAAAAGAAAAAATTGCTGGTTCATTAAAAAAAATTAAAACCCCACGAAGAAGAAGAACGATGCCGCCATCAATTCTTATAGCGGTCTTTCTTGCTATCTCAGTCCGAATCTTCACTGGGAAAAACTTTCTCAATTTTCTTTCACAAGGTCAGAAAAAATCATGAGTTTTTTCCACGCACTCTGTGTTCGATAAGTTGTTCCAGTTATCCTCTGTGCAAATTTATGTTGTCTTTTTAATAAATTCGACCGTGGAGAGCAAACGAGCCTATCAATATATTATACGTAACTATAGACTGAGCCTGATAGTCCCGATTTAACCATCATCTCCATTATACTAGTATCTTTTCTAACTTTATTAGATTTGCAGAGGTTGTACAACAGTTTGAGTTGCGCTAGCAACATCAGGCTTGTGCCCTTTCCCTACCATGTGCTCTAAATTCATCTGCAATCTTCTACATTTCATAAATATGTGAAACAAAATTTCAGAATTAAAATATTTATAATCAAAGCATCCCTCAATCTCTTTTATTAATATAATATTTTGCTTTTTGTGCAAATCATGATTCAAGGCTCCCCCACACATGGATGGTCATAACTTGGAGGATGATGACCTGTTTTCTGAGAAGCAGATGAATTCAGAAGATGGATTGTATGATAATGGAATTGAGAATGATAAGATCAGTGGCCATAATTTTGGTGACAAACAAAAAGAGAGGTTGACCTTTGAGACCATGGAGGAAGCTGATCTATTGTACAATACTTATGGCACACGAATGGGTTTTAATGTCAGAAGATGTGACAAAGGTTATGATAAACAAAAGTCGATTGTGAAGAATGCAATATGGGAATGTTCACAAGCTGGTTTTCGGCGAATTCGTAAAATGCCTTTAATACGAAAGCCTAAACCACAGACTAGAATTGGGTGTAAAGCATGTTTTCACGTTACTCTACAAGATGGACTGTACAAGGTCACCAAGTTCGTATCGGAACACAACCACGATCTTCTATCTCCTACCTCCAATAAACTAAAGTCCAACAGGTATGTAAGTTTATCTCTGTTCTTTTCTGAGAATCGAAATGCCAAGTTATTTTATATTTTTTAGACGAATGAAAATGCCAGCTTTCAAGAGTCACTAATTGGCTATGATATGTTCACGACACATGCCTATTCTGTATTTTTCTATGTAATTCTAAATTAATTATAACATATGTCAGCTTTCCTGTTAGTTTTGATTTTTATTTGTATAGAACTTGTCATGTTTTCAAATAATAATTATTTTTCCTCAGGTTCATATCACCTGGTGACAAAGCTGTAATGACAATTATGAGTGATGCTGGACACCGTACGTGCTATATTTTAGATTATTTGAAGCTTGCATACGGAGGTACTTCAAACATGTCTTTCAACAACAAAGATGTGTATAATTTTCTAAACAAGAAGCGCAACGACCTTGTGCGGCACGGAGATGCAAGTACGGCGTTGAATTTACTGGATGGTGTCAAAGTTAAGGATAAAAACTTCATATATGACATGATATCAGATGAGAATAATTCACTGAGCAGGTTGTTCTGGACTGATGGGTTTTCACGTGCTCAGTATAAATTATTTGGCGATGCTATTATACTCGACAACACGTACAAGACGAATATGTATCGATTTCCGTTGGTACTTATATCTGGGGTGGACAACAATTTTAAGACATGTGTGTTTGGGGCAGCCTTAATGTACAACGAGACTACGGAATCTTATGTTTGGTTATTTCAGAAATTTCTCGAAGCAATGGAAGGAAAGACACCAGTGACGATCATGTCTGACCAGGACTTGGCAATGCGCAATGCCATATCTGAAGTATTTCCCACAGCAAAACACAGACTTTGTAGCTGGCATTTATTGAGGAATTGTATGCAGAATGTTAAAAACCCCGGATTCTGCAGATCTCTTGGAGAACTCATAAAAAAAATATGTAGATGAATTTGAGCAGCGCTGGCGACAATTAATTGAAACTCACGAGGTAGAAACAAATCATTGGGTCCTGGATCTCTATTCCAAAAGAGAAATGTGGAGTGCGGCACATTGTAGAGATTATTTCATAGGAATGATGATGAGTACTCAATGAGCTGAATCGTTGAATGCTCATTTCAAGGATCGGGGTAAGCAAGGACACAAGATCACTGAATTTCTTAAACATTTTTTTAATGATCTTAATAAGCTTAGGATAGAAGCTTGTGAAAGTCAACATGAGCAAAGTCCACCGGCGCAACCAACGTATCGTGGTCCATTACACAAGCTTGTAAAACATGTTATCGATGTGTACAGTGGAAACATATATGTTAAGGTGTTGAAAGAAATTGAAGAAGAACAGGGGGTTTGTCAGTTGTAGATATAGGAAAAGAAGATAGTGTGACAAGCTATACATTTGGAAAATTTGGTGAATTGGATGGGCAGCGATGGTGTGTGAAAATTGATGTTGTACAGAACACATTTTATTGTGATTGCCAGATGTTAGAGTCAATGGGGTTGCGGTGTCGGCATTTATTTTTTGCATTCAAGCACAGTAATATTATGAATATTCCCCCACAGTGCATTCGTGAGCGTTGGACAAAAGCGATTGGACAACAACTTCTAGAGCATATTCCCAATTTATTTTGTGTTGAAGATCCCCAACGCCAAAGATTTATGCAGATATACAAAGAGAGTCTTAGTTCGGCTCTAAGTGCTTCGCAAACAGAAATAGGCACAAGAAGTACAGTGAAACGGATACGTCGAGCAGCAAAATATGTGGAGGTGGACCCCTCTGCCCGCTCAGAGACTATCGACATAGATGGCCTCTCTGGAGAATTGCATGATATTCATGATCCGGATAGGCTATCACAAAATTTTGGCGTGTCTAATCCGCAAAAGTCTAGGTCAAAAGGAGCACCCCCAAATAAATTGCAAAAGTGTGGAAAGTGTGGGTACGTAAACTTGTATATTTGTTTATCTATTTGTGTGCAATTAATTTTAATTTTTATTCATTTCTCACTTGAGAAGATGTATTTTGACTATTTATAAATTTTATTAGTGTGCCTGGACATGGTTCATGCTCAAAAGAATCGAGCAAAGGTTCTGGCAAGAGTACCTCGCAATCGAACCAAGACACTCAAAATAAAGATAATGAAGGTTTACCACATGATCCTAGCTTGTGAGACAAAGGTAATTTTATATTTTTAGTAGGGCTTTTCAATGAATTAAGTTTGGACATTTGTATTTGTATAGTCGATTCTGAAATTTAAGTTGAAGGAATTAGAAATGCGTTTGGATGTTGCGACATGTGAAATGTGATGCATCTTAGGTTTGTCTTTTTATGGGTTTCTTGATATGTTAATGTGGTTATTCTTCAATGTTTCTAATATTTGCTTTATATATATATTTTTAATTAATACTTTGTGGTTTTGTTAATTTATGATTTAATCTCCGGTTTGTAGCCCTTAATTAGATATGCCCTATTATTGCTATTCACTGTTCTTTGGCCCTTCGGTTAGTCTGTCCTATTTATATCTTTAGCATGTATTCACAAAATGATTGAGAATGTTCTGTGATGTTCTAGAGAAAATATGATGGCTTTCAATAAGTGCAATAAAATTCTGCTATAAATCTAATGAGTTTGTATTATGTCCCTTTAATCATTGCTGATTATCCTATTATATCTTGGTTACAAGAGATTTGTTAATGCTCTACTTTTCTGCCTATATTTTATCTATATCGAATTGAGCAAAAATTGATTCATTATATATGTGTAATTTTTGCAGAGTGATTTTCAAATGGAGTACAAGACAAAAAAATTGGCTTTCAGATATCTCCTTGGTGATTGCATTGAAGTGCTTTTGACTTTCAAATGACTAGTTGTAGATGATTGTGTTTAATGAAACTTTTGGTAGCTAGCATGTTGAATATTTGAGTAATAATGTGTAGGTTTTACTTTTGAATGCAACTGAAATAGATGTTTTGATGATTTTTTTTTTATTTTTGGATGTTTGACAATTTTTGGAATATGGACAATTTTGAATTGATTATACATTTATTACTTGCAATATGTGCTCTCGTCAAATGTTGCTTCAATGAGTATTCTTTATTTTTCTAAAATTCTTCTTTCGTTGTGTTTCCCAAAGTGTCGTGTTCTCCCTTTTTTCCTCCAGAGAATAGGTGCCATTTTCTGCATTAGTTTTTGTCAAGCTGTTATTTTACATGAGAATATCCTGGCTCGTCGTCCTATCAAACTCTCCAGAAAGTGATTTAGCGGTAAGTGCAGTCTTGGTTTTCGTAGATATGCCTTTTATATTGGTTGATACATGCCCTATAGTGGCAGACGCAACACCAGTTTTAGTAAATCCACTCCCAAAACCAGTGACTGGCAATGCACCTTCAGAATCAGTAAATACACTCCCTGTGTAGTTTTGTGCATTCCTCAACAACTCATCCACACCACGAATTGGTTCAACATCAACAGCTAAGTCCCTATCGACAACTAAACTAACTAAATGCCTTTGCTATCAACAACAAACTCTAAATTACGAACATCAAAATCAGTGGAGTAAAAAATAATCAGAATTTATATGATTTATCTCTATTTGTATGATGGAGATTTGGGGAGAGAATGTATTCACCAGAATTTATTCCCCAGCATCAATAACTTAAAATACACAAAGGTCATCTAAGAATCAATATATAAGATTATGATACCAAAAACATTGTTTTTGTGCAGAAGAATTGGAGATCATAGTATTATATTCATCAAATAGGAAACAACACAGATGAATGCACAAATAAATTCTCTACTCTCTCCTCTCTACATTCGAAAGTCCAGCACGCATGCCACGTTGTTCGAGAAACAAGCTGCAATCTTATCACCTTCCTTGTTCCAGCAAACTTCGAAGATCCCACCATGTCCTGTGAATGTTTTCACAATCTTGGCTTCTTTCACAGACCATACATGCAAGCATTTGTCCAGTGATCCACTAGCCAAATACTCCCCATTTGGACTAAATGCAACAGAATAAATGTGCTCCCTGGATTTCATTGTTTAACAGAAAAAATGTGAATATAAGATCATTGATTAGAGGCATAATGTTATTATAGGTGGTGAAGGTAGTAGAGGCCCAAATTAAGAGATAGTATAGAGTAAAGACCGTTACTTTCATGTGAGATGGACTAAAACTCATCAATTAATGAGAGAGGAAAATTCAAAACATGCATAATTCTCAGAAATATTGTCACTGCATCCAAATTAAAAAGGAAGATAATTTACTAAATGAAATGATTCCTTATTGTGGTATAGGAGAACCAATACCTCGTAACTGCCACAACAACACCCGCTGCCACAAGAAAGCATCCTAGGAGTTGGTTCACAGAGTACCTTCTCTTCAATAGCAGGCTTTAAAAGAGCAATTGCCAAACCAAAAATGTCTGCACAGTCGAGGATCTCTTTCAGTACTAGATTAAATTTATAATGGTTACTAAACATACTTCATGCTAGACTAAAAGTAAAGAACTCACTTTAAACCAAGAGACGAGTCTAAAGAATTACGCTTATTGTGTTTATATCTCCAGTTAAGTTTCTAAACAGGAAAAAATGTTCTGCAGAAAGTATGACAATCTGATAGAGAAATAATGGCTAGCAAGTAGCATAAGTCATAAGATCAGACATAATTCAAATATACGCCACTTGATAGCCTAATTTTCTCTCTAAAACTCACAAAGTCATACAACAGTCTAAGTAAAGACCCATCTTAAAGTATAGCTATACTTATCACTTTCTGACAGATGATCCCTGAATCAGATCATTTCTTTTGGTTTGCAACCACCATCAAACATTTATTTACATTTCATATTCTCATGCATCACAAGAAGATAATAGCCAGAAAACCTTCACAACTTATAAAAAAATGTATATTGATCATTTGAGTATTTCCAAGTACGCAAAGACTTCACTCGAGCTCTTACACGACAGAAGCAGAAAATTGAGCTCAGTTAGCTGAAATATTAAATTAATGCAATCTATGATTAAAAATTCTGAACAAATATATCAATCTAAATAATTCATATTTGCATAGCATTGAGTTTTGTTGTCCTGTTAACAAATATAACTTGCTACAGCCTACAACTGAAAGTAATTAAAAGATGGACAGGTTTTATCTAATCCTGCAAGCAATTAAATTCATAGAGCAAACATCAAATCCGATACTTCAGTTCAAAACTCCTAAAAAGCAGCCTTACCTGGAATAACAAAGGTATAGCTGGTTCCGGGAGCATGGCTGCAAAAGATATGTTAAAAATAAAAGGATGCTGTAAAACAAAAGTTGAATATATCTACTCTTTTTTTCTATAAGAAAAGAAAAGCGACATCTGTTCTGTGTCACTAATTTGGTATCAAATTCAGGAACAACACCAACACAATAATCCATAGAACCTTTATAGTTATTAGTTATTATTTTTTGGGTACACAGACATATACACAAATACCCACAACACATAGAGAAGAAAGTTGGTTAAAAGTGTCTAAACTAATGTTTAGAAGCATAGTAATTTATTTTACCATAAT
This sequence comes from Ballota nigra, assembly GCA_947034835.1. Classification (NCBI taxonomy): domain Eukaryota; kingdom Viridiplantae; phylum Streptophyta; class Magnoliopsida; order Lamiales; family Lamiaceae; genus Ballota; species Ballota nigra. Next base: position 31,882,712 of record OX344728.1, on the reverse strand, counting down.
ATTGAAGATATTGTATTTGTATATAATTAGCCATCTTGAAAAGTCAACAGCTTTAATTCTGTACCTCCAGCATACATCCCAGAAACAGTAGAAATGGCTTGAAGAAAACCAATCACAATAAAAGGTAATTTGGGCATGGCCAGCATCTCATCAGTGGTTATCCCAGCATAGTATCTCCCATGGAGCAGAGTAAAGAAAGTCATTACATACCTAATCATCAAACCAAACTTACTGTAAGTAAGACCCCATAATAAGTTTCCTACTAACACATATATTGACAGGCTATTAAGTAAATTGCAGTCAAAATTCATGACATTTGGTAATATAGCAATGAAAAGACAACAGAATCATAGTTCAGAAGAAATTCACAGAAGTCCATAACTTTATTTTTTCATTACACAGTGGTGACCAACTCTTTAGATGGATGAAACTATCCTCACATTATGACCCTTAAACATGCCAGTGATTTCTCATAATCTAAACCAAGTCACATACAACAAGTAGTTCATTTAAACACAGATATATGAAATCAAGTGATTCATATGATTGCAGAACATACGCTACTGTTGAGTTGAGCTAGAAAGAATGGGTGATCCTTCATGGGGACAAGAGCAAGTTTCTGAAGCACTGGATTGCCAACTGCTAACACCAGAGTTACGGCAGACCAAGCAACAACTGTCCGCCTTTTATCGGTATTCAGATTCAACGGCGAATATGATTTAGCTAAAGCAGAAGGAACTAAATGCTGAAACCGAGTCTTGCTAGCATAGGAACTACTAGTATAATTAATGATAACGAGCCTCAATTCATTAACAGAGAGTTCCAAGGAGTGCAATGGCGGCCTATTAGGAAGCGAAACGGATACAATCCGCAAAGCAGCAGTACTGAATCCATTAATGGTTATGGTGGGGGAGTGGGCATAGGGTTTAGAAGTGGAAGCAGTGGTGAGCAGTTTCATGGGAAGAATACGCAGGAAATGAAAACCCTAATCGAAATTCAACATTTAGAAGGAGAATCAGAAAACCGTTGTAAGTCATGCCGTAGTCTAGAATATGAAATCAAAGTCAAATCAATGCAACTAGTTTAATATACTTAGGCGGCTACAAAATGTTAAACAAGTAGTAGTATCATTGCTGGTAAATTAAAACAGAGAGAGAGAGAGAGAGGTTCTTGCATTTTTCATTCTTTCTCTACTCTTCCACAACAATCCTAATACATCCAACACATGAACAGTAAGGAAGGAAGGAACCATTTTTAATTATTTGCACTAGCTCAGGTTACAGAGTATTAGAGTGTGACTGTATAAATCCGAACATGGAGACGTCGTGGTGGAGGAGGGGTCACACCAGTGCTTCGCTGTAGAGGAGTCGACGTGGTGTGGCGTAGCGGCGCAGCGGCGGAGGTCTCGACGGAGTTGTTGATGCGCCGTGCGGCGTCGCGGCGGAGGACGGAGGGCGATGCGGCGTCGCGGTGGAGGACGGAGGGCGATGCGGCGGCGGTGCGGCTTCGCGGCGGCCGCGGTGCAATGTCGCAGCTGAAGTGGTAGGGTTGAATGTGTGAAATTGAAGTTTTGAAGTGGAAGGGTTGAATGATTATTTTAAATGTAATGAGAAATAATTCAATTTAATGGAATATGTTATTTGAATTTTAATGAATTTTAATGGTTGTTATTGAAATATTATTAAATATTAATTAATTAATGTTGATTTTGTTGGTAGTGAAGTATTCACTATTTACTTTGAAACAACATGAATTTTCCCTTTCTTCTCATTAACCAACACTTTATGATCAAATGTTGTCTTGGATGTTTTAACATGCAGGATGAAGATCTAGAAGGATCTACAAGGTTCTGGAATTATCAATGTTGCAGTGAATGTTGCATAACATTGATAGCAACATGAGCAGTTACGGGTTCCAGAAGGATCTACAAGGATCTACAAGGGCCTACACGTTCCAGACTTATCCAGGACATTTTAGAACTGTCTAGATCAGGCGGTTGCATCAAGAAGCATGATGAATAAAGAAAGAGACGTGGGACAACATGAAGATCATGAAAGCAGTTACATAGAGAAGTTATTTTTGGATTGAAGACTTCTGCCTATAAATAGAGGCCGAATCTTTCAGTACCAAGTGTGGAGTAAACGAGTACACCTACTCTAGTGTTGATCCTGAGTTTAAAGGTGATAGGGCAGTTATTCCAACATTTATGCTATGCCTTGAAATAGAGTTTTTCATGCATAACTTGTGATCGAACTTATATCCATAGATAGTGAGATCATCGATATAGAGTGAGATCAATTTTGACGGTGTATTATGTTATACACTTAGCCAATTTAGATTTGATAGGTGATATCGAGTCTTATTTCCGTTGTGAACGATCATACTCTTCACACAACTTTTGTATCACTAATCTTTTATAGTGAACCTTTCGCCATAAGGCTAGCACAAGCTATTTATGATAGTTTGTGTAAAAAAGTATTCCCTTTTGCAATCGTGTGTTTAAGTCTTCCGCTGTACATGTTTTATATTCTGATTTTCCAGATTGTTGTAGTGTTTGCTTTAACATCCGTTACAACACTGCACATTATAACACACGCACACTTTCAATTGGCATCAGAGCCATAAACTTGATATACTAAGTTTAGATCCTGAGTTTTTAAGTGTGTATTTTGCTATGGAATATCCTGTTAACACCCCACTTAGGCCCCCTATACTAGATGGAAATAACTATGCCTATTGGAAACCTAAGATGCGCATGTACATCAAGTCTATTGATGAACGTGCTTGGAGAAGTGTTCTGACCGGTTGGGAATGGCCCAGAAATCAAGCAGATGATGATGGCGAGACAAGAGTCAAACGGGAGATTGAATGGACAAATGAGGAGACCACGACGACAAGCTACAATTCCAAAGCTCTCAATGCTATCTTTACCTCTGTTGATGTATCTATGTTCAAGATTATATCAACATGTACCACGGCTAAAGATGCATGGGAGAGGCTTCAAGAGCATTGCGAAGGAAGTGGAAGTGTTCGAAGGACCAAACTTCGAAAGCTTGGGACCAAGTTCGAGAATCTAAGAATGAAGGATGATGAGACAATCACGGCGTACAATGAGAGGCTGAGTGAGATTGTCAATGAATCACACACACTTGGTGATCCAATTTCCAATGTACGAGTTGTACACAAAATTTTGTGATCTGTTCCTAAACGGTTCGATGCAAAAATTTGTGCTATTGAAGAAGCCAAGGACACTGACACTTTAAGTTAGAATGAGCTTGTAAGTATTCTCAAGACATATGAGATGAACACAACTCAATCTGATAATACAAGTGAAGGAAAGAAGGTTGTTGTTTTCAAAGGTGAAACATCATCCAACACTGAAAATCAGCCCTTTGTGACCGAAGTTGAGTCTGATGAAGATGTTTTAGACCAATGTTACAACACTCCTGAGCACATTGCCCTCCTTACAAAGAAGTTCAATTCCTACCTGAAGAAGAAACTGAATAGATCCAGAGGAAATGTCCAACAGAGAACTCCTTTCAACAACACACCATCAGACCCAGAGAAAATGAAGGATCAGAATCAATCAAGGCAATTCAGAGGTAATAAATCAAGGTATGATCCTGATTTTAGAAAATCAGTTAGATGTGATGCATGTACTGGATTTGGACACTATGCAAATGAGTGTGCAAATACCAGGTTAAGACAAAAACTGAATTTTAATGTTACCTTTAGTGATGACTCAGATGATGATGAACCTGAAGGTTCTAAAGATGAGGAACTAGCTTTTTCTGCAAGAATTGATTATGATGATTCTTTAGATGATGATCTGGATGATCTAGACACTGATGATGTTTCCAATGTTATAACATCAGAAACAACATTTGTCAAAAATCATTCAGATTTGAACTGTTTTAATGGGTGTGTTGATGAGGCAGGTTCTAATGACATAAGGAATGATGATTCCAGTATAGACAAAGAGAATGACGATCTCAGAGAGACTGTGACAAAGTTAGAAGTCGTTCTAACAAGGAAGGATTTAGAAATTTCTAAGCTAAAGGAAGAATTGAAAAATTCTACCTTAAGTTTTAAGAAATACTCTAAAAGTTCTTCCATTGTAAGTGACTCCTTAACTACTGGACAGTCTAATAAACATGGTTTGGGCTATTATGGTGAGACTGCTTCTAAATTGGTGAATAATCCTGTAAAATTTGTTAAGGGAAAAACTGAACTTTTTTCCAAAACAAAAATACATGAGATTGAAAAACCTGTGAAGAAGTATGTGTGTCACTACTGTTCTGAAATTGGTCATATTCGTCCTTACTGTCAAAAGATGAAAAGGGATCTAGAAATTCAGAAAGTGTTGTCTGAAATATCCTCACATTCTAAGAAACACTGGTCAAAATCTGCTAAGAAAAAGAAAGAACATGTTACATGTAATGTTGTTCAAACTTCTCTGAAAGCATGTGTTCCTGATCTATGGTACTTTGATAGTGGTTGTTCTAGACACATGACTGGTCATGATAAATACTTGTCTGACTATTAACCTTGTAATGGTGGAATTGTTACATATGGTGGTGGATCAAAAGGTAAAATCATTGGAAAAGGGACCTTCTATGTTGAAGGTTTTCCTAAACTTAAGAATTTTTTGCATGTTGATGGTTTACTTGCTAATCTCCTAAGTATAAGTCAACTATGTGATGACAATTTGCATGTTAAATTTGATAAAGATTCATGCTATGTTCTAAACAAGGATAACAAGTGTCTAATGACTGGAAATAGGTCAGCAGATAATTGTTATCTAATTGGAACAAACAAAGTATGTCATTTGTCAAATTGTGATGAGAATATCCTATGGCATCAAAGACTTGGACATGCAAATTATAGATTCATGCAAAAATTGGTTAAGTCTGAAGCAGTGAGAGGTTTACAAAAACTGAAGATTGTTACACCCACTATATGTGGTTCATGCGAAAAAGGTAAGCAGGTAAGAATGTCGCATAAAATGTTATCACATTGCATGACACATCGTTGTTTTGAATTACTGCATATGGATCTTATGGGTCCTATGGAAACTGAAAGCATTGGTGGTAAGAAATATTCACTAGTTGTGGTAGATGATTACTCTAGGTTTACATGGATTGAGTTCTTAAGAGAGAAATCTGAAACATTTGATGTTTTTAAAATTCTTTACAAAAGATTTAAAACTGTTTTCAACTTGAAAGTAAGCAGGATTAGGTCTGATCATGGTAGAGAATTTGAAAATAACATGTTTTCAGAATTCTGTAATAAGAAAGGAATTGTCCAAGAGTTTTCTTCTCCTAAAACTCCACAACAAAATAGGATAGCTGAAAGGAAAAATAGAACTCTTCAAGAAATGGCAAGAGTAATGCTTACTTCAAAAAATCTTGCAAAGAAATTTTGGGCTGAAGCATTGAATACAGTATGTCATATTGCTAATAGAGTCTATTTTAGATTTGGAAGCAACAAAACCCCATATGAGATCTTGAACAATAAAAAACCGAATGTGAAATACTTTCATATTTTTGGTTGTGTGTGTTACATTCTGAATGATATAGATCAACTGCACAAGTTTGATTCTAAGAGTGATAAAGGTTTTTTCTTAGGTTATTCTAGAAATAGCAAAACCTATAGAGTCTATAACCTTAGAACTAACACTGTTCAAGAATCTGTGAATGTTGTTTTTGATGATGACAGGAATCTGATAGATGGAAATGACACTGAAGATGTGACTGAAGTTACTGATGTTCCAAAAGAATCACTGAAAACAGAGAATATTACACCAAATGTTACAGTATCTGGTTCAACACCACCTGTAGATTCAGTTGATACTTCACAGAACAATCAGTATACCCCAAAGAAGAATCCAGCTACTTGGATTACCAAAAGTCATCCTTCGAATCAGATTATTGGTGATGCTTCAGTTGGTGTTCAAACAAGATGAAGAGTAAGTGCAAATTGTATTGATATGGTAAGGTCTGTTTGCATGTCTTCAATATGTGTGAATGCTCAGTGTTACTATTCTGAAATTGAACCCAAAAATGTTACAGAAGCATTAAAAGATGAAAATTGGATTAATGCTATGCATGAGGAACTTAATCAGTTTGAGAGAAATGATGTTTGGTCATTAGTTCCAAGACCTGATAATGTCAATGTCATTGGAACTAAATGGATCTTTAAAAACAAAACTGATGAGTCTGGTAACATAATTAGGAACAAGGCTAGATTAGTTGCACAAGGTTACACTCAAGTTGAAGGTATTGATTTTGATGAAACATTTGCACCTGTTGCTAGGATAGAGTCCATTAGACTGTTACTAGCAATTGCATGTTACATCAACATTAATCTTCATCAAATGGATGTAAAAGCTGCATTTCTGAATGGCATATTAATTGAAGATGCATTTGTTGAACAACCTAAAGGTTTTGAAAACCCACAGTATCCTGATCATGTGTACAAACTAAAGAAAGCCTTGTATGGTCTCAAACAAGCTCCTAGAGCTTCGTATGGTAGACTTACTGACTTTCTGTTGCAATTTGGTTTCATAAGAGGAGAGGCTGATAGAACCTTGTTCATTAAAAATTCTAGAGAAGACTTGTTAATAGCTCAAATATATGTTGATGACATTGTTTTTGGCTCAACTTGTAATATTATGTTAAACAAGTTTGTTGAAGCAATGACAGCAACATTTGAGATGAGCATGGTAGGTGATTTGAATTACTTTTTAGGACTTCAAATCAAACAAACTGATAAAGGTATTTTCTTCTCTCAGAGTAAGTATGCAAAGAATTTAGTGAAAAGGTTTGGTTTAGAAAGCTCAAAAGTCATGAAAACTCCTATGGGATCTACACAAAAGTTGTGTAAAGACACTGTTGGTCAAGATGTTGATCCAACTTTGTATAGATCCATGTTAGGTGGTCTTCTGTACTTAACTTCAAGCAGGCCTGATATTATGTATAGTGTTTGTGTTTGTGCTAGGTACCAAGCTTGTCCCAAAGAGTCTCATTTGAATGCAGTTAAGAGAATCATAAAATATGTGGCTGGTACAACTGATCTTGGTATATGGTATACCAAAGACACAAGCAGTGCACTTGTTGGATATAGTGATACTGATTGGGCTGGAGATATTGATGATAGGAAAAGCACGAGTGGTGGTTGCTTTTACATGGGTAACAATTTGATTTCATGGCATAGTAGAAAACAGAATTGTGTATCACAATCTACTGCAGAGTCTGAGTACATTGCAGCAGGAAGTTGCTGTACACAACTTCTTTGGTTGAGTAAAATGTTTAGTGATTATGGTTTAGAGAGTGACACTTTAACTGTATTTTGTGATAACACTAGTGCTATCAACATTTCGAAAAATCCAGTTCAACACTCACTTACTAAACACATAAGTATTAGACATCATTTAATAAGGGATCTAGTAGAGAAGAATATTGTGAAGTTAGAATACATACCCACTGAAAATCAATTTGCTGATGTGTTTACTAAAGCATTAGACCATGAGAGATTCTCATTCTTGAGGTAATCTCTTGGTATGTGCACAATCTGAGTGACTGAGAAGCGGATGTTGTTATGTTTGTTAAAACATCTATAACAACATCAGGGTATTTGCATGTTCTAATTAAAGCCTGTTCTTGTATATTGATTCTTAATTCCTTTGTAAAATAAATCTGGACTAAGTATGTTTGTTGTGTAAAAATAAAGAGGAATCACTCTTCTCAAACGCATAATAAGTTTTTGAAAAAAGCACATCAAGATGTAACTAATTCACTGAGTAACTATGGAGCATGGAGTTCGCTACTACGATGTCTTCTTTTCAAAAGGTGATTAGTAAAACATCAATATGTCACAAATCCATTGAGTAATTATGGGGCATGGAGTTCGCTGCTATGATGCACTCTCTTGAAAAGATGGATCAATGTGAATAAAAAGGGCTAAAAAGTGTTTGATAAAAAGTGCGACATTGGATATTAAAACTGATGTTGAAGTGTGTGTTCCAATTTTGAATACAACATCATATGCAGTTCGTATTTATTTTTCTAAGTTAAATTTTGGACCGATTTTTCAGGAATTTGTTTTTAATTTCCACATGCATAAACCCACGTTTTTCAATTTATTCAAGTAGTGCATAATTTAGTGTGTTTAATTAATTAAATTTCGGATTTTTTAATCATGAAATAACCCACGATCTCTTATGGGGGAGTGGGTGGTTTCAACTTCTTAAAAATTCCAGAATATTCATTTTCATGGGTAATTAAAATAACTTCCATACTTTCTTCTATATATATCCTTCATGTCTTATGTTTAATTCTCAGTGTTCAGCATATGAGTGAAAATTCAGATTTTTCGTATAAGTGTTGAAAGTTGTGTGGTCACATCTTAGGGTTTTAGTGTTATTTCTTTTAAATTTTTTTTTTGCTTAATTTTACTATCTACTTAATGGCTGGAAATCAAAAGAAGACCTCTCACAGTTCAAAATCTCGCTCAAACCCTTCAACTCCTCCACATTCAAATCTGAACCTTCTTGCAGAAATGGCCTCAAGCTAAAACCCGAATGCTGCATCTGTTGCTCCATCATCGAGCACAACACCTCCTACTACTCTAACACATGTTCAAGCTTTTCCCGTAAACATCTATATCCCAAATGAGGCCACTGTCGATCAGCTTGAGACGATCGCACGCGGCATTGCACAAAGCCTTCAAGAAAGCCCTGTGGTTCCCAAACTAACCATTGGCTCTATTGAAGTAGATGTTGCATCCTACTTGAACCAAACTCAAAACCCTTCTCCTACTGTTCATGTCGAAGGCTCTTCTTCGACTGTGCAATCAGAAAATCCTAAATCCTCTAGCCAAGCCAAAAGCCCTACTACTAATGTTTCAAAGAGTGTTGAAACAGGTGATCAAGCTACGAAGGAGACCCCCATTGTCAAGGAAACTGTTGCTGAAGAAACTAGGGAGAAAAACCCTAATGCTGAGGTCCCTAATGTTGAAATGTCAGAGGAGGACAAAGAAGAATCACCCAAAACTGATTCTTCAATGTCTGAGGATTCTGAGCCTGCTCCAATAGCCAAAGCTGTGAAGAAAAAGGGTGGCAAGAGGAAAAGGAGCCCTGTTCAATCAAGGAGGAGATCGGGTAGAGCAAAGAAAAGGGTAAACTACTCTGAAACCGCAAGGAAGAAGAAGAATGATGAAGGAGATGTTGCTACTCGACCTATTCGAGTGTTTTCAGAATCTGAAAAAGAGTCAAGCTCCAAAGACTCATCTGAAAAAGATACTGATCAATCTGAAAGCCAGGAGAAAGAAGAGACCGATGAGAGTGATGTACCTATTTTTGAACTGAGGAGGAGAGCAAGAGTTGAGATGAGGACTAAGAGAAAGTTTGAGTATGCTACTGGTGGTGCTGGAACAAGTGCAGCAGCACCAGAACCTGAAGCTGATGACAACAGTTCTGAAAGTAGCTCAGACAGAACCAAAACTGATTCTGATCAAGGTAATGCATCTGAACATTCTGTTGAGCATGTTAGTTCTGATAATGATGATGATGAATCTTTAGACCAAAAGTTGGAAAGGTTGAGGAAAAGAAATCTGTTAATTGAAAGAAAAATTAACATTGATGAGTTTGAATCCAAGGGTCTAGTTAGATTTTTAGAAGAAAGAAGTTTGATGCATGCTGTTACTTTTGCTGATGCATTTGTTACTGATTGGGTGTATGAGTTTTATGCTTGTCTGAGAAAGAACCAGGCTAGAAGGAATTCTAGGTGGTATGGTGCTGTAAGGTTTAGAGATAGGAGTGTTCCTTTTACTCCTAAGTTGATTAATTAGTTTCTGCGTGTTGAGGATGTTGAGGAAGAAGATGTTCCTCATATGGATGAGATCATTACTGTTCTGACTGGGGGAAGAGTTAACAAATGGAAGAAGAATATGTTGGCTACATCATTGACCTCTCTGTATTCAGTATTACACAAGCTGGTGGTGTATAACTGGATACCCTCTACAAACTCCACAAAGGTGACCAGGGATCAAGCTGTACTGATGTACAGAATTGGTGTGATGAAATTTTTTAACCTGGGCCTGGTTATTTTTCATCACATGATGAAGTTTGCTGGGAAGATCTCTGAGAAAGGCAACCTGCCTTACCCTGTGCTGATTTATAGATATTTGAGGAGTCACAACTTTGTTCACAAAAGGAATGAGTTGTTGAGGGGGAGAGTCCATCTGATGGGTATATCTCATTATTTACTATCTGGAAATAGAGTGTTAGACTTACCACTGCAGGATAATGCTGAAGAAGAAGATGCAGAACCACACCAACCTGTTCCTGACCCTGCTCCTGCACAAGATGCTGCACAGAATACTGGGAACATACCTAGCAACATTCCAGCTCCCACAACCTATTCTCTGAATATCTCACCTGAGTTTATTCAAACTCAACTAAAGCACTTGCAGGACTCAATTGATGAACTTCAATTCCTGAAGAACTACTGGGAGAACCTCCTTTCTGCCACAACAGGGGGAGTACCAGCTGCTGCTGCTGCCAGGGGAGTTGATATTCATGAAGTGAATGCTGATGAGCCTGTTGCTGCTGAGGTTGCTGAGGAAGGTGGTGAAACTGGACCTGATGAGACTGGAGGAGGTGCAGATGCTGCTGCAGATGTTGTTGCAAACTTTGCAACATTTGATATCCAGGAGGAAGATGAACTATATGGTGATCTGCCTGACATCTCAGCCAAGGTTTGAAGATATCTTAGAGACTGGAGGAAGCACAATTTATGGGGGAGCTTAGTGCAAGATGCTTGAAGCTGCAGCTGTATATTTTATACAGTGATATCAAGTTCCTCTTTTGTGATTGCCTCTAAGTACTCTTGGTTGTTTTATGTTTTTAATTATTGTTGCTCTGATAGGATGTTTTTTTTTTAATTTCTGAAAAGACAATATTATATTAGTTGTTAGGTTATTATATTAATTGTTAGGATTTATTTCAGTTAATTTTATTTTGAAGTTGTAATTTGAATGGGTAAACATTATGTTACTCATTCTGTTGATTTTTTATGAGCATATATGATGATGTTCATTCTGTTTTGGTGAAATTAACTTAGTGTTATGTCATCTTGTTTTTGGTGGTTCAACTTACAGTTGATCATCTTGTTTTTTGGCTGTTTTGCTACACAAGGGTGAAAAGATAAGTGTACAATACGATGTTGATCTCTATTGTACATACATCACTGACTTGTATATTGAAAAAATATATACATCAGGTGTGTTGTAGCAGAAAGGTCAAATTGGGGGAGATTGTTGATGTTGTTGGTAGTGAAGTATTCACTATTTAGTTTGAAACAACATGAATTTGCCCTTTCTTCTCATTAACCAACACTTTATGATCAAATGTTGTCTTAGATGTTTTAACATGCAGGATGAAGATCTAGAAGGATCTACAAGGTTCTGGAATTATCAATGTTGCAGTGAATGTTGCATAACATTGGTAGCAACATGAGCAGTTACGGGTTCCAGAAGGATCTACAAGGATCTACAAGGGCCTACACGTTCCAGACTTATCCAGGACGTTTTAGAACTGTCTAGATCAGACGGTTGCATCAAGAAGCATGATGAATAAAGAAAGAGACGTGGGACAACATGAAGATCATGAAAGCGGTTACATAGAGAAGTTATTTTTGGATTGAAGACTTCTGCCTATAAATAGAGGCCGAATCTTTCAGTACCAAGTGTGGAGTAAACTAGTACACCTACTCTAGTGTTGATCCTGAGTTTAAAGGTGATATGGCAGTTATTCCAACATTTATGTTATGCCTTGAAATAGAGTTTTTCATGCATAGCTTGTGATCAAACTTATATCCATAGATAGTGAGATCATCGATATAGAGTGAGATCAATTTTGACGGTGTATTATGTTATACACTTAGCCAATTTAGATTTGATAGGTGATATCGAGTCTTGTTTCCGTTGTGAACGATCATACTCTTCACACAACTTTTGTATCACTAATCTTTTATAGTGAACCTTTCGCCATAAGGCTAGCACAAGCTATTTATGATAGTTTGTGTTAAAAAGTATTCCCTTTTGCAATCGTGTGTTTAAGTCTTCCGCTGTACATGTTTTATATTCTGATTTTCCAGATTGTTGTAGTGTTTGTTTTAACATCCGTTACAACATCTGCACATTATAACACACGCACACTTTCAATTAATATTCTAAATTATTTTAAGGTAAAAAGAGTATTTTTGTAATTTTATATTTATTAATTTAATTTATTAGTAGGGCGATGCAGTGCGATTGCAATATGCAGAGTGCAAACGCGTTAATGGAGAGTGCAATCCATTAAAAAAAATATTATACGTTGGATCTTCGATCTAATGGTAATAAGAGGGTTTACTGACGTCAGGAAGGGCGAAAGCCGTACTGACCGTAGAAGAACCCTTCTTATTATTATATTTTTTTTATCTTTCTTACTTCTGTGGATCAAATGTTGTGCAACAATGATTGGGAGGCTAATGTTATTGATTGTGGTTTTTTGTATATAATCTGAGATGATGTAAATTACTGACTGTAAATTCTTAGATAAAAAAATATAGCTTACACCAATAACTATACATGATTTTCGTGCAAAACAAGGGTGGATACGGTACTAGTTTATTATATAACTGCTATATGAATCATACATTTTATATAGCCAAACCCCTCCTTGTCTATGTGGCATGGCTTGGATGCCTTCTTTTCAAGAATGGCCCTCTCTCATTCGATCATTTATTACAAAATGATCTCATCCACTCTTTTTTTCCCTCTTGATCGTGTGCGTCCATTGATCATAGATTTTATCTATAAAATCTTTCAACCTTTTATCGCTTTTTCATTTCTATCATCACATTTGTTCTTCTTTTGTCTCATTGTTTCGTCTCCTTGTCTTGAGATGGTGGGAAGTATCTTCTTGCAGTTGATCATGGAGTCTTCCGCTCGCTTCGAATGATCGTGTGTAATATTATTTTAGATTAGTTTGATCGTCCCCCTTTTTTATTTCCCTTTATGTCCACTACTTTGTCTTCTATGTAAGTTGATCGGTTGATCGTTCCGAATTGTTTGATGGATTGAATCCTTCTTATGTAATATATTGGTGTACGAAAATTCTTATGAAATCTTTTCTCATGTAATATTAGTGTATGAAAATTCTTATGTAATATTAGTGTACGAAAATTTATTGGAATGTATCATGTTTTTCCCATTGTGGATGTAATTTTTTTTCCATTGCAGTTGTCTTAAAAAAAATGTTATTCGAATCAACTTAATAATTTTTTCGTTTTCGTCCTTTAATTTGTAATCACGAGTTCGCAGGCAACATGCAAATTTTTTAGTATATTGTTCTTTGAACATGTTTTGCACCTTCGTGATCTTTAACCAAGATTAGGCTAACTTTCAAACTAACAATTCCTAATTTTCCTAATACATGGTTAATTTTTTGGTAAGAATCTTTGGAATTTTGTCTAAATAATAATTCCTAAATTATATTTCAATTTGATTTGCACTTATGCTTTCTTAGGATTAATCCAGGTTTGATTGTTTCGTACTTGGTAATTCTTCTATGTTCCTTTTTTTTTTCTTGGGAAAATTCTATTGGGCATTCTGGCTAATTTTTTTAATTAATGTGCAGTTTTTTAATTAGTTGATGAGTCTTCTGGATCCCTTATTTTTTAAAAAAAAAAATCATATTAAGCGATCTGTATAAATATTTTTAATCTAACATCTCCTATTTTCCTAATAAATTCAATTTTTAAGTGGTATTTTTTGATATTTTTACCGAAATATCTAGATTAAATTCGCATATAATTTCTTTTCTGATATCATAAGGCTAATTTTTGTGATAACTATATGATTTTATTTTATTTGTACACGTTTTTTTTTTTGTTTTTTTGCTTGAATAAAATTGAAGTTGCCTATATTATGGGTGTAATCAATTTAGAGATATTGATATTCCATATTCAGATATAATATTTTTTGGTTCCTGAACCAAGATTTCAAAATATTTAATTTTTTTCTTTATATTTGCTAAGTTTGACTTGATATTTTTAATCCTAATTTAATTGTGTGGAGGTTACATTCTTTTGACCACAGTTAGGTATATCAATTGGTTCTATCTATTTGTTTACCATGATCCAAAATTTAGGTGATTTCCTAATTGGAATTTTTGTAATTGATTGCTCCCTTATTTTATGTTCTAATATTTTTAAATTAGGATTTGAAAAATTAAAGAGTGGGTTAAATTTGCAATTAGTTGCCAGTCACAATTAGTGCACTTCCCTAACTCTCCTTCCTTCTCTTTCGCCTGGTATAAAAATAGATTCCAAGGATAGTTTATATTTTGATATCATAATGGTAACTTTTGAGATAAATTTAGGAATTTATTATATTTGTTCTTAGTATATGTATTCATGAATAATATTGAAGTAGCCGTCTTTTATTGGTGTGATCAACTTAGAGATTCTGATATTCCATGGTTAGATTTAATCTTTTTTGGTTAGTGAACATAAGATTTCAAAATATTTAAATTTTTATTTTTTTATATATTTTATCTAAGTTTGACTTGATATTTTTTACTTTCGTCCGGTATAATAATGTAGTGAGAGATCGTGGGATAAACCGTGTAACTATCTTAATCATTATTTGTAATTTGTGGAATTTGAGCATATAATTTGAATGTAATATTATTTAATTTATTAATACATACCTTATACTAAATCTTCCTATATTATAGTATATTCAATTAATTAATCCTATTTACACAGTTAATAAAAAAATGTATATTTTTTATTCACATTATTTAAAATATTTGAAGTTTAAAATAAATTAAATCATTAAATTAGGTCCGCTAATTAACTCTACTAATTTATTAATTCGTAAAAGTTACTTATAATTACACTCCATTCACAAGTTTTTCATTAATGTATTTTCTATATATACGAATCCTTAAAAATTGACTTACCATGATTTTTGTTTCTATATTAAAAAATATTATTTTGCGTAAGCATAATTTATATAGTTAATTGAATGATTCTCATTTTTTATGGAAAGTCAAACTTTTGTATCACTATTAATATGTTTCTAAATAATTCAATCTTAATTTATTAATAACAAGTTCACCAATAATTTAGTTCCAAAAGGTTACTTAATATTTAAATTTTCTAAAAATAAATGACCAAAAAACAATATTTTAGATGACTTAAAAAAGAGGGTGTGCGACCATTATCAAACTTATTGATAATGGATTGTTGAATAATTATTGTTATTAATTAATAGGACCATTATTAGACATATTAGCAGCCTTCCATCTTGCACGTTAATCTCTATGTCATAATTGTCCACATTTTGAATTGTTCTCCTCATTACCGTATGTTTGAGTTTTAACTCTATAACTTTTAACCGGACTTAATAAAAAAATGTTATTGGTCCAATATCAAACTTATTATTAATGGAATTTCTAATGAAATTTTAAAGAATTTCAATTTAATGTTCGTATTATATGCATGCTTTCAATGAAATTGTTATTAACGAGGATGGAATTTATTAATAGTGGATTGGTGAATAATTATCGATATTGTATGCTTATTGTTTATGGAATTTCTATTGAAATTTAAAAAAAAAAATCAATTTAGTGTTCATACTGTATACATGATTTTGATGCATTTGTTTGAGTCCTCTCGATTTAAAACCCGAGATGATGTTGCATGGTCATTATTATTTATTTGTCCAATATCTTTTCATATTTTCAATTTATTAAAATGAGTGATATTGGTGTATTAATTTGTGCATTTATTGGATGATTCTTTTTAAAGGAATAGAGAAAACAAAGTTAGGGGACCAAACTCAACAAATAGTTGATCACAAAACTACATTTCAGGCATTTATTTTGCGGATTGAATCTTCTGTTACACCATTAGATTACTGATATGTGTTACATAGTGAATATAAACTAACTTAACCAATATACTTATGGTTAGAGAAAATTCCAATCTTCACTCAATCAAATCTTTTCAATTCTTCTCCTTTGCAAATAAGAGTATGTATAGAGTGAAATTGGTTCATACATTAATCATTAAAGGGTATTAGTTATTTTCATTAAAAAAATATTAGTTGTTTTCATTGAAGGGTATTAGTTGTTTTCATTGAAGAGTCTTAGTTTGTTTTTACTGAACAACTAAGACTATCCAGTGTAAATAAGTAATACTCTTCAGTGAAAACAACCAATGCTCAATGAAAATAACTAATACCCTTCAATGATTCATATATGAATCGATTTCACTCTGTACTTTGTCTACAAATAAATATTATGTTATGTTTGGATTATCCTAACAACTACTTTTTTTTTTATAGACGTGCACCTAAAATTGACCCTTTTTTTTAATCTTTCTTTTCTTAAATATATTGGTTATAAGAGAATTTTTTATTTATTTTAGAACTCTATCTAAATAGTGTTTGTAAAAGTAGGACACTATATTTAGGGGCTTGCAAAATTTAGATGATACCTTTACGAATTTGCAAAATTAGGACAATATCTTTACAAACTTGCAAAACAAGAACATTATCTTTTAATTTTAGCCAATTTAGGCCAAATTTTAAAATATACGGTCAACCGGGCATATCATAGTCTAGCTTTATTTGACCCACATTTTATAAAATTTGGCCTAAATTTGCCAAACATAAAAAATAGTGGCCTTATTTTGCAAGATTGTAAAGATAGTGTTCTAATTTTATAAGTCCATAAAGATAGTTTCCTAAATTTGTAATTCCAAAAAGATAGGATCCTAATTTTGCAAACACCCATAAAATAATATCTTAAAAAAAAATTCTTGCATATATGTGTTAATTTACTTACAAATTATAAGGTATGACTTACTGTATACATATCAATTCGTAGTTCAGATTATATTTGTAATAGATTAGAAACATAATCAACATCATTGTGGTATTACATATTTTAATCATAAAATATTACTATTGAGAGTGTGTTTTAAATTAAATTATTTCATATATGAACCATTTTATAATTATTTTTAGATACACTTTACTTTTAACCAATTAACGTTCTTTAACTAAACAATTAATATTTTTTGTTACCATTGACTAAATTGGTTATAAGGGAAAAATTATTATTTTAGGCACTACCTTAGGATTGTTGTAAAATTATCTTTACGGGCTTGCAAAATTGAGACAATACCTTTACAAACTTGCAGAATTAGGATCTTTACAAACTTTTAAAACTAGGATACTATCTTTTAATTTTGGCCAATTAGTGTAAATTTTATAAAATACGACCAACTAGGCATATCATAATTAAGCTTTATTTGATCCACATTTAATAAAATTTGGCCTAAATTCATTTAACCGGAAGATGTAGTCATAAATATCATCTACATTTATGTAGATAATGAACTTGAAGGTAATTTTTACATATTTAAAAAAAAAACGAGTGGTACTATAATGTCTAATAGATTAATTATTTATGATTTTGATTCTACAAGGAAACAACATTTAGAGATTGAGTCAACTCTCTCAACTCTTCTCCGAAGCGATTATCATAAGATTATATTTTTTGAAAAAGTTCCAAACTTTTTCCCTTTAGAATTGACTTTATTTTTTTGGTTTTCCAATTTTGCTTTTCTTAAATATATTGGTTATAAGGGAAAATTTGTTATTTTAGGACACTACCTAATGAGTGTTTGTAAAATTATGACAATATCTTTACGATTTTTTCTTAATTGGCCAATTTAGACCAAATTTTATAAAATGCGATTATCTGGGCATATCATAATCTGGCGTTATTTGACCCATATTTTATAAAATTAGGCATAAATTTGCCCAACAAAAAAAAGATAGTGTCCTTATTTTACAAGATTGTAAATATATTGTTCTAATTATATAAGTCCATAAAGATAGTTTCCTAAATTTGTAAGCCCAAAAATTCAGTGTCCTAATTTTACAAACACCAATAAGACAATGTCCTATAAAAAATATTTTTTCTTGCGTATATGAAATAATTTAGTGAAAAATTATAAGGTATTACTTATTGTATACATACTAATTCACAGTTTAGACAATGTTGGTGATAGATTAGAAATATAATTAACCTTATTGTGGTATTACATATTATAATCATAAAATATTACTATTGAGAGTATGTTTTAGAATTAAATTATTTCATATATGAACCACTTTGTAATTATTTTTAGATACACTATACTTTAAAAAATTAATGTTCTTTAAATAAAAAATTAACACTCTTCGTTACCATTAACTAAATTGGTTATTAATGTTAGTAATATTATGATACTATCTTTACGGTCTTGCAAAATTGAGACTATTATGAACTTGCAAAATTAAGATATTATCTTTACAAATAAGAAAAACTAGGACACTATCTTTTAATTTTGGCCAATTAAGGTAAAAAAATTATAAAATATGGGCAGTTGGGCATATCATAATCGGGCTTTATTTGACCCACATTTTATAAAATTTGGCCTAAGTTTGACCAACATAAAAGATGTTGTCCTTATTTTGCAAATTTGTTAAGATTGCGTTCTAATTTTATAAGCTCATAAAGATATTTTTCTATATTTGTAAGCACGAAAAGATGGTGTCCTAATTTTACAAACACCCATAAGATAATGTTCTAAAAAATAATTTTTTCTTGCCTATATGATTTAATTTCGAGATTAATTATAAGGTATGACTTATTGTATACATGTCAATTTGTAGTTCAGACAATATTGGTGTTTGGTTAGAAACACTTTACTTTAACCAATTAATGTTCTTATATAAACAATTAATATTCTTTGTTACCGTTAACTAAATTGGTTATAAGAAAAAAATTATTATTTTAGAACACTATCTTATGGGTATTTATAAAATTAGGATGTTGTCTTTACGAACTTGCAACATTGAGGCAATATTTTTACGAACTTGCAATATGGGACAGTATCTTTAGAAACTTTCAAAGCTGGAACCCTATCGTGTAACTTTGGCTAATTTAAGCCAAATTTTATAAAATATAATTACGTAGATAATTAACTTGAAGATAACTTTCACATATTAAAAAGTTTATTTAGAAAAAATGAATGGTACTATAATGTCTAATAGATCAATTAATTATGGTTTTGATTATACAAGAAAACAAAAACTAGAGATTGAGTCAACTATCACAACCCTTCTCTGAAGCAATTATCATAAGAATATTTTTTTTTTATAAAATTTTCTTACTTTTCTCCATTAAAATTGACCTTATTTTTTATTTTCTCAATTTTACTTTTCTTAAATATATTGGTTTTAAGAGAAAAAAATATTATTTTAGGACACTACCTTATAGGTGTTTGTAAAATTAGGACACTGTCTTTATAAGCTTGCAAAAGTGAGACAATGTCTTTATGAACTTGCAAAATTAGGACATTATTTTTACAAACTTGCAATACCAGGACACTATCTTTCAATTTTGGCCAATTAAGGCAAAAAAAAAAAATTGTAAAATGACCAGCTGGGCATATAATAATCGACCTTTATTTGACCCACGTTTTATAAAATTTGAACTAAAGTTGCTCAATATAAAAGATAATGTTCTTATTTTTCAAGATTGTTAAGATCGTATTTTAATTTTATAAGCTCATAAAGATATTTTCCTATATTTGTAAGCCTGAAAAGATAGTGTTTAATTTTGCAAACACCCGTAAGATAATGTCCTAAAAATAATTTTAGGACACTATCATTATGGACTTGCAAAATTGAGACAATATCTTAACGAACTTGCAAAATTGGGACAATAATCTTTACAAATTTGCAAAACTGGGGCACTATCTTTTAATTTTGTCTAATTTAGGCCAAATAGGGCATATCATAATCAGACTTTATTTGACACACATTCTATAAAATATTGCCTAAATTTCATTTAAGCGGAAGATGTGGTCATAAATCACAACTTCTACAATTACATAGATAATTATCTTGGAGATAGTTTTCACATATTAAAGAGTTTATTTTAAAAAATGAATGGTATAATATCTAATGGATTAATTAACTAGGTGTGTGCAGGATATAATAAGTTCACTACTTGAAATTATAGTATTGAGACATTGGATGCTAATAGGATGTAACATCTACAATTTTGATAGAATATAATTTCTCCAGATACTTAATTCCTCGATACACATCATCGTTCATGGCCTCCTCTGTGGAATCTAGAAAATCACTGTGAATGCCGCGAACATGGTAAGCACAGTGGAGGTAGACATCCGACTAAAAATGGGAACACTATTCGTTCTAATATCAAATGCTTCATACACAGCACATAGATAACTCAACTTCATAGATGAACGTTGTTTATATGGAGGTTTTTATAAATTTGTGATATTATGTTGGATTTGAACGCCTGTTTTAAATAAAATAATTATATTTTTTATTTATAAATTGTGCATATGTTGTGTATAATTAAGTTGGTGTATTTTATACTCTTATTATTTTTTTTAAAATGTATTTTTCCATAACTTATTGAAATCTTTGATTTTGGTCCCAACTATTTTGATTAATCATTTTTCTTTTCACGTTTTCTAGCTTTTGTCCAATTGCTATCCCATTTATTTTCTAGGAAATATATAAATGATGATCTTTGTTTTTCTATCATGTGATTATGTTATTTTTGTTGCAAATCTCTATATATATTTACACATGGTTGATCAATTGTCCAAAATTTGTGTACTCAAATTTAGTTGTCTTTCATGCACTGTTGAATTATCATTTACCATGAGATGACCTTAAGTATGATATCCGATCTATTGTCATTGTATTGCATTCAATGTCGTTACACGTGTATATATTTCAGAGTTTGGTCCTGTAATTTTTAAAATGTTTGAAATAATTGAATTGTCCATGTGTGTGTTATCAAGTAAGGGGATGTGTGCTTAATGAAATAATTAGATTTTTATTGAGGAATTATGCATCTGTTGTGGAAAATTAATTATAAAATAAAACAACCACGTTTTCATGGATATATTTTTATTTTATTATTGAAAAAAAAAATTCTAACAATATTTCTTGATGCCCGCAAAATTCGCGGGGTTTAACGCTAGTAATGTATATTGCAAAGATGTCAAAAATTAAACTAACATGTGTAGCTTAATTGAACATAAAATTGATGAATTTAAATTAGTATAATTCGAATTAAGGTATTTATGTTCATAAATACAATACTTTAGTTGCGTAAATAGATGAAATTTAATCAGTAAATTGATTTAGTCTTCCATTCCTAAAGTTTCATCTAATTCGAAAGAATATGACTTAATTCATCCCATAAAAATGAGTCAACTTTTCCTAATATAATTAGTTTATATTTAATTATTAAAAAAAGGATGTATTTAGACAAAATATAAGTTAAGGCTAATTAAAACACATGTTTTTATAAAGAGTCAAATTATCACAATATAAGTAATATATATTCCATCACATACTTAGAAATAATATATCTTACACATATATAAAATCGATTTTCTTTTGATACATGGTATATGCATATAAATTGAAATAAAAAAACTATTAATAGATTATGTTCACAATTAATACTTTACACCGTAAACAACTAATACCCTTTATTGATTAGTGTATAAATCATTATGATTTTATAATTGATTTCATATTTAACCAAATGAATGAAATAGTCGAATAAATTACAGTACTATCATTTATTTCGAAAATAATATTATACTAACTAATAAAATTTTAATTGTTGCTATAAAATAATATAGTAACACTATTTTCGAGAATCTCTATATTATATCCAAATATTTTAGTTGTTAGTAGTGAAAGTATTAATAATTTCAAATCATTGAAATTTAAAAATGATGTATAAATATACATTTTTTGACTAAATTAATAATCTTTTTGTTAATAATATAGAAAGATTGACTAAACATGTTTATTATATAAACAGTGATATCCACATATTTTATTTTTTATTATTGAAATTATAACCATTTTCATATCATTGGAATTATTTACGGATATATAAATATACATTTTTTTTAATACATTAATGATCTTTTTTGTTATTAATATAGAAAGATTGACTTATCATCCACTACAAAAAAAACATTGTTTTGCGACGGAATTTGCGACGAAAAATCCGTCGCAAAGAGTGTTTTGCGACGGATTCTGCGACGGACACGTATCCGTCCCTAAAACAGCCGTAGCTAATTTTTGCGACGGATTTTGCTCTCCGTCGCAAATTAACGACAGACAAATCCGTCGCAAATTTGGTGGGTCAGACCCGGCCGGGTCGCACAAAATTTGCGACGGACAGTAGTTCGTCGTAAATCTTACGGGTTAGACCCGTTCGGGTCAACAACATTTACGACGGCCACATTCCGTCGCAAATGTTTATATATATTTTTTTTATTTTTTTCTGTTATAATTTGCGACGGATTGTTTTCCGTCGCAAAATTCAATATTTGCGACGGATTTCGGCCGTGGCAAATTACCGAGCCTATACAAAAAAAAAGTGGCTCGCGTGGTTCGAGCCCTGGCACCCGGGGCGGGCGGGGCGGGCACGGACCACTAGGCCACCCGGCCCATTCCTTATTATATGCGGCCCACCTTCTATATTAGTCTTATTAGGCCTTGAACAATTAATCCATTTTTGTGTTCAAGGGGAATCGAACACGGGACCTCTTGTGCAAGAGGAGGGGGCGCGCGCCACTAGGGCACAAGCTACTTTCGTTTATTTTTATGCAATTAATTGTATATGTATTCAAATTAAGTCTTTTTTTTTTATAATTCACCAAATTAATTTCTTTTCGTATCTAAGTTGTTTATTAAAATATTTTGCCCAACTATTTTTTTTATTTTGTAAAATTATTTATTTCGACAATGCATAATTTTATAATTCGTTCATTTGTACGCAATTAATAGTATATGTATCCAAATTGACTCATTTTTTTTCTATAATTCACCAAATTAATTCATTTTTGTTTCTCACTTGTTTGTATAAATGTTGTGGCCATTTAATTTTTATTAGTTTGGTAAAATTATTTATTTCGACTCCCGCTTAAAATTATAATTCGTTCATTTGTACGCAATTAATTGTATATGTATCCAAATTGACTCATTTTTTTTTCTATAATTCACCAAATTAATTCATTTTTGTTTCTCACTTGTTTTTATAAATGTTGTGGCCATTTAATTTATATTAGTTTGGTAAAATTATTTATTTCGACTCCCGCTTAAAATTATAATTCATTCATTTGTATGCAATTAATTGTATATGTATCCAATTGACTCGTTTTTTTCCATAATTCACCAAATTAATTCATTTTCGTTTCTAACTTGTTTTTATAAATATTGGGGCCATTTAATTTTTATTATTTCTGTAAACTTATTTATTTCAACTCCCGTTTAAATTTATAATTCGTTCATTTGTACACAATTAATTGTATATGTATCCAAATTGACTAATTTTTTTTTTCAAAATTCACCAAATTAATTCATTTTCGTTTCTCACTTATTTTTATATATGTTGTGACCATTTAAATGAAACTCACGAGGTATATAAATGAATAATAGAACAACATGATCTAAGATCATGTATATGTTTGCTACAAGTAATTAATTAATTAACACTGAATCTAAGCATTCCCGGTCACTAGGTTTCCGCCATTATTACAGAGATAATGAGGGATAATCTAGAGGAGAACGCAATGAAGTTCAAACTCGTCTCGTCGCAGCGGAAGCAGTACTACTTGGATGAGTTTCGGGTATATATATGCAAATATTTTTAAACCAACTTATTTCCATATATATACCCGAAACTCATCCAAGTAGTACTGCTTCTGCTGCGACGAGACGAGTTTGAACTTCATTGCGTTCTCCTCTAGATTATCCCTCATTATCTCTGTAATAATGTCGGAAACCTTGTGACCGGGAATGATGCTACAAAAATTGTTCAAAACACATAAATAAATTGTTCAAACTGACTCTCTCTTCTCTCTCTCTCTCTCTCTCTCTCTCTCTTCATGATCTTCTGAATGATGGTTCACTGTTCCAGTGATCTACCAAACCATCCCATATCGATCGTCCGTCTGGTGCTCGACCCAACTCCACCCGATCCCCACGCTCCCACCGCTTCTTCAGGCCGTAGATAATATTTTTGTACCGTTCTTGCGATTTCGCACAGAACAATTGGTACATAATACTATCGTTGGCAGGGTCCCAAACGCACCGCCTCTGCAAATAAATTAAAAATAGAATATTAACGAATAAATTAAAAAATTAAAAGTTAAATTAAAATCATAATAAATAAATTTTTTATACCTTGAAGTCATCAAAGTACTCCATCCTCTTTTGCTCGGACACTTGACTCCACGAGTGGACACCATACTCAAACTGTCTCATCCTAATGATTTGTGAGACGATTGAGCTAGTCTCATGGGCTGGAAGCAGTCTGTGACAACAAAATTAAAAAATCAAGTTAATTATATTAATATATATAATTAAAAGTATACATAATTCATTAAAAAATACTTACTTGTTGTAACGCACCAAATCCGAAACACATAAATATCTCACTTGTGACTAAAATTCGAACTATAAAATTTTTGATATAAAAAGGGATGATAAAATGAGAGATGAGTTTTATGCAGCGGAAGAAATGAGTGTAATATTTAAATAAGTATCTTAGACATATATATATAAATATATATATATATATGAATATAAAGCTTAGTATTTAACAGTAACATTTTACTTAAGTGGGGAACTCCGTGTCGTCTCTATTACTGTCCTTGCTCCACGAAATCATAACCTGCAAGGGTTGTAGAAAGAGGGGGGGGGCGTGAGATTTGAATTCTCACGTATGGGTGATTTGCAACGTCATGGGATTGGTAAATCCGAAATATGTTAAAGTATACTCATTGAGAAAATATATAATTTATTTAAGCAGTTGATATATAAATATGAATAACATATATCACAGAACTAACAAGCTCACGTAATAATTAATTGGGCATAACAGGTTTCACATTCACATAATTGATATATCACAAGTTGATTCACATTAAGGGGGCAGAGCCCAAAACCATTTTCACGTATCGGCCCAATCTGCTAAAATCACTTTCCACATATTGTAAATCTCTTCCAAACCATTTTCGTACGACCATACTCGACTTGTTCCACTTCCAAAAACCTTACTCCTTCCAACTACTGACAAAATAAAATAACGCAAACCATCAATGGCCTTATTCCCAGTGCGCAACGTAGGCGTCTGACCCGGGGACCAGATCTGTTTGAATCAACAACCTTGATTCTGGGGGCGTCCTCGACAGCTCCCCGGAGGTTGGATTTAATACCCGTACCACAACTCCGTACTTACTGACTTTCCATTCTTTTATAAAACTGACATTTTAAAACGTGGAGGGAAAATCCTCGATTTGCAATCAAATTGATTCATGCTCACATACGCCCTTAGTCATGCAACAGTGATTGATTTGGATCAAACAATAGACATTTGGTATCACATATAATTATATCACATAATTCAAACAGTTATATAATAGGGATACATTTATGTTGGATTAGTTGTTTTAGATTTATTTAGTCGAGTTCAGAGTATACCAGCACAACGTATTATAAGCAGATCGATCAACAGATCATCACCCACCTGTTTGCTCCGGGTCCCGTGAACGATGTTCAAACAGATGGTCGGATCCTTCGTGCGGATTCCAACTAGTATTGAGTCCTAATATGAAATTATTTAATTAAAAGTTGATCCTTGAAATATTTGGAAAACTTGAGAGTTTGTGTTACAAGAAGCGAGGAGATTGTTATCTTATAGACTTATTGAAATAGACCTACTTAAAAACACATCCTATCTTGGTAAATACACCACTTCTAAAAGGTTGGTGTATTGGGGAAGTGTACTTACTAATTTCGTTGTTGTAATGCTATTTCGATTTCTAAAAAAAACAATCTTTTAATTTCTTTTGTCCTTTTATAAAAGTCTTTTATAATTTTAAAAGTATAATTTTAATTATTTTTCTTGAAAAGAATAAAAATAAGAAATTTATAAAAATATACTAATATAATATAAGTCCCAAATTAATATCTTACTTTCTAAAATTATTTTAAAAGAACATTGAATATAAATTATATTTTATAAATAAAACTCCCTTTATTATTAAATAAATTTTATTAAAGAATCTTATATAATAAATATTAGGAATAATAGAATATGCATTTTTCTCATTAATAGAAGTACTTGTTTTAAAAGGGTTTTTCCATAGCAAAATAAATTGAATAAAAGTATTTTTCTATAATACTAATATTAACCAAGTCGACTTGTGTCATTTTCAAAACAAAGAAAATTATTATTTTCTACCAAATTATTTTTCATTTGCTACCAATATTGAACATGAGTGAGGGCGAAGACGAATTTCCCTTTGTCTATAGTTTTAAAATAAAAGCGTTTAATCAATTGAAAGTCATCATCCAACAGAAACTAACATACTAATTTTAAAGATACCAACTTAACAAGTCAGTGGTACTATATCACTAAAACAGTGATACTAAACATCTGTAAGATAAAAACCAGTCCACAAAAGTCCCAGTACTAAAGTCGTTCGAACAACAGTATCCGAAAACATAAACTACTGCCTCTACAATATCAAACTAAAGGGATTAATTCCCAAACAGCAGAGAATTCGAAGGAAACTTATTTACTGTTTAACATCAACTCAAAACTCAAAAGGGGTACAGCCCAACAAGAACAAAATACAATTTTAACAAAAGAAGAAAAATAGAAAAATCACAGTTTAAAAATCATCCTCTCCGTTTCTTGTTATACGGATACAAAAAGGGCCTCGATAATTTCCGGAATTATGAAAAGAAGGAAACGAAGGTAGAAACCTTACGTTCTTCGGGTTAGAGGTAACAACCGAGTGGTGGCTTCGGCGATGCTCGACGACAACGGTTTCCGCTTTGAGGAGGAGACGGCGAAGCTAGTTTGTTCGATTGGAGACGAAATAAATCAGAAATGAAATTAATCAGAGTTAAACTTGAAAGGGGGTTTTTCGATACCTTACCGGAGAGAAAAGAGGCGGTGATTGGCTTGCTCTGATCGAAAAAAATAGGGAGAGGCTCGCGGCTTGTTCAATCGAAGAAGGAGACGGAGAGGCGCGTTCGGCACGGGGAGGCGAGACGATGGCGTGAGGCGGTCTGGGCAACGCGACGGAGGGCCGCTGCTGCGGTGTTCCGGCTGGAACAGAGGCGCGACGGCGATTGGGAGGTGGTGATTCGGCGACGCTTCGTGACTCCGATCGGGCAGAGGCGACGGCGGTACGATTGGGGCGACGGCGGTGCGAGGCAGCGCGACGGAGATGGAGGGAGGCGGCACTGCTTCTTTCGCGCGAGAGAGGCGTCGGCGTTCGTGAAGGGGGGGCCGCCGTCGCTTGGCTTCTCTGCGATGGGGAGGGCGGCGCGCTCGACGCCGGAAGCTAGGCGGCGCGAGGCTCTGTTTCTGGAGTAGGCGCGATGGTTGGGGAGCAGGAGGACGGTGATCGGCGTCGATCAGAGGAGGGAGTGTCGGCGGTTTAGAGAGAAGGTAGAGAGAGGGGCACGCGTTTTCTGCAATTAAGGAGAGAGAGAGGATTGATATTTGTAGATTGGAAATTTAGTTACCTGATATCTTTTTAGGAAGGAAAATAACAATTTAATTAATTAATTTAAGGGGGAGGAATAAATATGTGGCTGTGATTAATTAATTAATTTAATTCAAAAAGGAAAGTAATTTATGTGGTTAAGAACTAATCCCCTTTAATCCTGATATTTTCGATCCCACTAGATACGGTTTAGGGATCGTTTGCTTCACGAGTTTAATCCCGATTTAATAATTAATACAGTTTTATAATTCGATTAATATTTAATTGCCTTTGAATTATTCTCGTATATTTTTATCAATAAATTATACGGATCGAAATTCTTAATTTAAACTCGGTTATTTAATTTCTCGTAGTCCTTTATTCGTTTGAAATATTCGATTCCTTTCTTCGAATTTAGGAATTTATAAATAGGGTATAAATTTAAATTACACAGTATCACACAAAAATAATAAAATTAAAAGAAACAAGATAATAATATAAAATAAGGGTTCTAGGAATATAAAAGGTATAAAACGGGACGGGGTATTACATCCTCACCCCCTTAACAGGAATTTCGTCCCCGAAATTCAGCTTCTAGGTATTGCTTAGGTATCAAGGGTACTTGATTAGGACTTCATCTTCTCTTTCCCATAATAGCCATTGGAACTTCTTCATAAGTCAGATCACTGCTTAGACCCAATTCTATGTGACTAATAACATGGTTTGGATCGCTCATGTATTTCCTGAGTGTAGATATGTGGAACACATTATGTACTCGTGACAACTCTGGTGGTAGTGCTAAGCGATAAGCCACATCCCCGTCTCTGTTCAGGATGCCAAGTGGCCTGATGTATCGCGGCTTTAGTTTACCTCAATTCCCAAAACTAATTAGGCCTTTCATTGGTGCAACTCTGAGAATTTTTTTTTCTTGTCAATGTCGAATTGTAAATCTCTTCTTCGAGTGTCTGCATATGACTTCTGACTGTCTTGGGCCGTCTTGATTCTCTCTTTAATCTTCACGACTATCTCAGTCGATCTTTCGACTAGTTCGGGTTCGAGAATCTTTCGAATCCCAACTTCGTCCCAACAAACTGGTGATCCACACCTCTTCCCGTAGAGTTCTTCGTACGGTGTCATTTGTATTGTCGCCTGATAACTATTGTTATAAGCGAACTCTACCAATGGTAGGTGGCTTTCCCAACTTCCTTCAAGATCTAAAGCGCAAGCTCTCAGTATATCTTCGAGTGTCTGGATAGTTCTTTTCGAATGTCTGTCAGTCTGTGGGTGGTATGCGGTGCTGAATTTCAATTCAATCTCCAAGGCTCGTTGTAGACTTCCCCAAAACATGGAGGCAAAACGGGGGTCTCTATCGGACACTATCGAGACTGGTACACCGTGCAGTCTGACTATCTCTGCTATGTATAGTTGGGCGAGCCTGTCCAACGTATACGCCATTCTAACAGGGATAAAGTCTTCGTAAGTCTATCTACGATAACCCAGACGACATCGTGATCCTTCACCGTTTCCGGAAGTTCGGTGACAAAATCCATAGTGATGTCCTCCCATTTCCACTCTGGCATCTCCAGATGGTGTAACAACCCTGAAGGTCGTTGATGATCTGCTTTAACCCGTGATAGGTTAAACATCTTTTGACGAATTGAGCTAACGTCCTTTTCATACCCTTCCACCAAAAGTTCTCTTTCAGTCCCCAGTACATCTTCATGTCTCCGGGGTGAACGGTGTAAGGAGTGTTATGTGCTTCTTTCAGGATTTCGTTCCTCATTCCTTCATCCTTAGGCACACAGATTATGTTATCGAACATTAGAGCTCCATCAGTGCTCAATACGAACCTCTGAATGGTTCCTTCTTCAGCGCGCTTACGTATTCCTCTCAAGAATTTATCGTTCTTTTGCGCTCCTAGGATCCTTTCTCGTAAGGTCGGTTGTATGGTGAACGTGTAAACCATAGAATCTGCACAACACTGTGTAGAAAATTCTAGGTTTAATCGAGAGAATTTCTCCTATTAGTGGTAACTGTGTGGTCGGAACACACTTAGCTTCGTATCTTCCTTTCTACTCAAAGCGTCTGCCACTACATTTGCCTTTCTAGGGTGATAGTGGATAGTGCAATCGTAATCTTTTACCAATTCGAGCCATCTTCTCTGACGCATGTTCAATTCCTTCTGCGTGAAGAAGTATATTAGGCTCTTATGGTCAGTGTAGATCTCACACTTTCCCCCATACAAGCAGTATCTCAAAATCTTCAATGCATGAACCACTGCAGCCAGTTCTAAATCGTGTGTTGGGTAGTTCTGTTCGTGGTCCTTAAGTTGTCGGGATGCATAAGCCACAACTTTCTTATTTTGTATCAAAACACAACCCAAGCCTGACAATGAAGTGTCTGTGTAAATGACGAATCCTTCTGATCCGTCTGGGATGGTTAACACAGGCGACGTGGTTAGTCTCTTCTTTAGCTCTTGGAAGCTTTCCTCACAAGTCGAATCCCGAACAAACTTCTCAGTCTTCTTGGTCAGTTTCGTCAGTGCTTTCGCAATGCTAGAAAAGTCTTGTATGAACCTTCGGTAGTATCCTGCTAACCCAAGAAAGCTTCAGATTTCATTGACGTTAGTAGTCGCCTTCCAGTTCATGATGGCTTCTACCTTTGCTGGGTCCACTTCAATCCCTTTGCGGAGATTATATGCTCTAAGAACATAACTCGGTAGATCTAAAATTCGCACTTGCTGAATTTGGCATACAACTTCTCTCGTCTCATTATTTCTAAGACTGCCTTGAGATGTTCTTTGTGTTGCTCTTTGTTCTTAGAGTACACAAGTATGTCATCGATGAAGACGATGACGAATTGGTCCAGGTACGGATGAAACACTCTATTCATCAGATCTATGAAAATTACCGGAGTGTTCGTTAATCCGAAAGGCATCATGCTGAATTCGTAACATCCATACCGAGTTCAGAAAGTTGTTTTTGGGATATCCTCGCTCTTGACCTTTAGCTGGTGGTAACCAGACCTCAGATCGATCTTTAAGAATATTGTAGCATTCTTCAACTGGTCGAATAAGTCTTCTATCCTTGGAAGAGGATATTTGTTCTTGATGGTCAGTTGATTGAGACCTCGGTAGTCTATGCACATACGGAAAGTTTCATCTTTCTTCTTCACGAATAACACAGGTGCTCCCCATGGTGATGCACTAGGCCTGATGAACTTCCTTTCAAGTAGGCCTTGCAATTGTTCCTTCAGTTCTTCTAATTCCTTTGGCGCCATTCGATAGGGTGTCTTAGATACTGGTGCTGACCCAGGTATCGAGTCGATGGAGAACTCTATCTGACGATCCGGTGGTAACCCGATTAATTCTTCGGGAAGCACGTCAAGATATCCGTCCATGATTGGCACCTTGATGCGCAACTTGTCATCTTCCTCTCCTGCTGAGATGGCTCAGGTTTAGTCTGAGAAGGTGGGTCCTGTCCTATAGGATCCATCAGTATTGGGATAGGGTTAGCACGAGGTTGTACACGTCTACGGCACGGTGCTATCCTAGTGGTGGTTCTGAAAATAAAAGAATAATATTGCTAAGTTCATATAGGTATGGGAAAATTACAAAAAACGGAATCGAATTACGTAATTAACACAGCGCTAGTACTGAGATACACGTGAGTATGTAGTTCACCGCAACGCACTGCGGCCGTCAATGGTACATTGATCATATACGCACCATATAACAGAAACTAGTGACATGTCATAAAACAGTAATCAGATAAAATATAACAATTAATACAGAGCAAGTAGCACGCATTGCCAAGTAGCAATTTCACAACATATATATATAAAGGTCTCTGGTCCTATGAGGTTAGTCTTCTTACTTCTTATCCCAAAAGAAACTAAGGCTTCCAGATGTAATCTTAACGCATCACATCTTCTCTTTATTACGGATTGCGAGTGACAAAAGGAGTCGGGGTTAAGACTATGTTGCCATGTCCCAAGTAAAACGATCATACATCTGACTACTACTATATGTCAGGAAAGGGTGGCACATCTATGTTGTATGTATTTGTGTCTACATTAAAAGGATAACTGTTTAAAAGGTTTTGATCATTCTGATTGATCGTTACTGTCACACGAAAATCTCCATCATTGACTTCTACCAGGCATGTCTCCAAGTGGATGTGAGGTCCTTGAACTGGGTCTTCTATTCTCATCCGTTCGAGTAGTCTTACAGCGATAAGACGAAGAATAACTCAGTAATCCTTCTGGCAAAACGAATCACGACTGTCAAATCTGTCTTCGTCATTGGGTATAGGAGTGCATCTTGCTTTTGAATGCAGTCTCGTGAACAGGGTTATAAACACACTGATAACTTCTAAAGTTTAGCTAAGTGTTTTCCAACTATCGGGATATAACTATGTTAGATGGATTCTTATATGGAAAGGAAAACCCTAGTCAAAATTTTAGTTATGAAGAAACATAATTTAAACAATTAAAGCACAAAATTTAAACAATTAAAACACATATTTTAAATAGTCATATAATATCATTTATGGAAATTATAAACTTACATGAAATATATTTATTTCTATCATTCACTAATTATCTGTATTTCAATAGTAATATAAACAATATTTATAGTTCTTTCTACACCTCGTAGGTGTTGTTTCGAGTTCTCGATCTTTTGATTGGAGTTTTGTTATGAATGTTAACTTGTCGTAATTTCATAAACTTTTAGGCACTTTTAAAAATAAAACAAGAACATACCTTCGAGGAGCTTCTGACGGTAATAGGAGACACATTTCCCCTCAACTGATTTAATTAGTGATCTAAACTTAAATGATAATAAAATTTTAATTAAAGAAAAGAATTTTGGTTTGATGAAAACAATGATTTGGGTTTTGGTCCGAAAGTTTTGAACGTAAGCTCTGATACCACCTGTAACGCCCCAAATCCAAAACACATAAATATCTCAGATTCGAGGTGTCACTTGTGACTAAAATTCGAACTATAAAATTTTTGATATAAAAAAGGATGATAAAATGAGAGATGAGTTTTATGCAGCGGAAGAAATGAGGGTAATATTTAAATAAGTATCTCAGACATATATATATATATATATATGAATATAAAGCTTAGTATTTAACAGTAACATTTTACTTAAGTGGGGAACTCCGTGTCGTCTCTATTACTGTCCTTGCTCCACGAAATCATAACCTGCAAGGGTTGTAGAAAGAGGGGGGACGTGAGATTTGAATTCTCACGTATGGGTGATTTGCAACGTCATGGGATTGGTAAATCCGAAATATGTTAAAGTATACTCATTGAGAAAATATATAATTTATTTAAGCAGTTGATATATAAATATGAATAACATATATCACAGAACTAACAAGCTCACGTAATAATTAATTGGGCATAACAGGTTTCACATTCACATAATTGATATATCACAAGTTGATTCACATTAAGGGGGCAGAGCCCAAAACCATTTTCACGTATCGGCCCAATCTGCCAAAATCACTTTCCACATATTGTAAATCTCTTCCAAACCATTTTCGTACGACCATACTCGACTTGTTCCACTTCCAAAAACCTTACTCCTTCCAACCACTGATAAAATAAAATAACGCAAACCATCAATGGCCTTATTCCCAGTGCGCAACGTAGGCGTCTGACCCGGGGACCAGATCTGTTTGAATCAACAACCTTGATTCTGGGGGCGTCCTCGACAGCTCCCCGGAGGTTGGATTTAATACCCGTACCACAACTCCGTACTTACTGACTTTCCATTCTTTTATAAAACTGACATTTTAAAACGTGGAGGGAAAATCCTCGATTTGCAATCAAATTGATTCATGCTCACATACGCCCTTAGTCATGCAACAGTGATTGATTTGGATCAAACAATAGACATTTGGTATCACATATAATTATATCACATAATTCAAACAGTTATATAATAGGGATACATTTATGTTGGATTAGTTGTTTTAGATTTATTTAGTCGAGTTCAGAGTATACCAGCACAATGTATTATAAGCAGATCGATCAACAGATCATCACCCACCTGTTTGCTCCGGGTCCCCTGAACGATGTTCAAACAGATGGTCGGATCCTTCGTGCGGATTCCAACTAGTACTGAGTCCTAATATGAAATTATTTAATTAAAAGTTGATCCTTGAAATATTTGGAAAACTTGAGAGTTTGTATTACAAGAAGCGAGGAGATTATTATCTTATAGACTTATTGAAATAGACCTACTTAAAAACACATCCTATCTTGGTAAATACACCACTTCTAAAAGGTTGGTGTATTGGGGAAGTGTACTTACTAATTTCGTTTTTGTAATGCTATTTCGATTTCTAAAAAAAACAATCTTTTAATTTCTTTTGTCCTTTTATAAAAGTCTTTTATAATTTTAAAAGTATAATTTTAAATATTTTTCTTGAAAAGAATAAAAATAAGAAATTTATAAAAATATACTAATATACAATAAGTCCCAAATTAATATCTTACTTTCTAAAATTATTTTAAAAGAACATTGAATATAAATTATATTTTATAAATAAAACTCCCTTTATTATTAAATAAATTTTATTAAAGAATCTTATATAATAAATATTAGGAATAATAGAATATGCATCTTTCTCATTAATAGAAGTACTTGTTTTAAAAGGGTTTTTCCATAGCAAAATAAATTGAATAAAAGTATTTTCCTATAATACTAATATCATTAACCAAGTCGACTTGTGTCATTTTCAAAACAAAGAAAATTATTATTTTCTACCAAATTGTTTTTCATTTGCTACCAATATTGAACATGAGTGAGGGCGAAGACGAATTTCCCTTTGTCTATGGTTTTAAAATAAAAGCGTTTAATCAATTGAAAGTCATCATCCAACAGAAACTAACATACTAATTTTAAAGATACCAACTTAACAAGTCAGTGGTACTATATCACTAAAACAGGGATACTAAACATCTGTAAGATAAAAACCAGTCCATAAAAGTCCCAGTACTAAAGTCGTTCGAACAATAGTATCCGAAAACATCAACTACTGCCTCTACAATATCAAACTAAAGGGATTAATTCCCAAACAGCAGAGAATTCGAAGGAAACTTATTTACTGTTTAACATCAACTCAAAACTCAAAAGGGGTACAACCCAACAAGAACAAAATACAATTTTAACAAAAGAAGAAAAATAGAAAAATCACAGTTTAAAAATCATCCTCTCCGTTTCTTGTTATACGGATACAAAAAGGGCCTCGATAATTTCCGGAATTATGAAAAGAAGGAAACGAAGGTAGAAACCTTACGTTCTCCGGGTTAGAGGTAACAACCGAGCGGCGGCTTCGGCGATGCTCGACGGCAACAGTTTCCGCTTTGAGGAGGCGACGACGAAGCTAGTTTGTTCGATTGGAGACGAAATAAATCAGAATTGAAATTAATCAGAGTTAAACTTGAAAGGGGGCTTTTTGATACCTTACCGGAGAGAAAAGAGGCGGTGGTTGGCTTACTCTGATCGAAAAAAATAGGGAGAGACTCGCGGCTTGTTCAATCGAAGAAAGAGACGGAGAGGCGCGTTCAGCACGGGGAGGCGAGACGGTGGCGTGAGGCGGTCTGGGCAACGCGACGGAGGGCCGCTGCTGCGGTGTTCCGACTGGAACAGAGGCGCGACGACGATTGGGAGGTGGTGATTCGGCGACGCTTCGTGACTCCGATCGGGCAGAGGCGACGGCGGTACGATTGGGGCGACGGCGGTGCGAGGCGGCGCGACCGAGATGGAGGGAGGCGGCACTGCTTCTTTCGCGCGAGAGAGGCGTCGGCGTTCGTGAAGGGGGGGCCGCCGTCGCTTGGCTTCTCTGCGAAGGGGAGGGCGGCGCGCTCGACGCCGGAAGCAAGGAGGCGCGAGGCGGCGCGAGGCTCTGTTTCTGGAGGAGGCGCGACGGCTGGGGAGCAGGAGGACGGTGATCGGTGTCGATCAGAGGAGGGAGTGTCGGCGGTTTAGAGAGAAGGTAGAGAGAGGGGCACGCGTTTTCTGCAATTGAGGAGAGAGAGAGGATTGATATTTGTGGATTGGAAATTTAGTTACCTGATATCTTTTTAGGAAGGAAAATAACAATTTAATTAATTAATTTAAGGGGGAGGAATAAATATGTGGCTGTGATTAATTAATTAATTTAATTAAAAAAGGAAAGTAATTTATATGGTTAAGAACTAATCCCCTTTAATCCTGATATTTTCGATCCCACTAGATACGGTTTAGGGATCATTTGGTTCACGAGTTTAATCCCGATTTAATAATTAATACAGTTTTATAATTCAATTAATATTTAATTGCATTTGAATTATTCTCGTATATTTTTATCAATAAATTATACGGATCGAAATTCTTAATTTAAACTCGGTTATTTAATTTCTCGTAGTCCTTTATTCGTTTGAAATATTCGATTCCTTTCTTCGAATTTAGGAATTTATAAATAGGGTATAAATTTAAATTACACAGTATCACACAAAAATAATAAAATTAAAAGAAACAAGATAATAATATAAAATAAGGGTTCTAGGAATATAAAAGGTATAAAACGGGACGGGGTATTACACTTGTTGTCGACTATGATGACAGTGAGAAAATGATCTTAACCTGGGTTCATCTGTAATAATTTTAAATTCAACTAATAAAATCAATCAACTAATATTATTCAACTAAACTAAAATCAATCAACTAATAATATTATTTTGTAAAATTATTAAACTTAAATCAAGCAACTAATATTATTCAAACTACCTACTCAACTAAATACATTCAACTAAACTAAAATCAATCAACTAATAATATTATTTTGTAAAATTATTAAACTTAAATCAAGCAACTAATATTATTCAAACTACCTACTCAACTAAATTCATTCAACTAAACTAAAATCAATCAACTAACAATATTATTTTGTAAAATTATTAAACTTAAATCAAGCAACTAATATTATTCAAACTACCTACTCAACTAAATTCATTCAACTAAACTAAAATCAATCAACTAACAATATTATTTTGTAAAATTATTAAACTTAAATCAAGCAACTAATATTATTCAAACTACCTACTCAACTAAATTCATTCAACTAAACTAAAATCAATCAACTAATAATATTATTTTGTAAAATTATTAAACTTAAATCAAGCAACTAATATTATTCAAACTACCAACTCAACTAAATTCATTCAACTAAATTAAAATCAATCAACTAATATTATTTTGTAAAATTATTAAACTTAAATCAAGCAACTAATATTATTTAAAATCATTAAACTAAAATCAAATAACTAATATAATTCAAACTACCTACTCAACTAAATTCAATCAACTAATATTATTTTGTAAAATTATATATTAAACTTAAATCAAACAACTAATATTATTTAAAATCAAACAACTAATATTATTTAAAATCAATTAACTACCTACTCAACTAAATTCAATCAACAAATATTACTGTGTAAAATTATATATTAAACTTAAATCAAACAACTAATATTATTTAAAATCATTAAACTACCTACTCAACTAAAATCAAACAACTTATAAATATTATTTTGTAAAATTATATATTAAACTTAAATCAATTTACTAATATTATTTTGTAAAATTATTAAACAATTCAACTAAAATCAATAAACTAAAATTATTTTGTAATATTATTTAAACATGCTTAACAATTAAAAATTAACAAATTACTAAAACAATTCAACTAAAATCAAACAACTAAAATTACTAAAATAAAAAATATAATATAAACTTAACAATTCAACTAAATTCAATTCTAAACTTAACAAATTCTAAACATGCTTGGAAATTAAATTTTAAACGGTAAAAATGAAGAAAACTTACGATTTAATGAAGAAACGAGAACTCGGTTGGGATGGATTGGCTCTACAGCGACTGCACCCGACTTCTCCCTCATTTTCCTCTCTTTTTCCTCTTCTTTCTCTTATTCTTCTCGCCGTCTGCGCTGTTCTATATATAAGGGGAAAAATTTTGCGACAGACGCCTGTCTGTCGCAAATTGCGACCGCCAAACACCTGAACGGCGTCGTTTTTTAGTATTTGTGACGGCCAATCCGTCGCAAATGTGAAATTTAAAATTTTGCGACGGACACTCCATCACAAATCAGTCAACGCGACGTTTCCCGAAAGGTCGCGCAAAACCGGGTCAATATTTGCGACGGAATAGGCCGTCGTAAATTTGAAGTTAAAAATTGCAACGGCAATTTTCGTCGCAAAATAGACAAGTGGACCGTTTCCC
This sequence comes from Ballota nigra, assembly GCA_947034835.1. Lineage (NCBI taxonomy): Eukaryota > Viridiplantae > Streptophyta > Magnoliopsida > Lamiales > Lamiaceae > Ballota > Ballota nigra. The sequence continues at coordinate 31,844,714 of OX344728.1, read as the reverse complement.
CAACGGGTATTTTTAACGGGTCGGTTTGCGACGGACACGTCCGTCGCAAAATTAAAATTGAAATTTGCCACAGCTAATCCGTCGCAAAATTTGTCGGTATGCAACGAAGTTAATGGAGCCCACACTTTGCGACGGTTTTTTATATCCGTCGCAATTTTTTTTTTTCCGACGGGTCTCCAATATCCGTCGCAAATTCATGAAATTTGCGACGGATAATTGTCCGTCGCAAGTTTCCCATCGCAAAACAATGTTTTTTTTGTAGTGATCTTTACTATATAAACAATGATTCAAATTTTAATTGTAAAATATGTTTTATAAAGAGTCAAATTATCACAATATAAGTAATATATATTCAACGATGAAAATAATAGGATACAATCAAATTTAAAATTGATAATAAATAAGTAAAGTATAAAGTTAAGATAATTTATACGTATATATATCACCTATGAAAACATAATCATTTTTTTTAATAAGATACCACCATAAAAAATTAAGGAATGTGGGATACACACTTACACATATACAATATTAGACCATGTCAAAACAATTTTTGAAATATGTCAATCAAATTATGTTAAATAAAACAAATAAATAAATATTTGAATATTTTTTGGAAAAATCTTCATTCAAATGGAAAAATTAATTTTTTTCAGTATTTTTTTTTACAAAGATTAATTAAAATTATGTTAACATATGTAAGATATATTATTCTTAAGTTTTAAATAACAAAAAATACACGTACACATATACAATATTAGACCATGTCAAAACATATTTTTGAAATATGTCAATCAAATTATGTTAAATAAAATAAATATTTGAATATTTTTTGGAAAAATATTAATTCAAATGGAAAAATAATTTTTTTTCAATATTTTTTGACAAAGATTAATTCAAATTATGTTAATATGTGTAAGATATATTATTCCTAAGTTTTAAGTAACAAAAAATACATGTACACTAATACTAAAAAGACAGTGTCAAACATTATTGTTTTAAATATGATAATCGATATATTTAATGTCTCAAAATATAATAATTAACAATACATTTTATTATATGGCTGCTATATGAATAATTGTATATCACAAATATATCAAAAATTAAACTAACATATGTACCATAATTAAACATAAATTTGATCAATTTAAATTAAATTAGTATATTTCAAATTAAGGGCATGTTCATAAATATAATATTTTAGTTAAATAAATAGATGATATTGAATCAGTATAATTACTTTAGTCTTCCATTCCTAAAATTTCATATAATTCGAAAATATATGACTTGAGTCATATTATAAAAAATTAGTCAATTTTTTCTAATATAAATAGTCTATTTTTAATTATTCATAAAAATAGGATGTATTTAGAAAAAATATAAGTTAAGGTTAATTAAAACACATGTTTTATAAAGAGTCAGATTTACCTAACATTTCATGTAATTCGAAAATATATGACTTAAATCATACTATAAAAAATGTGTCAACTTTTCCTAATATAATTAGTCTATATTTATATATTCGTATAAAAATAGGATGTATTTAGACAAATATAAATTAAGATTAATTAAAAACATATTTTATAAAGAGTCAAATTTACCTATTATAAGTAATCTATATTCAATGATACAAAATAATAGCATAAAATCAAATTTAAAATTGTTATAAATAAGTAAAATATATAATTAAGATAACTTTATATATTGATTGGTGTATGAATTTACAATTAAATCACATGTTTTAAAAATATTCAAAATTTTCTTTAAAAAAAAGAGTAACAATATTAACAAATTAAAAAAATATTCGAAAATTTTAAAAAAAAGTCAGATTTGTTAATTTGTTGAAATTATCAAAGTTATAATTTGATTGTATTTATCAATTGAAATTAAATTAGTATTTTATTGTTATTGAGTTCATCATATAAAAAAATAAAGAGTCAAATTTAACTAATATAAGTAATCTATATTCAATGATACAAAATAATAGCATACAATTAAATTTAAAAATTGTTTAAATAAATAAATTATATAATTAATATAAATTTATATATTGATAAGGTGTATGGATTTACAATTAAATCACATATTTTAAAAAGAGTCAATTTTTCATTAAAAATAAACTAAACATAACAATATTCTCGAAAATTTAAAAAAGAAAATTAAAGTTTTTAATTAGTTGAAAATATCAAAGGTAAAATTTGATTGTATTTATCACATTGAAATTAAATTAGTGTTTTATTGTTATTAAGTTCATCATATAAAAAAAATTCAAAATATCATTATTTTAATCATGAATTTATTATGGTCGCATTTTTTTGTAAATTATAAAATCAAATAATAAATATCCACTGATAATTCATGGAAACTTAAAGATTGTTGGGACAATGTCTATTTTGAGTTGATCCCAAAGCCCCTGAAAAGATGATTTGCCTAAGTGTTTGTAATAGTCAGACTAGTCTTGGTTAGGTTTGTAAGTTTGTATATTTTACATTTCACAGGAACTCAATGAGATGAGTACTCATTGATGACAATCAAGACTGAAGCCTGAAGACACAAGAGCACCATCCTGAGCTTATGGCAGTTCATCTAAACTGGCTGAGTAAGTGTCAGGATGAAGAGCATGATCCTGAGATCATTGCTAACTCAGTCATGTAGGGAACAGGATCGCACTGAGTATTGGGAAAAGACTTGGAGTAGGATCCAAGCAAGCCAAAAGGAATGTCAGCGCTGGGAAACGTCCGTAGATAAGGACAAACCTGAACTCAGTAAAGATAAGATTGAACTGAAGAATGAGTTATGACATTCTCACCTACCTGATGACGTGGACCAATCAGAGAGCGCCAAGTCATGTACGGACACTGACTTGAACCTGACATCCCTGCATATTTTCAACGGGTAAGCATTAAATGCAATTTCTAAATCCATGCAAGGACGGCTGCTGCATGGGAGATATATCCGTTGATCAAATCCTAGGAGAAGACAACCTAGAAGGCTATCTCTTCCAACGGATAGTTTTTCAAAGTTGCCTATAAATACAGAAGACCTTGGACTCAAGCAAGGTTACGGGAAATTTTGAAGCCAAGAAATTACTCAAACTCTCAGCGTACAAAGCATTCAGCATTAAAAAAAGCACTCGAAGCCTCTTAAATTTCCCAAGTATTTCTAGTTAGAGAGTTATTCTGTATTCCACTGAGCGAACCAAGTTATATCTTAAGCTTAGAGTGATTATCCATCCTTAGCATAGCCTTGTCTTGTAAGGATAATCACAACCTTAGTTGGAAACCAAACTGAAACCAAAACCCTCTAGTCAGGTTTGTTGGTAGAAGTTAAGTGAGTGAGTTAGAAGGAGTTTGTAAGGGTCAGTAAGTGAAGCTGATCTTGGTGCACCTTGACACGTTAAAAACAAGTCAATCCTTAGTGGATTCTCTTGTTCAATCAGGAACGTGGACGTAGGAGCTTGAGTCTCTGAACCACGTTAAACTCCCTGTGCTTTTATTGCTTTGATTATTGCTCTTAATTGTTCATTTGGTTAAGCCATTCATTGCATTGTTTATCAGGCCTGAATCAATCGGCCATATTATTAAACTGAGCACTGCCCTTCTAACTATGACTAATTAAGAAAGAAAACAAGTTTTCAGTAAGCAAACTAAAACAAGACTATAAACTTTCAGGGCTCACACATTCTGCATTGAACATAAGTAGATAGTTATCCAACTAACTTCCACTCAGTGATGTTAGTAGGTGGATTATCTACTCAGTGTTCTACATCACTCTGAGTTAAGGGGACTCAGTTAGTTTGAAAGTCAGAAAAATTTATATACGTGTATCCCCCCCCATACACGTATCACTCAGTCTTGTACCGGGACCAACAAGTGGTATCAGAGCAGTGGTTCAAAAGACCACTGACTTTGAATACTAATAGTTTCAGAGGAGAAACTGTTGGTGGTCACTGAACAGATCTGATTTTTCTTTTAAGAAAACTTGCATCATCATGACTTCGAGGAGACTTGAAGCTTTTATTGTCTGAATTCTCTGTATCTAACTTTGTCTACTGGAAGTTCAGACTTGAGGCACATCTAGATGCCATCCATGACTAAATTCTGTGAGTTATCAGGGACGGACCGATCAAGATCACCATTCCAAATGTCAGAGGACTGAGATATGATGATCTCGACATTGTCGTACGAGTTCCTAAGGAGAGGAAGGATATGACCAATGATGAGATCAAGATGGTGGGATTGGACAATGTAGCCAGGAACATTATTCTTCATACGGTATCGTTCGAGGAGTCAGCGAGGCTGATGAACTTAAAGACGGCAAAGGAGGTCTGGGATGAGCTAACCAGCATGTGCGAGGTCTCAAAAAAGATAAAAGAGAACAATAGAAATATTGCCATTCAGAAGTTTGAAGCGTTCGAGATGCTGCCTGACGAAACTATTGATCAGATGGGGTCAAGATTCATCAAGATGATGAATGAGTTGGTGATGTTGGGAAAAGAGGTTCCCAAAAGAGAAGTTGCTTCTATAATCCTAAATGCTCTTCCTGAGAGATGGAATAATAGTGTCATTATGTTGAAAAACACTCAGGATATGAGTAATATAACTTCAGCTTTAATTTTTTCAGAGCTCAAATCTTTGGAATATGATCTGAACAAGAGAAAGAAGAAAGTACAGCCTGAAGAGGAAGGGAAAGTACCTGAGAAATGTGTGGCATTCAAAGCCAAGTCAGAACTTGTCGAGTCTTCATCAAAGTCATAGATGGAGATGAGCAAAGCAGAGCTCGCTGAGGAGTACAGCCTGATGGCCAGACACTTTGAAAAGCTTAATTCCAGGTTTAGCCGTTATAAAAAAAATATTATTAGGATACTCGTGAGAGGAAACCTGAAGGAAGCCACCAAAATTCTCGGAGATATGAGGAAAGAATGAACACTGAACCAAGACGTGATTGTGGTGATGAAAGGAGATAGTCAGACCCAAAGCTCGATCGCAGAGATGAACAGAGACGTACTCATGATGATAGGCACTCAGGAAAGACTGAAAGCTCATCGAGACAAAGGGAACCTGACTCAAGAAGGAACCCTGAGCCAAGAAATGAGGGAGGAGATGAGTAAACAACATGTTACAACTGTAACAAGAGCGGGCACTATCAGTATAATTGCCCAGAGCTGAGTGCACGGGAAAGAGAGGACAGGAGGGCCAAGAGAGACCAGAGGTATGCTGACCGGAGAGCTATGCTCGCTGAAAAAGCTACATACTCGGATAGTCCTGAGGAGAGGTTGCCTGAACTCTAGTCCGATGAGGAGTACGATGATTTGTGCCTTATGGCTAGAGAGGAGCCTGAGGTAACTTCAAATTCCGTGTGTAGTTCACAGTGGTAGAAATCCTGAGCCAAGCTCAGAGCCAGCTAGAGAAATGAACCTTCAGATCTGCTTAGATCAATTGATGGTTGATTTCTCCAAGGTGCAGGAAACTAATGTCTTCTTGGTAGAGGAGAACCAGAAACTGAGTATTGAGGTTCAAAACCTGAATGATCAACTCACTCAGTCAGATCTGAAAGAGTCAACTCAGATTGTGAGACTAACTCAGGAAATTGACATGATCAATGCTGAGCGTCTTCCAAGAAAGAAGATTCTGAAAGAACTGGCTGATGAAGAGCTGGTCAGGAAGGAAGAACTGAAAGTACTCAGGAGCAAGTTTGATGACCTCTTTGCCAGACATGAAGTCCTGAAAAAGAGTGAGGACTCTCTTAAGCAGAAGGTTGCAGCAATGAATAAATCCTCAGTAGCTAGAGAGGAAATAAATAGCAGCCAGATGCTTGGGAATGAGAAAAATGGGCTTGGATATGTCCCTAAGAAATCCTCACAAGGTCAATCTCATGTTGCTTCAGGGAGCAACACTGAGAGAGTGTTTGTCCAGGCAGGCAAGGGTAAAAAGAAAGTTGTATTCGAAGCCCGCAAAACTGATAAGGGTAAGGAAACTGCTGAGACAGTCAGGGTAGCCCCAAAAGTTGTTAAGCCAAAACCCAAGGGAAAGGTTGAGCAACCAAAGGAGGCCCCTGAGAGCTCAGGCCAGAAGAAACCTCAGTGTAAGCCGAGGAAGACTCAGGCCAAGAGCACTCAGACTGCTCAACATGGATATTATCATGCATGGCAATACCCTCAAGGAAGGTCAGGCATGATAGCACCTCCATGGTTTTGACATCCACAAGCCTATAACTGCTTTCAGTTCCCTCACTTGCCTAGGGGGAACCAAAAGCAAGGCCCTCATCAGGGACAAACCTCAAGACCAGCTGCACCAAGGCCTACGAAGAACAGGAAGCCAGCCCAAAAGGCATCCACTCAAGCTCCTGTGCAGCCTAAGTCTGACACTCATACACCATCTTCTTCTCAGGCTAAGAAGAAGAAAGTAGTGCATGTGGATATTTCAGGAAGACAGATCTACCACTCTGAGGCAATCAGGGTAGTAAGGCAGGTCTGGATCCCGAAAGGTACAACTGACATAATAGGACCCAACACCCAATGGGTACCTAAAGCCTAATCTGTTTGCAGGCGGTTGTGGATCACAACAAGAGGAGAGGAGACTCAATCAAAGTTGTTTGGTACCTAGACAGTGGTTGCTCAAGGCACATGACTGGAATAAAGAGTCTTCTCCAAGAGTTTCAAGCTAAGGACGGTCCACAGGTAACCTTTGGTGATAACTCAAAAGGTTTTACTAAAGGGATTGGTGTCTTGAAAATAGGTACAGTCAGAGTGGAGAATGTATCCTATGTTGAAGGACTGAAGCACAACTTTTTGTCAGTAAGCCAGTTCTGTGACAAAGGTTTCAGTGTTGAGTTCTCATCGAATATATGTTCAGTCAAGGAAAAATCAACACAAGTGCTTCTATCAGGTATCAGGAAAGGTAATGTTTATTTAGGGCACTGTTTCTAATACTTGTTTTGTTGCTAAAAGCTCATCTGAGCTCAGTTAGTTATGGCATAAACGATTAAACCACCTAAACTTCAAGATTCTTAACAAAATCTCTAGACTTTCACTTGTTGAAGGTTTACCTAATGAAGTTTTTAGCAAGGACCATGTGTGCAAATCATGTCAGGAAGGGAAGCAGGCCAGAGCGTCATTTAAAGAGAAAGCTTCCTTCTCCACTGACAGGGTTCTTCATCTTTTGCACATGGATTTGTTTGGCCCTGTAACATCTGTGAGCAAGAATGGTAGGAAGTATATCCTTGTGGTTATTGATGATTATTCTAGATATACTTAGGTTATTTTCTTGTTGAATAAGAAGGAGACACGGGTGAAGCTTCCAGAGTTGCTCAGAAGACTCAGCAATGAGAAGAATCAGTACATTACTAAGATCAGATCTGATAAGGGCACTGAGTTTATAAATTCATATATTTCTGATTTCTGTAATGAACTTGGTACTACTCATGAGACTTCTGCAGCTAGAACCCCACGACAAAATGGTGTTGCTGAAAGGAGGAACATGACGCTGAAAGAAGCTGCCAGGACCATGCTGGCTGTGTCAGGATTGCCCAAGAAATTCTGGGCTGAGGCAATACTATATGCTACACTCAGAATAGATCCATGCTGAACAAACAACATGCACAGACCCCATATGTGATATGGAACAAGAGGAAGCCACATATCTCTTACTTCCATATATTTGGTTGCAAGTGCTTCATCCTCAACAATGGGAAGACCCAGTTGAAAGCCTTTGATAGTAAATTTGATGAAGGAATATTCTTTGGATATTCTGAAATTAGTAAAGCTTTCAGGGTATAAAACTGTAGGACCCTTGTTGTGGAAGAATCACCACATGTTGTGTTTGATGAATCTGTCACTGAGTCTTGGGTAAGTGTGTTGGATCCTGACACTGAGGAGGTCACAAGGAGAGTGACAAGACTAAGCTTGAAGAATCAACCTGATCCAAAGGTCAAAACCGTGCCAATTCCAAGATGGGATGATGATGATGATGATTAGGATAATAATACAAGACCCACTCCTAAGTCCAGCGCATCAGGGTTAGTTGAGCCTCAGACTGAGGAACAGGCTCAACCGGAGGTAAGTACCATCGATGAAGATGTGGTCGCAGCTGAGACGGCTCCTGAGTCACCTCATCAAGGGGGAATCAATGTCCCTGACATTGAGCTTATAAATCCCTTTGGTATAGACTCAGGATCATCCCCTTCTATTCAATATCCTGAATTCTATGAACCTGTAGACACTAACATTGCAGGTACTTCAGGAACAACTCTAGGAAAGAGAACATGGCTAGAGAGTCATCCCATTGAACAGGTCATTGGTGATCCAACTGAGGGAGTCAGGACCAGGCGGTTCTATGGTGAGAGCACACTGTTATGTTGCTTTCTCTCTGAGCAAGAGCCTCAGAACATTGAAGAAGCTCTCACTGACTCGAACTAGATCATGGCCATGCAAGAGGAGTTGAATCAGTTCACAAGGAATCAGATCTGGGAACTGGTAGATAGACCTAGGCATCAAGGTGTGATTGGTACCAAATGGGTCTTCAAGAACAAGAAGGATGAGAATGGTGTTGTAGTGAGGAACAAGGCAAGGTTGGTTGCAAAGGGGTATTGTCAGTCTGAAGGAATAGACTATGATGAGACCTTTGCTCCAGTGGCTAGGTTGGAAGCTATCAGGTTGTTCCTCGCATATGCAACATATAAGAAGTTTAAGGTGTATCAAATGGACGTCAAGAGTGCCTTCCTGGATGGTGTACTCAATGAAGAGCTATATGTTGAACAACCTCCCGGGTATGAGGTTGGAGATAGAGTATACCATTTGAAGAAAGCACTCTATGGACTTGAGCAAGCTCCTAGAGCTTGGTATGATACCCTCTCTCAATTCCTGGCTGACCATGGGTTCAGGAAAGGAACCGTGGATAGGACATTGTACAGGATCAGGTGATGACATTCTCTTGGTCCAGATTTATGTGGATGACATAATATTTGGATCACCAAATCATCAGCTCTGTGAGAAATTCTCTAAGTTGATGACTGGTAAATTTGAGATTTCAATGATGGGAGAGGTGAACTTCTTTTTAGGATTGCAGGTCAAACAGACTGATCAAGGGATTTTCATTAATCAGGTCAAGTATACAAGAGACTTGATTCAGAAGTTTGGAGTTCAGAATTGCAATCCGGCTAGGATCCCAATGAACACAAATTGGAAGATGGATCCTGACACTGAAAAAGCTTCAGTGAACCAGACTGAGTACCGAGGGCTGATTGGATCTTTGTTATACCTGACTGCAAGTAGGCCTGACATTACTTTTGCAGTTGTTGTGTGTGCTAGATATCAGTCTAACCCCAAAAGAAGTCATTTGGAGGCTGCTAAGAGGATACTTAAGTATTTGAAAAGGATATTCAACATGGGACTATGGTATCCTTCAGATGACAACTTAGAACTGACTGGTTATTCAGATGTGTTGTTTACCAAATATATGTTGCTGGGATTAAATGGCTATTTATGAGAACTTTGGTAAAAACATCAAATGATTGGGTTCTTTAATGCTAAATTGAATGCTTGAATGAAGATTTGGAAATAAATGCACATGAACACTAAGAACACCAGATTTGCCAGGGGTGTTGATCCCTGGACTTGAATGGTAAATGTATTGATTATACTGAGAGAGATTGAACCTCCTTTACATTACAAGTGTGGGGGTATTTATAGTTTTCTCACTACAGGGGTATATTGGTCATTTCCGGCCTCTTGGGGGACAGGTGCATTAAATGCCTCCTGCCTCTGAGGGCGCGCGGGCTCTGATATGTCCGAGCTTGCAGGTGGCCGGCCACTAGGATGTTGACGCGTGTCCAAAAAGGACGATTCTCTTGCAAAATTCCTCATTTGGATGGAATATTCTCTGTGTCTCTGAGTACGGAGGCGGTCTTTTTCCTCTTGGGGGGAGATCTCGTTTGATTCTGCCACGTGCTCCGAATCTTCCTTGCCGGCCGGGGACGTCATGAGGTCGGAGGCCGGTCTCTTGGTGAGTCACGAGACCGGAGGCCCTTAATGCGTATAGATCGGGCCCGGGTAACCTTTATTGGTCTTCTCCGGCCGTGACCGGTCCGGTCCGATCTCAGTCTAGTCTAGCTAACTGCTTCCGGGGCGATACTGTTGCGTATTCTGGGTTAGTTTCCAGCCTCGTCTCCGAGGTCGGAAATTGGGGTCGGTGCCCGCCGAGGTTGGATATAGACCGGTCAGGTCGGTCCCGACCTCTGGATATTTTTTTTCCTTTTCCGGCTTGCTTCCGGCCGGCTCCGACCTGTGGTCCGAAACGGTTACAACAAGATGCAGATTATGGAGGTTGTAGGATTGATAGGAAATCCACCTCAGGGACATGTCAGTTTTTGGGGAGTAAGTTGATCTCGTGGTTCAGCAAGAAACAAAATTCAGTAGCGACATCCACAACTGAGGCTGAGTATATGGCTGCAGGTGGTTGTTGTGCTCAGATTTTGTGGTTGAGGCAACAATTGAGAGACTACCAAGTGTTTGCAAATGAGGTTTCAATCTATTGTGACAAATGATTTACACATAACCCAGTGCTTCACACAAGGTGCAAGCATGTGGATATTAGGCATCACTTCATACGAGATCATGTAGAGAATAAGGACATCAGGATGGAGAAAATTTACACTGACAGGCAGAGAGCTGACATCTTGACTAAGCCTTTGGCTGAAGCAAGATTTATGGAACTGTCAGTGGAGTTAGGTCTCTTAGATCCAGGAGAGCAGTCAGTATAGGATCTAGGGGGAACTCAGGCTACACTAAGTTTTCTCTCAATTCAAACTTTTCTTTGCAAATTTTTCAAACACAAAAAATCTTAATGGCTTTTCTTGACACCACCTAGTCTACTGATGACATCTCCGATGTTGTCAAGAACAAGTTGGTGAATATGGAGCATATAATCACCATGTAAGGAGCATGCTCAAATGTGAAAGAGATCCAACCCGTCTTCGACTGGATTGCCAAGGCCAGAATGGAGAAATATTTTACGAAGAAACCTACCTCTGTGCTTCCAAAGGCAGTTGTCGAGGCATATCTGAACCTCTTCACTCACAAGGGTGAATTGTTCATGAGAGTTACTGTTTTGGTGCCTACTGGGGAGAAGAACGAGGATGGTGAAGAGCTTTACAATGAGGAGACGCACAATATTGATCTGCGCAAAGCGGTGAATGAAGTGTTTGGGCTTCCATGCTCCGGTATTAATCCAAAGGTGTACAAGGAGAGCTCCTGAAGGAGTGGACAAAGTCAGGCTCTCCAGAGTTCAGGGCGAGATAGCACAAGGACACCCTCAAGTCGAAATACCATGCCATGATCGATGTGGTGTCGAAGATGATCATGGGCATAGTTGGGTCCTATGAGCAGCTGAGTCTGCCAAAGCTGAGGGTGATGGGAGCTTTGGTAGATGGTGTGGAGGCCAACTGGGAGCAATACTTCCTTGACCAGTTGAGTCAGGCTGCGCTGGACAAGCTGAAGAAGGATGTGGATAAAAAGCACATATCTGTGGGTGCTATTCTTCTATTTGGGACCAGGTTGTCTCTGCTCATCTCTGAATCTTGTCAAGGATGTACGTTCGACTTGGAGGATAACCTTTCTCCCTAGAAGGTTATGTTCTCCACTGAGACCGATACTTACGCTATTTTGGGCATGCCTGGCCCTAATGCCCTGTTGAAGGGTCAGAGGAAGAAGACTGGTGGCAAGAAGAAGACCGTTGTCACTAATCTGCTGGAGAGGGTGGATGAGCTCTTCGAAAAGAGCAAGGATGCTGAGGCTGAGATTGCCGCGGAGAGAGAGGCTGAGAAAGAGGCGAAGGAGAAGGCCGTGGAGAAGAAGAGGGTCAAACTGACAGTTGTCCTGAAGTCCAAAGCCACGGCTAAGGGACTGAAAAGGGGGACTGAGAAGGTCTCCAAGAGTGCCACTGTTGTAGCCATTTCGTGACAAAACAATGTGTCCGCGATGGCACCGATCTGGCCGGACGGTTTTCGGCCTCCATAGGTTCTGACCCCATTTTCCAACCTAAAAAACGAGGTCGGAAGCAAGCTTAAACACTTATCTACCTTGATCAAGATACAGGACAAAGGGGCCGAGATCGGACCGGTCCGGCCTCGACCACGTAAAATTAATAGAGGTCGCTGGGGCACAGCCAGTGTTCAGGAGGGCTTCCCGACCTCAAGACCAACCAAGAGGACCGACCTCCAACCTTAAAGCATCTCCGACCTACGGAAGGGAAATAGAGCACGTGATAGAATCTGGCTTGATCTTCCCCCAAGAGGAAAAGGGTCGCCTCCATATTCAGTGACAGAGAGAATATTCCACCTAAATAAGGAAACATTTCAAAGAATCGTCCTTCTCGGACACGTGTCGACACGCTAATGGCCGGCCACCTGCAGACTGTGGCATACAGGCACCCACGCGCCCTCAGAGGCTGGAGGCATTTAATGCCTCTATCCCCTGAGAGGTCGGGAATGACGTTTGTACCCCTGTATAGAGAAAACTATAAATAGTCCCACATTTGTAACAAGGAAAAAGAGAGTTCAAAACATTCAATCAAATTAATATAATTCTCATTTAAGTCCAGGGACTAAAAACCCCTGGCAATTCTTGGTGTTCTTGCATTTAGTTCATTATCTTTATTGTCATTCTTCATCACAATCATTCATTTAATATTGATAAATCCAATCATTTGATATTTTTATCAAAGCTCTCATAAATAGCCATTAATTCCCAGCCTTATTTATTTGGTAAACAAAAGTCGGCACTAGAAGGAGGGTATCCAACCCATCAAACTCATCTTCTCTTTACCTCTTTGAAGAACACTCACTGTTCATCAAAGCTTCCCACCTTCAAATCTTCAAATCTTCAAGTTACAAGTTCTCTCCACAAAACAATGACGAACCAAAGATCATCACAGGCCCACAGAGCCATCGGAGCTCCGCCCACGCCACGGGACCCCAGGGGAGCCGACCCCCGCTCGCCCCGGAAAGACCACACGCGTGGCCTCTCCCATTCGATATCCGGAGGATCACCATCCGTCGTAGGCACGGAATTTCCTCACTCCCGACCAAGCTGGGTCGGGACGACGCCGTCAGGTGGAAGAGACGAGGAAGTGCCAAAGCACCTCCTCCGCCTCAAAGAGAAGGTCGCATCCCCGCATCCTTAAAGGGAAGGCAAAAGCCTCGGAGCACCAGGGAGAAAGCCAGCACCTGGGCTCAAGCGATCCCTCATGGTACCCCAGTCATCTCCCCAGTTACGATACTCGATACGGAGATACAGAATCCGTTTCCAACACGTGGAGTACGGCGCAAATGCCCCTTAAGAGCGCGGCCGAGGTCAGCCTGGCCCAGGCCAACTCCGCCAAGCGCAAGCTTAGCTTTGCCCAAAGCAGCCTGTTGGGACGCGGTACTCCTCGAGCGGCCGTATTCGACCGGATTGGCCCCCTGGCCGATGGTGACGACCAGCTGGTCGAGACTCCGAACCCAGAGATCGTCAAGATGCAAAAACAACTTGATGAGATGAGGGCGCTCTTGGAAGCACAAGGTCAACCTAAGGCCCGACTGGTCACAAACGAGCCCTTGTCCGTCGACATCGAGCTCGCCCCGGTCCAACTCAAAATCGTTCCACCACCGACCCCTCTTTACGAAGGGAAGACGGACCCGGAAACTCACTTGAGTAAATTCTGGATTTATATGACCGGGCGTGGCGCAACCAACGCCACAAAGTGTAGGCTTTTCCCGCTCACCCTAGGTGACCTCGCCCACAGATGGTACGTCTCACTACCGGCCCGCTCAATCGATTCCTTCGCCACTTTGAGCACCCAGTTCACATCCTATTTCGTGGCCAAAATTGCCCGGCCGGAGAACTGGCACCGGCTGATGCGTATCCGCCAAGAGAAGAAGGAGTTCGACGAAGACTATATCACCCGGGTGGACAAGGTCATTTTAACCGGTGAGTCGGTCGGCGACCAACTGGCCCTGCACGCCACCTTGGGAGGCTTCCATAGCCGATCTCCGATGTTCAGGCATCTTACCAAGAACTTCCTAAAAACATATGCCGATTTCCGGGCCCGAGCAGGCGATTACCTGGCTCGGAGGAAACTACTGGCACTCAGGCTAGGAGAGTCCGAAGCGGCGACAAATGAGCCGGAGATTTCCACTCAGGCCTCCCCCAAGGGCGGTCCCAAGGCCAAAAAGGTAGCCAAGCCGTCCGGAAACTTCAAGTCCTTCGAGGATGTTGAAGTACACCTCACCCAGGCCATGAGGCAATCCCCTGTGCTCATCTTCAATGCGATCCAACACAGGGATGTGCTTTCCCGGCCAAGACCCTTTACGAGAGACCGGTCCCGGCTGGACCCAAAAAAGTTATGCGTCTATCAGGACTCTATTGGCCATAATATGAGCCAGTATCGTGATCTCTTAAAACAGTTATGGAAACTATTTGACGAAGAGCGTCTGAACGATCTTCTACAAAGGCCTGCCGGCCGTCAGGAGCCCCAGCAGCAGCAACAACAGCGTCCCCCTCGGAGGAACGAGGAAGGAGGCCGGCCTCTCAGGCTAGTCGCAGCATTGGAGGAGGACAACGATGACGATGATCTCCCACCAATGAACCCCTGCGGTCGGGTCAATATGATTAAGGCCGGCGGGAAAAACTTGGGCGGCCTCACTCTCGTCTCCACACTTTCTAACAGAAAGCGCAAGACCGAAATTCGGGCCCGAGCCCAAAATCCACAAGGATCTGGAGATCACTTTCTCCAACCGAGACCGGAGCGGGGTGCTGTACCCCAAGGGAGATGCTTTGGTGATCGCAGCCCGCATTCTAGGCAAGGAGGTCCACCGAGTTTTGATCGACAATGGATACTTCTGCAACATCATATTCAAAGCGGCCCTAGATCAACTCGAGGATCTCGTCAGCTTCGTAAAGCCAATTGACCTCCAGCTGAAAGGCTTCGGGGATGCAACTGTCACCGCATACGGGAGGATAAAGCTCTCGGTAGAGCTCGTCTGCTTTTATGACGAGAAGGTTAGAATTACTAGGCCATTGGACTTTATCATTGTAGACCAGCCGAGTTTTTATAACGGCTTCTTAGGTAGGCCTTTCCTAGAGGTTTTCAAGGCCGTAACCCTTCTTATTACTACTGTATCAAGTTTTCCACCCTTGAGGGGGATGGTCGGCACCGTAAAGGGTGATCAATCAATGGCAAGAAAATGTTTGAACTATTTCGATTCTTGTTTATTTCCAATTTGTAACGATCAAACATTAGACAAATTGCAAACCGGCCTCAGAGGGATCCTTCCGACCACTGAAGTCATAATGGAGGTCGGGTCCACCTCTGCCGGCCCCAATAATGGTCCCTGTTGGGATATGTTTTAGTTTTGATGATTTTCCAAAACAACATGTAATAGGTTTGAAAGCAGTCAGGATAGTATCCTTTAGATCAGGTCAGGCTAAGTTAGCTCTCAGTAGAATAGGCTGTTCAGTTGAGGGGGAACTCAGTGAGGGGGAACTCTGCAACACAGCCTGAGGATGTCAAGATGACATCTCAAGAGAACTGACTGAAGCCATTGAAGGAAGACCTGAACCTGAAGAGAAGCCTGAAGGAAGTCCCACTGAGTGTAAGTCAGGCTGATCTAAGCCAAGTCTGGTGGACCACTCAGTGAAGAACCTGATCAGGAGGATCAGTGCTGCACCAAGTAGGCCTGAAGGAGTCAGGCTACTGTGGTCAGGGAAGTTTGTCATTCAGCCTTATGACAAACTTCTTGGAGTGATCTTCAAACAGTCTCTGAAGGACAACTACACTGAGGACGATCAGTCCACTGAAGATCATCAGTCAGTGAAGGAGGAAGCTACCTAAAGTCAGTGGGATCTTGGTCAACCCACTGAGTCAAAGATCCGTGAATCCAGGCCACGTGGACCAATCAGCACGAGGCAGCAACTCTGACACTGACAAAGGCCGCATTCCAAGAAAAGTGGTTGAAACCATTTAATGTTGGATTCAAATGTATTTTCCTCTCCAACGGATACATTTGAATCCCCATTATAAATACAAGCTCATAGCTTGTTGTTAGAGTGTGTTGTGTTGTGTTGTGTTGTTGTAAGAATTGTAAGAAAACAAACACCTACGAGCTGTGAGGGTGTGGGTAGTAGCATACGTGCATGGGAGTTATAAGGAGGGTTTACTCACACCTTAAACACTGACCATTAGGGTCTTCAAATATACACATATGAGTGTTCAGCTTGTAACTCTAGGCTTAGAGAGGTTTTCCCTATCTTAGCTATTGGCTAACACATTGTAAAGGGAAAACCTCACCTAGTTGGAGAAAACCTAACCGAAACCAAAACCCTCTAGTCAGGTTTGTTGGTAGTAAGTGAGGAGAAGGGCAGCCCAGGGAGTGGCGTGAGTCCAGTTGTAAGTGCACCTTGGCACGTTAAAAACAAGAATCCCTTGAGTGGATTTCCTGTTAAATCAGGCCGTGGATGTAAGAGCTTGAGTCTCTGAACCACGTTAAACTGAGCGTACTTATCTTTCAAAGTATTTACTAAAGTGTTGTGAAAATCAGCTCACTGAGAGCTTTGTTAAGAAAACTTTAGTTAAGCAATCAGGTCAGAGAGATTCCTCTCACTGACCATATCAGGCCAGGCACTCGAGAGTTCAGTCTCTCGAGTCACTGCCTTGTTGAGAGCCTGAGCTTTCAAGTCTCATCACTGACTTGATAGCTCTGACTCTCAGCAACGCAGTGACTTGAGTATTTCGTCACTGAACTCAGTCAGGGTGCGACGCGATGGTTTAAAAAAAAAATTTGTTTTGTGCTCCTGAATTCCCATTTTGCCCTTCGAAACCGGGACCATCAGTCCCGGCCTACAACCAATACAAGTTGACGATCCCGAGCCTAGGATTGGCTTCGAGCCCTCTGAGCTCGATCTCGACCCAAGGTTCGACATAAGCGACCGACGAAGCTACCAACAAGCCACGGCCTTAGAGGACTTGGAATACATTCCAGTCGATCCTTCGAGGCTGGAATTAGAAGTCCTGATCGGCTCTCGCATACCAACTGAAATGCGGGGGGAAGTGATTGAATTCCTCAAGGCCAACATAGGAGTTTTCGCTTGGTCCCACCAAGACATGGTCGGAATAGATCCAAAACACGCCTACCATCGATTAAAGATCGACCCTAACAAGAGGCCGGTCCACTAGAAAAGAAGAAAATTCGGCCCGGAAAAATATGAAGCACTGGCCCAAGAGGTCAAGAAGTTGTTGGACAACAAACTAATCGAGCAGGCCAAAGACGAGCCCCAATGGGTCGCCAATTCCGTCCTAGTCAAGAAAACAAACAACACTTGGAGGTTGTGCATCGATTTCACCGACCTCAACGCAGTATGCCCAAAGGACCATTTTCTGATGCCGCATATCGACCATCTAGTGGATAACACGGCCGGTCACGAGATGATGTCCTTTATGGACGCCTTCACCGGCTATCACCAAATTCCGATGGCCATCGAAGACATTAAGCACACATCTTTCCATATGGAAAATGTCATTTTCTTGGCTCCGAATGCCTTTCGGCCTGATCAACGCTAGCGCGACCTACCAACGGTTGGTCAATAAAATGTTCGCAGATCAGATCGGAAAGACCATGGAGGTCTACATCGACGACATCGTGGTAAAAAGCCTGAAAAAGGAAGACCACCTCAGAGACCTCGAGGAGACCTTCAAGATCCTCAAGGCATAAAATATGAAGCTGAACCCGAAGAAATACAACTTCGGGGTGGAGGCCGGCAAGTTCCTTGGGCACATCGTCAGCCAGCGAGGAATTGAGGCCAACCCGGCCAAGATCAAGGCCGTCCTCGACATGCAGGAGCCCAGGATGATCAAACAAGTACAACGCCTGACCGGTTGCCTAGCTTCACTGAACATATTCATAGCCCGGCTCGGAGATAAAAGTAAGTCTTTCTTCTCGACTATGAAAAATGGCAAGTTTTCTTGGAATAAAGAAAGCCAAGTAGCCTTTTCAAAATTAAAGGAATACTTAGCAAACCCACAAATTCTAGTCAAGCCGGTCCCAGGAGAGAAGCTTTACTTGTATCTTGCAGCCTCCGAGGTCGCCCTCAGCGCGGTACTTGTCCGGGCGGACGGTCAGAACCATCTCTCGATCTACTTCGTAAGCTAAGCTTTGCACGACGCCGAGCTCAGGTATACTCCACTCGAAAAATTGGCTTACGCTTTGGTCATGAGCGTAAGAAAACTAAGGCCCTACTTCTTCGACCACCAAGTGGAGGTCCTTACCACCCTACCCCTGAGGCAAGTATTACACCGGCCGGACACCAGCGGCAGGTTATTGAAGTGGTCGTTGGAGATAGCTCAGTACAGAGTCACATATGCCCCGAAAACGACCATCAAGGGCCAGGCTCTGGCCGATTTCATAGTGGAACTTACGTTCCCCCCAAAATTCACAAGAATCGACCACCCCCCGTGGAAGATCTACATAGACGGGTCGTCGACCAGTACTTGCACCGGGGCCGGCATCGTTCTAGTCGGACCGGAGGGCCAAAGTTTCACTCATGCGGTCCGTTTCAACTTCTCGGCCACCAACAACGAGGCTGAGTATGAAGCTTTGGTCGGGGGCCTTGAACTCGCAATCGCCATCGGAGTATGCCGACTGCACATTTTCATGGACTCCCTACTCGTGGTAAACCAAATAAAAGGAGAATACGAGGCCCAGGGAGAGCAAATGGTGAAATATCTCGACTTTGTCACGACCTTTTGCAAGAAATTTCATCAAGTCTTCATAGAGCAAATCCCGAGGGAGCACAACACCCAGGCTGACGCCCTTTCCAAGATCGCAACCGCAGAAGGAGCAGCTGACCTCGCCAATATCCAGCTCACCACGCTTGGGACCCCCACAGTGATCCGGGCACAGGTATCAACCATGCTGAACACCGACGAGAATTGGATGACCCCGATCGTGAAATACTTGGAGACCGGCACACTCCCAGAAGACAGAGTCCGGGCCCGGTAGCCACAACTCCGGTCATCAAGGTACACCCTCATTGACAACCTCCTGTACAAAAGAAGTTTCACCCTCCCACTCCTGAAATGTATAACCCCGGAGCAAGGCCAGAGCATTCTGGCCGAGATCCATGAGGGGGTATGTGGGAACCACGCCGGAGGCCGGGCCCTAGCCCATTAAGTGATCAGGCAAGGATATTTCTGGTCGACCCTGAACAAGGACGCTGTCAGCTTTGCAAGGTCGTGCCACAAATGTCAAATCTTGGGGCCCAACATCAAATTGTCCCCCGAGCAGCTCACCTCCATGTACAGCCCTTGGTCTTTTGCCCAGTGGGGCATCGACCTGATCGGACCAATACCCACTGCGCCCGGGGGCCACAAATTCGCCATCGTAGCCGTCGATTATTTTACAAAGTGGGCGGAGGCCGAGCCGCTCAACAAAATCAATCAAGCCCAAATCATAAAATTCATTTGAAAAAATATCATCTGTCGTTTCGGCCTACCACAAGTGATCATCTCCGATAATGGAAAGCAGTTTGACGGTCTCCAGATGATCCAGTTTTATGAAAAATGGAAAATCAAGAAAGTTTTCTCCACCCCCTACCACCCGCAGACGAACGGCCAGGTGGAGGCCGTAAATAAAATCCTCAAGCACACTATTAAAGTAAAGCTTGAGGACAAGTGTCACGCCCCAATTTTCATAATAATAATTTTTCTAAAAATACGTGATTATTTAAAAATAAAAGGCGTGAACCAAAAATTTTAACATAAAATTTAATTGATAAACAGCGGAAGACTTGAATATTAATCAACATTTTAAAAGTAATTTCATTTAAAAATAAAATTATTTGATTGCAGTGGAAGACATAAAAATATCTTAGCATCCTCGAAGGGAATTTAAATAACAATATCATTCATGCCAAAATATAATCATCACATGAAAATTTTTGCTGACAAACAACTTGGGATATAAATAAAATAAGTTGTAAGGTATTTAATTAATAAATGACAAAACTGAATTGCATCCACCGCCTCTTCCCGCCATCAGCTCTTTGATCTGAAAAATGTTAATGAGATTGGGATGAGCAAAACAACTAGCTCAGTGGGGTTCCCTTTGTCACAGTTAAATATCACATACAAGTAAAATCATCAACTCACATAACATGCATACTCAATACTTGTTCCAAGGCTAAACCAAGGATGTGCTGGTCATCCTAACGATGCGCTGGCTGAACCAACGTTGCGTGGTTTCCCACGAATAAACATGCGTTAACGAATGACTAGAAAAGACACAACTTGCGCCAACGAAATTTCAGTAAAATCATTAGTGTACAATGTAGCAAGTAACAAGATCACTCACATGAACATTTAAAAGTAACAAAGCAAGTAAAAATCCCACCTGGAATTTAATGTCGTGGATGAAATGGATGCAATAGCCTCAAAACCTACTCCTCGCAATTACTGTCACCTAAAATAAATAATTAAACCTACTTAGAAAATAATTGGAATAAATCCCAAAATAAATCTATGAACTTAAAATTTCCAATTTACTTAGTGATCATATAATTATATTAATAAAATTTCCTAATCTAATGTACCATACTCTGCACAATCTCCTAATTAATATAATCTGAATAATTAATAAATAACAAAACTAAAAACTAATTCCATACGCATATCCATAACCTGTATACTATAACCTACTCCTTGCAACATTAGCTAACATCATTAATAAAATCCTTTAACTACTATCTGACCTTTATATACTTTCAGTTCATAAATCTACTCTGTACATGATGCCATCAAATATCGTACTCAAACAATTCTAAAATACCTGCCCTATATGTATCCAAAACTCATGTATCACACACACGCTAAACAAATAAATAAGAAGTACGCGTAGATGAGTTTAGATACATACTAAAATTTAAAGAATTTAGAATAGAAGAGAAGAGAATACCATGCGTTAGTTTTCTTGATGGAACTGTAGACTAAGTATAGGGTTTTGAGATTGCGTGGGATTAGAATAATGTGAAACTAAATAGACGTGAAAACTTGGGGGTGGGCTTGGGTTTTTATAAAAATTAGAATTTATAAGATATGAAATAGATATCTTAAAAGATCTGGGAATTTAAATTGGGAATAAAAATATATTTTCTAGTAAAGAAATATGGAATTTGTATCTCTAATAAAAAAAACTCAAGATTTGATTTAATTTTTTTTTTTTTTTTACAAAAAGGATGACTGTGATTTTTTTTAAAGATATTATTTGTTAAAACTTGTTACATATGAAAAGTCTATTATATTAACAAAACTCAATTTTTGGAAAAATAATGTGAAATGAAATAAATAATTAACTAGGGAATTTGGATTGTTACATTCTCCACCACTAATAATAATTTCGTCCTCGAAATTCAGAAATTTACCAACCCTTAAAACTACTTGAATACTTAACTTGAGTCTTAATCAACTAGTCTATACCCATCAAAGTTTCTCGTATCTTCAAATGAAAATCCTCGAAGTATTTCCCATAAATATTCCCATAAATATCCAAAACAACACTTCTTTTCAACTTATCGACTATAATTCTCCTTATAGTGTACTATCCTCAAGAGCTTCAGTTGTACTAGTTTCCTCATAATCATATATTACTCCTCAATACATTTATTCTCAAGTGTAGCAACTAGAATCATCTAGCATCACCTTTAGTATATCCTAATGCGAGGTTCTATAGAATGTAAAATGCATGTCGTTTATATGTTCATGGAAAAATCATGCTTTCATGCAGTAAATTTGTAAATAAATTTCATGAAATTGATGCACTTGAAACATTGAATGACTTTTTTTTAATGTTCTTGCATGTTACTTTGTAGCATTGTCATATCATGGTCTCATCTTGTCCTGTAACATGAAATAAAATTCATAATACATGTACCTCGAAATAGTTGCTTTAAAAATTAGGGGTGCTACATCCTACCCATCTTAGAAAAAATTTGTCCTCAAAATTAAGAAATAAATTGGTGATGCATGAATGCATTAAAATGAAAATTTTCATGTAAATAATATACTTCATGGCATGATCTTGACATTAAATAACTTTTATTTGAAACAGGAAACATAATATGTAATGCATGTACCTTGGAGAGCTGAAGCGGGAGGCGGTGATGGAAGACTTTTAATTATAAATTATCCTCATTAACAAAGTACACTGTAAATAATTTTGACTCATAAATAATAATTTATTTTAACAAGTCTACAGAAACGTAGACCTGCTCTGATACCACTTTGTCACGCCCCAATTTTCATAATAATAATTTTTATAAAAACACGTGATTATTTAAAAATAAAAGGTGTGAACCAAAAATTATAACATAAAATTTACTTGATAAATAGCGGAAACCTTGAATATTAAACAACATTTTAAAAGTAATTTCATTTAAAAATAAAATTATTTGATTGCAGTGGAAGACATAAAAATTTCTTAGCATCCTCGAAGGGAATTTAAATAACAATATCATTCATGCCAAAATATAATCATCTCATGAAAAATTTTGTTGACAAACAACTTGGGATATAAATAAAATAATTTGTAAGGTATTTAATTAATAAATGACAAAACTGAATTGCTTCCACCGCCTCTCCCCGCCATCAGCTCTTAGATCTGAAAAATGTTAATGAGATTGGGATGAGCAAAACAACTAGCTCAATGGGGTTCCCTTTGTCACAGTTAAATATCACATACAAGTAAAATCATCAACTCACATGTCATGCATCCTCAACACTTATTCCAAGGCTAAACCAAGGATGCGCTGACTATACCAATGATGCGTGGTTTCCCACGAATAAACATGCGTTAACGAATGACTTAAAAAGCCACAACATGCATCAACGGAATTTCAGTCAAATCATAAGTGTACAATGTAGCAAGTAACAAGATCACTCACATGAACATTTAAAAGTAACAAAGCAAGTAAAAAATCCACCTGGAATTTAATATCGTGGATGAAACGGATGCAATAGCCTCAAAACCTACTCCTCGCAATTACTGTCACCTAAAATAAATAATTAAACCTACTTAGAAAATAATTGGAATAAATCCCAAAATAAATCTATGAACTTAAAATTTCCAATTTACTTAGTGATCATCTAATTGTATTAATAAAATTTCCTAATCCAATGTACCATACTCTGCACAATCTCCTAATTAATATAATCTGAATAATTAATAAATAACAAAACTAAAAACTAATTCCATACGCATATCCATAACCTGTATACTATAACCTACTCCTTGCAACATTAGCTAACATCATTAATTATATAAAATCCTTTAACTACTATCTGACCTTATATACCTTCAGTTCATAAATCTACTCTGTACATGATGCCATCAAATATCGTACTCAAACAATTCTAAAATACCTGCCCTATATGTATCCAAAACTCATGTATCACACACACGCTAAACAAATAAATAAGAAGTACGCGTAGATGAGTTTAGATCCATACTAAAATATAAAGAATTTAGAATAGAAGAGAAGAGAATACCATGCGTTAGTTTTCTTGATGGAACAGTAGACTAAGAGGGGTATATTGGTTATAGAGTCTGTAGGATTTTTTTAGACTTTTAAAGTCTGGGGGTATTCAATCTAGATTTTCAAAAGTCTTTAAAAATCCTGAAGTATTCAATACGGATTTTAAAATGTCTTAAAAAATCTTCAGGTATTCAACAATCTATGAATTTTAATACTCCACGGATTTTCTTAGATTTTCCTTCCAAAATATGAATATATTTCACTCTTCAAAATCTGTTCTAATAACCAGAGATTTCTACGGATTTTGAAAAGTCTTAAAAAATCTTTAAGTACTCAATAGTCTATGGACTTTCTTTGATTTTTTTCCATTGGGATGTTAACAGGGTGGGGACGAGGGTCATTCCCCATCTTCTTCCCTGTAAAATAAATGAGAAATTTTCCCCCCATCCCCGTCTCGCTGCGATTCTCCGTTCCCCGGTTACTTTTTTTTTATCTTATTTTTAAAATATAAAAAAATATTTAGATTAAAAATTTTAAATATACACAATAATTACTTTAAGTTGGTATTAAAAAAATTAATTTAAACAATTTGAAGAACCTCTATTTCTAATATTTTTAATTAATATATATACTAAAGTGAAAATAATATAATTTGGAACTAATAACATAACATTAAATAAAAAGATGTAATTTTTAATAAATAGTTAATTGAGTAGGAAACTATGAAATATTTATTTGTAATTTACTTTAACATTAAAATTATATATAAATATATTAATTATATAAAAAATAATGTGGCTCCCCGCGGGGAACGAGACGGGGATCCCACGGGCTGAGAATAATATCCCGGTCCCCGCTTACGGGGCAAAAAAAATTCTCCGTCCTTGTTTGCTTTGGGGATTACCCACCCCGTTGTTAAGTCTACTCTTCAAAAAATATAAATAATTTTACTCTCCAAAATCTCTTCTAACAACCTGAGACTTCTAATGAGGGCGAGGTATAACGGTGATGGAAATGAAGATAAAATAATAATGTATTTTTATAACTAATATTTTTTTTTAAAAATAATTTGGATAAATTTTTTTTATATAAAAGTGTGGCTCATATATATTTGCACCAATGGTTCCAGCGCCATCCATGTAAATCAATAAAAAAAATGTATTCCACAATCCTCTAAAGTCTATGAAAATCCAAATAAATCAATAAAAAAGTAAGTCAAACTCTGCATGGAGTCTATAGATTTTCTAAATCCACAGACTTTTTAAAGTCCAAAAACTCTGATAGAATCCCAATTGAATACACCCCTCTAAGTATAGGGTTTTGAGATTGCGTGTGATTAGAATAATGTGAAAATAAATAGACGTGAAAACTTGGGCGTGGGCTTGGGTTTTTATAAAAATTAGAATTTATAAGATATGAAATAGATATCTTAAAAGATATGGGAATTTAAATTGGGAATAAAAATATATTTTCTAGTAAAGAAATATGGAATTTGTATCTCTAATAAAAAAAACTCAAGATTTGATTTAAATTTTTTTTTTTTTTACAAAAAGGATGACTGTGATTTTTTTTAAAGATATTATTTGTTAAAACTTGTTACATATGAAAAGTCTCTTATTTTAACAAAACTCAATTTTTGGAAAAATAATGTGAAATGAAATAAATAATTAACTAGGGAATTTGGGTTGTTACAACAAGAAGGGGAAGTGGGCAGCCGAGCTCCCCGACGTGCTTTGGTCGTACCGAACAACTACAAGAAACTTGACGGGCGAAACACCTTTCGATTTAGCTTTTGGAACCGAGGTCGTCATCCCATCGGAGGTCTCCCTCCCGAGCCACAGGACAGCCCAGACGGTCACTGAAGACAATGACACCACCCGGATGATCGATCTGGACATGCTAGAAGAACGAAGACTCAACTCCGATCTCCGGAACGCGGCCTACAAGAAGAAATCCGAATAAAATTTCAACTCTAAGGTGAAGGCCAGACAATTCCAGGTCGGCGACCTCGTCCTCAAGAAGGTTCAAGTTCCTAAAAGGGTATTCGGCCCGAACTGGGAGGGCCCATTTAGGATATCCAAGTGGCTCTCCAAGGGAGCTTACGAGCTGGAACTCATGGATGGCACTCCGGACCAATACCCCTGGAATGCAATTCACTTGAAGAAATATTATCAATAATTAAGTTGTACTACGTAGTCAAAGTTCTTATCAATACAAAGTTCTACGCGCAGCTTAATCTCATTCAATAAAAATCCGAGCTCAGTTCAAAAGCATATGCCGACCGTATCGAGGTCGGCATATCACACTTGAGCTTGGGAAGGCCACCCAAGGCCATCTAAAAACCGAGCTCAGTTCAAAGGTATATGCCGACCATATCGAGGTCGGCATATCACACTTGAGCTCGGGCAGGCCACCCAAGCCATTTTAAAAAACCAAGCTCAAGTTCAAAAGTGTATGCTGACCATACCGAGATCGGCATACCACACTTGAGCTCGGTAAGGCAACCAAAGCCATTTCAAACACCAGGCTCGGTCCAAAGCAAATGCCGACCATGTCGGGGTCGACATATCTCTCACTTATGCCCGGGAAAAATCTCATATACACTTGTTAAAATTTAAACATTTTTAACAGAGATAAACAACGAGGAAAATAACAACAAAGCAGCAAAGTTAGCAAAAACTGAACTTCATAACAAACCGGTCTAAAGCCGGAGAAAGGAGTACAATAGTTCAAAAGGAAAACAAATCCGATCGGTAGTCGGTTACACACGGAAAGCAATAAAAAGGTAAGGTAAAATTTGATCTTCAAGGATCGCCTGCCCCGCCCACCGAGATCGCTTGCTCTCCTGACCCGGCCACGACTAGCTACTTCGTTAATACAGGCATCCGCCTCGGCCACGTTTCCGCCCGGTGCCTGGGGGCTTTCCGGAGGAGCCCCTTCTTCTTTTTCTCCTTCTTCCTCCCCATCATCATCCTCGGCGGCCGGAGTATTCTGACCCGGTTTGAGCAGCATGTGCCGATGGGGGAACCATGAAAGGTCCACCCCATAATCGGTCTCGAGGTCGAGGAAATGGAGCCAATAGCCTTCATGGATCGGGTTCTTAGCGGCATACTCCCGGAAGTAGTCTTCTTGGGCCTTCGTGTCAAGGTTGGCCTGGCGCCCAACCCAGATCAGGTCGGCAGCGGCCATGTAGTAGTAGAATTCGGTGAAGAGCAGCGGGCTGGTGACCGGATCATCTGGATCGTAGGCCGGCCGACTCAGAGCGGCAGCCAACTCTTCATCTTTTTTCTGCACCTCTCTCTCCAACTCGGCGTGCCGGGCACGAGCCTGATCGGCGTCCCCTATGGCTCTATGCGCCTCCAGCCGCAGCTCAGCAATGAATTCCTCCATTTTAGTGATTCGGTGTCGGGCATCCTCCAGGGCCTTGTACGCCGTCTCCACCCAGCCAAGGGCTTCCTCTTTCTCCTTCAGAATGGCCTCCATCTGGCCGACCGCATGGTCTCTCTCCTTCTTGAGAGCGGCATTCTCGCTCTCGAAACCAGCCCTTTCCTCCCGAGCACGGGTCAGGTCAGCCTCCGCTTTCCGGAGCAATCTGACGGCAGTGTTGAGATCGTTCTCCGTAAGGTTGACCATGATTGCCGCCTGATTGATCAGGGCAACGCTGGCCCGGCCGGCGTATCGAGGGCGGCATTCGGCGATGTCAGCCAGTTCCCGAGTCCAAGACTGGGGCAAGGAGTTCACCGCCCGGCTCATGTAGTCCGGCATGTCAACAGTTGAGCCCGGGGTGCGAGATGACTGGAAGTCAAGCACCAGCGGAGGGAGATCGGAGTCATTGCACGTCAACCTGAGTTAGATGAAATAAAAGAAATAAAAAACCAAGTCAGGTACCACACAAATCGATTAAGTAATAGAAACTCTTAGATTTGAGCAACTTACGCTTGGAAACGGGCTGGATCGCGACCAAAGTAGGTCATGTCATCCTCCCGGCCGGGGTCCTGCGCCACTTGGGCCATCGTGTCTGCTCCAACCGGCCTGGGTCCGGGAGGAGTATCGTCAGAAATATCGATGGGGGTCGGGCTCGACTCGTTCAGGCCGGCCTCATCGCTTTCGATCTCCTCTCGGCCTCTCTTCCGACCGGTAATCAGGGAGGAAGTAGGTGCCTCAGTGGCAGCTGTCCCAACGGCCGAAACAGACTGGAGGGAGAAAGGCTCTTGGATTACGATCCTTGTCCGGGCTCCGGTCCCCTTCTTTTTCTTCGTCCCCTTGGCCCCCGGCTTCACTGCGCAAGTACCCAACCGGGAAAACATGTTAGGATAGCGGTCGAAAAACTCTGGTGGGCACCTCCTCACGACCGGAGGCAACTCTGGTGGGCACCTCATCAAAATGCAAAGTGTTAAAAAAAACACACACATATACACTACTACAGCTCAAAGGCCCGGGCTCACTCTAGTACTTACCCGTCAAATTAAGATGGCGCGGAAATTGGAAGAAACGGCTTAAAATTCGAGCTTGTCGGGTCCGGAGGATAGCTTGGTTCCTCTCCGTGGCCGGCAGGGACAATATCTGCTCCCGAACGACCGTAAAGTCGAAGTTCAACTCGCGATCAGAAGGATAAGGGTAGCCTGCAAAGAAAGATAAAAAAAATTAGATCAGTACTTTTTATTCAAAGTTAAGTTCAAAATTTCTTACTAGGATTTTTAAGGCGGATGTCGGTCGGAACCCCAATCTCGATTCCGCCCGGGTATCTGGTCTGCCGGGCTCCCCCACGAAGAACCACTTTCTCCGGTCATTACGGGCCTTGCTCGGAAGACCGGTCACCAGTTTTTGACCCTTAGTTTGAATAAGGACCTCGCCGGTCCCACTCTTCTCACTTTGGATCCGGTAGAGATAAGTCATCTCCCCCGGGGTCGGCATCCAGAATAGCCGGTTCTGGCCAAATAATACCATGACGCTCAAGATGATCATCCACGTGTTCGGCAACAGCTGGATGAGCGCCTGGTTCCAGTAATATAGCAAATAGGAGATGGCCGGATGGAAGGGGAAACAGAGTTCGACCTCCATCATTTCCTGGGTGACGGCCACCATCCCTCGAGGAGGCTGATCCGCCCGCTCATTTGGCTCGGGGGCATAGAGCTAGACATCAAAGGGAATGTCCCATTCTGCCCGAGCTCCATCGAGATAGCTCTGGGTCACTTTGCTCTGTATTTGGCCAATGGTCCATCTCTTGGATTCCTCCAGATTGGCTATTCGAATGGTGGCCGGATCGCGAACGATCGGCCCCCGTGGGGAACGCTCTTGGTACCTCTCAAAGTCGAAGTCGAGGGATTCGATTTCATCTTTCTCCTCTACATATTTCGACCACAGGTGGAAGGCTCGCCTGACCTGGCCCCGCCGGTCCTGACTAACACTCCGACCAGTAACGGGCGACCTGCTGACTTCCTCGGCCTCCGACCCCGAGGCTTCATTCACCATCCCGAGCCTCTCTTTGATTTGCTCGGCTGCGAGATTCTGAAGCAGTAGGTTGTTGGCCAACTCGTCGCCTTCGCCACGACCACCGTCCTCATCATCTTCTTCAAGAAGATAATCCAACGAATCCCGGTCCTCGCCCGGATGGGCCATTGTTTTGGTCCTGGAACTCCCAACCGCTCCAGGGCCTCCCTCCCTGGCACCCTCTCCCAGGAGTGACCGACCCGGGCTTGGGAAGAGCGCGTCCAAACCGTCATTGTCATGAGCACAGATGGAGCTCGCGCTCAGGCACGACTGAGAGGTGCCACTTCCGCCACTGGAAGTCCCCCTTCATCGAGCAGCCTTCAGTTGGCTCCACCACCGCCGCTCGAGGAGGCGCCGCCCCTTTGCCCTTGCGGAGGACCAGTCCGCCACCGTACCATTTCGGAAAAGGAAGAAATAGAAAGGTTTACGAAATAAAAAATGAAGTTACTTACAAAAATTGCCTAAATCGCCGCCGTACAAGTCGAACGCCGCTTCAAGGATTTTGCCGGAGAAATCGCCGCGAGATTACAATGTCTGCAATGAAAAACCCAGAGGTGCGAAAGTGAAAACTCAAAACAAAGGATGTCTCACCCATTTATAAGAAAAGGGGAGGGGCCTATTTTGAAAATAAAGTCCTAGGCCCAGGGGCCTAGATGCAAAAAGCCGAAGCGACAGATCCCACGTCAAACGTCAGCGCACACCAATAATTAATGCGCTGGATTTGAGGCGTCACTTGATGTTGCGCATGCCTTTTTAGGCACGCATAACGATGCACATCCGCTCAAACGTCACATAACAAAAAGCCGACTTCTGACCACGCCGGGCAAATCAAAACCGGCGCCTGCAAACAAATGGCAAATGACCACTTCGCCTCCCATCAACTCTGAGAGCCGAGCTGGAGGGCAATTGTTGTAGCCATTTCGTGCCACAGGTCGGTACAGACCTAAAACGAGCCGGAAGTGACAAAACAACGCGTCCACGACGGCACCGATCTGGCCGGACGGTTTCCGGCCTCCATGGGTTCCGACCCCATTTTCCGACCTAAAAAACGAGGTTGGAAGCAAGCTTAAACACTTATCTACCTTGATCAAGATACAGGACAAAGGGACCGAGATCGGACTGGTCCGGCCTCGACCACGTATAATCAATAGAGGTCGCTGGGGCACGGCCAGTGTTCAGGAGGACTTCCCGACCTCAAGACCAACCAAGAGGACCAACCTCCAACCTTAAAGCATCTCCGACCTACGGAAGGGAAATAGAGCACGTGATAGAATCTGGCGTGATCTTTCCCCAAGAGGAAAAGGGCCACCTCCGTATTCAGCGACAGAGAGAATATTCCACCTAAATAAGGAAATATTTTAGAGAATCGTCCTCTTCGGACACGCGTCGACACGCTAATGGTCGGCCATCTGCAGACTGTGGCATACAGGCACCCGCGCGCCCTCAGAGGCTGGAGGCATTTAATGCCTCTGTCCCCTGAGAGGTCGGGAATGACGTTTGTACCCCTGTATAGAGAAAACTATAAATAGTCCCACATTTGTAACAAGGAAAAAGAGAGTTCAACACATTTAATCAAATCAATATAATTCTCATTTAAGTTCAGGGACTAAAAACCCCTGGCAATTCTTGGTGTTCTTGCATTTAGTTCATCATCTTTATTGTCATTCTTCATCACAATCATTCATTTAACATTGATGAATCCAATCATTTGATGTTTTTACCAAAGCTCTCATAAATATCCATTAATTCACAGCCTTATTTATTTGGTAAACAACAGCCACTTCAGAGGCTGAGGAGACTGACGATGAAGTCAGGACGGGGAGTGGAGAGAAGGAGCCGAGGCCGCTGAAAAGGCTGAGGAAGGGGCCTAAGAAGTCCCTTGCAAAGGCGCTGGAGGAGGTCAACCCAGTCAGTGAGAAGTCGAGCTCACCACGAGCCTCTGACTTAGATCCAGTCAGGGAGACCATTGATTCTACTGAGATTCTCTAACCTGATCTCCCAAACTCCTCTGAACCCCAACCCCCAACCACCTCTGAACCTCAAGCCACCTCAAACCCCACTGAACCTCAAGCCACCTCAAACCCCACTGAACCTATCCATCCAAACACTGACCTACCCCCACCCTAGTCAGAGCCAAATATTCCAAACACCACTGAGCCTAACTTCCAACCTGAATCCAACCTACCCAATCCTGAGGATTTTCCAGTCACATCAAAGGATCTGAAGGACTTAGACCCTGAGCTGGAACTCATCATTGAGGAAGCTGAAGAAGATGAGGAGTCTAAGGATATCACATCTCTTCTCTTCTTTAATTCTATCAAAGGGAAGGGTGAGAATTGGGTGGTAAGGAGTTTTCCTTCGCTGAACAACTATCCTGAGCTGCGAGAGATGATGGTAGATCTCAAAGTCTGGCTGGAGTACAAGCAGGCAAATATGGTGGAGCAACGAATGTTGGTTGAGCTGAAGGGATGAGATTTTTGGTGCTCATAGGAGGCTCGCATGACCAACTACTTCGAAATAACTAGTTATCTGGAGCTGCTGGAGAGGGAGGCAGTCAGGGAGCTGGTTGCCAGGATGATTGCCAGACGAGCTGAAAAGTCTAAGTTCCTTGATACTCCTGAAAATGATAAGAAGGGATCTGATGATGAAGGTGATGATGGCTCTGAAGATGGTCAGGGCGGAGGAGCTGTTGGAGATTTGGTAGAGGTGACTGCCAAAGAACTGGATGAGATGAGCTCTGAGCCTCAGGCTCAGGGGGAAGGTGAGAAAGACACTAGTGCCAAGGGTGGACCAGTCGCTGAGGATGTTGTGAAAATCTCAGCCGTCGATGATACAACAGTCGATGACGGGCCTCCCTGCCCTGAGACAAAGGAGGATGTTGTAGAGGTGTCAAAGGTTACTCCTAGTTCTGAGGGACTTGTTCTCGAAGTTCGAGTAAGCGTAGCTGAGCCTGAGCAGACGGCTATGACTTCTCCAAAACTGCCTTCAGTGCACCCTGAAGAGGGGACTGAAGACGCAGGAGCTGATCAGGGAGACCAGCCACAGCCTGACGGAGCTTAGGATGATGACACTGATGTTATCATCACTGGAACTGGGCGACCCAACTTCACCAGCTTAGTACAAGTCAAGCAAGAGAAGACAACTGAGAATCTCGCTGAGCTGCAGCAGGAAGTGGCACTGATAAAGGCTCAGGCCGATGCCAAGTATAAGGGGATTCAGAAACAGTTGAGGTAGGTGAAGTCTGCGCTCAAAACGGTGGCCAACTCTGAGGTGAAGAGTTTGAAGAAGGTGATGTTGTCCACCATTTCATCTGTCAAGGCTGAGAGGAAAACGATGAAGAAGTTGTTGGATACTTCACTGACTATTCTTCGAGATGAGCACGATGCGAGAATGGTGAAGGCAGTAGAGCACTTGGCAAATCAGGTTGCAACACTTCTCACTAAGGCACTCAACTCAGCAGCGTCCAAGATGGCTTTGGAGTCATAACAGATCGCTCAGGAGTCAGCCAAGGTGACTCAGGAATCTGCCAAGATTGCTCAGGAGTCTGAGAAGATTTCAGCAAAGTCTGCTCAGGTCCTAGAAGAGTCAGGGAAGATGGAAGCCAGGTTAGCACGCACTGAGCAAAGCCTTCAGACCAACGTGGAGATATTTGAGAAGAAGTTGAAGGCCAGCATTGCTAGTGTGTCCTTCGCGGGGTCAGGGATTGCTACAGGAGTGGAGATGCTGAAGGAAAGAGTTAAGGAAGTCCAGTCCTTAACTGCCTTCGTTATCAACTCAGGAGAAGGAGCCATTAGAGAAGCACTCCCACCTACGCCTACCAAGGATGATGCTAAAAAGGGGGTAAGAGGGAAGAAAAGATCTCTCCCTGAGGCATCGGAGGCTAAGAAGAATGAAGTGGTGTTGAGTACACCAAGGAAGTCAGCCAGAATTGAGGCTGCGACAAAGGCTAAGAACCCTTCACTTACTGTTCCTTCCTTGCCACCTATCCAAGAAAGTTCAGAGCGCTCACCAGTTAACACCAGAAATAATCCAATCAATTACGAGGCTGTCAAGGTCGCGAAGTTGTGTGAGGAAGCTTGGGCAGTTGCCCCTGAGAAGAGTGAGGCTCAGCGCAGAGCTGAAATTGCTCATAAGGAGAAGGTGCGCATCTTGGAGAAGAAGGTGTAAAAGCTGACTGATATCACTAAGTTGCAACAGAAGGAACTTGATAATGCAGTGATCAGTTTGCTAAGGAGGAAGAAGGCGAAGCCTGAGCCAAGGAAGTACAGAAAGAGGCCAACAGCAAGGAAGAATAACCTTTTATCTCTGTAGAAGCCTGAGGAGCCTACTCAGAAGGTTGCGCTTATTGAAGATTTCATTTCATATAAGCTGGAGGAGTTTTGGCTGGATGCGCGGGATGAGTTCATCAGGCTGTGGTATATTGTGAAGAAATGGGGTGACACTGAAGATATTAATGCCCACTTCATATGTAACGCCCCGAATCCAAAACAGATTAAATATCTAAGATTTGAGGTGCCACTTGTGACTAAAAACCAAACTATAAAATTTTTGATATAAAAGGGAGAATAAAATAAGAGATGAGTTTTATGCAGCGGAAGAAATGAGTAGAATAATTTTTATAAGTATCTCACACATGTATATGTAATATCCTAGATTTTCATCACCTTATCTGCTATACTAAGTACTTTATAATTCTATATGAATCTATGTGACGCATTTACATCCAAATTTATGCAAAGACACGTTTATGTGTTTTAATTACTCGATAGTTACAATAACTGTATTACTTTCTCAATACATGCTATTTCTTGGACTTTATAATTTTTATATGATCTTTATGTTATGTCTTAAAGTGCTTAATATAGAGATTAATGAAGACCTTAAGTATAGTAAATTATTTCATAAGATATAAGTTGCAAAATGAATGTTTCTTTAAGAAACGAACTACGTAACGATTACTCGATATTTTCTATGATTAAAAAAATAGACTTTGTAATTTATTTAGAGTCCTAGAAGAATTTTAATTTTATTACATATGATAGTATAAGTAAATTTTATGCATAATGTACTTAGAATTATCCAATAATCTTATTTCTTACTTACTAATTTCAATGCATACATGTGTCATAACCATAAAATACAAGATTTTCTCTTGTACACCCTATAAATTTCAGCCATATTAGATAAGTTAGGAAGGTTAGAGAAGCTTCAAGACTAAGGTCAAAATTAGGATAAGAATGAAGAAGAAAAGTCAAAATTTAATTGCTAATTTCAAAGAAACATGTGTAAAAAAATCAAAGCTTCAAGATTTCTCCATAATCTTCTTATTTTAGGTCCATGCATGCATAAGAAGGGTAGGGAGAGTTCCACAAACTTCTTTTCTCAACTATAAATAGGGGCTAAAGAGTTCTTCATTCCTTACACACAAAAATCATAAGAAATCTTCACTATATCCTTAGCTTTGCTTAAGATTGAAGAGGAGTTTGTTCTAAGCTTTCAAAATCTTCTAGGTAATCTTCTTATCCTACTCAATTAAGTTATTTCTTGAATTATAGGATTTGAAGTAAGATTAAAGTGATATGTTCTTCATATGTACATGAAATCTGCAATTTCGACACAGTTTGGTAGGAATTTTGGTTTGATCGTTTCCTTCAATGAAAGTCTCTGAATTTTTTATATGTTATAGTAGACTGGTTAAGGAATTTAGGATATTAATTTCATAGTAAAATTAGTTATGGTTAAGGAGATATGAAGTTTTGAAAATGAACTAGGGTTTTGGTCGGAAAAACTGTAATCCATGTGTTTTGCATGAAATAAATAGATTTTCGTAAGATTTTTGCAATAAATAAAAAGTATTTGAGTAAACTATATGAATTTAGGAATATGTGGTAAAAATCTCAGAAGTATTGGACTTATGGTTGATTTATGGTGAATTTTCAAAGTTAGGCGTGTAATCTGCCAAAAACTGAAATTTTAGGTTCGAAATGATCCATTTACATTTTATGGTAGATATTTATAACTTGTTAATTGATGCTCATACATAAGTAATTGATACTTATGATCTATAATATAACTTTTGAATATGTGTTAGGACTTGAGTTTGAATGTGAAAATATGTGTGAATTTTTACAAATGAAGGGATAAGTAACAAATATTTCTATTGTAAAATTTTTACTTGTAGGTACAACCTGCAAGGTGGGGAATCACTTCGCTCTTCATCGAGTGTTCTATTATTATTTAATTGCACTTATTAAACGTCGAATGTTAAATTTTGAGTCTGGCCCGCTATCGACTGGCCCCATATATAGTCCAACTTTATGTTGGCAAGCATATAGTCCGGTCGTTCCGGCACCACGGGTTGGTCACGCCACCCAAGCATATACCGGATGAAATTCCGGGGCCTCCACGTTATATGCATTTTATGTTTAGTTTGTGCAATTATAAAGAGATTTCCCACTAAGTGTTTACAAACGTTTATCCCTTCCACTTTTCAATTTTTCAGATGCGGAGGATCCCAGCATGGATGAATGAGCTCGGAGGCGGGCTGTCAAGTTTTAATATACTTTATTTTGGAAATTTTGATTTGTAAACTCAAGGCTATGGCCGTATGTATTTACTACTTCCGCTGTGTAAATAAGTATAGCGTTATTTTAATTATAAAACTAAACTTTAGTAGTGTTCCTACTTGTGCCACATCACGTCTTCCTTCTATTTTAAGTGGGGACACTATAGGTGGTATCAGAGCAGGTTTGTTTGCTAAAGAATTTTCAAAAGAGTGTGTGTGTTTTAAAATTTAAATAAAACAGCCGCACCGAGATCATTCTCCACGACGGGATCAGGTAAATGTTTCATATTTGCTTAAATTATGAAATTGTGATTAATTATTTGAAATTATGTAGTATTCTATTTTAACTAACCAATATAATATATTTAAGTAAGCAGATGGACGATAACACTAGAAGATAAAATGGTAACCGACTAGAAAGAATAACTAGAATGGGTAGGACTAAAGAAGACGATTTAGGAGCCCATGTGGGAGAACTTACTTCTTAATATAAACAAGAACTAAGAAACGAGTGTGATATCGATGATGAATACTAATGTTGTCTGCTTATTGATACTTTGCCATATACGTGGGTAAATGCTGCCTGGGAAATGCTAGATTTCGTGTATGACCAGCATGGTTATATATGTTTTCCTTGTTTTTCTTCTTTGTTATACCATGAATGGCTTCAATTCGAGACCATCCATTTTGATCCTCTACAACCGGGGTTTGAAATGGGTGGCAATCAGGAATTAATATCAGTTCAAGAAAGCAGTGGGAATCAGAATAACGGATTGGAGGAAATGGAGGCAACAAACAAGAATAATGATATCGAGATGTGGGAGGAGAAAAAGAAGGAACCCGAAATCATCATCATCGATGATGATTGAACAAAGACCAGTTGCAGATTATATGTTCTATGCGTGATTATATATGATATTAGCAGATATATGTACTTAATATGTACTAAATGCTCTGGATGTACTATATGCTTTTGAATGTAATATATGTACTATGATGTATTTTATATGAAATATCTATTATGTTTGTATAATTGTTACTAATAAGTTGATTTTGAATAGAACCATGAGCCGAAGAGGGAATCAAAGCAACTCAGAAATAAGCAATG
Organism: Ballota nigra; assembly: GCA_947034835.1. NCBI lineage: Eukaryota > Viridiplantae > Streptophyta > Magnoliopsida > Lamiales > Lamiaceae > Ballota > Ballota nigra. The sequence goes on along the minus strand of OX344728.1, from coordinate 31,807,994 downwards.
ACCTAGCTTCTGTCTTAAGAGGATTAGCTCAGCAACTAAATCACCAAAGCCAATCGTCCCAAACACCTGTATCCTCAACCCAAAACCATGATATTGTTAGCCAATTTAAGAAGTTTAGACCCTCAACCCTAACCGGAAAGGAAAACCCTATGGAAGTGGAAAATTGGATTCGGAGCTTGGAAAAGATATTCACATATCTTAAGTGCACAAATGAGTAGAAAGTTTCTTGTGCTATTTTTCAGCTGACTGAAGATACAGATTATTGGTGGGAAGCTCACTGTAGGACAATGACTGAAGAAGAACGAACTACAGTTACTTGGGAGAAATTCGTAGAAGCAGTGGTTAAGAATTATAAACCACAGTCATTCTTAGATCAGAAGGAGACTGAATTCCTACAGTTGAAACAAGGGAATCTGACAGTACAGGAATATAAAAGGAAATTTAATCAATTGGAAAGATATGCTTCTCATTTAATTAATACCGATGAAAGGAAAACAAAGAGATTTGTGCAGAACTTACGACCGAAAATCAATACTATCTTAACAGCACAAGATATTAAGTCTTATGCCCCGGCATTTGAGAAAACTCAGACGATAGCAGCATATATGAAATCGGAGGAAGTAAGAACGCCAGAATCACAACGAAACAAAAGGAGGTGGATTGGTACAAATCAAGGAGGAAATTCTAAGCAAGTTAAAAGGATAGAAATAGTACCACGACAACAACATAGGCCACCTAAGTGCAGAAATTGTGGGAAGGAACACTTGGGTCAATGCCTGAAAAGGACAGGAATCTGCTACAGATGTAAGGAACCGGGACATGTCATAACTAATTGTCCAAAATGGAAAGAACAACAAAGGTCGGTACCTGCCCGAGTATTCAATATGAACCAGCAGGAGGCTACAGTAAACCCGGAAGTAATGGCAGATATGTTCAAAATTTTTCAAGTACCTGCCCTTACACTATTCGATACTGGTGCCACGCATTCATTTATCTCTAGGAAGATATTTGAGCAAATCAAGAATACTCATATGATAGTAGAAGGAAATTTCCTAGAGGTAAATATTTCTTCTGGTACTACAATACAATCCTTAGGATTGTGTAGGAATGTAAGGATGGATTTCGATCATACGGTAATTCCGGCGGATCTACATATATTAGAGATGAAGGATTTTGATGTTATATTAGGAATGGATTGGCTTAAGGCTAATCGTGCTCTTATAAAATGCCAAGAGAAAGAAATATCGGTGCAAAAACCGGAAGGTATGAATTTTACAATCTATGGTGCAAGAGTAAAAAATATACCTCGGGTAATTTCAGCAGTAAAGGCTCGGAAAATTTTAAGGAAATGAGAATGTACATCATTTCTAGTAAATGCTGTAGCAACAGATTCTGATGGTCCAACATTGGACGATATGCCAGTAGTATGTGAATACAAGGATGTATTCCCAAATGATTTTTCAGGACTACCCCCAGATCGTCAGTTGGAATTTAGTATTGATTTAATTCCCGGAGCAGCGCCTATTTCAAAAGCACCTTACAGAATGGCACCAAAAGAATTGCAAGAATTGAAGGTGCAACTATAAGAATTACTGGATAAGGGTTTTTTTCGACCAAGTGTGTCACCCTGGGGAGCACCAGTGTTATTTGTGAAGAAGAAAGATGGGTCATTAAGAATGTGCATCGACTATCGGGAATTGAATAAGCTTACCATCAAGAACAAATACCCTCTTCCCAGAATTGAAGATATGTTCGATCAATTAAAAGGAGCTAGTGTATTTTCAAAGATTGATTTGAGATCGGGGTATCATCAAGTGAAAATAAAGGAAAGCGATATTCCGAAGATAACTTTCGTTCGTGGTGCTACCATTTGGACTCAGTAATGCACCAGCTATTTTCATGGATTTGATGAATCGGGTATTTCATCAATATCTGGATCAATTTGTGATCATTTTTATTGATGATATTCTGGTATATTCAAGAAGTCAGGAGCAGCATGCGGAACATCTTCAGATTACACTAGAAATCCTGAGAAAGGAAAAATTGTATGCTAAATTCAAGAAATGCGAATTTTGGCTGGATAAAGTGGTATTTCTTGGACATACAATTTCAGCTTTGGGAATAGAAGTGGATCCAGCAAAGGTAGAAACTATAAACAAATGGAAGACACCAACTATGGCGAATGAAGTCAAGAGTTTTCTTGGGTTAGCTGGATATTATCGGAGATTTATTAAAGGGTTCGCTCAGATTGCAAAGCCTTTAACTCAGCTAACTCGGAAAGAAATAAAATTTGAATGGACGAAAGAATGTGAAAGGAGTTTTCAGGAGTTAAAGCAAAGATTAACAACAGCTCCAGTTCTTACAATTCCGGAGGGTACGGAAGGATTTACAGTATTCAGTGATGCTTCTAAACAAGGTTTGGGATGTGTACTTATGCAAAATGGGAAAGTAGTAGCGTACGCATCAAGACAGTTAAAACCACACGAGCAAAATTATCCTACACACGATTTGGAATTAGCGGCAGTGGTGTATGCGCTAAAAATTTGGAGGCATTACTTATACGGAAGTAAGTGTGAAATATACACAGATCATAAGAGTTTGAAGTATATCTTCAAACAAAAAGAGTTGAACATGAGGCAAAGGAGATGGTTGGAGTTAGTAAAAGATTATGATTGCGAGATATTGTATCATCCGGGAAAGGCAAATGTAGTGGCTGATGCCTTAAGTCGCAAAGCAAAGATAAAGATCAATGCCTTGGTTGTGAAACCAACATTGAAGGAAAAAATAGCAAAGGCTCAAATGGATGATACATTCTTAAAGAAGATGAAGCAAAAGATCGAGGAAGGAAAAGCAAAAGTGTTTTCAGTACGTGAAGATGGTACATTAGTATGTCGAGGAGGAATGTGTGTACCAGAAATAGAAGAACTCAAGAAAGAAATATTAGTGGAAGCACATTCTACTCCATATACAGTACATCCTGGAGGAACGAAGATGTACCAAGAATTAAAAAGGTTATTCTGGTGGAAAAATATGAAGAAGGATATTGGAAATTTTGTACAGAAATGTTTGACATGCCAACAGGTAAAAGCTGAACATCAAAGACCATCGGGATTGCTGAAACCACTTGAGATTCATGAATGGAAATGAGAACACATTACGATGGATTTTGTGGTAGTATTTCCCAAATTAATACAAGAAAATGAAGCTATTTGGGTAATTGTTGACAGATTGACCAAGACGGCACATTTCCTACCAATAAAGATGACGTTCACATTGGATAAATTGGCTCAGATTTATATTAAGGAAATTGTCCGATTGCATGGAGTTCCAATTTCTATTGTGTCAGATAGAGATCCACGATTTACATCAAAATTCTGGCACAGCCTTGAAGAAGCTTTGGGTACTAAGTTGGAATTCAGTACAGCTTTTCATCCTCAAACTGATGGACATTCAGAAAGAACAATCCAAACTTTGGAAGATATGTTAAGAGCTTGTATCATTGACTTTGGAGGAAGTTGGGAGAGGTACATACCTTTAGTGAAATTTGTTTATAACAACAGTTATCAGGCAACAATTGAAATGGCTCCATATGAAGCATTATATGGAAGAAAGTGTAGATCTCCTCTATGTTGGGATGAGATTGGAGAAAAGAAAGTGTTAGGGCCAGAATTGGTGGAATAAACTACTAAGGTAATAAGAAAAATCAGAGAAAAGATGCAAGCAGCTTAGGATCGACAGAAATCATATGCTGATAAACGAAGGAAAGAATTGAATTTTGAGGTTGGAAATAAGGTGTTCTTGAAAGTATCTCCAATGAAAGGAATTATCTGCTTCGGGAAAAGAGGAAAGTTGAAGCCTAGATATATTGGACCTTACGAGATCCTGGAAAGAGTTGGAGATTTGGCTTATCGACTAGCATTACCACCATCTTTGGCAGGAGTACATAATGTATTCCACGTCTCTATGCTCCGAAAGTACATACCTGATCCTACCCACATAGTAAACTTACCTGAATTAGAACTGGATACCGACTTAACCTACGAGGAAATTCCCACAACCATACTTGATAGAAAAATTCATAGGTTGAGGAATAGAGATATTCCTATGGTTAAAGTTCAGTGGGATAGGCATGGAACAGAAGAAGCTACGTGGGAGCGAGAGGATTAAATCTTAGCCAAATACCCTTACCTCAATAATCCTGGTAACACTTGAAATTTTGAGGACGAAATTTATTTAGGGGGGTAGATTGTAATATCCTAGATTTTCATGACCTTATCTGCTATACTAAGTACTTTATAATTCTATATGAATCTATGTGACGCATTTACATCCAAATTTATGCAAAGACACGTTTATGTGTTTTAATTACTCGATAGTTACAATTATTGTATTACTTGCTCAATACATGCTATTTCTTGAGACTTTATAATTTTTATATGATCTTTATGTTATGTCTTAAAGTGCTTAATATAGAAATTAATGAAGACCTTAAGTATAGTAAATTATTTCATAAGATATAAGTTGCAAAATGAATGTTTCTTTAAGAAACGAACTACGTAACGATTACTCGATATTTTCTATGATTAAAAAAATAGACTTTGTAATTTATTTAGAGTCCTAGAAGAGTTTTAATTTTATTACATATGATAGTATAAGTAAATTTTATGCATAATGTACTTAGAATTATCCAATAATCTTATTTCTTACTTACTAATTTTAATGCATACATGTGTCATAACCATAAAATACAAGATTTTCTCTTGTACACCCTATAAATTTCAGCCATATTAGATAAGTTAGGAAGGTTAGAGAAGCTTCAAGACTAAGGTCAAAATTAGGATAAGAATGAAGAAGAAAAGTCAAAATTTAATTGCTAATTTCAAAGAAACATGTGTAAAAAAATCAAAGCTTCAAGATTTCTCCATAATCTTCTTATTTTCGGTCCATGCAAGCATAAGAAGGGTAGGGAGAGTTCCACAAACTTCTTTTCTCAACTATAAATAGGGGCTAAAGAGTTCTTCATTCCTTACACACAAAAATCATAAGAAATCTTCACTATATCCTTACCTTTGCTTAAGATTGAAGAGGAGTTTGTTCTAAGATTTCAACATCTTCTAGGTAATCTTCTTATCTTACTCAATTAAGTTATTGCTTTAATTATAGGATTTGAAGTAAGATTAAAGTGATATGTTCTTCATATGTACATGAAATCTGCAATTTCGACACAGTTTGGTAGGAATTTTGGTTTGATTGTTTCCCTCAATGAAAGTTTCTGAAATTTTTATATGTTACATTAGACTGGTTAAGAAATTTAGGGTATAAATTTCATAGTAAAATGAGTTATGGTTAAGGAGATATGTAGTTTTGAAAATGAACTAGGGTTTTGGTCGGAAAAACTGCAATCCATGTGTTTTGCATAAAATAAATAGATTTTCGTAAGATTTTTGCAGTAAATAAAAAGTATTTGAGTAAACTATATGAAGTTAGGAATATGTGGTTAAAGTTTCAGAAGTATTGGACTTATGGTTGATTTATGGTGAATTTTCAAAGTTAGGCGTGTAATCTGCCAAAAACCAAAATTTTAGGTTCGAAATGATCCGTTTACATTTTATGGTAGATATTTATAACTTGTTAATTGATGCTCATACATAAGTAATTGATACTTATGATCTATAATATAACTTTTGAATATATGTTAGGACTTGAGTTTGAATGTGAAAATATGTGTGAATTTTTACAAATGTAGGGATAAGTAACAAATGTTTCTATTATAAAAATTTTACTTGTAGGTACAACCTGCAAGGTGGGGAATCTCTTCGCTCTTCATCGAGTGTTCTATTATTATTTAATTGCACTTATTAAACGTCGAATGTTAAATTTTGAGTCTGGCCCGCTATCGACTGGCCCCACATATAGTCCAACTTTATGTTGGCAAGCATATAGTCCGGTCGTTCCGGCACCACGGGTTGGTCACGCCACCCAAGCATATACCCGGTGAAATTCCGGGGGCTCCACGTTATATGCATTTTATGTTTAGTTTGTGCAATTATAAAGAGATTTCCCACTAAGTGTTTACAAACGCTTATCCCTTCCACTTTTCAATTTTTCAGATGCGGAGGATCCCAGCATGGACGAATGAGCTCGGAGGCGGGCTGTCAAATTTTAATATACTTTATTTTGGAAATTTTGATTTGTAAACTCAAGGCTATGGCCGTATGTATTTAATACTTCTGCTGTGTAAATAAGTGTGGCGTTATTTTAATTATAAAACTAAACTTTAGTAGTGTTCCTACTTGTGCCCCATCACGTTTTCCTACTATTTTAAGTGGGGACGCTACAGTATATCTATGAATATAAAGCTTCGTATTAACAGTAACATTTTATTCAAGCGGGGAACTCTGTGTCGTCTCTATTACTGTCCTTGCTCCACGAAATCATAATCTGCAAGGGTTGTAAAAAAGGGGGGGCGTGAGATTTGAATTCTCACGTATAGGTGATTTGCAACGTCATGGGATTGGTAAATCCGAAGTATATTAAATTGTACTCATTGATAAAATATATACTTTATTTAAACAGTTGACATATAAGTATGAATAACATATATCACAGAAGTAACAACCTCACGTAATAATTAATTGGGCATGACATGCTTCACATTTACATAATTGATATATCACAAGTTGATTCACAGTAAGGGGCAAAGCCCAAAATCATTTTCCACATATCGTAAAAGACTTCCTTGAACCACTTTCGTACGACCATACTTGACTTGTTCCACTTCCAAAAACCTTACTCCTTCCAACCACTGACAAAATAGAATACGCAAACCATCAATGGCCTTATTCCCAGTGTGCAACGTAGACGTCTGACCCGGGGACCAGATCTGTTTGAATCAACAACCTTGATTCCGAGGGCATCCCCGACAGCTCCCCGGAGGTTGGATTTAATACCCGAACCACAACTCCGTACTTACTAACTTTCCGTCCTTTTATAAAACTGACATTTTGAACTGAGGAGAGAAATTTACTCGGTTTTAAATTGAATTGATTCATGCTCACATAATGCCCTTAATCATGCAATGGTGATTGATTTGAATAAAATAACAGGTATTTCTTATCATATATAAGTATATCACATAATTCAAACAGTTTTATAATAGGGATACATTTATGTTGGATTAGTTGTTTTAGATTTATTTGGTCGAGTTTAGAGTATACCAGCATAACGTATTATAAGCAGATCAAACAATCGATCATCACTCACCTTTTAACTTTATAGCTAAGTTACAACTGTCTTGAAATCCTTTTGGAAGATAACTCGCGTTGTAGAGATGTCCTGAGTGTGATACAAACAGATGGTTGGATCCCTCGTGCGTATTCCAATTAGCATAGAATCCTAATACGAAATCATTTGATTAAATAAAAGGGCTTTGAATTATCGAAAGGCTTAGAAGTTTGTGTTACGAAAACGAGGAAGTTGTTGTCTTATAAACCTATTGAATAGACTTACTTTCAAATGTCACACCCTATATTGGTAAACACGCCCCCTTTCTAAGAGGTGGTGTATTGGTGGGTGTACTTACTAATCTCCTTGTAGTAATATTATTTCGACTTTTATAAAACGATCTTTTAATATTCTTAGACTTTTATAACTTAAAAGTATATTCATATAGTATTTTTCTCAAAAATAATTAAAAGAATAAGAAATTTATTTAAATAATACTTTTATAATAAAAGTCCAATTTTAATAGCTATTCTTTCTAAAATTTATATTTTATTTTAAAAGAACTCTCGCATATAAATTTATATTTTATAAATAAAACTCCCATTATTAATCTTATTAATAAACTTTGACTTGAAGAAGTTTGTATTATAAAACTAAAATAATATATAAATATATTCTTCTTTTAGTAATACTTCCAAAGTTGATTAGTGTCACTTTTGATAAAAGGATTATATTAATTTTCTGAAAATACTCTTTTCATGTATTTACTAAATTGGATATAAAACTCTTTATCTCTTTCAAACTTTTACCAAAAACAACTAACAACAATTTTAATAACAAAAGATACTACTTTTAAAATCTAGTGGTATTAGTCTATTTCCCAAGAAAACAATAATAGGATTTTTAAAGAGAAATAAAGTTTTCTTCTCGTTTTCAAATTTTTAAATTTGAACAGTAAGTAGGCGAACCAAGCTAATTCAACGATACAAATTAGTTATTTCAAAAATATTAAACAACTAAACAACCAGTACTTAATAGCTAAACCAAGAATACTAATTCAGCCATTTCCAATAATACTAAACAGCTAAAACAAGATACCAAATAGTCCATCAACAATACTATCCAAAATACTTCAACAGTACTTAACAACTCACCCAGTGATGCCAATTTACTAATCCAAATGCCAAACAACTCAATTCAACAATAGCTAATCTCAAAAGTAGGAAATTCAATAACAACAAAGTCCATCTACACGCTCACAGGCTCCAATCCAAAACTCACAAAGTCTCAACAGGGAATTGATCAATTTATATCCCAACTACTACGAGAATTAGAGAGAAGGTTAGCGATTCTTACGAGCTCCGGATTGAGGAGGTAAATGGGCGGCTAAAAGGTATCGTTCGGTTCGTCGATTTGTCTGAAAAATTGGGCAGCGGGTCCTTCGTGGCTTCATAGAAAAAGGGGAATGAGACATTCTATTGCACGAATAGAGGCAAAATGTGAGTCTATTGTATACAAGGGAAATTAATCGGTAAACCAAAATCGAATAGAATAAAAAACAAGACTCATTGAAATCAAGAGGGTGGCGACGCTTGAGAAGGGCGGCGCTGGAGGCGGGACGGCGGTGGTCGCGGCTGGGCTGTGGGCGGAGCAGGGTGAGGCGCGGCCGATCGGAGAGGACGGGGGGTTGCGTTTGGGCGGCGCTGGGCAAAGAGGCGTCGGCGTCTGTTCGACGAGGCGGCACAATGGGCTGGAGCACGGCGGTGCTCTGTGGTGAAGCAGCTGGCGATCGGTGTTGTCCGTGGTGGAGGGAGGCGACACATCTAGACAATGCGAGGCGGTGTTGCGCGAAGGAGCGGCGTGGGTTGGACGGAGGAGAGAAGAGAGAGGGCGGTGGCTGTGTCCTGGGGCGAAGAGGAAGGCGGTTTCCGGTGGGATAGAGGAGGACGCGTTTTCTGGATTTGAAGAGGATTTGGGAAATTTGATTTTTGAAAAAGAAGAGTACTGCGTAGGATTTATGAGAGGATGGGATATTTATTGAAAATTAATTTCTTAAAAGATTAATTTAAAAGGATGGAAATAATTTGTGGGAGGGATTAATTCTTTAATTAATTTAATTCATAAAAAGAAAGAAAGTAATTCATGTGGTTAGGGATTAATCTCCTTTAATTCTGATATTTTCGTTCTTGCTTGATACGGTTTAGGGATCATTTGGTTTACGAGTTTAACCTCAATTTAATAATTAATACAATTTTATAATTAGATTAATATTTTATTCCATTTGAATTATTCTCGATAAATTATACGGATCGAAATCCTAATTTTAAACCCTTGAATATTTAATTTCTCGTACTCCTTTATTCGTTTGAAAGATTCGATTCCTTTCTTCGAATTTAGGAATTTATAAAAGGGTATGTATTTAAATTACACAATAGTACACAAAAATAATAAAATTAAAAGAAACAAAGATAATAATATAAAATAAGAGTTCTAGGAATATAAAAGGTATAAAACGGGACGGGGTATTACATCATAGACTTCATGTCCAACAACCACCCTGAACTCTTGAAAGGTATCTTGGAGGAGGTTGACACTGCCAGAGTTCAAATCAAGGCCTCTGCGTTCCTTACTCGCACACCACCACTCCAGGCAAACGGAAAAGGCTATGACTCAAAGGCAATCATGGTTGAGGTCTTCAAGATTGCTAAGGCTGAAGGGTATCTGAACCAACTAGATAGATTAGACGAGCTGAAGGACAGAGTCTAGCTACAATGGCTATGGACTTCGACCTGAGATGAGAAAAATCTAGTTGTACCCTGAATTGTTGTAATAGATTAAGATCATTGTACTCACTGAAACATATTATCAATGAAATCTATTATTTTGCCCACATACAAAAACTCATTGTCTTTTTTGTTGTTATTTAATTTCTGTACTTTATCAAGAACTACTCTAACACTAACTTTGTCTCATAGAATATGACTTTACTTCCTCTAATTATTTTGATAATCTTTTCAGTGTTTTAGCATCATCAAAAAGGGGGAAATTGTTGGGACAATGTCAGTTTTGAGTTGATCCCAAAGCCCTTGAAAAGATGACTTGCCTAAGTGTTTGTAATAGTCAGACTAGTCTTGGTTAGGTTTGTAAGTTAGTATATTTTACATTTCACAAGAACTCAATGAGAGGAGTACTCATCGATGACAATCAAGACTGAAGCCTGAAGACACAAGAGCACCATCCTGAACTTATGGCAGTTCATCTAAGCTGACTGAGTAAGTATCAGGATGAAGAGCATGATTCTGAGATCATTGCTAACTCAGTCCTGTAGGGAACATGATCGCACTGAGTATTGGGAAAAGACTTGGAGTAGGATCCAAGCAAGCCAAAAGGAATTTCAGTGCTGGGACACGTACGTAGATGAGGACAGACCTGAACTCAGTAAAGACAAGACTGAACTGAAGAATGAGTTATGACATTCTCACTTACCTGATGACGTGGACCAATTAGAGAGCGCCAAGTCATGTACGGACACTGACTTGAACCTGACATCCCTGCATATTTTCAATGGGCAAGCATTAAATGCAATTTCCAAATCCATGCAAGGACGGCTGTTGCATGGGAGATATATCCGTTGAACAAATTCTACGAGAAGACAACCTAGAAGGCTATCTCTTCCAACGGATAGTTTTTTCAAAGTTGCCTATAAATACAAAAGACCTTGGACTCAAGCAAGGTTACGGGAAATTTCGAAGCCAATAAATTACATAAACTCTCAGCGTACAAAGCATTCAGAATTAAAAGAAGCACTTGAAACCTCTTAAATTTCCCAAGTGTTTCTAGTTAGAGAGTTATTCTATATTCCACTGAGCGAACCAAGTTATATCTTAAGCTTAGAGTGATTATCTATACTTAGCATAACCTTGTCTTGTAAGGATAATCACAACCTTAGTTGGAAACCAAACTGAAACCAAAACCCTCTAGTCAGGTTTGTTGGTGGAAGTTAAGTGAGTGACTTAGAAGGAGTTTGTAAGGGTCAGTAAGTGAAGCTGATCTTGGTGCACCTTGACACGTTAAAAACCAGTCAATCCTTAGTGGATTCTCCTGTTCAATCAAGACCGTGGACGTAGGAGCTTGGGTCTCTGAACCACATTAAACTCCCTGTGCTTTTATTGCTTTAATTATTGCTCTTAATTGTTCATTTGGTTAAGCCAATCATTGCATTGTTTATCAGGCCTGAATCAATCGGCCAGATCATTAAACTGAGCACTGCCCTTCTAACCACGGTTTCCTAAGAAAGAAAATAAGTTTTCAGTAAGCAAACTAAAACAAGACTATAAACTTTCAGGGCTCACACATTCCGCACTGAACATAAGTAGATAGTTATCCAACTGACTTGCACTCAGTGCTGTTAGTAGGTGGATTATCTACTTAGTGTTCTATATCACTCTGAGTTAAGGGGACTCAGTCAGTTTGAAAGTCAGAAAAATTTGTATACATGTATCCCCCCCCCATACACGTATCACTCAGTCTTATACCGGAACCAACAAAGATAGAAATTATTATTTATAAAATTGTAATTAATACATTGAATTGTAGCTAATACAAGGACAATATTAGAAAAATACCATATTTAATGTATAATAATCCATTCTTCATCTTCACCATATCATTGATCTTCACATTATAATAAATCTTCAATATTGATCTCTACTCCTCAAAAAAATTATCAGAACCATTCAAACAACCATAAACAAATTCATTTGAAATTTTTTTAATCAAAATAAAATAAAGAAACACCCTGATTATAATTCACAATAACAAAAAGATTTGTTAATAAAAAAAATAGTAAATACTTTGACATGTATAAATTTGTATCCTACCAAAAAAAATTATTTGAGGAAAGAATCATTACTATCCTGCCAAAAAAAAAAAAACAAAAATTGATTTTGAAGAAAAAAAACATTAGATAAAGAGATTAAACAACAGATGCAAATTAAATCCATACAATAAATCGATAAAAAAATAAAATAAAAACATAAATACCTTGACAACTATAGATTCGTATCCAAATATGAAGATTCACACAAAATATGAATTAATGAAATATACATGAGAAACTTATGTGAATGATGATTCAATAAACAATAATAAACAAAAATTATGTAATACAAGTCCGTATTCTCGTGAATTTCGCGGACTGGAAAAAAATTTAAGATTATTATTTAAAATTATAAATAATAATATTTTTAAATATCTTGAAATTTCGATAGAATATTAAATTGTAATTATAATTCAACGCACAATAAAAAAATACTAAAAATGAAGATACAATATTACTTAAAATTACATTTATTGTATAGTTGCATGCCTAGTTTTCCCCATTGTATGAAGATACAATAACAATCGAACGCAAAAGTTTAACTCTAAAGATAAAATTACACATTTCAGATCTAAAAATAATATTTGACAAAAAAATATCATAATTAAAATGAAATATTGTGTAAAAGTTTGTGTGAGAACAATTGATTAATGTGTAGGTATTTATAATATGCAATTCAACAATAAGAATTGAAATTTAAGCACCAATCTTAGTTAAAAAAAATAATCAATTTCCCTCATACACATTTCATATGTACAGATACTTTGCAAAAAAAAAAGTTAGAAAAAATCAAAATTGTTAAAAAAAAATTGAAATCCTACTCTACAAAACAATATCTATATCTACAGTTTCGGATTCTATTTTGCAGGTAGAATTTTATAAAAAAAAATGTGTTGCAATCTGTTATTGATGGTAAAATATTATATTTGACAGCAAATTTTTTTGGGAATCCTATCTCAGTGACAATATCTTTTTCGAAATATTTCAATTATCTCCAACAAATTCCACACCTATCAATATTTTACAAAAATAAATTCTAAAAATATCTAAGAAAAGAAATCGTTCAACCATGAAAAAGATTTGCTTGCATTAATTTAATGTTTATATTTCATATTATATGTGAATATTTTGTTTTAATTGATTACAATATATTCAGATTTATTATATTTTAGAGTAAGATAACTTTTTAAAGTTATAAATACTTAAATTGTTAGTAGGGATTTTCTACGGTTAGGGAGGGTTTCGCCCTTCCTGACATCAGTAAACCATTTGAATACCGTTGGATCATAGATCCAACGTATATATATTTTTCAAATGATTGTACTTTGCATTTGAGCGTTTGCACTTTGCATATTGCAATTGCAGCGCCCTATTAATAAATTAAATTAATAAATATAAATTTATAAAAATACCCTTTTACTTAAAATAATTTTAATTTTTTTAATTAATTAACATTTAATATTTAAATAAAACTTTTTACATATTATTAAAATAAAAAATATTAAAAGTATCCCAATTCAACTAATCAACTATCTCTGATCGTCTTTCATTTTCATAAATTTCTTCACGTTAATTCAAAATCTCAACCCCCAAATTCTTGAGTTGGATTCAAAATCTCAAACTCCAAAATTTCATGAGTGATAGGACATGGTATTTACCCTCAAATCAGTTCTCGTGAAAGTCTGGATCATTCACTAATGGTGGCCTGCTACCCATTACCAATGGATCAAGCTTCAAATCTTCAACAACTTCACACAGCTTCTCCCTCGCATCTCCCCAGAACAATTTTGTAACCACGTGAATCTAATCAATCAATAAAAATTCCGCATCATTAATGAATTGAAATTTGAAAAAAGGATTTCGTATTTGCAAAAATCCCCAAAAATCGTCTTCGATCTAAAACACCAACAAATTTTTAAAATTAGAGAAGAGAGGCCTCTTTCTGTCGACCGGCGGTGTCGGGTGTCAAGAACGTCAATATCAATTGGCAAATCGTACTTCTTCATCACCACTGGCTCGCGGAACTCCGCCAATAGAATCAGAGCTACAAAATTTAAACAGATTTCAGAAATAAAAAAACAAATCACGAATTGTCTGTAACGATTTTTCGATGTATTGAGTTGCGATCGGAGAATTAGGAAGCAGATGCGTACGGTAATCAGATTGAGACCACATTTTATTGTGAGACTTGTCAGAGGAGTGAGATTTGATGTGCAAAATGTAGAATGTGTCGCCTTTATCGGCCAGATTGTCGATCGAACATTGAATCTCGATTTTCCAGCGTTTTCCGACCTCCGACGCGTTTCCACCGTGCGATTTCGACATCCGACGTTGCTCCGGCACAGATTTTGAAATTTAAATTTGATTTCCATGATTTAAATTTACAGATGCAGATTTTGAGATGTGATTTTCATGATTTTATGTTCCTGTTTCTTCATAAATTATTTGTCAAAATATTTTCTTGAAAATATCCTTGGATGCCTGCTGTGATGTTCAAATGATACGGTTTTCTATTATTGGTATTACCTTTGGACGTGATGAAGGAGAAAGAGAAGAAAAAGCGGATAATTAAGTGATGCTTAATAACTCAATCTTTTTTTTTTTTATTATTAAGGTTATAATTTTTTTTTTAAATACTAAAAGGATACTATTGTAATGTTATAATTTATCTAATAAAAAAATAAATTTTTTTCTCCGGGCAAAGCTAGATCGCAAATGGCGAAATTAAATGATATGTCAAGTTCTTATTGGGTGTTTGACGTCAGGAAGGTCGAAATCCTTCCTAACCGTAGAAAAGCCCTTGTTAGTAAAGAAACTTAATGTTATTTTCTTTTATTTTTTTCTTTTTGGCCAACACTATAAAATTTTAACCATGAAAAATGTATTCCATATATTTAAAATATATACACACACACACATACACACATTAATTATATAACATATAACAGTATTTTACTTAATATCATTTACAATACTATTTTAATATTTGTATGTTAAAATAATATAAAAGAAAATTCGAAATTCTAGTCTAGAAAAGAATATGTATACTTTACAGTTAATAGTCTATTTTGGCGGTATAATTTAATCAAAAAAAACTTTTGTATTATAATCTATTATTGAAGGCAAGATATTATATTTGATGACAATATTTTTTTAGTATCAAGCACTATTTCAGTGACACTATCTTTTTTAAAATATTTTAATTTCATCATACAAATTTCACATCTATCCATTTATTGCAAAAATAACTCCAAAATATATCTAAAAAAAGAATCGTTGATATGCTTGGATTAATATAATGTTTAAAATAATATTCCATATTTTACGTAAATATTTTGTTTATTGAAGACAATATATTATATTTGGTGTCAAGTTTTTTTAGAATCATACACTATTTCGGAGACAATATCTTCTCCAAAATATTTTAATTTTCTCCTACAAAAATTTCACTTCTATCAATATTTTGCAAAAATAACTTCCAAAATATCTAAAAAGAGAAATCCTTCAACCCTAAAAAAAGATTTGCTTGCAATAATATAATGTTTAAAATAATATTTTATATTATATGTAAATATTTTGTTTCCATCGATTAAAATATATTTAGATTTATTGCATTCTGGAGTAGGATATTTTTTAAAGTTATAGTAGTTAAATTCTTAGTAGAGAAACATAATGTCCTTTTTTTTTCTTTTTCTTTTTTGGACAACACTATAATTTCTAACCCATAAAAAAATTATTCCACATATTTTAAGAAAAAATATCTACATTAGTTATATAAGATATAACAATATTTTACTTATTTATGAATTACAATACTCTTTTAATATCTGTATATTAAAAAATATTAAAGAAAAATCAAAATCCTAGTCTAAAAAATGATATCTGTATTTTGTAGTTTAATAGTTTATTTTGATCGTATAATTTTATCCAAAAATAAACTTTTGTATTACTATCTATTATTGAAGGCAAGATATTTTATTTGGTTGCAAGATTTTTGGTATCATACACCATTTCGATGAAAATATATTTTCCAAAATATTTCGAATTCTCTCCTACAAATTTTAAATATATCAATATCTTGCAAAAATAAGAAAATTCTAAAGAAAAAATCGTTCAACAACGAAAAAAGAATTGTTTTCATTATTTTACTGTTTAAAAGAATATTCCACATTATAAGTAATTATTTTGTTTCCAATGATTAAAATTTATTTAGATTTACAGTATACTATAGAGAAATAACAACTCTATATTTTACAAATATATAATTCCTAAAAGAATTAAAGAAAAAATCCTCATCCATCGATTTCCAAATCATCCTGATAAATTGGAGTCTTGAGACCGTTTTCATCATAGTGATGCTTCGGGTTGAGATCGTCATACCGAGGATTTATCCATGCAAGAAAAAAAACGATGATTAAATTAGATTAAAAAAATTGATCTCTTACCCATATGCGGTGGCGTGCGGTGTTCCGATGCGGTTCCAGCGAGGAGATTCGTGAGGAGGCGACGGTTCATGAATAACCTGAGAGAAGAGGGACGACGACGTGAGAGAAGAAGAGAGGAAATAATATATATATATATATATATATATATATATATATAATTACTCAATCTGAAGATGGTATAATTACCATTGGTTTTCATAAAGACCAGAGGAAAAATTCTAGCTTATCCTCTGTACATTCCTTGTCTAGATCCATATCTAGTCATTTTCATATTTCTCATCTAGATTATGAAGTCGATATGCCTTTTTCTTCTAGAGCTTCTACCTCTTTTTACAGAGAAGAAACTCCTTTTAAAAATGAAGATTTCAATAATAAAAATATTATTGTAAATAAAAATAATATTGTCCATAATGATGGACCTAACCCTGAAACAATTTCAGAAGTAAATTGGACAGTTTAGTTTTTATGGATTCTGAACCAATACTTGATTTTTCAAAGGGTTCTTCTTCAAGAACTCACATTAATGATGAGTTTAATAATTCCAAATGGGATAAATTTAGAGTTTGGTACTTTAGATCTTTTAAAAAAGAAGAACTAAATTACTTTGTTAATACTTTTTATAAATTCTGTGAAGAGCATAATCAAATTCTTTATTATGTTCCTTGGTTTATAAAAACCTTTTATATTGATCAAATTTCAATTATTGAACGAGAATATAAACTCGTTACGGGAAACTCTCAAAAGTCTATTTACCCTCCTCAAGTTCCTTTCCAAATTGAGACAAATGGAAAATTTTTGGATTTTGCTCCTTTTTCAAAAATTTTGGAAAATAATATTTTACATATCACTGTTGATCATATCAACCTTCTTGTCAAACAAAACAATTTTTGTAGTCTTTTCCTCGCTATAATTGGTGACGAAATTATTTCTTTACATGATAAAATTAATCGTATTATTTCTCAAACTCGGACTAAGTCTGACTTTAAAAATGACTTTAAAAAAAATAATAATAATGATAATATCATTATAAAAACCGCTTCTTTTATTCAACCCCCTTTTGAGTTAAAAAACTTCAAGGGAGAAACTTCAGTTTCTGATATTGAAAATATTATTAATAAAAAATTTGAAGGATTAAATATTTCCACTTTGGATAATGACTTAGAAGAAAGTCTTGCTACTGATAATTTTGGTAGCACTAGCATTAATAACTAAGATGTTATTAATAAAATTAAATGGGCTAATAAGCCTACTATGACCAATTATTATTATAAAAGACCTACTCATATGGATGTTCTTCATGAAGAACATGATAATGTAGTCAATAATTCATATAATGGTAAAAGTGTTTATGAATGGAATATTGATGGTTACAGCGATAAACAGATTAATAATCAAGTTCATCGCATACTTATGTATAGTTCTGCTTGTAAAACATGTGGTGTGTCTGATATTGAAACAGCACAGGCTATTATTGTCGGTTTTACTGGCCAACTTAAAGGTTGGTGGGATAATTATCTAAGTCATTTTCAAAAAATTGACATTTTTTCCTCCATAAAAAATGAAAATGGTGAAGTTCAACCCAATGCGGTTTATTCTCTTGTTCTTACTATTCTTGAACATTTTACTGGAAGATTTACTAATAAATATGAAAATACCAAAACTCTTCTTTTAAATATGAAGTGTAAAACTCTTACCGATTTTAGATGGTACAAAGATACCTTTCTATCTCGGGTTTATGAGATTAATGATTGTAACCAAGATATTTGGAAGAATAAATTCGTTGATGGTCTTCCTTATTTATTTTGCTGAAAGGATTAAAAAAATCCTAAGAAAAGACTCTGATTTTATTTCTTATGAGTCTTATACATTTTGTCAAATCATTAGTATTTGTGTTCAGGAAGGATTAAATCTTTGCAATGAACTCAAACTTAGAAATCAAATTAAAAGAGATAATCTCTTAGAAAGAAAACAGCTGGGTCACTTTTGTGACCAGTTTTGTATGGATAATCCTAGCTCTAAAGGAAGTTTTTCTAAAAAGAAAAAGGATTTCAAAGAAAAACCTTATTTTAAGAGAAGAAGAAGACGTTCTGATAATAAATAGAACAAAGATAAAAGTCATGATTATACTCATGATAAGGGTAAAAGAAAATTCTTTTAAAAGAATTATTCTAGCAAAGTAATTTGTAACAAATGTGGCAGGACTGGCCATTATGCTAATCAATGTTATGCCAAAGACAAGATTAAAAATCTTGATATAAATGAAGAGCTCAAACAAACTCTTTATAAAATCATTATGAATTCGGACAATGATACATATATTGATGAATCATATACTGATTCCGTAGAGTTAATCTCTAGTGATGATGAGGATAATATTCCTTCAGACAAAGCTGAATGTGATAATTGCATTCAGGGAAAACCTTGTCTAAATTGCATCGGTGATACTGATGATAATGTGTTTTATAAACTCATAAGTCAATTCCAAGATATGAATATTAATGTCTTATCTGACAATAATATTCTTGATCTTCTTAAGCATATTAAAAACTCTAGTTTAAGAGATAAAATCATTGATGATCTTCATGATTCTTCTAATGAAAATAATTCTAATCTTTCTAAAAAGATTACTAATAATAATTATTATAATATGGAGGAGGTTGAAAAACTCCTTAGGCTTAAAAATACTAGGCAAAATCCCATCACTATTAATGATTTAGCTCAAGAGATTAATAATCTTAAGAATAGTGTAAAAATTCTTCAGAATCAAAATTCTGATCTTTCTATTCGACTTTCTCTTATTGAGAAAGGAAAAAAGAAGATCGATTATACTAGTTTCTGATTAGGCGTGAAATTGTCATGATTCGTAGTGAGAAACGCCTTAGTTTTGGTCGAATTTATTGAGTTTTTAGAGCCAAATGAGTACTATTTCTATACATTGATGAATTTGTCTCTTTGATACTCATAGGTGAATCGAGGACGAAAAACGGAGTTCGTAGGACTTTGAATCGACTCAAACGGATGCCCGGATGAGAAGATACGAAGAAATACGAGTGGTATTAGTACGTGCGAAGAAAAGTGTTAGTTGCAAAGGAAGGAAGGCCCATTCGAGCATCATCACTCGAGCGCCACGCTCGATTGACGTAGATCGAGCGCATAAAACATACAGAACGTTTGGGCCGCTCGAGGGGAATAAGCTCGAGCGCCCCGCTCGAGCACCAGAACTGCTCGACCAAGAGAGCTCGAGCGCCCCGCTCGAGCACCTGATCTGTTCGACCACAATAGCTCGAGCGACCCGCTCGAGCGGGTCTGCTCGAGCGCTTCCAAGGCATTTTCTCCAACTTACATTTTTCGGCCCACGAGTTCACGAATCGGCCCGTTGCCTATATATACCTCTTTCAAACACGTTTTGAAGTATCCCCGAACGCAACATATCACTTTTATACATAATTTTTAGAGAGAGAAGGAAGAGAAGAGACGAGCAAGTTTAGTTTTACGTTTTTGAGGTTTTCGCTTACGAATTCACATTACGATTTCACGTTTTAGTTTCGTTTCTTAATATCCTTTGTTCTTGAATACGTTGAGACCTCGTTTTGCTAATTAATTTCAGTTTATTCTTTTTTATCTTAAAACCCTAGTTTATGTACGATCTTTTCTTGGATTTAATTACCATGTTCATGTTCGTCACTTGTCTAATTGTTATTGTTTACGTTAAATCTATGTCTAGCTAAACCCCTTGCATGCTTAGGGTAGGATGAACTCGTAGAAGTAGCTTGTGGGTACGTAATTAGGGTAACTTGTGACGTTAGGTTTTAATTCTTTTGGTTAATGAATTCTTAAAATTAATCTAGACTTCGGTCTTGAATTTCGTTCGAAAGGTGTTAGAGAGAGGACGACCGTATCACTCTTTAACAACGAGTAGACTTAACGAGAGAGTTTAGGAAAGGTTAATTCATCTACCGGTTTAGCGAAGGAGGACGACCACATCACCTTAGTTAAATTAGGGTCTCATTAATTAAGCATAATCTATTAACTTGTTAGTAGATTCGTGAAGTCGAGTGTTAGGGTAAAGTATTAGGGTTTAGAATCTTGAGCTTTCACCTTACATTCTTAGACTTAGGTTAATTCTTGTGTGTTACAGTTATTTTGATTATGTACCAGCTCCGTTAGTATACGTAGGGATTCCTATCTTAAGCATCACCATCTCATATTTGAAAATACACCTTTTGATATTTCGTTTAATTTTCCTTTTGCATTCGTAGGATAATTTTATTTTAGTTTAATTACTCTTTCCAAAAAAAATCCAAAAACAATACGCTCATATTAACTACGACGCGTAGATCTTCAGGGATCTATTCGCATATACATTGTTCCTTGGGTTCGATATATTTGGTCGTTATACTTGCTAATACTACAGTGAACCCGTTCGCTTGCGGGTGAGCGACTAGTAGAAGTTAGTAACATCGTTCCAAGTCAATGACACCGTTGCCGGGGATGGCGTTATATGCTTTTTGAATAGGACTTGTCGATAGCTTAGTAGTTAGTAGTGAGTGTTTTATTTTCTGTTTTTATTCTTTATTTTTATTCAATCGGCAGTTGCGTTTTGATCCTTCTGCTAGTGTGTCAGGTTTATGAAAACACGCTCACAAGGCAATATGAGCGAAGAGAGGTTACCTGCAGATCCCGAGACAATAGCCAGAAGGAACCGAGCCTTCTTGAGAAGAATGACTACTGCCGCGGGAAACAAAGACAAGATTTCTGCTGAACTTTGGGAGTTAGACAAAATAGCTGCAGAGTATACTGCTCTTGTGGAACAGACAGAGGGTGCCAATGGAAACAACAGTAATCAGCAGATACCCATAGGGGGAACTGAGAGCCCACACCCGAACCCACAAGACCCAATCAACTCTGCACAAACACAACCCCAAAACCAGAACCAAAACCCTGCTTACCCACAAAACCCAAATAACCCTTTCAACAACCCAGTATACCAACATTACCCATACCTACCTTATCCTTACCCACCATACCCGTATCCTCTACCTCCAGTCTATAATCAACCACCTGTTTACCAACCACCACCACCCCAACAACTACCAGTACCTGCTGCGAATCCTCAACACGTTCCTCAGAACGTAGATCACAATATGGCTATTCGAGGGAGGTTTGCAGCACAGCCACATCGGTACTATGATGGAGTGGCATTGCCTCCTGTTGAGGCAAATAACTTCTCTATTTCACCAGGAATTCTAAAGCTGCTGACCGAGAATCAGTTCAAGGGGGTGATCGGGAAGGAGAATCCTCACACTCACCTGAGGAGTTTTCTCATGATAGACTCCACATTTAATTACAATGGCATATCTGAAGATGCCAAGAGGTTGCGGCTGTTCCCATTCTCATTGACAGGAATAGCCAAGGAGTGGTACGATAATACGCTTCCGCGGGGAGGTATTACCACTTGGGCCGAGCTCGAGCGTCTGTTCCTCGAGCGATTCTACCCTCCATCTAGGACAATCAAGGCTAGGATTGAGATCTCTTCCTTTCGCCAGAAGCAAGGAGAGGACCTACGTCAAGCGTGGGAGAGATACTCAAACATGCTGATAGAGTGCCCGCAGCACGGGTACAATGAAGGGGATATTATGGCATTCTTCTATAGTGGTGCCAACAAGGTGGGGCAAGACCATTTAGACGCCTGTGCGGGCGGAGCATTCCTGAATCAAGGAATAGAGAGGTGTAGGGAGATCGTGGACAACATTGTCACGAATGCCGGTGCTTGGAATGGAGATGCAGACTTCCAGAGAGTTCATCAGGTTGAAGAGGGTGAAGGAACGAGAAGGCTATTGATGGCCATGATGGAAAAGATTAACAACCTCGAGTTGGGGAAGAATTTGGTTGGAGAGCATGCAGCAGAGAATGATAGAGTAGACCAGCCAAGTGGACAGCAAGAGGTAGCCAATTACATGGGAGGTCCATATTACAATCAGAATGGCTACCAAGGTGGAAATCAGTTTGGAAGATCTTCTTATGGTCAGCCATTTGTACCTCCAGGCCCACAGCCACCTCAAAATCAATGGAGGAATACACAAGGAGTTCAAGGAGGCCAGCAGCCTCCTCAAAATACATGGAGGAAGAATGAGAACTTTTCTTATGCTAACCCAAAATCTGGTATTACTGTTCCTACAGGTGTTGACCCAGGTTCAAAGCCTCCTGGTGGAGAGGGCGGTGCATCGACTGAGGAGATGTTGAGAGCGATCCTTCAGAAGGTGGAGGAAGGAAGTAAGAGGTTGTCATCCTTGGAGTACGATGTGAAAGAGTTACATAAAAAGGGTGATCAACGTGATCAAGAGTTCCAGAAGATGAACGTTGAGTGGACTAGAACTCAACAAGAGAACAATCGAAGGTTCACTTCTATAGAGTTCCAGATGAGCCAGATTGCAAAGTCAGTGAATAGAATGCCGGAGGGAAACCCGAAAGAGCATTGCAAGGCGATCCAGCTTAGAAGTGGAACCAACTATGAAGGTCCTCAAATGCCTGCTGATTCTGAGATGCCCCAAGTTGAGAAGGGGATTGAAAGTGAAGGGATTGAGAAGCATAAAGATATGGATGAGTCCCAGAAGGGCAAGGAAAGTGAGGAGATTGAGAGAGTTCTTAAGTGGAAAAAGGCAAAGGAAGCAAGGGATAAAGTGAAAGAAACAGAGCGAGATGAATGGGGGGTACCCAAATCTGTGATACTCGTCCCGTATCCATAACGCTTTATGAAGAAAACGCTTGATGAGAAATTCGCTAAGTTCCTTGATGTTTTTAAACAATTGCATATTAATATTCCTTTTTATGATGCTTTGGAACAGATGCCAAATTATGCCAAGTTCCTGAAGGACTTGATAGCGAAGAGACGAAGAGTTGATGAGCCGAAGTTGGTGCAGTTGAACCACGAAGTGAGTGCACTAGTGCACAAGGCGCTTCCACCGAAGCTGAAGGATCCCGGGAGCTTCACCATTCTTTGTGACATTGGGAACAGGATCAAGAAGGGAGCGTTGTGCGACCTCGGAGCGAGCATTAATTTGATGCCGTTGTCGCTTTTCAAGAAGTTGGAAGGTGGTGAACTTCAACCCACAATGATGACGCTTCAACTTGCCGACCGGTCTATCACGAGACCTCAAGGAGTGGTTGAAGACGTTCTAGTGAGAGTTGGAGAACACATTTTTCCAGCCGACTTTGTAGTGCTAGAGATGGAGAAGATGAGCACGTGCCCCTGATCTTGGGAAGACCGTTCTTAGCTACGGCGGGGATGGTGCTAGACGTGGCAAATGGGAAGATTACATTGAAGGTTGATGATCAAGAAGTGAAGATTTCCCTATATGAAGCCATGAAGCACCCGAAGGAGGATGAGAATTTGTATTGCATGGATGCCATTGATCCTCGTGTTGAAGACACACCTCCTATCCCTAATCCATCTCATATTCATAAATTTTATAATCCTTCACTTGATAATTTAACCCAAGAGCATTATGATCTGACTTATTTTGATAGGGATAAAGTGAAGAAGTTGAAGGATGAAGAGGTGAAAAGTGTGGATGTAACCCAGTTGGAAGGAAAAGGAGGAGTTAAGAAGAAAAAGTCCAAACTCAAGAAATTATTTAGTAAGACTCCTCCAGATAAAGGTGAGAAGGAGTTGAGACCTATACCACTTGAGGTGGGGAAGGAAGCAAAATGGCTCATGATGGTGGGGCATCAAGGAAAGGAGTTCAAATACCACTCTTATGAGAGTGAGGGAGGGAAGTTTGAGTATGATGTCCCATAAGCTCCTTTGAGCTTGGTCCTGCATGAGGACCTTAAAAATAGCGCTGAATGGGAGACAACCCATAATTTTTTTTTATTTATTTGCTTTGAGTTTTTTTTAGTTATTAGGGAGTTATTTTGAGTCGTATGTTTAACCTCGTATTTGAGTGAGTTGCTTGTAGGCGTGTCTCTAAAGGAGTAAATGTATCATGGAGTTATTTAGATTGAAGGGACCAACTCAAGCAAGGGAGTGTGCAAAGCTAGTGAGAGAAACAGAATTATTTGGTTGAGGTAACCCACAACCCCAAACTTAGACCTCTAGCAAGGTCGAAGTTTGGGGGGTGGAGTTTTTGTTTATGTTTCTTGTTACATTGCACATGCATGCACGCCCTTATCTTTTGAGTTGAGTTTGATTTATTATTGGTTTGTTGAGATACTCCTTGGGGTGATTTTGATTTGACTCGTTATTGCATATTTAATGCCTATCAATCATCTTATGCTTGTTGATTGCTATCTTTGAATATGATTTGATGAGTAGAGTGAGTTGTAAGGATGAGTTAGAAATTCTTTTGTGTGAGTGTTTGAGATTGAGCTGATTTGAGAAAGAACTTGTATGCTTGTGTATTTTCCTTTTGAGTGCTTGTGTGATGATTGTGAGAATGCACTAGACTAGCATGGATGTTAAAGCCGTGAGCTTTTGAGCCTTATGAGATTTTGATGCATTAATTAATCTCTTCGTTTGTGAGTGGATCGTCACCTTAGAGGATGCTAGAACTTGTATGTGCTCTTACTTCTTGATTGTGTCTAGTTTGATATGCCGAATGTGATCTTAGGCCATCTTTGATTTGAATGAGTCACTTAGCCAAAAATTTTCCTTACCAATGACATGTATCCCTTGCTAGCCCCTTTGAGCCTAAAGCTTATTTTATTTGCTAGCACATTTAAACATTATTCCAAGTTCCTAAGCCTTTTTGTCCCAATTTGAGTGGAGAATAGGAAAAGTGTGAAGGTTGAAGGGATTGAGTTGATTTGAGAAAAGGAATTATGATGGTTGAGTGGTGATAAAATAAGGGTGTGAATGAGATATGAGTTGTGGGAAAGAAAAAAATTGAGAATGAGCAAAAGAAAAAAGAGCTCATGTGTTTGTGTGAAAAAAAAATGAAGTGATTGAAAAAAAGTGAAAAGAGTGAGAAAGAAAAAAAAATTGAAGTGTTGAGAAAAGTGGAATTGAAAGAGTGTTGATTGAAAATATTTGAAGTAGTTTGTTCCTAGTCTCGAAGTACTAAAGTTTGAGTTTCTATTCTCCATTCACTTTAGTCACTTTACCATATATTGTTATCCCACCTGTCCAAAGAGCCTACATTACAACCTTGAGAAAAGTCCTTTTTGATTCGACATTGATTTCTAGAGTATGGTCGGAGTTAAGAGCGCTTCCAAGCCTATGGCTGCCAATATGAGTGATTGATTATTTGAGTGAGTCCCTTTATCATTTTTATACACTTGTGAGGAAGTGAAACACATCGTTGAGTGCACATCCATGCTTGATCTTGATGTTTCGTGTTATTGTTGCATGAGTACGATAAAAGAAAGTGAGTGCGTATACGGGTGATTGACTTTTGAAGCTTGAATTCATTAGCTTGCATGATTGATTTTTTTACTCATCCCTAACAATTTCACTTGACTTATTATTTCATTGCTTGGGGACAAGCAATATGGTAAGTTTGGGGGGGTTGATTAGGCGTGAAATTGTCATGATTCGTAGTGAGAAACGCCCTAGTTTTGGTCGAATTTATTGAGTTTTTAGAGCCAAATGAGTACTATTTCTATACATTGATGAATTTGTCTCTTTGATACTCATAGGTGAATCGAGGATGAAAAACGGAGTTCGTAGGACTTTGAATCGACTCAAACGGATGCCCGGATGAGAAGATATCGAAGAAATACGAGTGGTATTAGTACGTGCGAAGAAAAGTGTTAGTTGCAAAGGAAGGAAGGCCCATTCGAGCATCATCACTCGAGCGCCACGCTCGAGTGACGTAGATCGAGCGCATAAAACATACAGAACGTTTAGGCCGCTCAAGGGGAATAGCTCGAGCGCCCCGCTCGAGCACCAGAACTGCTCGACCAAGAGAGCTCGAGCGCCCCGCTCGAGCACCAGATCTGTTCGACCACAATAGCTCGAGCGACCCGCTCGAGCGGGTCTGCTCGAGCTCTTCCAAGGCATTTTCTCCAACTTACGTTTTTCGGCCCACGAGTTCACGAATCGGCCCGTTGCCTATATATACCTCTTCCAAACACGTTTTGAAGTATCCCCGAACGCACCATATCACTTTTATACAGAATTTTTAGAGAGAGAAGGAAGAGAAGAGACGAGCAAGTTTAGTTACGTTTTTGAGGTTTTCGCTTACGAATTCACATTACGATTTCACGTTTTAGTTTCGTTTCTTAATATCCTTTGTTCTTGAATACGTTGAGACCTCGTTTTGCTAATTAATTTTAGTTTATTCTTTTTTATCTTAAAACCCTAGTTTATGTACGATCTTTTCTTGGATTTAATTACCATGTTCATGTTCGTCACTTGTCTAATTGTTATTGTTTACGTTAAATCTATGTCTAGCTAAAACCCTTGCATGCTTAGGGTAGGATGAACTCGTAGAAGTAGGTTGTGGGTACGTAATTAGGGTAACTTGTGACGTTAGGTTTTAATTCTCTTGGTTAATGAATTCTTAAAATTAATCTAGACTTCGCTCTTGAATTTCGTTCGAAAGGTGTTAGAGAGAGGACGACCGTATCACTCTTTAACAACGAGTAGACTTAACGAGAGGGTTTAGGAAAGGTTAATTCATCTATCGGTTTAGCGAAGGAGGACGACCGCATCACCTTAGTTAAATTAGGGTCTCATTAATTAAGCACAATCTATTAACTTGTTAGTAGATTCGTGAAGTCGAGTGTTAGGGTAAAGTATTAGGGTTTAGAATCTTGAGCTTTCACCTTACATTCTTAGACTTAGGTTAATTCTTGTGTGTTACAGTTATTTTGATTATGTACCTGCTCCGTTAGTATACGTAGGGATTCATATCTTAAGCATCACCATCTCATATTTGAAAACACACCTTTTGATATTTCGTTTAATTTTCCTTTTGCATTCGTAGGATAATTTTATTTTAGTTTAATTACTCTTTCCAAAAAAAAAAAAATCCAAAAACAATACGCTCATATTAACTACTACGCGTAGATCTTCAGGGATCTATTCGCATATACACTGTTCCTTGAGTTCGATATACTTGGTCGTTATACTTGCTAATACTACAGTGAACCCGTTCGCTTGCGGGTGAGCGACTAGCAGAAGTTAGTAACATCGCTTCAAGTCAGTTTCCTTGATAATTCTCATGATGATATTAATATAGATAAAAATCATTTATCTGCTATTAGTATGTACATATCTAAAAAATGGTATACAATAATTACTCTCCTTATTAATAGTTCTTACAGGAAGGAATTCATTGCCATGATTGATAGTGGTGCTGATTTAAGTGTCATCAAAATGGAAATAATTCCCACAAAGTTTTTTGAAAAAACTACTCAAACTCTTTCGCATGCAGGAGGATCTTTATACATTAATTATAAGCTCAGAAATGCTTATGTATGTGTTAATGGTTGTTGCATACCTAATGATTTTCTCATTGCAGAAAATAGCACCAGCCAAATGATTATTGGCCTTCCTTTTCTTCAAAAGATTTACCCTCTTACTTTTGTTAATGAAAGGGGTATTACAGGTTCTTACAATGGTAAAACCATCACTTTTGAATTCGTGACTAAACCAATTCATAAGATTCTAAACTTTGTCCAAGAACAAATTGATAATAGAAATTGTCATATCAATTTTCTTAAAAATGAATTAAATTCTCTTACCATTGATAATAAGCTTAAAAATCCTAAGCTCCAGGATAAAATAAAAATTTTATTTAAAAAGTTCTCTATTGATATTTGTAATGATTTTCCCAATGCTTTTTGGGATAGAAAGAAACATATTGTTTCTCTTCCTTATGATGATGATTTTAAAAATACTATGATCCCGGCCAAGTCGAGACCTTGTCAAATGAATTCTGAATATTTAGAATTATGTAAGAAGGAAATATCTTCTTTATTAAATAAGAAGCTTATTACTCCTTCCAAGTCCCCATGGTCTTGTACTGCTTTTTATGTTAATAAACATTCTGAACAAGAACGTGGAGTTCCCAGATTGGTTATCAATTATAAACCCCTTAATAAGGTTTTAAAATGGATTCGACATCTAATTCCTAATAAAAAGGATCTTCTTGACAGACTTGTCAATGCTCTTATATTTTCTAAATTTGATTTAAAATCAGGTTTTTGGCAAATTCAGATTAATCAATCTGATAGATATAAGACAGCTTTTAATGTTCCTTTTGGACATTCTGAATGGACTGTCATGCCATTTGGGCTTAAAAATGCTCCTTCTGAATTTCAACAAATTATGAATGATATTTTTTATCCTTATAGTGATTTCATTATCGTCTATATTGATGATATCCTTGTGTTTTCAAAAGACATAGAAGCTCATTTCAAACATCTTGATATATTTAAAAATATTGTCATAAAAAATGGTTTGGTTAATTCAAAACCAAAGATGATTTTATTTCAAACTAAAGTAAAATTTCTTGGCCATATTATTGATAAAGAAAATATTATTCCTATTCAAAGGAGTATTGAATTTGGGAAAAAATTTCCAGATATCATTACTGATAAAACTCAGTTGCAAAGATTTTTAAGAAGTCTTAATTATGTCTCTTCCTATATTAAAAATCTTGCTGAAGATACTGTTATCTTATATGATAGGCTTAAAAAGAATCCTCTACCTTGGAATGATAATCATACTAAGACAGTAATAAAGATTAAAGAAAAGGTTAAAAATATTCCTGTTCTTAGTCTTGTTAATCCCTTATGGGAAAAAATTGTTGAAACTGATGCCTCAGATTTGGGATATGGAGGTATTCTTTTACAAATTAATCCTGATAATAAATTAGAATATGTTGTTAGATTTATTCTGGCAAATGGAATGATTCTCAAAAAAATTATTCCACTGTTGCTAAAGAAATTCTTTCTATTGTCAAAAGCGTCCTAAAATTTCAGGATGATTTATACAATCAAAAGTTTGTTATAAAAACCGATTGTAGAGCTGCTTCCTTTATGCTTCTTAAAGATTTTGAACATAATATCTCAAAACAAATGTTTGCCCGATGGCAATCACATCTTGTTTATTTTGATTTTCAAATTGTTTATAAGCAGGGAAAAGACAATCATCTTCCTGATTTTCTAACTCGTGAATATATTTCTGAATGACAGGAATGAGTCAACCTGGAAGAGGTTCCAAAGGATCTTCCTCTAATAGAGGAAGGGGTGCTTATGGCCCTCCTTTATTTCGACAGGGGAAAAAATCCCTATACAACCAGAATATTTCTGGAATCGGCTCTATATCTTCAGGAGCCCATGATAAGGAATTCCAAGAATTCCTGAGACTTAGAGGAAAAAATGTTCCTGTTGAGACTATGACCTCAACCACTGACCCTGAGAAGGAATCATCATATGCTTCAACTGCTCAAAAGGAGTATAAATACCTTGATTCCCCTAAGAAGGAATTAATTCTCATTCTTGAGGATGAAGAGGAAAGGTTTAAAGAGTCTACATGGACTCTTATGGAAAAATATATTCCAAATCAATTTTCCACTACTCTGTCTTATAAGACTAGAGGATATTATGAGAGTATACTCATCTCTCTTGGAAATGTTAATATTCAGCATTTTCCTCCTAAGAATATAAACTATTCAAAATTCATAATAAAAAAGATTATTTCAATACAGGAATGGGGTCTTTCTCCTCTTGTTGAAAAACAAATTATTAATCCTGTTACAAATCAGATTTTCCAGTACAATTACTGGGACTATCTTAAAAGTTTTTATAAAACTTTTTATTACCAAAATCCCAAGCATTCTCATACTTGGTTGATAAAAATTTGCGAAAATATCGGAAGGAATCAAATTCCTAACTTGTTTTTTGAATGGTGGAGTATGTTTGGCATTATTGCAGACATCTTACCTAGCGAGATTAAATCTCTTCTTGAGGAATACTCTTTAGAAACCTCCTCATTAAAATCTCACAATACAAGTAGTAAAACTATTTGTATGTTTTTTATTGACTCAGGTATCCCATGGGTTGTTAAATGGAGATCAGAATTTGGTCATACAGAGATGGGTAGCCCATGTTTGTGGAGAATTTGTGCCACAAGATTTTGGAATAATTTAAATATTATTCTGAAAGACTCTAATGAGAGTCCTCTTCAAGAAAACATCGATAGGATTAAATCCAAGATGGAAGATTATAAAAAACATATTGCAAAGAATCAAACTTCTGATCCTAATGTGATGCCATCCTTTTCTTTTTTCTCTAAGAAGTATGCTGGAGTTTTTACTAAGGAGAAAATTATGGATCTCTTCATGAATCAAATTCAAGAAGATATTCTTAAAAATGCTGATTTTTCTGATACATCCATAATTTCTGGCTCTTCTATGCAAGACGCACAGGATCCATTTGAAGAGGACCAAGACTTCTCTATTCAAGAAAGCTTTGATTTATTGAAAGATTCTCTTAAAGAGAAAATTAGGAGAAAAAAGAATCCTTGATGGATAAAATTGAAGAATTCTTTTAAAAAGAAATTCAAAGAAAGAAAGCAGTGATGGAAGAAAGAATTCCTGGAGACTGGAGGATGTTCAGAGTAGGACTGCAGCATGAAATCTGGCAGATTCCTATTCATATTAATTTTGATCAGAATCAAGATATAATTAAAGATAAAAAATAATCTTAAAGGACTCAAAAAGAAAATCAGAGTTCTTGAAATTTTTATCCATATCCTTGAAGGATCTTACTATGGACAACCATATAATTTCCAACAATTGGAAAGATTAAAAAAGACTTTAAGTCTTCTTCAAAAGCAAGCTTCTCTAATGGCGTTCTAACCAAAAAGAGATTCAGGGAAAAAGACGAATCAAATTTCGTCATTGCATAGGTCACCAACAGACCAAACTCTGTTCAGGGAAAAAGACGAATCAATTTTCGTCATTGCATAGGTCATCAACAGACCAAGCTCTGTTCATGAATAGTATTTACTATTCACTTTTGATTTTTTTTACTATTCACCTTTTTTATTTTGGAATCCGGGGTTTCATGTCCGGCTCTTCTTTTCCTATAAATAAGTCGTTTTTTCTTTTTAGAGGACACGCTCGAGTTTAAATCTCCCCTCTTTTTTCCTATCTCTACGCTCTCTCTGTGTAATAATTGGCTTCTAAGCCTTGGTTTTAATAAAATGTGTCTATTCTGGTAGCTCATCAAGGTAATTAAATTCTGCTATTATTTTCTTTACTTTAATTTATATTTTTATTTTCGCCGCCTCAATGGTCGGCTAATTCCTTGTATTAAATCATGGCCTAACTTAGTATACTATACTAACATGTGCATTTGGGAACTTATTTTTCCAAGTTTATATTTGATATATCATAAGGTAGAGTTGGTTTAACCGGTAGGTTTGAGATTTCTAGTGATATCTATGAGTTAACCATGTGGGCGTGCCCTTTTAGCCGTTATGCCGATGGATAGGCGCAGGCGTTTGTGGGCGTAATGCTTTTTTCAGGTTAACTCATAGACTATGAAATTTCTCAGTCAGTCCTATCTGTGTTTGGAAAAGATCCACAGGATACTACTGATATATTAAATACGATCTTGAAAATATGTTTTCTAATTTTAATTTATTTTTTAATCACTCACTACTTTAATTTCTAAAGCCTCTATTTTTGTATTATGTCGATTTATAACTTCTTCTTTTCTATTACAAAATGATTTTTTTAGTTTTTTTTTTAAAATTACAATTGATTAATGAATTGTGTCTTATTTTAGATAAATTACAATGGAATCATCTATTAAATGGTTGTGTCTCTATATTATAATAGAAGAAATGATCGATTTTGGTCGTTCACTCTAAATATATTATCTTTTTTTTAGTTAATTCCTTAAAATTATAATCATAAAAATAATTAAAACAATAATCAATTAAAGGTCACAAATTTAAATTAAGATAAAATAATTAATTAATTAAGAGGATAAACATAATTCTACCTAAATTAAATTTTTGAAACATTTAATTTAAAACTAATATTATTATACTATATTTTCAAATCTCTCTAAAATGATGTGTCAACACCACCTTATTCTTAAATTGATATAGCACCTCTCAAATCATTTCATTTCAAAATTCTGCATTCTCCTTTAAATCATATTAAGACTTAATCTACACCATATATTTTACATTTTTAATCTTAACCATACATTTCATTTTGTATTTTCTATAAATATCGAATCTCTCTTTAGTTTTCATTCTAATTCTCAGCCCTAGTCCTCATCATTTCTCTTCATTTTCTCATTTGTTGTCTACTGTGTGAAGAAACATGATTTTTTTTTCATTTGTTTGGATTATTTCTATAATTTTTTGAACAGATCATATTCCTTTTTTTTTTGCAGGTAAACTTGTAACACCCCATCCCGTTTTATACCTTTATATTCCTAGAAACCTTATTTTATATTATTATCTTTGTTTCTTTTAATTTTATTATTTTTATGTGATACTATGTGATTTAAATTTATACCCTATTATAAATCCCTAAATTCGAAGAAATGAATCGAATCTTTCAAACGAATAAAGGACTACGAGAAATTAAATATTCAAGTTTAAATTAAGGATTTCGATTCGTATAATTTATTAATAATATATACAGATATAATTAAAATACAATCAAATATTAATGGAATCTCAAAAGTGTATTAATTTCCAATTTCAAATTAAGTGAGAACCAAACAGCCTGAAATCCTATGAGATCCCTTCTCTTTAATTATCAGCCGTTAGTTTCTTTTCTTTAATTAATTAATTAGTTATAATAGTAAACATATCCAATAAGATACGGATTTGAAGCAATAAAAAATCCCAATTAAATCATTCTTCTACAAATATCCCCTCCTCCCAAAACGCGTACGCAGTTGAATCTCTTATTTTTCCCCCAAATCACTTTCTTTTTTCTCTCTCTCAATTTGGATCTCGCCTGCTTTCTCTCTCTCCGACGCCTCCAACGTCGCCTCCTCCTTCGACCTCCTCTTCTCTTCCGGCGAGCAGTGCAACCTCAACACACGGCCGCGCACAGCACCAAACGCAACACCCAGCCCTCCGCCATGCCTCATCTCTCTCCGTCGATGGAAGCCACGGCCGCCACCATCCGTCCCAGCACCGATCGAAATCGCCGCCTCCGCTCTTCGATCGATGTTGCACAGTACCGCCCAGACGTGACCGCCGTCCCTCTCAGCCCCTGTTCCAAATCGAACCGCTCGCTGCTCTTCCTCCTCCTCTCCTCACGCCGCTCGCCGCCGATCAACCACAAAAGCGATGCCTCCCGTCTTTCTCCTTTCCAGAGACGCCGCCGCATTGTCTCTTTTGGACAGAGAGGCCGCCGCTGCCTCTCAAGCGCTGCCCGTCCGCCACCACCAAGCGTCGCCTCCTCCCAACGCCGCTTGTCATCCGTCCTTTACTCGTTAAGTGAGCCTTGTAATTCAAGTCTTTCAATTTCACAGTTTCTTCAATTGATTTCTCTCAAAGGAAATACTCATGGTCCAATTTCATTTCTTTTCATATCTAATTGAGATGACATCGTCTCTTCGTATTTTTCGATGAAGCCGAAAGACGAACTTCTGCCGTTCTTTTTTAGGAAATCGAAACAACACCGTTAGGCTTTCTGAGTAATCCAACGAATAATTGTATTATTAAATTACATCATTAGGCCACTCGAATTATCCAACGAGTCTCCGAAGTGCGCTGTTAAGCTGCCCGAATTGGGACTCGTAAGGTTGCTAACCTTCTCTCTATTTCTTGTACTAGTTAGAATAGGAAATATGCACTATTTTATTTTGTTCCTATACTTTATTGTTTAGATGAATGGTTTAGTCGAATGGTTTAGTTGGATGGTGATGAAATAACCGTTTAGTGTTATTGGTATTACTGAGGTAGTTGGTTAGTATTATTGAAATTGTTACATGGTATTGTTAGTATTTTGGTTTAACCTGTTAGGATTATTAAATTAGATGTTCGATATTTTGATGAATTAGTTTTATTGAATTAGCTAATGATACGATGATATCGAGGAGATTAATTAGTTTGGTTTTGTTTCCTGCTACTGTTTGAATTAGAGGCATAGAGAAGCTTTATGTTTTCTTTAAAACCTTGTCCCAATTTATTGGGAAAAAGACTAGTACTGTGGAATTTCAAAAGTAGTACTTTTGATTATTAAAATTATCATATTAGTTGAATATAGAAAAAGGAACTAAAAAGATAAAGTTGTTGTTGGGAAATTGTATAGACTTAAGTTTTGATTAAGATACCAAAATATTCCTCCTAAGTTGTTTGTAAGTAAAATATTCAGTAGAGTTAGAATTTAGTTAAATAGTTCAAAATGTTGAGAACTGGAGTGCAGTTAGAAATTTATAAAGTGTATTGAAGAACAAAGTCCACTGAAGACAAGGTCTGCTGAAGATGGAGTCCGCTGAAGACAAGTGATCTGAGAAAGTAGTCTAAGTCTTGAATGTTTTTCTAAGTGCATTCTCACTAAGGCTAAAACCATCAGGAGAGGACCAAGGTCCACTGATGAGAAATAACAAAGCTCATTGAATGCTAAACACATTAAAAGCTATTAGTTAATCTGGTTGGAACAAGGCAAAACGAATATCAGTGAAGCTTACAATAAATGAAGGAATAAGAAGGTTCTCTCAGTGGAGTTCCACCTTAATGCAAGACAAGAATCTGGGCAAGCAGACTAAAGGTCCAATAAGAAGATGACACATCAGTGTACTTTACTGACAGCCAACCTGCCCCAGACTGACAAGTACCAAAAGTCTTTCCCTAGCAATCTACAGAAAGTTAGGTGAAACAAGCATGGTCTTTCAGCCGTTTCTTGACAAGACTTAAAGCTTCAAATAGAGTCGTTTGAACCAATCAGATACAAGAAGACTTACTTGAGAAGATTCAAATCCAACCGGAAGATTTTCAAGGAAGCCTATTAATACAGAAGGACGTGCTCATTTCTAGGCACGGGAAACTCACAAGATCAAAGCTATCTCTACATTCATAACCTTCAAGAAACACTCGAAATTACCTTTGTTTCCCAAGTATTTCAATTCAGTAGAGAGCATAACAAACCTTCTGTAATCAAGCTTAAAAGCTATATCCAAACCTTAGAAAGAGATAATCCATCCTAAGCCTTGAGCTACACTATAAGGATTATCTCACAACAGTTGGAACCAAAACCCTACTCAGTTGTTAGGTTGAGAGTTAGAGTTAAGTGGTGTTAGTAAGCTGATTATTTGTATCAGTGTGAAAGCTGGTTTGTTTTGGGAACTAGGACCTGGAATTATCCTAGTGATCAATCATCCAAAGAGAGGATTAATTGATCAGTGCACCTTGGCACTAAAACACAAGGAATTCCAAGTGAAAGGAATTCTCCTGTTTGATCAGGACAGTGGACGTAGGAGATTCTTCTCTGAACCACTTTATATCTTGTGTACTTACATTCTGCTATTTCCTAAGTGTGTGTTATTCACTCAAAGTTTATCAAGTAAAATGAGTTTTCTAAAGGGCTCACTAATCCGCAGTTGAAAGCTAATTAGATAGTAGTTCAACTGTAAGTCTTGAGCTTTCAGTGGAGGTATTATCTCAGTAAGCTTTCACAAGCAACTCTCAGCAGACTTAAAGTCCACTGACGAGTTACTCTCTGAAGTCACCTGTTTAAGTTTTAAAGAAGTTTTAAGTTTGTAACCACAGGTGTATTCCCCCCCCCCATACACCTGTTTACTCATTTCGGGACCAACACTTGGTATCAGAGCAGTGATTCAAAAGACCATTGTTCTAAGTATACCTTGTGCTTAAAGGTATTCTCTATCAGGTCACCTGAATTGATCTTATTTGATAAACTTGTTTAGATATTATGGCTGACAATGCAGCTAGGGTAGCACCACCAGCGGAGAACAACATGGGAGTTAATCCCTTGAACCATATGTCCCATCACAAAATTCCATAATTCTCGGTGGAAAACTATGACTTTTGGAAGATCAGAATGAGAGCTCATCTTGCCTGTGTGCATGATGAAATGTTAAGGGTTATTACTAAAGGTCCATTTATTTTTATGATACCTAACCCTAGAACCACAACTGAGACTATTGCAGATCCAAGAGAAGAATGGCCCAAAGATGAAGACAATTTCACTGCAGATGAAAGGAGGAGAAACAACCTCAACTTCATAGCCATGAATATTCTCTACACCACCATTCCATATTCTGTAATGGGAAGAGTGATCCAATGCAAGACTGCAAAGGAACTATGGGACACTCTTGCTCTCATGTGTGAAGGAACTAACAAGATAAAGGAAAACAAGCTTCCAATAGCTGTTCAAAAGTATGAGCAGTTCACCATGGAGCCCACTGAGACCATTGACCAACTTGATGGAAGGTTCACTGACATCATTAATGAAATAAACTCTCTGGGAAAGGTCTATACCAAAAGAGAAGTTGCCTTAAAGATCCTGAGAGGTCTAACCTCAAGATGGGATGTGTACTCTGTGATTATGCAGAATACCAAGGATCTTTCCAGCATGTCTATGCAACAGGTATTCTCTGAACTTAAGGCTTATGAGTTTGATTTGAACAAGAAAAGGACTCCTGATGAGACCTCAGCTGAGAAGGGAGTTGCCTTCAAAGCTAAGGAGACTGAGCCAAAATCCCCAATGCCTCAGAAGAGTACAAAGGCAAGCAAGTCTCAAAGCAAAGCTGAGATGCAAGAAGAACTCAGCCTAATGGCCAGAAGATTTGAGAAACTTAACAGTTGTTTGGCAAGTATAAAAGATTTTACAGGGATAACAGAGAAGGAAGAAGTTATCCACATAAGGATACCAGAGAAGGAGAGAAAAGCTCAACTGAGCTGGAAAAGAGAAAGGATTACAAGGACTATACCAGAGGATAAGGTTTGTCATCAAAGACCAAGGAGTCTACTGAGGAAAAGAATGATGATGCCAATAGATGCTTCCAGTGCAAGAAGGTGGGGCATTTTCAATATGATTGTCCTCAACTGAGCACAAAGGAAAGGAAGTAAAGGCAAGCCAAGAGAGAAAGGAGATATGGAGAAAGGAAAGCCATGGTGGCTGAGGATGTTGAGAAAATCTAGAGTCATCTGATGGACTGTTCTCAGACAGCAGTGAAGATGACATGTGTCTCATGGCAAGAGAAGAACCAGAGGTACCATCTAAACCATCCATTTCTCTAGAGCACTCACCTGAGCTAAGCTCAGAGTCAACTGAGGAACTCAATCTTCAGTCCGCTTTGGAACAATTGATGATTGATTTCTCAAGGTTGCAAGAAGCAAGTTTTTATCTCCAAGATGAAAATAAAAATCTCCTGAGAGAAAAATCTAAGTTAATTGAATCTGAGAATCAGGCAGATCTTAACTCAGCACAGTCTACCATTGAGTTGACAAAAAATGTGGAAACCCTCAAGAGTCAAGGAAATGGTAAAGATCAACTGATAAAAGATCTTACTGAATCTAAGATAAAGTTAACTGAAGAAAATTTAAAATTGGTAAGCCAAATAAAGGATTCTCTCCTGAAAATTGATGTCTTACATAAATCTGAAGAGACCTTGTTAAAAAGGATTGATGCTCTTAACAAACCCTCTCTTGCCATAGAGGAGATTCAAATTTTCAAATCAATCCTAATAAAAAGTGTGGAATAGGCTTTATTCCAAAACCTTCAGAAGGTCCTCTGAGTGTTGCTTCTTCAAGTAGCACAAAGAGAGTTTTTGTTAAGTCAATGACCTTTCAAACACAGACTTTAGATAAGGGTAAAAGACCAGCTGAGATCACACAAAAGAAAAGTCAAACTAAGCCAAAACCAAATGGAAAGGCTCAGGTGACTAATCAAACCAGATCTCAGCAGAGGTACTATCAGCCGAGGTCTTCACAGATGAAGCAACCTCAGCTGAGAACACCCAGACATGAGCATTCCTCAAAGAATAACTCATACAGAAGACCTATTCCTTTTGTGCCTAAAGGAAAAGACCCTTCATACCCTTATCAACAAAAACTAAGGCCAGGTGCACCCAAGCCTAAAAGAAAGAATGTAAAGAAGGTTCATGTTCCTTCAAAGGCTGACACTCATAGAAAGTTTACTCCCAAGGCACCTAGGGAGATAACAATCTATGTAGATGTTTATGGAAGACAAATTAGCCACTCTAAAGTGATTAGAACTGTAAGGAAAATTTAGATTCCGAAAGGTATAGCTAACCTGGTAGGACCCAACACCAAATAGGTACCTAAAACTTGATTGTGATTGCAGGGTTCAGTGGACCTCAACAAAGGAGATGCTCTAAAATCTTCAGTCTGGTACTTGGACAGTGGATGTTCTAGGCACATGACTGGTAACAAAGATCTCCTGTCAGAATTTGTTGAGAAAGAAGGTCCACAAGTCACCTTTGGTGATAATTCTCAAGGAGCCACTAAAGGTTATGGTACTTTAATAATTGGCTCAGTAAGAGTAAGTAATGTATCCTATGTAAGTGGACTTAAGCATAATCTTCTGTCCATAAGTCAGTTTTGTGATAAAGGATATATTGTTGAATTTTCTTGTAACCTGTGTTTTGTCAAAAATATATCTTCACAACAGGTTCTACTGTCTGGGTCAAGGAAAGGAAATGTCTATCTTGCAGATTGGAAGTCTTGCACACCAAATGCATGTCTTATTGCAAAAAGCTCAACTGATACTAATTAGCTGTGGCACAAGAGACTAAGTCATCTGAACTTCAAGATGATGAACAGAATAGCAAGACATGGACTGGTGGAGGGAATGCCAAATGAAGTATACAACAAGGAGCACATCTTTAAATCCTGTCAGGAGGGAAAGCAAGTGAAAGCATCTTTCAAAAGCAAAATTACAACCTCTACTGACAGAGTACTTCAACTGTTACATATGGATCTCTTTGGTCCAGTAACCCCTGTAAGTATCAATGGGAGAAAATATACACTTGTTGTTGTTGATGATTTCTCCAGGTACACTTGGGTGGTATTCCTAGCAAGCAAGAAGGAGACTCAACTGAGGCTGCCAGAGCTTCTGAAGAAAGTTAGCAATGAAAAGAGCCTGAACATTGTAAAGATAAGATCACATAAGGGCACTGAATTCATTAACTCTGTTGGGATATGGTTTAGTTTTGATGATTTTCCAAAACAACATGTAATAGATTTAAAAGCAGTCAGGACTGTATCTTTTATTTCAGGTCAGGTTAGGTCATTTCTCAGTAAGAATAGGCTGTCAGTAGAGAAGAACTCAGTTGAGGGAACACTCAGTTGAGGGGGAACTCAGCGAGGGGGAACTCAGCAATACAGCCTGAGGATATCAAGATGACATCAAGAAGAACTGACTGAAGCCATACCAGAGACCTGAATCAGAAGAGAAGCCTGAAGGATGTCTCACTGAGTGTAAACCGGGCTGATCTAAGCTAAGTCAGGTGGACCACTCAGTGAAGAGCATGATCAAGAGGATCAGTGCTGCACCAAGTAGGTCCTGAAGGTGTCAGGCTACTGTGGTCAGGGAAGTTTGTCATTCAGCCTTATGACAAACTTCTTGGAACGATCTTCAAACAGTCTCTGAAGGACAACTACACTGAAGACTTTCAGTCCACTGAAGATCATCAGTCAGTGAAGGAGGAAGCTACCTAAAGTCAGTGGGTCTTTGTCAACCCACTGAGTCAAAGATCCGTGAATCCAGGCCACGTGGACCAATCAACACGAGGCAGCAACTCTGACACTGACAAAGGCCGCATTCCAAGAAAAGTGGTTGAAACCATTAATTGTATGGATTCAAATGTAATTTCCACCAACTGTTACATTTAAATCCACACTATAAATACAAGCTCATAGTTGCGTTTTGAAGTGTGTGTGAGATGAGAAAATCAACACCTACGAGCTGTGAAGGTGTGAAAGTTTAGTGCAGTTTCAAGGGAGGTATAAGGAGGCACGTTTCACACCTTGTTCACTGACCATTGAGGTCTTCACAGAAATACATTGAGTGTTCAGCTTGTAACTCATAGCTTAGAGAGGTTTTCCTAATCCTAGCCTGAGGCTAACACATTGTAAAGGAAAACCTCACCTAGTTGGAGAAAACCAAACCAAACTAAACCCTTTCAGAAGAATGTTAGGTTTGTAGTGAGGTGAGGAGAGGCAGCCCAGGGAGTGGCGTGAGTCCAGTTGTAAATGCACATTGGCACGTTAAAAACAAGAATCCCAGTTAGTGGATTTCCTGTTAAATCAGGCCCGTGGATGTAAGAGCTTGAGTCTCTAAACCACGTTAAACTGAGCATACTTATCTTTCAAAGTATCTACCAAAGGTTGTGAAAATCTGCTCACTGAGAGCATTGTTTATAAGAAAACTTTGGTTAAACAATCCGGTCAGGGAGATTCCTCTCACTGACCAGATCAGGCAACGCACTCGAGAGTTCAGTCTCTCGAGTCACTGTGTTGCTAAGAGCATGAGCCTTCAAGTCTCACTGACTTGGTAGCTTAGCCTCTTAGCAACGCAGTGACTTGAAGTGAAACCTCTCGAGTCACTGCCTTGTTACGAGACTGAGCTCGCAAGTCAGTTGCACTGACTTGAGTGCTCTGACTCGTAGCAATGCAGTGACTTGAGTATTATTCACTCCTGCTGAGCTCTCTAAGGAATTGGTTTTAAAAAAAATTTTGCTCTTGAATTCCCATTTTGCCCTTCGAAAAATGGGACCATCAAACTCTATTATATCTGACTTCTGCAAAGAATTAGGCATTGCACATGAGACCTCAGCTGCAAAAACTCCACAACAAAATGGAGTAGCTGAAAGAAGAAATAGGACTCTCAAGGAGGCAGCAAGGACAATGCTTGCAGAAGCTCAAGTTCCTAAAAGATTTTGGGCTGAAGCTATTAACACTGCCTGCCACACTAAAAAAAGATCCATGGTAACCAAACATCACGGAAAAACTCCATATGAGTTATGGAATGGCAGAAAGCCACAGGTATCTTACTTTCATATCTTTGGTTGCAAGTGTTTCATTCACAACAATGAGAAAACTCAACTGAAAGCTTTTGATAGCAAAGTTGATGAAGGAATTTTCTTAGGATATTCCCAAATCAGTAGAGCCTTCAAAGTTTACAATTGTAGAACTCTTGTTGTGAAAGAAACACCTCATGTAGTCTTTGATGAATCTATTTTTGAGTCCAGGAGTAAGGAGAATGAGGAAATGATAAGTCAAAGACTAACTAGACTGAGTATTAAGTCTAAACGCTATCCTGAGAATTGTGTTGATACATACATCCCAACCTGGGATAACTTCAATGATCAACAATTCAAGGAGGACACTCAAAATCAGACCACTTCTCAAAGCTCACCTTGGTGCTCTCCTGAACAAGCAACTAACTAATGAACATTATCCCAGTTCAAGAGGTAACATATGTCAATGAAGATGTGGTCACAGCTGAGACATCTACTGAGCCTATCATTCAAGGGGGAACCAATGAGATTACCATTGAGAATGAGAACACCTTGAATGATGACTCAGGACTTCAACCCTCTATGTTATTTCCCGAATTTGATTTCATCCCTGTATCTAGTGACTCAACTTCAGAAGAGTTAA
The DNA here is from genome assembly GCA_947034835.1 of Ballota nigra. Classification (NCBI taxonomy): domain Eukaryota; kingdom Viridiplantae; phylum Streptophyta; class Magnoliopsida; order Lamiales; family Lamiaceae; genus Ballota; species Ballota nigra. The sequence continues at coordinate 31,765,864 of OX344728.1, read as the reverse complement.
ACTCTACTGAAGGGCATCAGCCTAGGAGGACATGGCTCTCAGATCACCCTGTTGAGCAAATCCTAGGTGATCCTTCCTCAGGAGTTAAAACTAGAAGTTTTCATGGAGAAAGTGCTTTGTTTTGTTGTTTCTTATCTAACCAGGAACCAGGTTCCATTGGAGAAGCACTTCAAGATTCAAATTGGATCATTGCCATGCAAGAAGAGCTCAACCAATTTACAAGAAATCAAGTATGGGAGCTGGTTGACAGACCATATCACTGCAATGTAATAGGAACCAAATGGGTGTTCAAGAACAAGAAGGATGAAAATGATATCATAGTCAGAAACAAGGCCAGACTAGTTACAAAGGGCTATTCTCTAGTTGAGGGCTTTGACTATGATGAAACTTTTCTCCAGTAGCCAGATTGGAGGCAATAAGGTTATTTCTTGCATATGCTGCTCACAAGAAATTCAAAGTGTATCAGATGGATGTTAAGAGGCTTTCTTGAATGGAGTACTCAATGAAGAAGTCTATGTGGAGCAACCCCCAGGTTTTGAAGAAAACCACAAAGTATATAGACTGAGAAAAGCTCTATATGGACTGAAACAGGCTCCAAGAGCTTGGTATGATACTTTGTCACAATTCCTTTTGGATCATGGCTTTATCAAAGGAAGAGTAGACAGAACTCTCTTCAGGATCACAAAAGGAGAGGACACCTTGCTAGTTCAAATCTATATGGATGATATCATATTTGGTTGTCCAAACCAAGTCCTCTGTGAAAAGTTTTCTAAGCTGATGAAAGGAAAGTTTGAGATGTCAATGATGGGAGAAATGAATTTCTTCCTAGGACTTCAAGTTAAGCAGTCTCCTGAAGGAATCTTCATCAACCAAGCCAAATACACAAGAGAGCTGATAAATAAGTTTGGATGCCATACCAGAAAAGTTGCAAGAGTTCCACTCAACACCAACACCAAGATGGAACCAGATGAAGATGGTGAATCAGTAGACCAGACTCACTACAGAGCTATCATTGGATCTCTACTGTATCTCACAGCAAGCAGGCCTGATATCACATTTGCAGTTGGGATATGTGCAAGATATCAAACAAATCCTAAGAAAAGTCATCTGGAAGCTGCTAAGAGAATTCTCAAATATCTCAAGGGTACTGTGAATATAGGATTGTGGTATCCCTCAGATGACAATCTGGAACTCACAGGATACTCAAATGCTGACTATGGAGGATGTAGAATTGACAGGAAATCAACCTCAGGTACTTGTCAATTCTTGGAAAGTAAGCTGATATCTTGGTTTTCTAAGAAACAAAACTCAGTAGCCACAAGTACTACTGAAGCTGAATATATGGCAGCTGGAAGTTGCTGTGCTCAAATCCTTTGGCTAAGACAACAACTGAGAGATTACAATATCTTTGCTAATGAAGTCCCTATTTTCTGTGACAACAATAGTGCAATTGCTATTTCAGAAAATCCAGTTCTCCACACAAGATGCAAACATGTGGATATAAGGCATCATTTCATCAGAGATCATGTGGAGAAGAAGGACATCAAGATGCTAAAAATTCACACTGACAAACAAAAGGCAGATATATTCACTAAACCTTTGGCTAAAGCAAGGTTTCAAGAACTGTCAGTAGAGCTTGGACTTCTAGATCCAGGAGAGTAGAGGAATGAGCCAATCTGAGAAGAGTTGATTTCAAATCAGTGGAGGTTCTACCTTAGAAGAGGATCATCTCAGTGGAGTCACTGATCAAAGGAGAGCTTATGTCTCTCAGAAGAGGTTTCACCTCAGTAAAGGTTAAAGTTTTAACTCTGCTATTTTTTCAAATCTGAAATCTCTTAGTTTTATATTATAAAACTCCTATAAAAAATAGCTAATGAGTGCTTTCTGAAAATAAAATCTTTCTTACACTATTTCGAAGAGATCTTGGTATGGCAAGCATTTAATGCGCGTTGTACAAGTCAGAATTACTTTTACAGTTACCTATCTCACGCGCCCTAAAAGTCGGATGATGTGACCTTCCGGCTACCAACTCTTTTAATCCCTACCCCTCATTTTAGGCGGTTCTTTTCTAACCGTCAAGATCTCTAAAAAACTCCCCACTAACCCCTTCAACTATCCACGATCTCAAACCAAATTAATCTCAGACGTTGATTTCTCCTCTTAATCTCACCACACATTTCACATATAAAAACCCCAACCTTACGCTTGTAAATATTTTCAAAATCTCTCACAAGCAAACACTTACTTTCTGTTCCAAACACACTCTGCAAATTTCTCTCAAATCCTATTCCAAAATGGCCAAAATTAACCTAGGGTTTTTGAACAACAAAGATAACTTCTGGTATGAACCCATAGTGGTTTTAGATAATCCTGAAATTGAATCAAGACCAGAGTTTTCTCACATTAAAGAAGCTTTTGGAGATGGTCAAAGCTGCTGGGTTAGAGAAGTTCTTATCAGTTCATCCTGAGAACTGCTTCGATAGACAGGTTCTTGAGTTCTTCTACAACGTATCCAACTCTGACTCAAGAATCAAGTCATGTCTATTCCTCCAAAGGAAGAAAAAGGTGATGCGAGACGATATGGAGGTTGTTGAACACCAGAAGATCAAGAAGGAAATTAGAATCAGTGGTGATGACTTCAAGGAACTCTTTAATCTTCCCTCTGAAGGTCCAAACCCAGATACCTGCATTGCTGACAAAGAGGAGGACTGGGTATACACTATTATGCAGAAGAAGACTAAGTACAGCCCCACCATGAACATAAGTGTACTTTTACCAGTTTACAATGTCCTCTGTGAGATTGTTGGTAAATGTATATTGGAAAATCAAGGGAGCACCGAGCAAGTAAGTAAGCCCAAACTAAGGTTAATGAAGGCAATTGTAGAGGGCAAGGAGAAGTGTTTCAACTGGCAACAGTTTTTCCTAAAGGCTCTGAACAAAGAGCACTCTAAATTCCAGCCAGAAAAGACTCCCCAACTATCAAGTAAGTTGAATTATGCAACTAAAATCTCTTTCTTGATAGGTTAGTGTAGGTTGACATGAGATGTCACGTAGAGCTACTACACTAAGACATGCATGATGTATACTAAAAAGTAGACTTTAAGTATAAGTGGGAGATTGTTAGGAGTTATACGTGAAAGTATGCTTTTACTTTGTATAACTCGTGTATCAAACACTTGTTTATGAGAATAATTCTTTTATTGCATATGCTTTAAATATGATTGAATGTTGAATATTTATTGCAAACACTTCATAATAGTACTAGTTACATTGTAGTTAATGTGGTGATACCCGATCACGGAAGATAACATTAACATTTTCCTTGTAACTAAACGTACATTTTCACGACCTAGGTGGAATTGAACAATCCGCCGTGAAAGGTCGATGTGTAAGTCTCAGATTGGTCTATCTTGACTAAGAGATTGCACTAGCACATTTAGTATGTGTTGAAGAGGACCTACAGCGAGGATACATTCTTATGTTCTGAAATGTGAAGAATTAGTCCTCAGTGGTTGTTGATTTCTTAATCTCTGTCACTTAAATAGGATTGTGTGTGCTTAATGGTTACTGCTTTGATTCATGTTGGGTGAGAATCATTGTGACTTCGAACCTTGTGCTTTGGGCAGTAATATTAATCATACGACGGTTTCTAAGATTTAATACGGCTCGTGTGATTAGTCCCCTTGGTGGGCTCAGAAGTTTTATCGTACCAAATCTTGCAAGTGGAGAATTAGTTTCTTCGGTACGGATAATAATGTTGAGCTGTCTTTACTCCAAGGTGAAATATATTAATTAATTTAGAGCTATTCAGAAGCTTAATTAATTAATAGACTTGATAATTTTAAACGCGGGAAATAATAACCAGGAGCCCATATTATCGTAATATGGATTAAGATGGATAGTGCAATATTAATTTATTAGTGGTAATAATTAATATTAATGGATTGAATTATATTGGGGCTCAATATTGAAATTCAGAAGTCCATTAGGAGGTCCAATCTTAATTCTCCTTAAAGGCCCCTCAAGTAGCCCATTAAGTAGCCCAATAATGATAAGGCGATTAAAATAAAAAGAATATATTATGCTGATTTTTTCCTTGTTTTTTCGAAAATTATGGATATTGGGAGAGAAAAGATTATGTTGATTTTCTTGGAAAGATATTATGGAAGATAAGTATTCTTGGAATACAAGATTATCTCATATATTCAAGAAGATCCAAATCTTGGATTCTTTTCTAGTAAATTTCGAAAATCATAGGCTTAATATGAAGGGTGAGATTTTTGTGGAATATTTTATTATGGAGAAAAGAATATATGGGATATATTCAAGATTTCTTAGAGACTAAGAAAAGATTTTTTTCAGCCCAAAAATATTAAAAATTTCGGTCCCTACATATTATAAATAGGGGGTGATTATTTCATCCCCAAGTACATAATTCCATGTGTTGGAAAAATCAAGAGCATATATATATTTTTCTTTTTCCTTAGTTATTTAAATTACTTGAAAGCATCTCCCACCGGTGATCAAGTAAGGCGAAAGGGAAATACTTGAGAAAGTTTTTGGGTTGATAAAGCGAGATCGTGATTGTCCCGTTTATTCAAAGGCCAAGTCTACAAGAGGTACGTAAGTCACATAAATTCTTGTTTATTCCGCCTAGATTTTATGCGAATTAATTCAACATGCATGATGATAAATTAGTTGTTGGAATTATTATTTGAATTAATTAGGATTAATTCATGCTAGTAATAATTGTATTTAAATTTCATCCCGAATACATTCCGGGCACCCGTATTTTTCCCAACAACTGGTATCAGAGCCACGGTTTCGGGCTTTGATCTTTAAATTGGAATTTAAATTGTTAAACATTAAATTGAAATTGGATAGTAGAATTGCTAGATCTTTTTTGCAGGTATCCAATTGTCATGGTTTTAATGTTGTTATTTTTTTATGCGTGTGAATTAATTGTTTTTAATTCGATTCGTTCGAATTCGTTTTTCTCGTGAGAAAATGCACGAGTAGATTAGTTGTTTTTATTTTGATTTGATCATTGTAATAGGCTAGTCTAGACCTAGTATTTTTTTTCTTTTGTAAAATAAATTGTAACCGGATCGAGACGAAGAACGAAAAATTAAAGACAGCGTACCCGGACGACGCATGCATGCGTGGCGCATGCATGGACGTAAAATCATGCATGGGGTGAGAAACGAGAATAAACGGCAAAACCCGATGCGCGGGGTGCACGAGGCGCACGATGGGGCGCGAGCGCGCGAGCGCCGTGCTGGGTGGCGTGCGGGCCCACTCCGTGGGCCGACGCGCGCCGTATCTCGGGCCGTGGAATTTTTTTAAATTAATTTCAGTTCTGCATTTTTTTTGTGTGATTTTAAACATCGTCCCGAACCCCAAACAATGTTGTTTTTGATGAAGTGTTGTTGTTCGAGTGGGAGCGTGTCGAGACGAACGATGAAAAGCAACAAGGACGATATTTCATATCAAGACGTGAAGAAATTAAACCGTGACAATTGGATTTGAGTGCTCCAATGTGTTTAATTTTGTTTTGATGGATGTTTTATTTCGTACACTTATTATTATTTGTTAATATGTGTTTGCATGAATTTTATTGTTGTTGGGACATTGTCAGTTTTGATTAAGATCCCAAAGCCCCTGAAAAGATGATTGCCTTAATCTGTCTTTGTCAGGCTAGTCTTGGTTAGGATTAGTACTTAGTCATTTTACACTTCACAGGTACTCAGTGAGAGGAGAACTCACTGGAGACAATCAAGACTCAGAGCTTGAAGACGAAGAGCACCATCCTGAACTTATGGCAGTCCTCTAAGCTGGCTGAGTAAGTGTCAGTGATGAAGAGTATGACCCTGAGGTCATTACTAACTCAGTCCTGAAGGGAACAGGATGTCACTGAGTTAATGGGAAGACTTGGAGTAGAGCCAAGCAATGCAAAAGGAATTTCAGCGTCAGGACAAGACTGGTGGGCTTAAGACAAAATGAACTTAATAAGACAAGCCTGAAGCTCAGGAATAAGTTCTGACATTCTCACCAACCTGATGACGTGGACCAATCCGAGAAGGACACGCACGTACGGAACTTGACATGAAGACTGAATTCAGACTGCATATTCAACGGGCAAGCATTCAATATGCATTTAATGTAAATACCAAATCCATGCAAGGACGGCTGCTGCATGAAGATATGTCCGTTTGAAGCCACTCTACATAGATGACTCGAAGGCTATCTCTCCAACGGATAGTTTTTCAAATCACCTATAAATACAGAAGACCTTGATCCCATTCAAGGTTACGGGAAATTTCCAAGCCAGAAATTACTCAAACTCTCAAGCATTCAAAAGCATTCAACCATTAAGAGAAGCACTCAAAACCTTCTAAATTTCCCAAGTGTTTCTCAGCAATTGAGAGTTATTCTGTATTCCAAGAGCTAATTAGAATTATCTTAAGCTTAGAGAGATTATCCAATCCTTAGCATAGCTTTGCCTTGTAAGGATAATCTCAACTTAGTTGGAATCCAAACTGAAACCAAAACCCTAAGTTAGGCTTGTTGGGAGTAAGTCAGTCAGAGTGTTAGTAAGTGGAGTTGTATAGATCAGTGAGGATAGCTGGTCTTGGTGCACCTTGGCACGTTAAAAACAAGAATCCCTTGAGTGGATTTCCTGTTAAGTCAGGCCGTGGACGTAGGAGCTTGAGTCTCTGAACCACGTTAAACTCTTTGTGTTCTTACTGCTTTGATATTATGCATACTTGCTATATTACTTGTTCATTCATTGCTTTCAAGTTTATCAGGTCTGAATCAATCAGGCTGATCTTCAAAAGAGCACTGCCCTACTAAACACTTTTCAGATTTGAGTAAAACAAGTTTTTCAGAAAGCAAACTAAACAAGACTTTAAACTTTCAGGGCTCAAACATTTCCGCACTGAACTTGAACTGATAGTTAGCCAACTGACCCGCACGAAGTGTAGTCAGTAGGTATATTATCAGCTCCTAGTTCTTTACCACTCTGAGTAAAGGGGACTCAGTCAGTTTTAAGGTTGAAAAATTGGTATACGTGTATTCCCCCCCCCATACACATATTCCTCAGTCTTGTACCGGGACCAACAAGTGGTATCAGAGCAGTGGTTCGAAAGACCATTGACTTTGAATACTAATAGTTTCAGAGGAGAAACTGTTGGTGGTCACTGAACAGATCTGAGTTTGCTTTTCATAAAACTTGCATCATCATGACTTCGAGGAGACTTGAAGCTTCGTTACCTGAATTCTCTGTGTCTAACTTTATCTATTGGAAGTTCAGATTAGAAGCACATCTAGATGCCATCCATGACCAGATGCCGCGTGTACTCAGGGAGGGACCGATCAAGATCACTATTCCTAACGTCAGAGGACTGGGATATGAGGATCTTGCGATTGGCGTGCAGGTTCCTAAAGAAAGGAAAGACATGACCAACGATGAAATCAAGATGGTGGGACTTGACAACGTCGCCAGAAACATCATCTTGCACACGGTGCCCTTCGAGGAGTCAGCTAGGCTGATGAACTTAAAGACGGCAAAGGAGGTCTGGGATGAGCTGACAAGGATGTGTGAGGGATCTGAAAAGATCAAGGAGAACAAGAGAAACATTGCCATTCAGAAATTTGAGGCGTTCGAGATGCTTCCTGACGAGAGCATAGATCAAATGGAGTCTAGATTCATCAAGTTGATGAATGAGTTGGTGATGCTGGACAAGGATATCCCAAGGAGAGATGTTGCTTCAAAGATCCTGAATGCTTTTCCTGAGAGATGGGACAACAGTGTAATTATGCTTAAGAACACTCAGGATATGAGTAACATAACTTCTGCTTTACTTTTTTCAGAGCTCAAAGCGCTTGAATTCGACCTTAACAAAAGAAAGAAGAAAATACAGTCAGAAGAGGAAGTGAAGGAGAAAACTCCTGAGAAAAGTGTGGCGTTCAAGGCCAGATCTGAACCTGTTGAGCCCTCATCAAACTCTTCATCAAAGTCACTGATGGAGATGAGCAGAGAAGAACTCGCTGAAGAGTACAGCCTGATGGCCAGACGATTCGACAAGCTCAATTCTAGGTTTGGTCGTTATAAAAAGTTTTATCAGGACTCACGTGATAGGAAACCTGAAGGAACCCACCAAAGCTCAAGGAGATATGAGGAGCGAAGGAATACTGACCAGAGGAGAGAACGTGGTGATGAAAGGAGATATTCTGAACCAAAACCTGAAAGAAGAGACGAACAGAGACGTACTCGCGATGATAGATATCCAACCAAGACTGAAAGCTCACCAAGAACCAGGGAACCTGACTCAAGGAGGAACCCTGAACCAAGAAAAGAAAGAGTAAGTGAGCAGGTAGCATGTTACAACTGTAACAAGATTGGTCACTATCAATACGACTGCCCGGAGCTGAGTGCAAGGGAGAGAGAGGAAATGAGAGCCACTAGGGAGTAGGGACCTAAGATCTGCCGATCGGAGAGCGATGGTCGCTGAAGATGCAACAGATTCTGACGGTCATGCTGAAAGGTCACCTGAACTCTTCTCAGATGACGAGTACGATGATGTCTGTCTGATGGCTAGGGATGAGCCTGAGGTAACATCAAATTCTGTGTGTGCTTCTTACACTGGTCAAAATCCTGAGCTTAGCTCAGAGTCAGTTAGAGAAATGAACCTTCAGATCTGTCTTGATCAATTGATGGTTGATTTCTCCAGACTACAGGAAACTAATGTCTTCTTGGTAGAGGAGAACAAGAAATTGAGTACTGAAGTTCAAAACCCGAATGAACAACTTACTCAGTCTGATCTTAAAGAATCAACTCAAATTGTGAGACTAACTCATGAGATTGATTTAATCAATGCTGAGCGTCTTCCAAGAGAGAAGATTCTGAAGGAACTGGCTGAGGAAGAGCTAGTCAGGAAGGAAGAACTGAAAGTACTTAAGAGTAAGTTTGATGACCTATTTACCAGACATGAAATCCTGAAAAAGAGTGAGGACTCTCTCAAGAAAAAGGTTGCAGCAATGAATAAATCCTCAGTGGCTAGAGAGGAAATAAATAGCAACCAGATACTTGGGAACAAGAAAAAGGGACTTGGATATGTTCCTGAGAAATCCTCACAGGGTCAGTCTCATGTTGCTTCAGGGAGCAACACTGAGAGGGTATTTGTTCAGACAGGCCAGAGTGCACCTAAGGTTGTGCTCCAGGCCCGTCAAACTGATAAGGGCAAGGAAACCGTTGACACAGTCAGGATTGCTCCTAAGGTAGCTAAGCCAAAACCCAAGGGAAAGGCAAAGCAACCTACAGAAGCCCCTGAGAGCTCAGGTCAGGGAAAACCTCAGCGAAAGCAGAGGAAGACTCAGGCCAAGAGCCCTCAGACTGGTCAGCAAGGGTACCATCATGCTTGGCAATACCAACAGGGAAGGCCAAACATGATGACACCCCCGTGGTTTTGGCATCCTGGGGCCTTTAACTGTTTTCCATTCCCTCACTTGCCTAGGGGGAATAGAAATCAGGGTCCTTATCAAGAACAAGGCCCAAGACCTACTGCACCCAGACCTAGGAAGAACAGGAAGCCAGCCCAAAAGGCACCCACTCAGGCTCCTGTGAAGCCTAAGTCTAACACTCATACACCATCTTCCTCTAAGGCAAAGAAGAAGAAAGTTGTGTATGTCGATATTTCAGGGAGACAGATTTACCACTCTGAGGCAATCAGGGTTGTGAAGCAAGTCTGGATCCCGAAGGGTACAACTGACACAATAGGACCCAACACCCAATGGGTACCTAAAGCCTGATTTGCTTGCAGGCGGCCGTGGATCACAACAAGAGGAGAGGAGACTCAATCAAAGCTGTTTGGTACCTAGACAGTGGTTGCTCAAGGCACATGACTGGAATGAAGAGTCTTCTCCAAGAGTATCAAGCTAAAGATGGTCCACAGGTAACCTTTGGTGATAACTCAAAAGGTGTTACTAAAGGTTTTGGTGTTCTAATTATAGGTACAGTCAGAGTGGAAAATGTGTCCTTTGTGGAAGGACTGAAGCATAACTTGCTGTCAGTAAGTCAATTCTGTGAAAAAGGGTTCAGTGTTGAGTTTTCATCGAATACATGTTCAGTCAAGGACAAATCAACACAGGTGCTTCTATCAGGTATAAGGAAAGGTAATGTTTATCTCGCTGATTGGAGCAGCACTATTTCTAATACTTGTCTTGTTGCTAAAAGCTCTTTAGAGCTCAGTTGGTTATGGCATAAAAGATTAAGTCACCTGAACTTCAAGATTCTTAACAAAATTTCTAGACAGTCACTTGTTGATGGTCTACCTAATGAAGTTTTTAGCAAAGATCACGTGTGCAAAGCTTGTCAGGAAGGGAAGCAGGTCAGAGCGTCATTCAAAGAGAAAGTCTCTTATTCCACTGACAGGATACTTCAGCTCTTGCACATGGATTTATTTGGTCCCATAACACCTGTGAGTATGAATGGTAGAAAGTATACCCTTGTGGTTTTTGATGACTATTCTAGATATACTTGGGTTATTTTCTTGTTAAATAAGAAGGAAACACAGGTGAAGCTTCCAGAGTTGCTCAGGAGACTCAGCAATGAGAAGAATCAGTCCATTACTAAGATCAGATCTGACAAGGGCACTGAATTTATAAATTCATATATTTCTGACTTCTGTAATGAACTTGGTATAGCTCATGAGACTTCTGCAGCTAGAACCCCACAACAGAATGGTGTCGCTGAAAGAAGGAACAAGACACTGAAGGAGGCTGTAAGGACCATGCTGGCTGAGTCAGGATTGCCCAAGAAATTCTGGGCTGAGGCAATCAACACTCCATGCTACACTCAGAACAGATCCATGCTGAACAAACAACATGCTCAGACCCCATATGAGACATGGAACAAAAGGAAACCTGGTATTTCTTATTTTCATGTATTTGGTTGTAAGTGCTTCATCCTCAACAATGGGAAGACCCAGTTGAAAGTCTTTGATAGCAAATCTGATGAAGGAATATTCTTAGGATATTCTGAAGTTAGTAAAGCCTTCAGGGTTTACAATTGTATGACCCTTGTTGTGGAAGAATCACCTCATGTTGTCTTTGATGAATCTGCTAATGAGTCTAGGGCAAAGGTGTTGAATCCTGACACTGAGGAGGTCACAAGGAGTGTGACAAGGCTGAGCTTGAAGAATCAACCTGATCCCAAGATCAAGACTGTGCCAATTTCGAGATGGGATGATGATGACGATCAGGATGATAAATCAGGTGCCACTCCTAAGCCCAGCACATCAGGGATTATTGAGCCTCAGACTGGGGAACAGGCTCAACCTGAGGTAAGCACCGTCTATGAAGATGTTGTTGCAGCTGAGACGGTTCCTGAGTCACCTCATCAAGGGGGAATCAATGTTCCTGACATTGAACTTATTAATCCCTTTAGCATAGACTCAGGATCATCCCCTTCTGTTCAATTTCCTGAATTTTATGAGCCTGTAGACACTAACATTGCAGGTACTTCAGGAACAACTCCTGGCAAGAGAACATGGCTAGAAGATCATCCCATTGATCAAATCATTGGTGATCCAACTGAGGGAGTCAGGACCAGACGGTTCCATGGTGATAGTGCATTGTTTTGTTGCTTTCTCTCTGAGCAAGAGCCTCAGAACATTGAAGAAGCTCTCACTGACTCGAACTGGATCATTGCCATGCAAGAGGAGTTGAATCAGTTCACAAGGAATCAGGTTTGGGAACTGGTAGATAGACCTAGGCATCAAGGCGTAATTGGTACCAAATGGGTCTTTAAGAACAAGAAGGATGAGAATGGCGTTGTGGTAAGGAACAAGGCTAGACTGGTTGCAAAAGGGTATTGTCAGTCTGAAGGAATAGACTATGATGAGACTTTTGCTCCAGTGGCTAGGTTGGAAGCTATCAGGTTGTTCCTTGCATATGCAACATACAAGAAGTTCAAGGTGTATCAAATAGATGTCAAAAGTGCCTTCCTGAATGGTGTACTCAATGAAGAGGTATATGTTGAACAACCTCCCGGGTTTGAGGTTGGAGATAGAGTATACCATTTGAAGAAAGCACTCTATGGACTTAAGCAAGCACCAAGAGCTTGGTATGATACCCTCTCTCAATTCCTGACAGACCATGGGTTCAAGAAGGGAACTGTGGATAGGACATTGTTCAGGATCACTGAAGGTGATGACATTCTCTTGGTCCAGATTTATGTGGATGACATAATATTTGGATCACCAAATCATCAGCTCTGTGAGAAATTCTCTAAGTTGATGACTGGTAAATTTGAGATGTCCATGATGGGAGAGATGAACTTCTTCTTAGGATTGCAGGTCAAGCAGACTGATCAAGGTATATTCATTAATCAGGCCAAGTATACAAGAGACTTAATTCATAAGTTTGGTGTTCAGAACAACAATCCAGCCAGGATCCCAATGAACACAAATTGGAAGATGGATCCTGACACTAAAGGGACTTCAGTAAATCAGACTGAGTATCGTGGGCTGATAGGTTCTTTATTGTACCTGACTGCAAGTAGGCCTGACATTACGTTTGCAGTTGGTGTGTGTGCTAGGTATCAGTCTGATCCCAAGAGAAGTCATTTGGAGGCTGCTAAGAGGATACTTAAGTATTTGAAAAGAACAGTCAATATGGGACTATGGTATCCTTCAGATGACAACTTCGAACTGACAGGTTATTCTGATGCAGATTATGGAGGTTGTAGGATTGATAGGAAGTCAACCTCAGGGACATGTCAGTTTTTGGGAAGTAAGTTGATCTCGTGGTTTAGTAAGAAGCAGAATTCAGTGGCGACATCCACGACTGAGGCTGAGTATATGGCTGCAGGTAGTTGTTGCGCTCAGATTTTATGGTTGAGGCAACAGTTGAGGGACTACCAAGTGTTTGCTAATCAGGTTCCAATCTATTGTGACAACAATAGTGCTATAGCAATTACTCAGAACCCAGTGCTTCACACAAGGTGCAAGCATGTGGATATTAGACACCACTTCATTCGAGATCATGTGGAGAAGAAAGATATTAGGATGGAGAAGATTCACACTGACAGGCAAAGAGCTGACATCTTGACTAAGCCTCTGGCTGAAGTAAGGTTTATGGAACTGTCAGTGGAGTTAGGACTCTTAGATCCAGGAGAGCAGTCAGTGTAGGGTTCTAGGGGGAACTCAGGCCAGACTCGACTCAGCGAGGTATCAGGGTGCTACAATGTCTCCCTGACAGGTATGAGTTCTAACCTGACTCTTGTGAATTTCAAGCGTCTCCCTGAGTCCTTCGTCCTGAAAATCTTTATTAAATGCATTCCGTTCTCATTAAAAGTGCGCCTTTTCATATTTAAACCCACGCGCACGGAGCATTTAATGCTACAGTTACTTTTTCATATACGTGTCCGTTTTATATGGAATATGACTGACATGGGGTTTAATTGAAGCTGAGATTAATCCTGGCCCCTCATTTCAAAACCTTTCGAATTCAGGGATCAATCTCAACCCCACGTTTGAGTAACTGACTTAGTCTTATCAATCAAGAGTGCCATTTGAGGTTTTTACGCAAACACAACGCACAATCTGCACACTGAGTTTTCTCTTGCTCAAACACAGATAATTCTTTCGAAAAATCTCTTCTTTTCAAAACAATGGCATTTCTCGATTCCAACTGGACAACCGACAAGATCGTAGATGTTGTCGAAAAGAAACTGGTACACATGGAGCAAGTCATCTCCATGGAAGGTATCTGTCTTACGATTGAGGAAATCAAACCCGTATTTAAATGGATTTCCGATGCCGGGTTGGAAACATACTTCACCACCCGCCCCATTTCCTTGCTCCCAAGAACAGTGGTGGAAGCCTATTTAAATATGTTCTTAAGGAAGGGGGAAATCTTTACAAAGGTGACTGCTTAAGCCGACGGGAGAGAAGGACGGCGACGGCGAACCCCTCTACAACTCAGAGGAAGTCACTTTCGACGTCAGGAGGGCGGTGAGGGAAGTCTTTAAGTTGCCTTTCACAGGCATTAACCCAAGAACCTACAAGGAGAACTCAGAGGGAGAGCTTCTTGCGAAATGGACCATGTCAGGGTCATCGGAGTTCAAGGCTCGTCAAAACAAGAATACTCTGAAGCCTGAGTACAGAGCGCTGGTGGACTTGGTGTCCAAGTTAGTGATGGGAGCAACTGGCTCTCACGAGCAGTTGAGTCTGCCCAAGCTGAGGCTCATGGGGGCAATTGCTGATGGAGTGGAAGCGAACTGGGAGCAGTTCTTCCTCGATCAACTCCATTAGGCAGGATTGGACAAGCTTACGTGGGACGAGGAGAAGAAGCACATTTCCGTCAGTGCCATCTTGCCATTCGGCACGAGGATGTCCATCCTGATTGCTCATGCTTGCCATGGGTATACCTTCGACTTTGAGGACAGTCTCTCCTCAAAGAAGGTAATGTTTTCCTCACTGAGTGATACCTATTCAGTGCTAGGGCTGACTGATCCCAATGCGAAAGCAAAGGGTCAGGGTAAAAAGCCAGCTGGTAAGGCCAAGAGAGTGGCAACCAGTCTCATTGAACGGGTAGATGAGCTCCTTGAGAGGAGTAAGGAGGGTGAGGAGGTTGCAGCTGAGGAGGTGGAGCAGCCGGAGGTGACCGCGGCTGAGAAGAAGAAGAGGGTGAAGATAGTGCTGTCAGGGAAGAGCACGAAATCTGGGACTGAGTCTGATCCCAAGAAGGCCGGGTCTAAGGCTGAGGGAACTGACGATGACGTCAGAAAGGAGGGTGCTCAGGGAGAGAGGCCCCTGAAGAGGCTTAGGAAGGGAATAAGAAAATCCCCTGCTAAGAAGCTACCTGAGGTGAGTGAGAGGGAGAAGTCAAGCTCTCCTGGAGCCTCTGACTTGGAGGAAGTGAGAAAGACTGTCGAGACGGCTGAGTCGTTGCAGCCTGAGACAACACCCACTCAAACACCCCCACACTCTGAAACCCAAACACCTTCCATCCCTGACCCCACACCTCAAACTCCCCAACCCCCCCAAACCTCAGAGCCAAACCATCCTACTGAGTCAGCGCCTTCAACTTCACACATAAATAAGCCTGACCAGTCAGCCGAGCCGAACCTTCCAAACCCCTCAGATTTTCCCTCATACCCCAATCCCAAAGACTGTCCCAAATCCATTTCAGCTGAGGAGGATGAGTTCCTTGAATTGGAGGAGGAGGAGTTAGATGAGCACATGGCAGGAGGGATTCTGGAGAACACGCTCAGGGGGAACGCCACAGAATGGGCAGGAAAGTGCTGGCCTGGGCTATACAAGTACACTGAGCTGCTGGCGTATGTGATTGAGCTCAAGGTTTGGTTGGACTTCAAACAATCAAACATGCAGGAGCAACATATGCTGGTGGATGCACGTGGCTGGGAGCACTGGGAGGCGGAAGAGGCCAAGATTTGCTCGTTCTTTGGACTTACTAGCTGGCTTCAACTCTTGAACTTTGACAACCTAAAGCAGCTAGTGGCTGAAATGATGTCCAAAAGCAAGGCTGACCTCCTTTCTGATGACGAGAAGGATGGTGATGAGGATGATGAAGGAGCTCAGGGTGGAGACCTGGAGAAGGCAGTGGAGGAAACTGCACAGGAAGTTGATGAGATGAACTCTGAGCCTCAGGCTCAGGGGGAAGGTGATAAGAACACTGGTGCCAAGGGTGGACCAGTGGCTGAGGATGTTGTGAACATCTCAGCTGCCAATGAGACATCTGTCAATGAAGGGATTCCCTGCCCTGAGACAAGAGAGGAAGATGTTGAGGCATTCAAGGAGACTCTCAGTTCTGAGGGACTTGCTCCTAAGGTTCAAGTTAGCTTAGCTAAGCCTGAGGAGGCGGCTATGACTACTTCACAACTGCCTTCAGTGCACCTTGAAGAAGGGACTGATGCTGCAGGGGCTGATAAGGGAAAGCAGCCAATCACTGATGCGGCCGTTGATGATGAGGATGTGATCATAACCGGGGTCGGACGTGCTGAATTCACAAGCATAGTGGAGGTCAAGCAGGAGAAAACCTCAGAAAATCTAGCTGAACTTCAGGAGGAGGTAATGAGGCTACGAGCTGAGAAGGAAGAAGACTCCAAGGCCCTGGCGAAGCACATCAGGTGGACAAAGTCAGCTTACAACACCCTTGCTAACAGGGAGCTGATTTTGTTAAAGAAAACTATGACTGACACGGCCAAGTCAGTGAGGAATGAGAGGAAGCGCACCAAGAAGATGCTTAGGAACACTCTCAAGAAGCTTGAAGAGAGGGATGCGATCAGGGACGAGAAGATGAATCGGGCAGTGGACAAACTTGCAGTTCAGACTGGAGCTATTGTCACTCAGGCCTTGAAGGACTCAGCGTCCAAACTGGAGCTGGAGTCAGGGAGGATGGATCGCACCTCTCAGTCAGTGGCAGACACTTTGGCAAAGGCCAGTGAGGAATCGGCAAAGATACTAACTGAGGCTAGCAGAGTCAGCGGTGAGTCCTTGAAGGTGGAGGAAAGGATCACCAAGGCTGAACAAAGACTCCAACTCTCTATGGAGGTCTTTGAGAAGAAAGTCAATGCTGCTATCAGTTCAGTTTCTTTTGCAGGCACTGGGATTGCCACGGGAGTTGAGATGCTGAAGTAGGGCGTATTGGAAGTTCAATCCTTAGCCTCTTTTGTTATCAACAGTGGAGCTGAGTCACTCCCATCCCAGGTCAATGATGATGCCAAAAAGGGGGAAACGAAGAAGAAAAGATCCCGCCCTGAGGCATCGGAGGCAGTCAATCAAGGTGAAACCGTTCTAGCTGACCCTGAAGCCAATCCTGAAGGAAACATTTTAAGGGTGAGGAAGTCAGCTAGGTTAGCGGCGGTGGAAAAGGAAGGAGGGGAAATTGTTGCCAAGCTGAGAGAGGAGGCAACAAAGGCAAAGACTAATGAACCTTCCAAGCAACGACCTGAGCCAGTTCAGAGGTCGTCTCCCATGAGCTCAAGGAAGAATCCCACCACTTATTCAGGTGAGTTAGTTGCGGAGCTATGTGCTGAAGCATGGGGAGATCAATCTGAAAAATCTGAGGCTATGCGCAGAGCTGAAATTGCTCAGAAGGAGAAGATGCGCATCTTGGAGAAGAAGGTTGAGAAGCTGACGGATATCACTGAGTTTCAACAACGAGAACTGGATGATGCAGTGATCAGCTTGCTAAGGAGGAAGAAGGCGAAGCCTGAGCCCAGGAAGTACAGGAAGAAGCCAACAGTTAGGAAATCAACAATTCTTCAAGTCAGAAGGCCAGAATCAGGAGCAAGGGAAGCTTTTGTTGATGAGTTCGTCTCAGAGACATTGATGGAGTTTTGGACTGATGCAAGGGATGAATTTGTTAGATTGTGGTTTGTTGTGAAGAAGTGGGGCGACACTGACGATATCAATGCCTACTTCACTGACTACATGAGGGACAATCATCCTGAGCTATTCCAGAAGATCTTGGAGGAGGCTGAGGCAGCTCAAGTTCAAGTGAAGGCTCCTGAGTTCACCATTCGAGCTCCTCCCTTGGTTCCTGGAACTCAAAAGCATGATACAAAGGCCATTATGATGGAAGTATTGAAGATAGCCAAAGCTGAAGGGTACGTGAATCAACCTGGAAGACTTGACGAGCTGAAGGCAAGAGTTTATGCAGGATATGGACTCAAGCCTGAAATGAGATTAGTCTAGGTGTTCACAGGCTTCTTTGTAATAGATTAGATTCATTGTAATCATTTCCACATCAATCAATGAAATCTATTACTTTTGCCCACAGACAAAAACTCATTGTCTTTTTGGCTGTTGTTTAAAATTCTATACTTTATCAAGAATTGCTCTAACACTGTCTTAACTTATAGATAGGTTTATCTTGTTTCCTCTAAGTGTTTTGAGGATCTTTTCAGTGTTTTGGCATCATCAAAAAGGGGGAAATTGTTGGGACATTGTCAGTTTTTATTAAGATCCCAAAGCCCCTGAAAAGATGATTGCCTTAATCTGTCTTTGTCAGGCTAGTCTTGGTTAGGATTAGTACTTAGTCATTTTACACTTCACAGGTACTCAGTGAGAGGAGAACTCACTGGAGACAATCAAGACTCAGAGCCTGAAGACGAAGAGCACCATCCTGAACTTATGGCAGTCCTCTAAGCTGGCTGAGAAAGTGTCAGTGATGAAGAGTATGACCCTGAGGTCATTACTAACTCAGTCCTGAAGGGAACAGGATGTCACTGAGTTAATGGGAAGACTTGGAGTAGAGCCAAGCAATGCAAAAGGAATTTCAGCGTCAGGACAAGACTGGTGGGCTTAAGACAAAATGAACTTAATAAGACAAGCCTGAAGCTCAGGAATAAGTTCTGACATTCTCACCAACCTGATGACGTGGACCAATCCAAGAAGGACACGCACGTACGGAACCTGACATGAAGACTGAATTCAGACTGCATATTCAACAGGCAAGCATTCAATATGCATTTAATACAAATACCAAATCCATGCAAGGACGACTGCTGCATGAAGATATGTCTGTTTGAAGCCACTCTACATAGATGACTCGAAGGCTATCTCTCCAACGGATAGTTTTTCAAATCACCTATAAATACAGAAGACCTTGATCCCATTCAAGGTTACGGGAAATTTCCAAGCCAGAAATTACTCAAACTCTCAAGCATTCAAAAGCATTCAACCATTAAGAGAAGCACTCGAAACCTTCTAAATTTCCCAAGTGTTTCTCAGCAATTGAGAGTTATTCTGTATTCCAAGAGCTAATTAGAATTATCTTAAGCTTAGAGAGATTATCCAATCCTTAGCATAGCTTTGCCTTGTAAGGATAATCTCAACTTAGTTGGAATCCAAACTGAAACCAAAACCCTAAGTTAGGCTTGTTGGGAGTAAGTCAGTCAGAGTGTTAGTAAGTGGAGTTGTATAGATCAGTGAGGATAGCTGGTCTTGGTGCACCTTGGCACGTTAAAAACAAGAATCCCTTGAGTGGATTTCCTGTTAAGTCAGGCCGTGGACGTAAGAGCTTGAGTCTCTAAACCACGTTAAACTCCTTGTGTTCTAACTGCTTTGATATTGTGCATACTTGCTATATTACTTGTTCATTCATTGCTTTCAAGTTTATCAGGTCTGAATCAATCAGGCTGATCTTCAAAAGAGCACTGCCCTACTAAACACTTTTCAGATTTGAGTAAAACAAGTTTTTCAGAAAGCAAACTAAACAAGACTTTAAACTTTCAGGGCTCAAACATTTCCGCACTGAACTTGAACTGATAGTTAGCCAACTGACCCGCACGAAGTGTAGTCAGTAGGTATATTATCAGCTCCTAGTTCTTTACCACTCTGAGTAAAGGGGACTCAGTCAGTTTTAAGGTTGAAAAATTGGTATACGTGTATTCCCTCCCCCCATACACGTATTCCTCAGTCTTGTACCGGGACCAACAATTGTCCAAGAAAACCCTTACTTTCGAAAATTACTAAGTATGATTATTTAATCGCAATTTTATTCCGGATATAAAATTGGATTAATTTGGCCTCCATAATTTATTTATTTGTGAAGTCTTTTTGGAATACATTTCCCCCTCGGATCGGCCAAAAAGACGGATTTCACATGAATAAATTCCGAAAGAATGATTGTGGATTATTACTAGTGGTGGTATTGACCCTCACCACGAGTGGCTTGCTCAAAGCGAAATAATAATCTTGTATTTAATTATGGTTATTACTTAGACATAAGAAATTGATATTAACTTACTCCCCTCGGAGTCCCTGTCAATTTTTATGTGGTCAAAGTGGGAGCCAACTATTAATTTTGAATTAAGGATTTGTAACTTTTAAGTTTGTGATCCACTTGAATGTGTTTAAATGTATAGACCACCCCTTGTGGCACATTTAAATTGTTTCGAGATGTTGGCTGATGCATGATTATATTGTTTTAAGGTTTCAATATAATTGATGTGATCGAATTATGTGATAATTTCGTATTTTTCTAGATATTGATATGAATGTATGTTTTATTCTCATTTCACATGTCGCAACCTTTTAATCCACTGTTTAATATACTTAAAGTTAATAAACTTTTTGGAGAGAATTATATCGATTGGAAATGTAATTTTAAATTTGTCCTTACTGCACGAAAACACAATTGGGTTATTCACGTTAATAAACCCGGCAAGCCTAATGATAAGTCAAGAAATGGGAAAAGGCAGTTGATGATTGACAGCGTGACAATGAACACATGAAGTGCATCATCTTGACATCTCTGTCTGAGGATTTGAGGCGCGTTCATGAAGACATTGTATCCGCTGTTGAAATTATGGAAAGCCTTGAAGAGATGTTTTCACATCAGAATCCCATGACTAATCAGTTCACCAAACATGACTCGGTCAAGTTGGAAATGGTGGAAGAAACGCCCGTGAGGGAGCACGTTCTCGAGATAATGGCATACCTTAACAAGTTGGAAGTACTTGGTGCGGATTTTGATGTGCCTTCTCAGGTTGATTTCATATACCATTCTCTACCGAGAAGCTTTGAGAAGTTTCATCTGAACTGTCAGATGAATGAACGGACAAGTCGTTTGCCCGAGCTCTTGCAAGCTTTAGTTTCGGTGGAAGTGATAATGGAGCACCAGTCTAGTGCTATGGTGGCTAATGGTCCGTCTACCTCTTTTGGTCCCAAGGGAGGGAAAAAGAGGAAGAGAACCAAAGGCCGGATCCAAGCAAATCCAATTGTTGCGAAAGGCAAATGCAAAGGCTAGCATCGAAGGGGAAGTATTTTAGTTGCGGTGAGAGAGGACAATGGAGGTCTGCCTATTCCAAGCCTAAGAGGCTAGGAAAGTTAGGTAATTCACACACCCTAGACGTCAAACTTGTGAAGTGGCGTATGCTGTCTATTTGTGGATAGTGGATACGAGAGCTACTGATCACATTTTTTTCATGGGTTCAAGCTAACCCGACGACTTAACGGAAGTGAGATCCCCATCACATCGGGCAATGCTACGAGAGTGGCAGCTGAAGCAGTGGGAGATGTGCGCCTATCTTTTGAAGATAAAATTATGATCTTGAGAGACGTTCTTCATGTTCCTAGTTTAGAAAGAACTCAACCTTCAGTTTCTAAACTGTTTTTGAATAGATAATCAATTTCTTTTAATAAGGATGTTATTATTTCTTGAAACGATGAGTTTATCTATTTTGGAACTTCAATGGATGATCTTTATACCATTATTTGGGCACACCACTCATAAAATTAAATCTAATAACACATCGATTATTTCGAGTAATAAAAGGAAGCATTCTTCGGACATGAACGAAACACTCTATGGCATCTTAGATTAGGTCATATTAATCTAATGCGGATACAAAGGTTGGTGAAAAATGAATCCTTGGAGTCACTTCAAGTTGAGTCATTTCCAACTTGTGAATCCTGTTTAGAGGGTAAAATGACCTAGAGGGCATTTGGAGGCAAGGGGAATAGAGCCACCAAAGTGTTAGAACTCGTTCATACCGATATATGTGGTTCAATGATGATCATAGCAAGAAGGGGTATGAGTAATTTGTCATTACTCGAGATATGGATACATCTACCTTATGATGCATAGGGAAAGAAGTATCAAGTTTCTACGATTTGATCGTGGAGGCGAATACCTTAGCAATGAATTCTTGAACTACCTATCGAACGAAGGGATTGTATCCCTATTGACCGTACCGGGAACCCCTCAATAGAACGGTATGACAGAACGAAGGAAGCAGACTCTTTTAGAAATAGTCAGATCCATGACGAGTTATTCGGATTTACCTAAATCATTTTGGGTAACGCCTTGGAAACGGCGGCTTACATTCTAAACTTGGTGCCATCCAAATAGGTTCCTAAAACCCTAATGGAATTGTGGACCGGGCGTGAGCCCAGTCTAAGACACTTGCAGATTTGGGGTTGTTCGGCATACGTGCTAGACAAGGAAGCCGGTAAGTTGGATCCACGTTCGGAAATAAGGCTGTTTATAGGATACCCTACGGGAACGAAAGGGTGTATGTTCTATAGTCCCAAGGATCAAAAGACTGTGATTAGTTCGCACTTTAAATTCTTGGAGGAAGACTATATGAACAAAAGAAAGACCAGAAGTGAGATTACCTTAGACGAGTTAAGAGGGCAAACTCCTATACCAAGTATACAAGATGATGTACCACACGTCACACCTTCACAATCGGAACCCCGTCGCAGTGGGAGGATTGCTAGGCAACCCGAGAGATTCATGGGGATAGGAGAATCTTTAGATTTGGTTCCCGGCGATGAATCGGACCCATGGACATACAATGAGGTAATCCAAGACAAAGACGCAGAGTCATGGCAAACGGCAATGGAAGCCGAGATGGGTTCGATGGATCATAATCAAGTGTGGGAGTTGGTCGAACCACCTAATGGGGTAGAACCCATTGGATGCAAGTGGGTGTACAAGAGAAAAAAGGACCGAACGGAAGGGTTGAGACCTTCAAAGCAAGACTAGTGGCCAAAGGGTATACTAAAAAAGAAGGGATCGATTATGAGGAGACCTTTTCGACTGTAGCTATGCTTAAGTCCATCCGTATTCTCTTGTCGATCGTTGCGCACCTAGATTACGAGATCTGGCAAATGGATGTCAAGACAATTTTACTTAATGGAATTCTTGACGGGATAGATATCTAAATGCAACAGCCCAAAGGTTTTATTGAAAAAGGCCAAGAGCACCTCATATGCAAGCTTAAGAGACCCATTTATGGACTTAAGCAAGCATCGCGTACTTGGAACCAGTGTTTTGATCAAGTGATTAAGTCTTATGGGTTTGATCAAAACAAGTTCGATAGTTGTGTGTATAAGAAGCGTGACGGAACTGCGGTGGTATTCTTAGTATTATACGTAGACGATATTCTGCTCATTGGAAATAATGTAAAGGTATTGTTAGACGTAAGGGTATGGCTGTCAAATCAGTTTGATATGGAGAACTTAGGGAAAGCCAGTCACATCCTTGGGATCAAGATCACTCGAGATCGCAAGAGGAGGATGTTGGGCTTATCGCAAGTTTCATACGAAGCCACTGTTTTGAAGCATTTCAGCGTGCAAGATTCCTAGAAAGGTTTTGTACCTTTTAGGCACGAAATCCATCTATCCAAAGAAATATGCCCTAAGACGCAAGTGGAGATAGATGACATGAAAGACGTTCCGTACGTTTCGGACGTAGGAAGTCTTATGTATGCAACGTTGTGTACGAGACCGGATATCTGCTTTGTCGTGAGCATGTTGGCAAGATATCAAAGTAACCCCGGGAAAGCACATTAGATTGCAATTAAATGTGTTCTTTAGTTTCTGAAAAGAACTTGGTATGGAATGTTGATTTAACAGTCAGACAGTCTAATTCCCGTTGGATACACAGACTCAAATTTCCAATCAAATATAGAATCCAGAATATCTACCTCGGGTAGTGTGTTTTGCATGGGAGAAGGAGCCATGACATGGAGAAGCGATTTGCAGAAATGCATCGCCGATTCGACCATGAAAGCCGAATAAGTAACTTCTTGTGAAGCAGCGAAAGAAGCGGTTTGGCTCAAGTACTTCTTAGTGGACTTGGACGTTGTTCCGAATTTGCCCATCATAATCACTGTCCATTGTGATAATGTCGGAGCAGTTGCAAATTCAAGGGAACCGAGAGCCCACAAGGCCAGCAAACACATTGAAAGAAAACACCATCTTATACGAGAAATCGTTAAGAGAGGAGATAAAGAGGTGGCAAAGATAAATGTCGGAGGACAACCTAGTACATCCATTCACAAAGGGTTTGCCTCAGAGTACATTCGAGAGACATGTGGATGGAATGGGAGTCAAGACTATTGTCAATCTGCTTTAAGTATAAGTTGGAGGAATTATTAGGTTAGTGTAGGTTGACATGAGATGTCACGTAGAGCTACTACACTAAGACATGCATGATGTATACTAAAAAGCAGACTTTAAGTATAAGTGGGAGATTGTTGGAGTTATACGTGAAAGTATGCTTTTACTTTGTATAACTCGTGTATCAAACACTTGTTTATGAGAATAATTCTTTTATCGCATATGCTTTAGATATGATTGAATGTTGAATATTTATTGCAAACAGTTCATAATAGTACTAGTTACATTGTAGTTAATGTGGCGATACCCGATCACGGAAGATAACATTAACAGTTTCCTTGTAACTAAACGTACATTTTCACGACCTAGGTGGAATTGAACAATCCGCCGTGAAAGGTCGATGTGTAAGTCTCACATTGGTCTGTCTTGACTAAGAGATTTCACTAGCACATTTAGTAAGTGTTGAAGAGGACCTACAGAGAGGATAAATTCTTCTGTTCTGAAATGTGAAGAATTAGACCTCAGTGGTTGTTGATTTCTTAATCTCTGTCACTTAAATAGGACTGTGTGTGCTTAGTGGTTACTGCTTTGATTCATGTTGGGTGAGAATCATTGTGACTTCGAACCTTGTGCTTTGGATAGTAATATTAATCATACGACGGTTGCTAAGATTTAATACGGAGAAACGCGTGCGAGTACGGCTCGTGTGATAGTCCCCTTGGTGGGCTCAGAAGTTTTATCGTACCAAATCTTGCAAGTGGAGAATTAGTTTCTTCGGTACGGATAATAATGTTGAGCTGTCTTTACTCCAAGGTGAAATATATTAATTAATTTAGAGCTATTCAGAAGCTTAATTAATTAATAGACTTGATAATTTTAAACGCGGGAAATAATAACCAGGAGCCCATATTATCGTAATATGGATTAAGATGGATAGTGCAATATTAATTTATTAGTGGTAATAATTAATATTAATGGATTGAATTATATTGGGGCTCAATATTGAAATTCAGAAGTCCATTAGGAGGTCCAATCTTAATTCTCCTTAAAGGCCCCTCAAGTAGCCCATTAAGTAGCCCAATAATGATAAGGCGATTAAAATAAAAAGAATATATTATGCTGATTTTTTCCTTGTTTTTTCGAAAATTATGAATATTGGGAGAGAAAAGATTATGTTGATTTTCTTGGAAAGATATTATGGAAGATAAGTATTCTTGGAATACAAGATTATCTCATATATTCAAGAAGATCCAAATTTTGGATTCTTTTCTAGTAAATTTCGAAAATCATAGGCTTAATATGAAGGGTAAGATTTTTGTGGAATATTTTATTATGGAGAAAATAATATATGGGATATATTCAAGATTTCTTAGAGACTAAGAAAAGATTTTTTCCAGCACAAAAATATTAAAAATTTCGGTCCCTACATATTATAAATAGGGGGTGATTATTTCATCCCCAAGTACATAATTCCATGTGTTGGAAAAATCAAGAGCATATATATATTTTTCTTTTTCCTTAGTTATTTAAATTACTTGAAAGTATCTCCCACCGGTGATCAAGTAAGGCAAAAGGGAAATACTTGAGAAGGTTTTTGGGTTGATAAAGCGAGATCGTGATTGCCCCGTTTATTCAAAGACCAAGTCTACAAGAGGTACGTAAGTCACATAAATTCATGTTTATTCCGCCTAGATTTTATGTGAATTAATTCAACATGCATGATGATAAATTAGTTGTTGGAATTATTATTATTTGAATTAATTATGATTAATTCATGCTAGTAATAATTGTATTTAAATTCGTATTTAAATTTCATCCCGAATAAATTCCGGGCACCCCTATTTTTCCCAACAGGTGGAAGCTAGGTCTGCTGAGGGAAAGAAGACCAAACTAAAAAGGAGGCTGGTGAAGCTAATTGATAAAATGGCACTTCACAAGGAGGAGGAGGCACTCAAGGCCTCAAAGAAGGAAAAGAAGAGGTCTTCTGAGGCCGTAAAGGAGAATGCATCCAAGAAAGTCAGAGTCACGAACTCTACTGGTGAATCATCATCAGGTAACCCTGACTCCTCTTCTAATGTGATCTCCACTGAGTCTGACTCAGATGTCTCTACCCCTACCCCCATCAAACCAAAAACCAAGCCCAGAACACCTATAAAAACAAAGAAAATTTCCAAGATGGCAAAAACCCCCACTGAAGGCTCTCAACAGCCTGAAAGTGGATCCCAAAACACCACCCCATCTGAGGCATCTGCTGAGGCAACCTCAACCCCCTCTGAACCCATCCCCTCAACCCCCACTGAACAAAATACAACCCCTCCTGAAACTCAAACCCAACCCTCATCTGAACCAAACCCGCCTGAAACTCATCCAACTCAACTAGAGTCCATCCCAGAGGAGCCCTCTGATCTCAGATCCCCTACCCCTTCCCTCCCATCAGACGATGAAGAAGAGTACTCATTCTTAGACACTCTTAAGGATGAGGTGGCCTACTCTTTGGAGTATAAGTACCCTGAGCTTGATGGATATCCCACCCTTAAAGAAATGTTCATGAGGCTGAGACTCCTTGTCCAGCTCAAAGATAGAAGATTGGGTGAGATTTTAATGGCTGTCAGAGGCAGCAATTCTGATGAATGGAAGAAAGAGGAGATAGAGGTGATGACATTTGCTGGTATGACCAAAACCAGACTTCTCTGTGATGAGAAGATATTTGAGAGTCTGGTTATGGAAAAACTAGCTGAGGCAAGGAAGGGAGATGATCAAGAGAAGGCTGATGGAAGTGAGAAAGAGAAGACAACTGAGGTTGTAGCTGAGAAAGAAAAAGAAGAGGAAGGAGTACAAGCTGTGGGAGGAGGAGAAGAGGAGAAAGGAAAATAAGTGCAAGAAATGGGAGGATGAGAAGGTACTTCACCAACGCAAGGTGATGGTGAAGTAGCCAAGGATGTATCTTTTGCAAGAGATATTGAGGCTCAAAATTTGCCAAAGGAAAGCTCAGTAGAGGTGTCTACTGAAGCTCTCCCACAACAGCCCTCAGTGGTGACTAAGGAGTCAGCTGAGGTGTCTGGAACTGATGGGGTTGAAAAAGAGATTGAAAAAACTGAGGGAGGAGAAAAAGATGTGGAAATTACTGGAGTAGTAAGTGGTGAAATTAGAGCAATCATTCCTGTAAAGGATGATTTGGCTAAACAAATTATAGTTGAAAAGAAAGAAGAGGCTGAGAGAAGTGAGAAGAGAGAGGAGGAGGGAGTAGCTATGGAATTAGATGTGACAGGAGACTTAGGATGTGAGATTGAGGGGGAAAGAACTAACACTGTTTGTAATGCAGGTGTTCAAACTGATGAAGTTCCCCCAATCCAAGTCAACCAACTCCTCTGAGGGATGCTGTTCACTCACTCCAAGAGGAAAGCCTTCCTTCTCTCCAAGCACAACTGAAGGATGTCCAGGAGATTGTCCAAGAAGAAGTGGATGAAATGGTCATCCTCTCAGACCATGTGGATGAAATGATGGAGTCCACAACCAAATCACTTCAGAACCTGACCTTGATGATTGAAGATTCTCAGCAGATGGTGCTGGATGTAGTAGAAGGTCAAAGTGTGCTGGTAATTGAAGGACTGAAGAAGCTGGAGCAGAAGGAAGAGGAAGCAAGAGCTCAATTCTTGAAGGACGCAGTAGACAATGTTTCCACTAACCTCAAGTCTTCTATTGAGACTTTCTCAGCTGACCTTATTGGGAAAGTTGAAGGGTTATGGAATCAAAAGATGCAGGAATTTGAGGCAAAGCATGAAGAGCTGGGAGCCAAGCTGGGGGAGGTCCCGAAGATGGCGGCAGAGGACTTCCCTACACAAGAGAAAACAAATGTACTTATTGATGAGAAGTTAGCTCAATTTGTGCAGTTTGGGCAAACAGCTGGGGCCACTCTGGAGAGGCAAGAGGATGAAGTTGACCACTGCTCCACTGAGCTAAAGGCCCTTGCCCATGATCAACTGAAGCTAAATATTACTGTGGCTGAGTGCATGATTAATGTCGGAAAGGGGGAAAAGAGGGTAAGTGCTAAAGAGATGAAGCTGGACCCCAAGAACAAGATGAAGATTATCCTTGAGACCCCTGACTTTGAAAAAGGCCAACAAGTTAAGAGCACGTTGAAGAAGACAGATGCTGAGGCTCAGAAGAGCGCTGAAGCTAAGAAAGGGAAGGAGAAGACCCCATCTGAAGACCTATCTAAGTTGAAGGAAGCTCACCTAAAGGAAAAAAGATGAGAGAGCTTCTCAGAAGGGGGAATCATTCAAGAGGAAAGCCACTGACGTCCTCTCAGCGGAGGTAGCAAAGAAGACCAGAACCTCAGGGAGGTTAGCTGCTAAGTCCACTGGCTCTACGGAGTCAGTTGAGGTACTCCCTATCCTTAACCCTGATCTTATCTCTTCTGAAACTCCTAAATCAGCCCCCACAAGAGTCACAGAGCTCACTGAGCTTATCAAAGAGGCTGGAGGGATGAATGAGAGAGCACAGTAGTTAGCTGCTCATCAACAAGAAAGGAGGGACAAGGTGGTTGGGAAGATGGAAACTATTGCTGAGATGGTGGAGAGAAAGAGGAAGGAGAGGCTGACCACTTTTGATAAGACTACATCCAAGAGGTTCAGAAACAGTTATCAAAGGTGGGCTGCTAAGCTAAAGAAAGATAAAATCACTCCTTCAAAGGCTAAGTTCCCTCACCATGACGAGTGGGTACCCAAGAAACTCAATGATGCATGGGAAACTGCAAAAAGAGAGTTTGTGTACTCTTACTATGTCAGTGGAGAGTTGGGAAAGGACAATGTGCAAGAGGTGTTCAGCTCTTGGATGTTTGAAGTATATCCAAAGCTCTTCCCTGCCATTATGGAAGCCTGGAATGATAGATTCCCTGATCAAGCCTTGAAGGCTCCTGAGCCAATCACCTACTGGCCTCCTCAAGATGCAACCGGAGCAGTCGACAGAGATCGAATCACAGAAGAGTGGGTGTCCTTGTACAATCAACTAGGTCTCAAGGGTCACTCAAAAGAAGTCATGGAGAGGAAGAATGACCTGAAGATTCGAGACTTCAAACAATATGGACTTGAACCTCTGTTTGAGTCCATCTAAAGGAGTTAAGTGTTTTTGCTGGGCATCTGTTTATAAGTCCCAAATGATCTTGTTTTGAATCTTTCCAGTGGATGTTTTTGTAAAATGTACTCAGTATATTCTTAATGAAAACTCTACTGTTTTGCCCAAGATAATATCTCATTATCATTTAGGCTTATGCACTTGAATGTATTTACTTACAAAATCCTTGAACTTTTATGTCATCTGAAGAACCTTCTCTAAAAGAAGATATGTAATAAGATAGGTTCCGGCATAATCAAAAAGGGGGAAATTGTATAGACTTAAGTTTTGATTAAGATACCAAAATGTTCCTCCTAAGTTGTTTGTAAGTAAAATATTCAGTAGAGTTAGAATTTAGTTAAACAGTTCTAAATGTTGAGAACTGGAGTGCAGTTAGAAATTTATAAAGTCTATTGAAGAACAAAGTCCGCTGAAGACAAGGTCTGCTGAAGACGGAGTCCGCTGAAGACAAGTGATCTGAGAAAGTATTCTAAGTCTTGAATGTTTTTCAAAGTGCATTCTCACTAAGGCTAAAACCATCAGGAGAGGACCAAAGTCCACTGATGAGAACTAACAAAGCTCATTGAATGCTAAACACATTAAAAGCTGTTAGTTAATCTGGTTGGAACAAGGCAAAACGAATATCAGTGAAGCTTACAATAAATGAAGGAATAAGAAGGTTCTCTCAGTGGAGTTCCACCTTAAAGCAAGACAAGAATCTGGGCAAGCAGACTAAAGGTCCAATGAGAAGATGACAAATCAATGTACTTTACTAACAGCCAACCTGCCCCAGACTGACAAGTACCAAAAGTCTTTCCCTAGCAATCTACAGAAAGTTAGGTGAAACAAGCATGGTCTTTCAGCCGTTTCTTGACAAGACTTAAAGCTTCAAATAGAGCCGTTTGAACCAATCAGATACAAGAAGACTTACTTGAGAAGATTTAAATTCAACGGAAAGATTTTCAAGGAAGCCTATAAATACAGAAGGACGTGCTCATTTCTAGGCACGGGAAACTCACAAGATCAAAGATATCTCTACATTCATAACCTTCAAGAAACACTCGAAATTACCTTTGTTTCCCAAGTGTTTCAATTCAGTAGAGAGCATAACAAACCTTCTGTAATCAAGCTTAAAAGCTATATCCAAACCTTAGAAAGAGATAATCCATCCTAAGCCTTGAGCTACACTGTAAGGATTATCTCACAACAGCTGGAACCAAAACCCTACTCAAAACCCTACTCAGTTGTTAGGTTGAAAGTTAGAGTTAAGTGGTGTTAGTAAGCTGATTATTTGTATCAGTCTGAAAGCTGGTTTGTTTTGGGAACTAGGACCTGGAATTATCCTAGTGATCAATCATCCTAAGAGAGGATTAATTGATCAGTGCACCTTGGCACTATAACACAAGGAATTCCAAGTGAAAGGAATTCTCCTGTTTGATCAGGACAGTGGACTTAGGAGATTCTTCTCTGAACCACTTTATATCTTGTGTACTTACATTCTGTTATTTCCTAAGTGTGTGTTATTCACTCAAAGTTTATCAAGTAAAACGAGTTTTCTAAAGGGCTCACTAATCCGCAGTTGAAAGCTAATTAGATAGTAGTTCAACTGAAAGTCTTGAGCTTTCAGTGGAGGTATTATCTCAGTAAGCTTTCACAAGCAACTCTCAGCAGACTTAAAGTCCACTGACGAGTTACTCTCTGAAGTCACCTGTTTAAGTTTTAAAGAAGTTTTAAGTTTGTAACCACAGGTGTATCCCCCCTCCATACACCTGTTTACTCGTTTCGGGACCAACAAATGTTTATATCCAAAAATTAGTAACAAATGAAAAGAGCTTTTTTGGGATAATAGTATTTTTCTTTTGTTTTAAAAGTAACACTATTCAACTTTGAAAGTATTATTAATATTGGAAAAAGAAGAATATAATTATATATTATTTTAGTTTTATAATACAAACTTCTTCAAGTCAAAGTTTATAAATAAGATTAATAAAAGGTAATTTTATTTATAAAAATATAATTATATTCAAGAGTTCTTTTAAAATAAGAAATAGGAATTTTAGAAAGAAAAATATTAATATGGAACTTTTATTATAATATTATTTAAATAACTTTTTTTTTTATTTTAATTAGTTTTTGAGAAAAATATTATATGAATATACTTTTAAAATTATAAAAGCTTTTATTTATAAAAGGAGAAAGGAAATAAAAAGGTTGTTTTATAGAAATCAAATAGTCATACAACAAGGAAATTTGTAAGTACACTCCTCCAATACACCAACCTTATAGAAGTGGTGTATTTACCAAGATAGTGTATGTCTTTAAGTAGGTCTATTTCAATAGGTCTATAAGATAACGACCTCCTCAATTCTCGTAACACAAACTCTCAAGTTTTCCTAATAATTTGAAGGTCAACTTTTAATCAAATAGTTTCGTACTAGGATTCTGTGCCAATCGGAATACGCACGAGGGATCCGACATTTTGTTTGTATATCACTTTCGGGACGTCTCTACAACGCGAGTTATCTTCCAAAGGAATTTCAAGACAGTTGTAACTTAGCTATAAAGTTAAAAGGTGGGTGATGATCTGTTGATTGATCTGTTAATAATAATGTTGTGCTGGAATACTCAGAACTCGACTAAATCAATCTAAAACAACTTATCCAACATAAATGTACACCTATAATATAACTGTTTGAATTACGTGATGTAAGTATATATATGATACAAAATATCTATTGTTTTATTTAAATCAATCACCACTGCATGATTATGGGCATTATGTGAGCATGAATCAACTTAAGTACGATTTACGTAAATTCTCCCCACAATTTGAGAATGTCAGTTTTAAGGAAAAAAGTGGATGTGCACTGGGAATTAAGGTCATTGAATGTCTGCTTACTTTTTTCTTATGAGTACGGAGGTTGGAAGATTGGTAGAATGAGAAAGGATGTGGTACGGAAATGGTTCGGAAGGGATTTACAATATGTGGAGAATGATTTTGGCAGATTGGGCCGATACGTGAAAATGGTTTTGGGCTTTGCCCCTTAATGTGAATCAACTTGTGATATATCAATTATATGAATGTGAAACCTGTCATGCCCAATTAATTATTACGGGAGCTTGTTACTTTTGTGCTATATGTTATTCATATTTATATGTCAACTGCTTAAATAAATTAAATACTTTATTAATGAGTACAATTTAATATACTTCGGATTTACCAATCCCATGATGTTGCAAATCACTCATACGTGAGAATTCAAATCTCACGCCCCCCCCCCCCTTTTTACAACCCTTGCAGATTATGATTTCGTGGAGCAAGGAAGTAATAGGGATGACACAGTGTTCCCCACTTAAATAAAATGTTACTGTTAAATACTAAACTTTATATATATATATATATATATAAATATATATATATATGTGTGTGTGTGTGTGAGAGATACTTATTTAAATATTACACTCATTTCTTCCGCTGAATAAAACTCATCTCTCAATTTATTATCCCTTTTAGTATCCAAAATTTTATAGTTCAGATTTTAGTCACAAGTGGCACCTTGAATCTGAGATATTTGTGTATTTTGGATTCAGGGCGTTACAGGTGGTATCAGAACTTAGGTTCAAAACTTTTGAACCAAAACCCAAGTCATTGTTTTCATCAAGTCAAAATTCCTTTTCTTTAATTAAATTTTCTTATCATCTAAGTATAGATCACTAATTAAATCACTTGAGGGGAAATGTGTCTCCTATTACCGTCAGAATCTCCTCGAAGGTATGTTCTTATTTTATTTTGAATTGCCTAAAAGTTTATGACATTGCGATAAGTTGACTCTCGTAACAAAACTCCAATTAAAAGATCGAGAACTCGAAACAACACCTACGAGGTGTAGAAAGAACCATAAATATTGTTTATATTACTATTGAAATGCGGATAATTAGTAAATGATAGAAATTAATATATTTGTTTTAGTTTATAAATTTCATAAATGATGTTATATGACTATCTAAATTATATGCTTTAATTGTTTAAATTGTGTGTTTTAATTGTTTAAATTATATGCTTTAATTGTTTAAATTATATTTTTGCATAACTAAAATTTGGATTAGGAATTTCCTTTCCCTATAAGAATCCACCTAAGATAGTTATATCCCGATAATTAGAAAACACTTAGCTAACCTTAGACACCATCAGTATGTTTATGACCCAGTTCATGAGACTGCGTGCAAAAGCAAGATCCGCTCGTATACCCCACGATGAAGATAGATTTGACGGCCATAATTTATTTTGCCAGAAGGGTTACTGAGTTATTCTCCGTCCTATCGCTGTAAGACTACTCGAACGAATGAGAATTGAAGACCCAGTTCAAGGGGACCACATCCACTTGAAGACGTACCTGGTAGAAGTCGACGATGGAGATTTCCGTATGATAGTAACGATCAGTTAGAGTGACCAAAACATTTTAAACATATATCCTTTTGATGTAGTCACAAATACGTATAACATATGTGTGCCACCCTATCCTGACATATAGTAGTAGTCAGATGCATGATCGTCTTTTCGGGCCATAGCAACATAGTCTTAACCCCTACTCCTTTTGTCACTCGTGATCTGTGATGAAGAGAATATGCGATGCGCTAACATTACATTTGGAAGCCTTAATTTTTATTTCGGGATAAGAAGTAAGAAGACTAACCTTCAATAGAACCCGAGACCTTTATATATATATATATATGTTGTGAAATTGCTACTTGGTAATGTGTGCTACTTGCTCTATATTAATTGTTATATTTTATCTGATTACTATTTTATGACATGTCACTGGTTTCTATTATACGGTGCGAATGTGATCACTGTACCATTGACGGCCGCAGTGCGTTGCGGTGAACTACATACTCACATGTATCTCAGTACTATCGTTGAGTTAATTACATAATTCTATTATGTTTTTGTAATTTTCCCATACA
The DNA here is from genome assembly GCA_947034835.1 of Ballota nigra. Taxonomy (NCBI): domain Eukaryota; kingdom Viridiplantae; phylum Streptophyta; class Magnoliopsida; order Lamiales; family Lamiaceae; genus Ballota; species Ballota nigra. Next base: position 31,731,902 of record OX344728.1, on the reverse strand, counting down.
TATATAACTTAGCAATATTATTCTTTTATTTTCAGAACCACCACTAGTATAGCACTGTGCCATAGACGTGGACAACCTCGTGTTAACCCTATCCCAACCCCAAGAGATCCTATGGAACAGGACTCACTCCCTCAGGCTGGACTTGAACCACCCCAGCAGACTGCACCTGAGAACGATATCGCAAGGGAATTACTGATCTCCTTTCTGAACTACTTTCAGCAGCAAGTTTTGCCACCTCCTCCACCACAGTATGTACCTATTCCTCAGACGACAACCAGGATGGGTGACTTAGTTGAGCAAATTCGACAACTGTATCCACTTGGACTGAATGGGAGAGAAAGTCCCATCGAGGCGGAGGAATAGATAGTCGTGTTGGAATGCACATTCCGACGTAATGCACTGACTGATACACAGAAAGTCTCTTTTGCACAATCCCAATTGGTGGAAGACACAGCTCAATGGTCGGAATCCTATAAGCAAACAAGGGATGGAGTGGAAAGACAAGCTCTCACCTGGGAGGATTTCAAGAGAGACCTACTGGAGAGGTACCTTCAACTGGGAGATCGAAAAGAATATGAGTTTATTAATATGTAACAAGGAACCCTCTCAGTGATAGAGTATGAGAGTAAATTCAACCAACTGTCTCGTTATGCCCCACATCTGGTGGGTGATGATGAAAGGAAAGCTAGAAGGAATGCCAAGCTTACCTCGTCCACATCTCAGCAGGAGAGAAAGATGACAAGTTGCACATCAAGGTACCAATTGTGGATGAATATCTTGACGTGTTTCCCGAGGAATTGATCGGGTTACCTCAGGATCATTAGATAGAGCTCTCCATCTACTTGATACCTGGGTCAGCACCAGTTTCTAAAGCACCCTATCGAATGGCGCCAAAGGAATTAGAAGAACTGAAGGAACAATTGCAAGGCTTACTTGAAGAGAAGTTCATCAGGCCAAGTGCATCACCATGGGGAGCACCCATGTTGTTCGTGAAGAAGAAAGATGGGACTTTCCGTATGTGCATAGACTACCGAGGTCTCAATCAACTGACCATCAAGAACAAATATCCTCTTTCGAGGATAGAAGACTTGTTCGAACAGTTGAAGAATGTTACCGTATTCTCAAAGATCGATCTGAGGTCTGGTTACTACCTCTAAAGGTCAAGAGCGAGGATGTCCCGAAGACGGCATTTCGAACACGGTATAGACATTATGAATTTACCGTGATGCCTTTCGGAGTAACAAATGCTCTGGCAATTTTCATGGACCTGATGAATAGAGTGTTTCATCCGTACCTGGATCAATTCGTCATCGTATTCATCGACGACATACTTGTGTACTCTAAGAACAAAGAGCAACACGAAGAACATCTCAAGGCAGTCTTAGTAATAATGAGACGAGAGAAGTTGTATGCCAAATTCAGTAAGTGCGAATTTTAGATCGACCGGGTTATGTTCTTGGAGCATATAATCTCCGTAAAAGGGATTGAAGTGGACCCAGCAAAGGTAGGAGCCATCATTAACTGGAAGGCGCCTACTAACGTCAATGAAATTCAAAGCTTTCTAGGGTTAGCAGGTAACTATCAGAGTTCATACAAGATTTTTCCAGCATTGTGAAAGCACTGACGAAGATGACCAAGAAGTCTGAGAAGTATGTTTGGGATTCGACTTGTGAGGAAATCTTCCAAGAGCTAAAGAAGAGACTAACCACATCGCCCGTGTTAACCATCCCAAACGGATCAGAAGGATTCGTCATTTACACGGACGCTTCTTTGTCAGGGTTGGGTTGTGTTCTGATGCAGAATAAGAAAGTTGTGGCTTACACATCCTGGCAACTTAAGGCCCACGAACAGAATTATCCAATACACGACTTAGAACTGGCTGCAGTGGTTCACACATTGAAGAATTAGAGGCACTGCTTGTATGGGGGAAAGTGTGAGATCTACACTGACCATAAGAGCCTGAAATACTTCTTCACACAGAAGGACTTGAATATGTGTCAAAGAAGATGGCTCGAATTGGTGAAAGATTACGATTGCACTATCCACTATCACCCTGGAAAGCCAAACGTAGTGGCAGACGCTTTGAGTAGAAAGGAAGATACAAAACTAAGCGTCTTTCTGACCACACAGTTACCACTAATGGGAGAACTCTCTCGATTAAACCTAGAATTTTCCACACAGTGTTGTGCAGATTCCATGGTTTACGCATTCACCTTACAACCGACCCTAAGAAAAAGGATCCTAGGAGCGCAAAAGAACGATAAATTCTTGAGAGGAATACGTATGCGCGCTGAGGAAGGAACCATTCAGAGGTTTGTATTGAGTACTGATTAAGCTCTAATGTTCGATAATAGAATCTGTGTGCCTAGGGATGAAGGAATGAGAAACGAAATCCTAAAAGAGGCATATAGCACTCCTTACACCGTTCACCCCGGAGAGACGAAGATGTACCGGGGACTGAAAGAAAACTTTTGGTGGAGGGGTATGGAGAGGACGATAGCTCGATTCGTCAAAAGTTGTTTAACTTGCCAACGGGTTAAACCCTCAGGGTTGTTACATCCTCTGGAGATGCCAGAGTGGAAATGGGAGAACATCACTATGGATTTTATCACTGGATTTTCGAAAACGGTGAAGGATCACGATGCCATTTGGGTTAGCGTAGATAGACTTACGAAGACTGCCCACTTTATTTCTGTTAGAATGACGTATATGTTGGACAAGCTTGCCCAATTATAAATAGCAAAGATAGTCAGACTACACGGTGTACCAGTCTCGATAGTGTATGATAGAGACCCCCGTTTTACCTCCAAGTTCTGGAGAAGTTTGCAATGAGCCTTGGGGACTGAATTAAAATTCAGCACTGCATACCACCCGCAGACTAGCGGACAATCGGGAAGAACTATCCAGACACTCGAAGATATGTTGAGAGCTTGTGCTCTAGATCTTGAAGGATGTTCGGAAAGCCATCTACCCTTGGTAAAGTTCGCTTATAACAACAGTTATCCGGCAATAATACAAATGGCACCGTACAAAGCGCTCTACGAGAAGAGGTGTAGATCAACAGTCTGTTGGGACGAAGTAGAGATTTGAAAGATTCTCGGACCCAAACTAGTCGAAAGATCAGCTGAGATAGTCGCGAAGATTAAAGAAAGAATCAAGACTGCCCAGGACCGTCAGAAGTCATACGCAGACACTCGGAGAAGAGATTTATAATTCGACATTGGCGAGAAAGTATTTCTCAGAGTTGCACCAATGAAAGGCCTAATTCATTTTGGGAAAAGAGGTAAGCTAAAGCCGCGATACGTCGGGCCTATTGACATCCTGAATAAAATCGGGGAGGTGGCTTATCGCTTTGCATTGCCACCAGAGTTATCACGATTACATAATGTATTCCACATATCAACACTCAGAAAGTACATGAGCGATCCAAACCATGTCATTAATCACATAAAATTTGGTCTAAGGAGTGACCTGACTTATGAAGAAGTGCCAGTGACTATCTTGGGGAGGAAGCTGCACTTGTTGAGAAATCGAGAAATACTATTGGTCCTAGTCCAATGGAGCCGACACGGGAAAGAAGAAGCGACGTGGGAAAGAGAAGATTAAGTCCTAGTCAAATACCCTCAATGTATTAAGTAGTACCTAAGAGATGAATTTTGGGGACGAAATTCTATTAAGGGGGTAAGGATGTAACACCCCATCCCGTTTTATACCTTTTATATTCCTAGAAACCTTATTTTATATTATTATCTTTGTATCTTTTAATTTTATTATTTTTGTGTGATACTATGTGATTTAAATTTATACCCTATTATAAATTTCCTAAATTCGAAGATATGAATCGAATCTTTCAAACGAATAAAGGACTACGAGAAATTAAATATTCAAGTTTAAATTAAGGATTTCGATTCGTATAATTTATTAATAATATATACAGATATAATTAAAATACAATAAAATATTAATGGAATCTCAAAAGTGTATTAATTTCTAATTTCAAATTAAGGAAGAACCAAACAGCCTGAAATCCTATGAGATCCCTTCTCTTTAATTATCAGCCGTTAGTTTCTTTTCTTTAATTAATTAATTAGTTTTAATAGTAAACATATCAAATAAGATACGGATTTGAAGCAATAAAAAATCCCAATTGAATCATTCTTCTACAAATATCCCCTCCTCCCAAAACGCGTACGCAGTTGAATCTCTTATTTTTCCCCCAAATCACTTTCTTTTTTTTCTCTCTCTCCATTTGGATCTCGTCTACTTTCTCTCTCTCCGATGCCTCCAGCGTCGTCTCCTCCTTCGACCTCCTCTTCTCTTCCGGCGAGCAGTGCGACCTCAACACACGGCCGCGCACAGCACCGCCCGCAACGCCCAGCCCTCCGCCGTGCCTCATCCATCTCCATCGACGGAAGCCACGGCCGCCACCATCCGCCCCAGCACCGATCAAAATTGCCACCTCCGCTCTTCGATCGACGTTGCACAGCGTCGCCCAGATGCGACCGCCGTCCTTCTCAGCCCCTGTTCCAAATCGAACCGCTCGCCGCTCTTCCTCCTCTTCTCCTCACGCCGCTCATCGCCGAGCAACCATAAAAGCGACGCTTCCCATCTTCCTCCTTTCCAGAGACGCCGCCGTATTGTCTCTTTTGGACAGAAAGGCCGCCGCTGCTTCTCAAGCGCCGCCGTCCACCACCACCAAGTGTTGCCTCCTCCCAATGCCGCTTGTCATCCATCCTTTACTCATTAAGTGAGCCTTGTAATTCAAGTCTTTCAATTTCAAAGTTTCTTCAATTGATTTCTCTCAAAGGAAATACTCATGGTCCGATTTTATTTCTTTTCATATCTAATTGAGATGCCATCGTCTCTTCGTATTTTTCGATGAAGCCGAAAGATGAACTGCTGCCGTTCTTTTTTAGGAAACCGAAACAACACCGTTAGGCTTTCTGAGTAATCCAACGAATAATTGTATCCTTGAATTACGTTGTTAGGCCACTCGAATTATCCAACGAGTCTCTAAACTACGCCGTTAGGCTGCCCGAATTGGAACTCGTAAGGTTGCTAACCTTCTCTCTATTTCTTGTACTAGTTAGAATAGGAAATAGACATTGTTTTATTTTGTTCCTATACTCTGTTGTTTAGCTGAATGGTTTTAGTTGGATGGTGATGAAATAGCAGTTTAGTGTTATTGGTATTACTGAGGTAGTTGGTTAGTATTATTGAAATTGTTACATAGTATTGTTAGTATTTTGGTTTAACCTGTTGGGATTATTAAATTAGATGTTTGGCAATTTGATGAATTAGTTTTATTAAATTAGCTAATGATACGGTGATATCGAGGAGATTAATTAGTTTGGTTTTGTTTCCTGCTACTGTTTGAATTAGGGGCATGGAGAAGCTTTATGTTTTCTTTAAAACCTTGTCCCAATTTATTGGGAAAAAGACATGTACTGTGGAATTTCAAAAGTAGTACTTTTGATTATTAAAATTATCATATTAGTTGAATATAGAAAAAGGAACTAAAAAGATAAAGTTGTTTATATCCAAAAATTAGTAACAAATGAAAAGATCTTTTTTGGGAAAATAATATTTTTCTTTTTTTTTAAAAGTAACACTATTCAACTTTCAAAGTATTATTAATATTGGGAAAAGAAGAATATAATTATATATTATTTTAGTTTTATAATACAAACTTCTTCAAGTCAAAGTTTATTAATAAGATTAATAAAAGGGAGTTTTATTTATAAAAATATAATTATATTCAAGAGTTCTTTTAAAATAAGAAATAGGAATTTTAGAAAGAAAAATATTAAAATGGAACTTTTATTATAATATTATTAAATAACTTTCTTTTTTTATTTTAATTAGTTTTAGAGAAAAATATTATATGGATATACTTTTAAAATTATAAAAGCTTTTATTTATAAAAGGAGAAAGGAAATAAAAAGATTGTTTTATAGAAATTAAATAATCATACACAAGGAAATTAGTAAGTACACTCCTCCAATTCACCAACCTTTTAGAAGTGGTGTATTTACCAAGATAGTGTATGTCTTTAAGTAGGTCTATTTCAATAGGTCTATAAGATAACGACCTCCTCAATTCTCGTAACAAAAACTCTCAAGTTTTCCTAATAATTCGAAGGTCAACTTTTAATCAAATGGTTTCGTACTAGGATTTTGTGTCAATCGAAATACGCACGAGGGATCTGACATTTTGTTTGTATATCACTCTCGGGACGTCTCTACAACGTGAGTTATCTTCCAAAGGAATTTCAAGACAGTTGTAACTTAGCTATAAAGTTAAAAGGTGGGTGATGATATGTTGATTGATCTGCTAATAATAATATTGCGCTGGTATACTATGAAATCAACTAAATCAATTTAAAACAACTTATACAACATAAATGTACATCTATAATATAATTGTTTGAATTACATGATGTAAGTATATATATGATACAAAATATCTATTGTTTTATTTAAATCAATCACCACTGTATGATTATGGGCATTATGTGAGCATGAATCAACTTAAGTACGATTTACATAAATTCTCCCCACAATTTGAGAATGTCAGTTTTACGAAAAGAGGTGGATGGTACTATTGATTAACGCGAAGGGATATCCGACCTCCGGGGAGCGGTTTGTGACGCCCTCGTGTAAAAGGATGATTCAGATAAATCTGGCCTCCCGGGTCAGCCACCTACGTGTGCACTGGGAATTAAGGTCATTGTCTGCTTACTGTTTTCTTATGAGTACGGAGGTCGGAAGATTGGTAGAATGAGAAAGGATGTGGTACGGAAATGGTTCGGAAGGGATTTACAATATGTGGAGAATGATTTTGGCAGATTGGGCCAATACGTGAAAATGGTTTTGGGCTTTGCCCCTTAATGTGAATCAACTTGTGACATATCAATTATATGAATGTGAAACCTGTCATGCCCAATTAATTATTACGGGAGCTTGTTACTTTTGTGCTATATGTTATTCATATTTATATGTCAACTGCTTAAATAAATTAAATACTTTATCAATGAATACAATTTAATATACTTCGGATTTACCAATCCCATGACGTTGCAAATCACCCATACGTGGGAATTTAAATCTCACGCCACCCTTTTTACAACCCTTGCAGACTATGATTTCGTGGAGCAAGGACAGTAATAGGGACGACACAGAGTTTCTCACTTAAATAAAATGTTAATGTTAAATACTAAGCTTTATATTCATATATATATATATATATATATATATGTGTGTGTGTGTGTGTGTGTGTGTGTGTATGCGTGTCTGAGATACTTATTTAAACTTACACTCATTTCTTCCGCTGCATAAAACTCATCTCTTATTTTATTATCCCTTTTAGTATTCAAAATTTTATAGTGGGTCTGCCACCTACGTGTGCACTGGGAATTAAGGTCATTGTCTGCTTACTGTTTTCTTATGAGTACGGAGGTTGGAAGATTGGTAGAATGAGAAAGGATGTTGTACGGAAATGGTTCAGAAGGGATTTACAATAAGTGGAGAATGATTTTGGCATATTGGACCGATACGTGAAAATAGTTTTGGGTTTTGCCCCTTAATGTGAATCAACTTGTGATATATCAATTATGTGAATGTGAAACCTGTCATGCCCAATTAATTATTACGTGAGCTTGTTACTTTTGTGCTATATGTTATTCATATTTATATGTCAACTGCTTAAATAAATTAAATACTTTATCAATTAATACAATTTAATATACTTCGGATTTACCAATCCCATGACGTTGCAAATCACCCATACGTGGGAATTCAAATCTCACGCCACCCTTTTACAACCCTTGCAGATTATAATTTCGTTGAGCAAGGACAGTAATAGGGACGACATGTAGTTCACCACTTAAATAAAATGTTAATGTTAAATACTAAGCTTTATATTCATATATATATATGTGTATGTGTGTGTGTGTATGTGTGTCTAAGATACTTATTTAAATATTACACTCATTTCTTACGCTGCATAAAACTCATCTCTCATTTTATTATCCCTTTTTGTATTCAAAATTTTATAGTTCGAATTTTAGTCACAAGTGGCACCTCGAATTTGAGATATTTATGTGTTTTGGATTCGTGGCGTTACCAAACTAATTTATTATGCACATGGAGATGATTAAGCGCACATTAAGAGAAAATTATATGTGCATCAATCTGAGTTGAAGATCATTCGAGCGTATCCAGAGATTATTTGTAAGTTTCTAAAGTATATTCATATTCATAGCTTTACATTCATATTTTTTGATAATCCACCATTAATAACTTTTTTCTCTTTCAATAAGAAGATTCTCCCACCGCACGCCTATAATTTTGATCCAACTATTTTATTTTTCTAATAAGGTATGCGTTATTGGTGAAATCTAATTAAATTTTATGTTTTTTCGTTTTGTATTGCTGGTAACCTAAGGGTGATGTAGAGACCTTTTTTTCCATGGTTGAACGATTTATCTTCTTAGATATTTTTTGAAGTTATTTTTGTAAAATATTTATACATGTGAAAATTTTGTAGGAGGGAATTAAAATATTTTGGAAAAGATATTGTTACCAAAATAGTGTATGATACCAATAATTTTTTGCCACCAAATATAATATCTTGCCTTCAGTAATAGATTGTAATACAAAAGTTTATTTTTGAATAAAATTATGCGGCCAAAATAGACTATTTAACTGCAAAATACAAATATTATTTTCTAGACTAGGATTTCTATTTTTCTTTTATATTATTTTTAACATACAAATATTAAAAGAGTATTGTAATTTTTAAATAAGTAAAAAGTTGTTATATCTTATATAATTAATGTATATATTTTTTCTTAAAATATGTGGAATAATTTTTTTATGGATAGAAAATTATAGTATTGACAAAAAAAAAAAAACATTAAATTTCTTTACTAACAATTTAAGTATTGTAACTTTAAAAAGTATCTTACTCTAAAATACAAAAAATCTGAATATATTTTAATTAATGTGGGAAATAAAATATTTACATAAAATATGAAATATTATATTAATGCAAGCAGATCTTTTTCAATGGTTGAACGATTTCTCTTCTAAAATATTTTTTGAAGTTATTTTTGCAAAATATTGATAGATGTTAAATTCACAAGAGGGAATTGAAATATTTATGAAAAGGTAATGTCATCGAAATAGTATATGATACCAAAAAAGTTTTGCCACCAAATATAATATCTTGCCTTCAATAATAGATTATAATACAAAAGTTTTTTTGGACAAAATTATGCCCCCAAAATAGACTATTAAACTGTAAAATACATATATTCTTTTATAGACTAGAATTTTGATTTTTCTTTTATGTTATTTTAATATACAAATATTAAAATAGTATTGTAAATGATAAATAAGTAAAAAGGTTGTAATATATTATATAATTAATATATATATATATATATATATATATATATTTAATATGTGGAATAAGATTTTTATGGATAAAAAATTATAGTGTTGGCCAAAAAGAAAAAAAAAAGACATTAAGTTTTTTACTAACAATTTAAGTATTATAACTTTAAAAAAGTAACTTACTCTAAAATACAATAAAATTTGAATATATTTTAATTAATGGAACATAATATTTATGTATGATATGGAATCTTATTTTAACTTTAATTTAATCAAGATTTTAAACATTAAATTAATACAAGCAGGTCTTTTTTCACGGTTGAACAATTTATTTTCTTTGATATTTTTAGAATTTATTTTGGCTAAATATTGATAGATGTGAAATTTGTAGCAAGGAATTGAAATATTTTTGAAAAGATATTGTCATTGGAATAACATATGAATCCCAAAATATATTGCCACCAAATATAATATCTTACCATCAATAATAGATTGTAACACAAGTTTTTCTCATTTTGGATAAAATTCTACCTGCAAAAAAGTATTTGAAACTGTAAAATATAGATATTGTTTTTTGTAGAGTAGGATTTGTTGGTGATCAATTTTTATTGGATGGATTAGTGACTGTTTAGGTTCGGTTTAATGATCATCAAGCAATTACGTGTGATTGGTTACCACCATAAATGGTAAATCGAGGGTCGGGTTATGAACTTGTAAATATGAAAATCAAAATCATGATAATTTCGTATGTGTGTACGTTTAGGTGTATTAGTGTGTGTTTTGGGAGTGTTTTTGAATTTGAACTTGTATTTCTTAAGCTGGAGAACAACTATTTATAGGGACTAGCAAGCATGAGGTGTTCCTGACTCTTGGTCTCCCTTGCCTGCATGCTTGACATGTGTCCTTTGACTCTAGTTTGACCTTATCTAAGCTAAATCTTAGTTACAAAGTCTTCTTTGGTCTTATCTCGGACTTCATTGTTGTTCGTCCATGTCGGTTTAAATTGATCCTGGATTGTTCTTTCATAGAAGTTGTTCACCGTTTGGGTGTATGGCTCAGAAGTTGTTCGCCTTTGTGTCTTGCACAGATTGGCTTTGGGATCTTAGTCCTCTGTTCGTCAACATACACCTCTTAGGCTGACAACGGTAACACTTTTACCACTGTTGTTTGTCATTATTGGCTTGGTGGGGGGTCCATATTTGGTCTTTGGTGTTTTAACCTGTTCGCCAATATCTTGTTCGTCGGTTTAGTTGTTCGTCAGTTTGTACACTCCCTGGATTGATTTACGCACCCCCATCTTGATTTTCTTTGTTAATTCCGGATTGATTCTTCGTAATCCCTATTTAGGTCGTAATCTTTGTTCGCCTATAATTGATAGATGTTCGCCTATCAACAATTGATAGATGTTCGCCTATCAACAATTGCCCCCTATCCTGGCTATATGTTGCCCCAGCCGAGCAACTTCGTGGCGAGCAACTGTAGTTAGGATATTATACTGGTGAGGATTTGGACGAACATCTTTGGATTGGGCGATCAACTTTGGGTCTGCCTTTTCACCTTCCCACGATCTGGGGGGATGTACGAGGATGACGTGAGCGGCATGATTGCGCGCCGCTCACGCGCGACCAATCCCGAGGTCACGCGCCCATACAATTGCGCATAAGTCCTCCAATTTTTTAACTTGGTCGAAATTGACCCTGTTTTTCTTCAATTAAGTCCACATTTTGTAGGAAATTATGCTCTGTACCCCGTTTTTGCTTGGGGTATAAATAGGAGGGGGAAACAAAATTTTCCCACTTTTTCATCTATGCTTGGGAACAAGAAAAAGGGACTTGGATATGTTCCTGAGAAATCCTCACAAGGTCAGTCTCATGTTGCTTCAGGGAGCAACACTGAGAGGGTATTTGTTCAGACAGGCCAGAGTGCACCTAAGGTTGTGCTCCAGGCCCGTCAAACTGATAAGGGCAAGGAAACCGTTGACACAGTCAGGGTTGCTCCTAAGGTAGCTAAGCCAAAACCCAAGGGAAAGGCGAAGCAACCTAAGGAATCCCCTGAGAGCTCAGGCCAAGGAAAACCTCAGCGAAAGCAGAGGAAGACTCAAGTCAAGAGCCCTCAGACTGGTCAGCAAGGGTACCATCATGCTTGGCAATACCAACAGGGAAGGCCAAACATGATGACACCTCTGTGGTTTTGGCATCCTGAGGCCTTTAACTGTTTTCCATTCCCTCACTTGCCTAGGGGGAATAGAAATCAGGGTCCTTATCAAGAACAAGGCCCAAGACCTGCTGCACCCAGACCTAGGAAGAACAGGAAGCCAGCCCAAAAGGCACCCACTCAGGCTCCTGTGAAGCCTATGTCTAGCACTCATACAACATCTTCCTCTCAGGCAAAGAAGAAGAAAGTTGTGTATGTCGATATTTCAGGGAGACAGATTTACCACTCTGAGGCAATCAGGGTTGTGAAGCAAGTCTGGATCCCGAAGGGTACAACTGACACAATAGGACCCAACACCCAATGGGTACCTAAAGCCTGATTTGCTTGCAGGTGGCCGTGGATCACAACAAGAGGAGAGGAGACTCAATCAAAGCTGTTTGGTACCTAGACAGTGGTTGCTCAAGGCACATGACTGGAATGAAGAGTCTTCTCCAAGAATATCAAGCTAAAGATGGTCCACAGGTAACCTTTGGTGATAACTCAAAAGGCGTTACTAAAGGTTTCGGTGTTCTAATTATAGGTACAGTCAGAGTGGAAAATGTGTCCTTTGTGGAAGGACTGAAGCATAACCAGCTGTCAGTAAGTCAATTCTGTGACAAAGGGTTCAGTGTTGAGTTCTCATCGAATATATGTTCAGTCAAGGACAAATCAACACAAGTGCTTCTATCAGGTATAAGGAAAGGTAACGTTTATCTCACTGATTGGAGCAGCACTATTCCTAATACTTGTTTTGTTGCTAAAAGCTCTCTAGAGCTCAGTTGGTTATGGCATAAAAGATTAAGCCACCTGAACTTCAAGATTCTTAACAAAATTTCTAGACAATCACTTGTTGATGGTCTACCTAATGAAGTTTTTAGCAAATATCACGTGTGCAAGGCTTGTCAGGAAGGGAAGCATGTCAGAGCATCATTCAAAGAGAAAGCTTCTTATTCCACTGACAGGATACTTCAGCTCTTGCACATGGATTTATTTGGTCCCATAACACCTTTGAGTATGAATGGTAGAAAATATACCCTTGTGGTTATTGATGATTATTCTAGATATACTTGGGTTATTTTCCTGTTGAATAAGAAGGAAACACAGGTGAAACTTCCAGAGTTGCTCAGGAGACTTAGCAATGAGAAGAATCAGTCCATTACTAAGATCAGATCTGACAAGGGCACTGAATTTATAAATTCATATATTTCTGACTTTTGTAATGAACTTGGTATAGCTCATGAGACTTCTGCAGCTAGAACCCCACAACAGAATGGTATCGCTGAAAGGAGGAACAGGACACTGAAGGAAGCTGCAAGGACCATGCTGGCTGAGTCAGGATTGCCTAAGAAATTCTGGGCTGAGGCAATCAATACTGCATGCTACACTCAGAACAGATCCATGCTGAACAAACAACATGCACAGACCCCATATAAGACATGGAATAAGAGGAAACCTCGTATTTCTTATTTTCATGTATTTGGTTGTAAGTGTTTCATCCTCAACAATGGGAAGACCCAATTGAAAGCCTTTGATAGCAAATCTGATAAAGGAATATTCTTAGGATATTCTGAAGTTAGTAAACCCTTCAGGGTTTACAATTGTAGGACCCTTGTTGTGGAAGAATCACCTCATGTTTTCTTTGATGAATCTGCTAATGAGTCTAGGGCAAAAGAGTTGAATCCTGACACTGAGGAGGTCACAAGGAGTGTGACAAGGCTGAACTTGAAGAATCAATCTGATCCCAAGATCAAAACTGTGCCAATTCCAAGGTGGGATGATGACGATGATCAGGATGATGAATCAGGTGCCACTCCTAAGCCCAGCACATCAGGGATTGTTGAGCCTCAGACTGAGGAACAGGCTCAACCTGAGGTAAGCACCGTCTATGAAGATGTTGTTGCAGCCGAGACGGTTCCTGAGTCACCTAATCAAGGGGGAATCAATGTCCCTGACATTGAGCTTGTTAATCCCTTTGGTATAGACTCAGGATCATCCCCTTCTGTTCAATTTCCTGAATTTCATGAGCCTGTAGACACTAACATTGCAGGTACTTCAGGAACAACTCCTGGCAAAAGAACATAGTTAGGGGATTATCCCATTGATCAAATCATTGGTGATCCAACTGAGGGAGTCAGGACCAGACGGTTCCATGGTGAGAGTGCATTGTTCTGTTACTTTCTCTCTGAGCAAGAGCCTCAGAACATTGAAGAAGCTCTCACTGACTCGAACTGGATCATTGCCATGCAAGAGGAGTTGAATCAGTTTACAAGGAATCAGGTTTGGGAACTGGTAGATAGACCTAGGCATCAAGGTGTGATTGGTACCAAGTAGGTCTTCAAGAACAAGAAGGATGAGAATGGCGTTGTGGTAAGGAACAAGGCTAGACTGGTTGCAAAAGGGTATTGTCAGTCTGAAGGAATAGACTATGATGAGACTTTTGCTCCAGTGGCTAGGTTGGAAGCTATCAGGTTATTCCTTGCCTATGCAACATATAAGAAGTTCAAGGTGTATCAAATGGATGTCAAGAGTGCCTTTCTGAATGGTGTACTCAATGAAGAGGTATATGTTGAACAACCTCCCGGGTTTGAGGTTGGAGATAGAGTATCCCATTTGAAGAAAGCACTCTATGGATTTAAGCAACCACCAAGAGCTTGGTATGATACCCTCTCTCAATTCCTGACAGACCATGGGTTCAAGAAGGGAATTGTGGATAGGACATTGTTCAGGATCACTGAAGGTGATGACATTCTCTTGGTCCAGATTTATGTGGATGACATAATATTTGGATCACCAAATCATCAGCTCTGTGAGAAATTCTCTAAGTTGATGACTGGTAAATTTGAGATGTCCATGATGGGAGAGATGAACTTCTTCTTAGGATTGCAGGTCAAGCAGACTGATCAAGGTATCTTCATAAATCAGGCCAAGTATACAAGAGACTTGATTCATAAGTTTGGTGTTCAGAACAGCAATCCAGCCAGGATCCCCATGAACACGAATTAGAAGATGGATCCTGACACTGAAGGAACTTCAGTAAATCAGACTGAGTATCGAGGGCTGATAGGTTCTTTGTTGTACCTGACTGCATGTAGGCCTGACATTACGTTTGCAGTTGGTGTGTGTGCTAGGTATCAGTGTGATCCCAAGAGAAGTCATTTGGAGGCTGCTAAGAGGATACTTAAGTATTTGAAAAGGACAGTCAATATGGGACTATGGTATCCTTCAGATGACAACCTAGAACTGACAGGTTATTCAGATGCAGACTATGGAGGTTGTAGGATTGATAGGAAATCAACCTCAGGCACATGTCAGTTTTTGGGAAGTAAGTTGATCTCGTGGTTTAGTAAGAAGCAGAATTCAGTGGCTACATCCACAACTGAGGCTTAGTATATGGCTGCAGGTAGTTGTTGTGCTCAGATTTTATGGTTGAGGCAACAGTTGAGGGACTACCAAGTATTTGCTAATCAGGTTCCAATCTATTGTGATAACAATAGTGCTATAGCAATTACTCAGAACCCAGTGCTTCACACAAGGTGCAAGCATGTGGATATTAGGCATCACTTCATTCGAGATCATGTGGAGAAGAAATATATTATGATGGAGAAGATTCACACTGACAGGCAAAGAGCTGACATCTTGACTAAGCCTCTGGCTGAAGCAAGGTTTATGGAACTGTCAGTGGAGTTAGGACTCTTAGATCCGGGAGAGCAGTCAGTGTAGGGTTCTAGGGGGAACTCAGGCCAGACTCGACTCAGCGAGGTATCAGGGTGCTACAATGTCTCCCTGACAGGTATGAGTTCTATCCTGACTCGTGTGAATTTCAAGCGTCTCCCTGAGTCTTTCGTCCTGAAAATCTTTATTAAATGCATTCCGTTTTCATTAAAAGCGCGCCTTTTCATATTTAAAACCCACGCGCACGGAGCATTTAATGCTACAGTTATTTTTTCATATACATGTCCGTTTTATACGGAATATGACTGACATGGGGTTTTGATTGAAGCTGAGATTAATCCTGGCCCCTCATTTCAAAACCTTTCGAATTCAGGGATTAATCTCAACCCCACGTTTGAGTAACTGACTTAGTCTTATCAATCAAGAGTGCCATTTGAGGTTTTTACGCAAACACAACGCACACCTACACACTGAGTTTTCTCTTGCTCAAACACAGAATTTTCAAGAAAAATCTCTTCTTTCAAAACAATGGCATTCCTTGATTCCAACTGGACAACCGACAAGATCGTGGACGTTGTCGAAAATAAGCTGATACACATGGAGCAAGTCATCTCCATGGAAGGTATCTGCCTTACAGTTGAGGAAATCAAACCCGTATTCAAGTGGATTTCCGATGCTGGGTTGGAAACATACTTCACCACCCGCCCCATTTCCATGCTCCCAAGAACAGTTGTGAAAGCTTACTTAAATATGTTCTTACGGAAGGGGGAGATTTATACGAAGGTGACTGCGCTTAAGCCGACGGGAGAGAAGGACGGCGATGGCGAACCTCTTTACAACTCAGAGGTGGTTACTATTGACGTCAGGAGGGCGGTGAGGGAAGTCTTCAAGTTGCCATTCTCAGGCATCAACCCAAGAACGTATAAGGAGAACTCGGAGGGAGAACTCCTTGGGAAATGGACCAAATCTGGGTCATCAGAGTTCAAGGCTCGACAGAACAAGAATACGCTGAAACCTGAGTACAGAGCTCTGGTGGATTTGGTGTCCAAGATGGTGATGGGTGCAACTGGCTCTCACGAGCAACTGAGTCTGCCCAAGCTGAGACTCATGGGAGCAATTGTTGATGGAGTGGAAGCAAACTGGGAGCAGTTCTTCCTTGATCAACTCCATCAGGCCGGACTGGACAAGCTAAAGCGAGATGAGGAGAAGAAGCACATATCCGTCAGTGCCATCTTGCCATTCGGAACGAGGATGTCCATCCTGATTGCTCATGCCTGCCATGGGTATACCTTCGATTTTGAGGACAGTCTCTCCTCAAAGAAGGTAATGTTTTCCTCACTGAGTGATACCTATTCAGTGCTAGGGCTGACTGATCCCAATGCGAAAGCAAAGGGTCAGGCCAAAAAGCCAGCTGGTAAGGCCAAGAGAGTGGCAACCAGACTCATTGAACGGGTAGATGACCTCCTTGAGAGGAGTAAGGAAGGTGAGGAGGAGGTAGCAGCTGAGGAGGTGGAGCAGCCTGAGGTGGATAAGACTGAGAAGAGGAAGAAGGTAAGGGTCGTGTTGTCAGGGAAGAGCACGAAATCAGGGACTGAGTCTGATCCCAAGAAGGCCGGGTCAGAGGCTGAGGGAATTGACGATGACGTCAGGAAGGAGGGTGCTCAGGGAGAGAGGCCCCTAAAGAGGCTTAGGAAGGGACCCAAAAAGTCCCCTGCTAAGAAGCTGCCTGAGGTGAGTGAGAGGGAGAAGTCAAGCTCTCCTGGAGCCTCTGACTTGGAGGAAGTGAGAAAATCTGTCGAGACGGCTGAGTTGTTGCAGCCTGAGACAGTACTCACTCAAACACCCCCAAACCCTGAAACACAACCACCTTCCAACCCTGACCCTACCTCTCAACCCACTGAAACACCCCAAACAGAGCCAAATCATCCTACTGAGTCAGCGCCATCAAATTCACCCACGAATGAGCCTGATCAGTCAGCCGAGACAAATCTTCCAAACCCCGCAGACTTTCCATCATACCCCAATCCCAAAGACTGTCCCAAATCCATTTCAGCTGAAGAGGATGAATTCCTCGAAGTGGAGGAGGAGGAATTAGATGAACACATGGCGGGAGGGATTCTGGAGAACACTCCCAGGGGGAATGCCACAGAATGGGCAGGAAAGTGCAGGCCTGGGCTATACAAATACAATGAGCTGCTGGCGTATGTGATTGAGCTCAAGGTTTGGTTGGACTTCAAACAATCAAACATGCAGGAGCAACATCTGCTAGTGGACGCTCGTGGCTGGGAGCACTGGGAGACTGAGGAAGCCAAGATTTGCTCCTTCTTTGGACTAACTAGCTGGCTTCAACTTCTAAACTTTGACAATGACTTGAAGCGATTTTACTAGCTTTTACTAGTAGCTTCCCCGCAAGAGTATGGGTTCACTGTAGTATGGGCAAGTATAGGGACCAAGTATTATCGAACCCAAGGGAAAGTGTGTATGCGAATAGATCCCTGAAGATCTACGTGTCGTAATTAATATGAGTGTATTGTTTTTGGATTTTTTTGGAAAGATTAATTAAACTAAACTAAATTATCCTACGAATGCAAAAGGCAAATTAAACGAAATAACAAAAGGTGTGTTTTCAAATATGAGATGGTGATGCTTAAGATAGGAATCCCTACGTATACTAACGGAGCAGGTACATAATCAAAATAACTGTGACACACAAGAATTATCCTAAGTAAAAGAATGCAAGATGAAAGCTCAAGATTCTAAACCCTAATACTTTACCCTAACACTCGACTTCACTAATCCACTAACAAGTTAATAGATTGTGCTTAATTAATGAGACCCTAATTTAACTAAGGTGATGCGGTCGTCCTCCTTAGCTAAACTGGTAAATGAATTAACCCTTCCTAAACCCTCTCGTTAAGTCTACTCGTTGTTAAAGAGTGATACGGTCGTCCTCTCTCTAACACTTTTCGAACGAAATTCAAAAGTAAAGTCTAGATTAATTTTAAGAATTCATTAATCAAGAGAGTTAAAACTAAACGTCACGAATTATTCTAATCACGTACCCACAACCTACTTCTACGAGTTCATCCTACCCCAAGCATGCAAGGGTTCTAGCCTAACATGGTAATTGAAAGAACAAAAGAAATAACGATAATAAGAAACATAAACATGCTTGAATCAATAATTAAATCAAAGAACATAAACAAAGAATAAATTAAAGTCTAAAAAATAATCTTTTATAATCTGAAAAGCTAGGGTTTTTAATCTCCAAGAACAAAGAAAGAAAGAATTAATCTAAGAAGTTTGAAAGAAATAATTAAACTATGAATTCGTAAGCTAAAACCTCGATTACAACGTATAAAACTCTTCCAATCTCTCTTCCAAGCTTTCTCCTCGCTCAAAATATGTAAAAAAATGTGTTGGTATCTGGTGATATGCTTGGAAAAGGGTATAAATAGGCTTGGGATCGAATTTGGGTGTTCATGGGCCAAAATACGCGTCAAGATCGAGTATAGGTCGAGTAAAACTACTCGACCTGTTGCAGCTCGAGTGTACTACTCGAGTGCCCGAGTAGTGACTACTCGAGCGAACTACTCGAGCGACTCAGCTCGAGTACTTTTCGGCAGCTGTACACATGTTCGTAAAATCTTCATATCTCCTCAACCGGGAGTCCGTTTTGGCCGATTCAAAGTACTACGAACTCCTCTTTTCACCCTCTATCCATCTATGAAAACCAAAGAGACAAATTCATCAGTTTATAAAAATGATACTCAAATGACTCCAAACTCTCATAAAAAACACTCAAAACATGGGCAAATCGGGCACCAAAACATAACAATTTCACGCCTAATCAACCCCCCCCCCCCCCCCCCAAACTTACCATATTGCTTGTCCTCAAGCAATGAAATAATAAGTCAAGTGAAATTGTTAAGAATGAGTCAAAGAATCAAATCATGCAAGCAAATGAATTCGAGCTTCAAAGATCAATCACAAGTATACTCACTCACCTCCCTTCATCATACTCATGCAACAACAACAAGAACCACCAAGATCAAACATGGATGTGCACTCAACGATGTGTTTCACTCCCTCACAAGTGTATATCAATGATAAAGGGACTCACTCAAACAATCAATCACTCATATCGGCAGTCATATGCTTGTAAGTGCTCTCAACTCCGACCATACTCTAGAAATCAATGCCGAATCAAAAAGGACTTTTCTCAAGGTTGTAATGTAGGCTCTTTGGACAGGTGGGATAACAATATGGTAAAGTGACTCAAGTGAATGGAGAATAGAAAATCAAACTTCGGTATTTCGAGATTAGGAATAGAATACTTCAAACATTTTCAATCAACAACTTTCAATTCCAATTCTCTCAACACTTCAATTTCTTTTTTTTTCTTTCTCACTCTTTCACTTTTTTTTTTCAATCACTTCATTTTTTTCTTCTTTTTCGCACAAACACATGAGCTCATTTTTTTTTGCTCATTCTCAATTTTTTTCTTTCCCACAACTCAAATCTCATTCACACCCTTATTTTATCACCACTCAACCATCATAATTCCTTTTCTCAACTCAACTCAATCCCTTCAACATTCACACTTTCCTATTCTCCACTCAAATTGGGACAAAAAGGCTTAGAAATTGGAATAGTGTTCATATGTGCTAGCAAATAAAATAGGCTTTAGGCTCAAAGGGGCTAACAAGGAATTCAATGTCATTGGTAAGGAAAAATTTGGCTAAGTGACTCAATCAAATCAAAGATGGCCTAAGATCCTATTCGGCATATCAAACTGGACACAATCAAGGAGCAAGAGCACACACAAGTTCTAGCATCCTCTAAGGTGACTATCCACTCACAAACGAAGAGATTAATTAATGCATCAAAATCTCATAAGGCTCAAATCTCACGGCTTTCACATCCATGCTAGTCCTAGTGAATTCTCACTCTCATCACACAAATACTCAAAAAGAAAACTTGCAAGCATACTAGTTCTTTCTCTAGCTTAACTACTCACACAAAAAAAAAAAATTCCTGACTCAACTTCACAACTCATCTCTACTCATCAAATCATACTCAAAGATCACAATCAACAAGCATAAGATGGTTGATAGGCATGAAAGATGCAATAGCGAGTCAAATCAAAATCACCCCAAGGAGTGTCTCAACAAACCAATAATCAATCAAACTCAACTTAAAGATAAGGGCGTGCATGCATGTGCAATGTAATCATAAAACAAATAAAAAAAACTCCACCCCCCCAAACTTCGACCTTGCTAGAGGTCTAAGTTTAGGGTTGTGGTTACCTCAACCAAATAATTCAATTTCTCTCAATAACTTTGCACACTCCCTTGTCTCAAGTTGGTTCCTTCAATCTCCACTTCTTTGGCACTCCATCGAGACAAGCCTACAAAACAAACTCTCACGTACGAGGTTAAAACTTACGATTCAACAACACCCTAATAACATAATAAGAAACTAAAACAACTAAAAGCAAATAAAAAATGGGTTGCCTCCCATTCAGCGCTATTTTTAAGGTCCTCGTGCCGGACCAAGCTCAAAGGAGCTTATGGGACATCATACTCAAATTTACCTCCCTTATTCTCATAAGAGAAGATGTCTAAGTTTTTTGCTCTTTTCCCATTCTTCTTCTTCACCTCGGGCGGTGGGCATCTCAATTCCTTTTCACCTTTATCTGGAGGAGTCTTCCCAAATAACTTCTTAAATTTTGACTTCTTCTTCTTAACTCCTCCTTTCTCCTCTAGCTGGACCACGTCCACCTTTTTCACCTCTTCATCCTTCAATTTCTTCACTTTATCCCTATCAAAATAATCAAGAACATAATGCTCATGGGTTAAATTATCAAGTGAAGGATTATAAAATTCATGAATATGAGAAGGATTAGGGATAGGAGGTGTGTCTTCAACACGAGGATCAATTGCATCCGTGCAAGACAAACTCTCATCCTCCTGCGGGTGCTTCATGGCTTCATATAGGGAAATCTTCACTTCTTGATCATCGACCTTCAACGTAATCTTCCCATTTGCCACGTCTAGCACCATCCCCGCCGTAGCTAAGAACGGTCTTCCCAAGATTAGGGGCACGCGCTCGTCTTCCTCCATTTCTAGAACCACAAAATCGGCTGGAAAAATGTGATCTCTAACTCTCACGAGGACGTCTTCAACAACACCTTGAGGTCGAGTGATAGACCGGTCGGCTAGTTGAAGCGTCATCATTGTGGGTTGAAGTTCACCACCTTCCAACTTCTTGAAAAGCGACAAGGGCATCAAATTAATGCTAGCTCCGAGGTCGCCCAACGCTTCCTTCTTGATCCCGTTCCCGATATCACAAAGAATGGTGAAGCTCCCGGGATCTTTCAGCTTTGGAGGAAGTGCCTTGTGCACTAATGCACTCACCTCGTGGTTCAACTGCACCAACTTCGGCTCATCCACTCGCCGTCTTTTTGCTATCAAGTCCTTCAGAAACTTTGCATAATGCGGCATCTGTTCCAAAGCATCATAAAAAGGAATGTTAATGTGAAGTTGTTTAAAAACATCAAGAAATTTTGCAAATTTTTCATCAAGCTTCTTTTTCATGAAGCGCTGTGGATATGGGACGGGTATCACAGATTTGGGTACCCCCCATTCATCTCTTTCTGTTTCTTTCACTTTTTCCCTTGCTTCCTTTGCCTTCTTCCACTTAGAAACTCTCTCAACTTTCTCAATGCCTTCCTCTTCAAGCTCTTTGCTCTGATGAGACTCATCCACATCTTTATGCTTCTCAATCCCTTCACTTTCAATCCCCTTCTCAACAGTAACACCTCCATCTTTCTTATGTTCTCTTTCTCCCATCTCAACTTCCCCTTGGGGCATCTCAGAATCAGCAGGCATCTGAGGACCTTCATAATTAGTTCCACTTCTAAGCTGGATTGCCTTGCAATGCTCTTTCGGGTTCCCTTCCGGCATTGAAGGATATTTTCCCGGCTCTCTATTCAACGTCTTTGCAATCTGGCTCATCTGGAACTCTATAGATGTGAACCTTCGATTGTTCTCTTGTTGAGTTCTAGTCCACTCATCGTTCATCTTCTGGAGCTCTTGATCACGTTGATCACCCTTTTTATGCAACTCTTTCACATCGTATTCCAAGGATGACAACTTCTTACTTCCTTCCTCCACCTTCTGTAAAATTGCTCTCAACATCTCCTCAGTTGATGCACCGCCTTCTCCACCCGGAGGCTTTGAACCTGGGTCAACACCTGCAGGAACTGTAATACCAGCTTTTGGGTTAGCATATGAGAAATTCTCATTCTTCCTCCATGTGTTTTGAGGAGGCTGCTGGCCCCCTTGATATCCTTGTGTGTTCCTCCATTGATTTTGAGGAGGCTGCGGCCCTGGAGGTACAAATGGTTGACCATAAGAAGGTCTTCCATACTGGTTTCCACCTTGTGGATACCCCCCTTGTGGGTAGTTAGGCCTTCCCATATAGTTGGCCTCTTCTTGCTGACTCGTGGGTGGTTCCACTTTTTCGCTCGCTGCTACATTCCCTCCAACCAAGTTCTGCCCCATCTCAAGGTTGCTGATCTTCTCCATCATAGCCATCAGCAGCTTCCTTGTACCCTCATTCTCCTCCAACTTGCATACCCTCTGAAATTCTGGATCATCGTTCCATACACCGGCATTCGTGACAATATTGTCCACGATCTCTCTACACCTCGCTACCCCTTGGTTCAGAAAAGCTCCACTTGCACATGCATCTAGATGGGCTTGGCCAGCCTTGCTGGCACCACTGTAGAAGAATGCCATAATATCTCCCTCATTGTACCCGTGCTGCGGGCATTCAATAAACATATTGGAGTATCTCTCCCACGCTTGACGTAGGTCCTCTCCTTGATCCTGGCGGAAGGAAGAGATCTCAATTCTCGCTTTAATAGTTCTCGATGGAGGGTAGAATCGCTCGAGGAAAAGACGCTCGAGCTCGGCCCAAGTGGTAATACCTCCCCGTGGAAGCGTGTTGTCGTACCACTCTTTAGCTATTTCCGTCAGTGAGAATGGGAACAGCCTAAGCCTCTTGGCATCTTCAGACATGCCATTATAATTGAATGTGGAGGCTATCATGAGAAAACTCCTCAGGTGAGTGTGAGGATTCTCCTTCCCGATCACCCCCTTGAACTGATTCTCGATCAACAGCTTTTGAATTCCTGGGGAAATTGAGAAGTTATTTGCCTCAACAGGAGGCAATGCCACTCCATCATAGTACCGCTGTGGCTGCGCTGCAAACCTCCCTCGAATAGCCATATTGTGATCTACATTCTGAGAAACGTGTTGAGGATTAGCAGCAGGTACTGGTACTTGTTGGGGTGGTGGTGGGTAAACAGGTGGTTGATTGTAAACTGGAGGTGGATGATATGGGTATGGTGGATAAGGGTATGGTGGGTATGGGTAATGTTGGTATACTGGGTTGTTGAAAGGGTTATTTGGGTTTTGTGGGTAAGCAGGGTTGTTCAGAGGATTATGGACAAAATTCTGAGCTGGATTGATAACGTTTTGTGCACCCGGGTTTTGGCTCTGACTATCCCCTAACGGATCTTGGTTCTTACTGGTGTTGCCATCAGTGCCGTCAACCCGGTTCAATGCCTGATTGAACGCATTCTCGGCATCTTTCGACTCATTAGTGATGTCCATTGGTTCTTTCCCTAAGTCGACAGCGTTCATCCTTCTCAAGAAGGCTCGGTTCCTTCTAGCTATTGTCTCAGGGTCCAACGGTATTCTCTCTTCGCTCGTATTGCCTTGTGAGCGTGTTTTCATAAAACTGACACACTAGCAGAAGGATCAAAACGCAACTGCTGAATAAATAAAAATAAAAAAATAAAACAGAAAAGAAAGCACTCACTACTAACTACTAAGCTATCGACAAGTCCTATTAAAAAAGCATACAACGCCATCCCCGGCAACGGCACCATTGACTTGATGCGATTTTACTAGCTTTTACTAGTAGCTTCCCCGCAAGAGTACGGGTTCACTGTAGTATGGGCAAGTATAGGGACCAAGTATTATCGAACCCAAGGGAAAGTGTCTATGCGAATAGATCCCTGAAGATCTACGCGTCGTAATTAATATGAGTGTATTATTTTTGGATTTTTTTGGAAAGATTAATTAAACTAAACTAAATTATCCTACGAATGCAAAAGGCAAATTAAACGAAATAACAAAAGGTGTGTTTTCAAATATGAGATGGTGATGCTTAAGATAGGAATCCCTACGTATACTAACGGAGCAGGTACATAATCAAAATAACTGTGACACACAAGAATTATCCTAAGTAAAAGAATGCAAGATGAAAGCTCAAGATTCTAAACCCTAATACTTTACCCTAACACTCGACTTCACTAATCCACTAACAAGTTAATAGATTGTGCTTAATTAATGAGACCCTAATTTAACTAAGGTGATGCGGTCGTCTCCTTAGCTAAACTGGTAAATGAATTAACCCTTCCTAAACCCTCTCGTTAAGTCTACTCGTTGTTAAAGAGTGATACGGTCGTCCTCGCTCTAACACTTTTCGAACGAAATTCAAAAGTAAAGTCTAGATTAATTTTAAGAATTCATTAATCAAGAGAATTAAAACTAAACGTCACGAATTATTCTAATCACGTACCCACAACCTACTTCTACGAGTTCATCCTACCCCAAGCATGCAAGGGTTCTAGCCTAACATGGTAATTGAAAGAACAAAAGAAATAACGATAATAAGAAACATAAACATGCTTGAATCAATAATTAAATCAAAGAACATAAACAAAGAATAAATTAAAGTCTAAAAAATAATCTTTTATAATCTGAAAAGCTAGGGTTTTTAATCTCCAAGAACAAAGAAAGAAATAATTAATCTAAGAAGTTCGAAAGAAATAATTAAACTATGAATTCGTAAGCTAAAACCTCGATTACAACGTATAAAACTCTTTCAATATGTCTTGTGCTCCAATATGTCTTGTGCTCCAACTCCACGGGCAAGTGACATGCCTTTCCAAAAACTAATTGGTAAGGAGACATACCAAGAGGAGTTTTGAAGGCTGTCCTATACGCCCACAGCGCATCATCAAGCTTTAATGCCCAATCCCTCCTACTAATGCTTACCGTCTTCTCAAGGATCTTCTTAATTTGACGATTTGATACCTCTGCAAGACCGTTAGATTGAGGATGATAAGCAGTAGAGACTCGATGACTTACCTCATATTTTGACAGCAACTTCTCCATCCACTTGTTCACAAAGTGACTTCCCCCATCACTTAATCAAAGCTCTTGGGACTCCATATATAGCAAAAATATTCTTCCTCAAGAACTCAATCACCACTCGGGAATCATTCACTTTTGTAGGGGCAGCTTCAATCCACTTCGAGACGTAATTGACGCACGAGAGAATGTACAAAAATCCATTGCTAGGAGGAAATGGACCCATGAAATCAATCCCCCATACGTCAAATACCTCGACTTCCATAAACACGTGCAGCGGCATCTCGTCACTCTTAGTAATAGAGCCAAATCGTTGGCACTTATCACACCTCTTAACCCATTCCATGCAATCTTTCAAGAGAGCTGGCCAATAAAAACCAGATTGAAGTACCTTCCTTCCGGTCTTCTCTCCACCCAAATGTCCTCCACATGGCAAGGCATGACAATGCCTTATGATATCACTCCACTCCTCCTCTGGCACACACCTTCTCAACACATGACCAATCCCTCTTTTGAACAAGTATGGATCGTCCCAAATAAATTCCCGAACTTTCTTCAAAAATGCCTTCCGGTGCACCGAGTCCATCTCCGCCGGTAACTCTCCACTTGCTAAATAATTAGCATAATCAGCAAACCACAGTTCTTTTCCTTCAACTCGATATACCGGAATATCTCCTAAACCAAACAGCTTCTTGTCCGGAAATTCATCGTTCACCTCTTGATCTTCCACTGTATTTTCCTTTGTAAGCTCCAACCTCGAAAGGTGATCGGCTATCACGTTCTCACATCCCTTCTTGTCTCGAATCTCGACATTGAATTCCTGGAGTAATAATATCCAACGAATGAGACGAGGCTTTGCATCCTTCTTACTCATGAGGTACTGAATCGCTGCGTGGTCTGTATATACTATTATTTTCGTCCCTACTAGGTAGGGCCAAAATTTATCAAAGGCATACACGACTGCTAACAGCTCCTTTTCGGTCGTAGTGTAATTCACTTGAGTAGAATTCGGCATCTTCGAGGTATAATATATAGCGTGAAAATGCTTCTCACGAATCTGCCCCAAAGCAACCCCATCGCAAAATCACTCGCATCACACATAAGCACAAACGGGCTAGACCAATCCGGGGTCACAAGTATTGGGGCATTCACCAATGCTTCTTTCAACCTGTTGAAAGCCACTAAACACTCATTAGTAAACTCAAAGGCGACTTCTTTTTCAAGAAGCCGCGAAAGGGGTTTAGCAATTTTTAAAAAGTCTTTTATGAAACGTCTATAAAATCCCGCATGTCCTAGAAATGACCGAATCCCCTTCTCGATCGAAGGTGGTGGAAGCTTCTCAATAGCAATCACTTTCGCCTTGTCAACTTGGATTCCTTTCGAGGACACATGATATCCAAGAACAATACCCTCTCTCACCATGAAGTGACACTTCTCCCAATTAAGCACCAAGTCCGTCTCTTCACACCTGCTCAACACAACTTCAAGATTGATTAGATATTTATCAAACGACTCCCCATAGACGGAGAAGTCATCCATGAAAACCTCCATAATCTTCTCAATCAACCCATGAAAAATAGCCATCATACACCTTTGAAAGTTGGCGGGTGCATTACACAACCCGAACGACATCCTCCTAAAAGCAAAAGTCCCATAGTTGAAAATGAAGGTGGTTTTCTCTTGATCCTCGGGGGCTATCATGATCTGATTATACCCCGAATACCCATCTAAGAAATAATAATACTCAAAACCATCTAATCTATCAATCATCTGATCAAGGAACGGTAGAGGAAAATGATCCTTACACGTTACCTTGTTCAATTCCATATAAACAACACACACACGCCATCCTGTCACTAATCTAGTGGCTACCAATTCATTAGACTCCGTCTTAATCACCGTGGTACCCCCCTTCTTAGCAACTACGTGTAACGGACTCGCCCATGAACTATCAGAAATCGCAAAGATCATGTTACTATCTAACAGCTTTAAAACCTCCTTTTGTATCACCTCTTGAATTATCGGATTAACTCTACGTTGATTTTGCAAAATAACTTTTCTACCCTCTTCTAATCTAATCCTATGCATGCAAATAGAATGACTAATTCCCTTAATATCCATGATCGACCATCCTATAGCAGCCACTACTAAAAGTCTCTCAAGCTGATCATCAGATAAAAGGGCAGATACAATTACCGGATACTTATCGGTCTCATCCAAATAGGCGTATTTGAGGTGATCCGGGAGTGGTTTCAGCTCCTTTTTTGCCTCCAATGGTGGCGCCTTATCAAACATCTTCTCGAAAGTCGACTCCTCAACTTCCAAGTCGTTCTCATCCTCTACTTTCTTCATCTCCAAGAACTTGACATCTTCATTATCTTTCAAGCTGTCAAAATAATCAAGATCATAAGAATCATAAGATAGATCGTCAAGGATAGGATAATCAAATCGATTAACATAGAAAGAGCAAGGGTCTAGAAGTATGTCTTCAACACAAGTGTCCATGATGTCAATGTAGTGGCAGCTCTCATCTCCCATGGGGTATTTCATAGCTTCATAAATAGTTAACTTCACTTCTTGATCATCAACTTTGACCGTAATCTTTCCATTCGCTACATCATGTACCATCTCGGCTGTGGCTAGAAACAGCCTCTCTAAAATCAGCGGCACATGCTCATCCTCCTCCATATCGAGTAACACAAAGTCGGCGGGAAAAACGTGATTCTCCACCGTCACTAGAACATCCTCCACCACTCCTTGCGGTCTAGTGATAGACCTATCAGCAAGCTGGAGAGTCATCATCGTGGGTTGAAGCTCTCCCCCTTCCAACTTCTTGAACAATGAAAGAGGCATCAAATTAATACTCGCCCCGAGATCACACAAAGCTCCTTTCTTGATCCCGTTCCCGATATCACATAAGACGGTAAAGCTATCGGGATCCTTCAACTTGGGAGGAAGCGACTTGTGCACCATAGCACTCACCTCATGGTTCAAGTGCACTAGCTCGGGTCCATCCATTCTCCGTCTCTTCGCTATCAAGTCCTTTAGGAACTTGACATAGTTAGGCATCTGTTCCAAAGCATCATAAAAAGGAATGTTAATATGTAGCTTTTTAAAAACATCAAGGAATTTTGCAAACTTTTCATCTAATTTCTTTTTCATAAACCTCTGTGGATATGGGACAGGTACCACAGATTTGGGTACCCCCCCCATTCATCCCTCCCAGTTCCTTTCACATTCTTCCTTGCTTCCTTTGCCTTCTTCCACTTTGGTACTCTCTCAATCTCCTCAATGTCTTCCTCAAGGTCTTTTCCCTTCTGGGTCTCATCCTCAAGGTCTTTTCCCTTCTGGGTCTCATCCATATCTTTACTCTTCTGAGTGTCTTCACCCTCAACCCCTTTCTCATTTTCTACCTCCTCAATCTCATCTCTAACTTCCTCAGGCTCTTTTTCTTCTATCTCAACCTCTCCTTGGGGCGTCTTTGAGTCAGCAGGCATCTGGGAACCATCATACTTGGTCCCACTTCTTAACTCAATAGCCTTGCAATGCTCCTTTGGGTTTCCCTCGGGCATTGAGGGATACTTGCCCGGCTCTCTTGTCTGAGACTTTGCAATTTGACTAATTTGGTACTCAATAGAAGTGAACCTACAATTGTTCTCTTGTTGAGCTCGATTTAGATCAATATCCCTTCTTTAGAGTTCTTGATCACGCTGATCACCTTTCTTATGCAATTCCTTCATATCGTACTCCGATGAGGACAACCTCTTACTTCCTTCCTCCACCTTCTGAAGGATAGCTCTCAACATCTCCTCAGTTGAGGAACCGCCTTCTCCACCCGGGGGTTTTGAACCTGGATCAACACCTGGAGGAACTGTAATTCCGACCTTCAGATTGGCATATGAAAAATTCTCGTTCTTCCTCCATGTGTTCTGAAGAGGTTGTTGGCCTCCTTGATATCCTTGGTTATTCCTCCATTGATTTTGAGGAGGTTGTTGACCAGGTGGTACAAATGGTTGGCCATAAGGCCTTCCAAATTGATTGCCGCCTTGTGGATACCCGTCTTGGTTATAGTTAGGCCTTCCCATGTAGTTGGCCTCCTCTTGCTAACTCGTGGGTTGGTCCACTTTCTAACTCACTGCTACATTCCCTCCAACTAGATTATGTCCCATCTCGAGGTTACTTATCTTCTCCATCATCGCCATCAACAGCTTCATCGTTCCCTCATTCTCCTCCAACTTACAAGCTCTCTGAAATTCTGGGTCCTCGTTCCATTGCCTGGCATTCATGACAAAATTATCTACGATCTCTCTGCATATAGTTGTACCATGATTCAGAAATGCTCCACTAGCGCATGCATCAAGATGGGCTTGACCAACCTTGTTGGCTCCACTGTAGAAGAAAGCTATGATATCCCCCTCATTGCACCCATGTTGTGGGTACTAAATTAACATGTTAGAGTATCTCTCACACGTCTGACGTAAGTCCTCTCCTAGCTTCTGACGGAAAGAAGAGATCTATATCCTTGCTCTAATGGTTCTAGATGGAGGATAGAATAACTCGAGGAACAGACTCTCGAGCTCGGCCCATGTGGTTACACCTCCCCGTGGAAGCGTGTTGTCGTACCACTCCTTTGCTATTCCTGTTAAAGAGAATAGGAACA
Organism: Ballota nigra; assembly: GCA_947034835.1. NCBI lineage: Eukaryota > Viridiplantae > Streptophyta > Magnoliopsida > Lamiales > Lamiaceae > Ballota > Ballota nigra. Next base: position 31,701,747 of record OX344728.1, on the reverse strand, counting down.
GCCTGAGCCTCTTGGCATCTTCAGACATGCCATTATAATTGAACGTGGATGCGATCATCAGAAAACTCCTCAGATGAGTATGAGGATTCTCCTTCCCAACCTCCCCCTTGAATTGATTCTCGGTAAGTAGCTTTAGAATTCCAGGTGAAATTGAAATTGAGAAGTTGTTTGCCTATACCGGAGGCAATGCCACTCCATCATAATACCGTTACGGCTGCGCCGCAAACTTTCCTCGAATGGTCATGTTCTGATCGGCATTCTGAGGAACGGGCTGAGGATAAACAGGTGGTACCGGTACTTGTTGGACTGATGGTGGTTGATGGACTGGTGGTTGGTTATAAGAAGGCGGTGGGGGATACAGGTATGGTGGATATGGATGTGGTGGGTATGGGTAAGGATAAGGTAAGTTGTTTTGTGGGAAGTTGTTCTGTGGATATGCAGGGTTGTTCTGAGGATGTTGGACAAGGTTATGAGCTGGATTGTTTACGTTCTGTGTATCCGGGTTTTGGCTCTAGCTTTCTCCTAACAGAACTTGATTCTGACTGTTAGTTCCTCCAGTGCCCTCAACCCGGTCCACTGCCTGATTGAACTCAGCTGCAGCATCATCCAACTCATTACTGATGTTCATGTTATCGTTCTCTCCTTCGGCAGTATTTATCCTTCTTAAAAAGGCTCGGTTTCTTCTTGCTATTGTCTCAGGATCAAATTGTATTCTCTCTTCGCTCGTTTGTCCTTGCGAGCGTGTTTTCATAAACCTGAAACATTAACAAAAGAATCAAAACACAACTGCTGAACGAGTAAGAATAAAACAGAAAAATAAAGCACTCGCTACTAACTACTAAGCTATCTACAAGTCCTATTCAAATGACATACATCGCCATCCCCGGAAACGACGCCATTGACTTGAACCGAAAATACTAATCTTTACTAGTAATTTTCCCACAAGCGGACGGGTTCATTGTAGTTTAAGTAGGTATAACGATCAAGTATACCGTACCTCGGGATGGGTTGTATGCGAATAGATCCCCGAAGATCTACGCGTCGTAGTTAATATGAGTGTATATTTTTGGATTTTTGACAAATAATTATTATAAACTAAAACTAAACTAATTATGCTAAAGAACTGAATTGAACTAATTAACTAAGGGTTGTATTCAAATACGTGGTGGTAATGCTCAGGATAGGAATTCCTACGTATACTAACGGAGCAGGTACATAATCAAAATAATCGTGACGTGCAAGAAATAACCTAAGTAAAAGATTGTAAGATGAAAGCTCAAGAATTCAAACCCTAATACTTTATACTTCACTAATCAACTAACAAGTTAATAGATAGTGCTTAATTAATGAGACCCTAATTTAACTAAGGTGATGCGGTCGTCCTCCCTAGATAAACCGATAGATTAATTAACTCTTTCTAAACCCTCTCATTAAATCTTCTAGTTGTTAAAGAGTGATAAGGCCGTCCTCTCTCTAACACTTTTCGAACAAAAATCAAAGGTAAAATTAAGATTGATTTTAAGAATTCATTAATTAAGAGAATTAAAACTAAACGTTACTAATTACCCTAATTGCGTACCCACATCCTATTTCTACGAGTTCATCCTACCCTAAGCATACAAGGGTTTTAGCCGGACATGGCTTTGCCGACAATAAAAGCAATTGAAGAAATAACGAACATAAACATGATGATTTGAACTAAGTAACTACTAAACATAAACTAGGGTTCAAAGAAGATAAATGCTAAGAACTGAAATTTGATTAATAAAACGAAGTCTCAAGTATTCAATGTCAAAGAGCGAACGAAAATAAATTAAAATCCAAACCGAAACAAGAATTCGTAAAGTAAACCTCGATTACGTAAAAATAAAGCTTGCTCGTCTCTAGTACTCTTCTAACTCCAAAAATGAACTCTCAAAGTGATGTGGTGTCAAGTGGTATGTGATAATCGTGTTCGGAACGAGTATATATATGCGTCGGGCCGATTCGGAACTCATGGGCCGAAAAAACGAATCTGGAAATAAAAGGGTTGAGGTGCTCGAGCACCAACGGCTCGAGCGGGGGCGCTCGAGCTGAAGAGGTCGAATGACTCCAAGGCTCGAATGGGGCCGCTCGAGTGATAGCACTCGAATGGTGCAAAGGCTCGAATGGGAGCGCTCGAGCCACTCGAGCGCTCGAAATCTTCTATAAGTCTGGGCGCTCGAGTCCCACTCGTGCTCGAGTGGGGGCGCTCGAGTGAGTGTACTCGAGTGTCCTCCTTCTTCTTCAACTAATACTTTTCTTCTCGTGCACTAATACCATTCGTATTTCTTCGATATCTTCTCATCCGGGCATCCGTTTGAGTCGATTCAAAGTCCTACGAACTCCATTTTTCACCCTCGATTCACCTATGAGTATCAAAGAGATAAATTCATCAATGTGTAGAAATAGTACTCAATTGACTCTAAATACTCAACAAAATCGACCAAAACTGGGGCATTTCTAGCTATAAATCATGACAATTTCACGCCTAATCAGGGACCCATAGAAAGATGAGAAGTGGGTCTTTATGAAATAAATTGGGGTTCTATGCAATGTAGGAAAATTAGGGTGGTTTGGTGCAATTAGGCTTCAAAAAGTGTGGCTTGGGGCAATTATTTCAAATGAGTTTTAAAGTGAGATATGACATTTATAGAAATTATAAAATGAAATGTATGGTTGAGATTAAAAGTGTAAAATATATGGTGTAAATTAAGTCTTAATTTAATTTAAAACATGCCTAAAATAACTAATTTTATGAAGAATGCAGGATTTTGAAATAAAATGATTTGAGAGGTGTCACATCACCTTAAGAGAAATCTGGTGCTGACATATTATCTTGGAAAAGTTTGAAAATATAGTATAATAAGATACGAAAGAAACACCACCTTGAGATGTATAGATTTGTATTCTACAAAAGAAAAATATGAAGATTTAGAAGAAAGGAGAATCAATTAAAAATTATCAATAAACCTGCAACTTTCATGAGATAATCTAACAAAATTTTATAGCAAGAATTTCGAAATAATAGTGAAAGAGGGAGGACGATTTTTTGGAGATTGTACTGAGATTGATTTTTGTATAAGAGTGGGGGGATATATATAGAGGGTATTGTGATATAATCAACAGTTAAGATTAGATTAGAGATTAAATTTCAATAATAGTTTTCAAAGTCAATGATTTAAGTGAATGAGAGGAGAGAAATTTCAAAATAAAAAGATTTGGACTTACTATAAGCTTAAAAAATTTTAGCTTTTTTTTTTTTTTTTTTATTAAAATATAAGATAATTAGATAGCACCAAACATCAATTAAAGCCAATGTATCATGTACATATCTAGTTAACCGTTTAGTTACGGGCAAATTTACGGCTATTAAAAAACAATCGTAATTATTTAAACATACACCGTTTAGTTATGGGCTAATTTACGACTATATAAAAACAATTGTAATTATTTAAAAATACATTTAAATAGCTGCTTTTTGTTGAACAAAGCTCAAATAAAATATCCAAGTTGCGTGTTGCTTACTGCATAAATTGTAAATCTTGGATGCCAATCTAACCCAGCATAATTGTAAATATATCTGGTCGATCAAATTATTTAATACAGGCAGTTGGCGGGGAGATTAAAAGTCTTCCACCAACCACAACTCTGATTCTTTATAACTCCTGCACCCACAACTCGGTTGCTTTAGTACTATCTCCCCTCCCCAAAAATAAGAATAACAACAAAACAAAACTAATCAATGGAACTTCTTCTAGATAGTTTACTACTCCTTCTGGCTGCCGTCTTCCTCCATGTATGGTGGCGATACTGGTCAACCACCGGCGGAGGCCCCAAAAACCTCCCTCCCGGACCACGCGGTTGGCCGCTCGTCGGAAACTTATTCCAGGTCATCCTCCAACGCCGCCCCTTCATTTTCATCGTCCGCGATTTACGCGCGAAATACGGTCCCATTTTCAGCATGCAAATGGGACAGCGCACATTGGTGATCATCACCAGCTCGGACCTCATCCACGAGGCTCTCGTACAGAAGGGCGCGCTTTTCGCGAGCCGGCCGTTGGACTCCCCTATCCGTCTCATTTTCAGCGTCGGCAAATGCGCCATCAACTCGGCCGAGTACGGCCCGCTGCCCCGCTGTGGCGCTCGCTGCGTCGCAACTTCGTGACGGAGCTCATCAACCCGGCCAGAATCAAGCAGTGCGGGTGGATACGGAAATGGGCGATGGATAACCACTTCGACCGCCTCGAGAGCGAGGCCGCACGAGTTGGTCACGTAGAGGTGATGAGCCATTGCCGCTTGACTATTTGTAGTATACTCATCTGCTTGTGCTTCGGGGTGAAGGTCTCCGAGGAGCGGATAAGGGTCATCGAGAGCGTGCTCAAGGACGTGATGATGATGACCACGCCGAAGCTGCCGGATTTTCTCCCCGTTCTGACGCCGTTGTTTCGGCGCCACGTGAAGGAGGCGAGGGAGCTGAGGAGGAAGCAGTTGGAGTGTTTGGTTCCGTTGATAAGGGAGAGGAAGGCGTTTGTGGACGGGAAAGGAGGAGGGAAAGACATGGCGAGTCCACTCGGGGCCGCATATATAGACTCGCTGTTCGAGCTGGAGGCCCCGGGGAGAGGGAGGCTCGGTGAGGAGGAAATGGTGACGCTTTGCTCCGAAGCTATTAATGCCGGAACGGATACCAGCGCCACCACCCTGGGCTCTACTTCATCTGGTTCTAGATCAGGAAATTCAAGAGAAATTGTATAAGGAAATTGTGGGCTGTGTTGGGAAAAATGGGGTCCTATTGGAAAGTGATGTTGAAAAGATGCCGTATCTTGGAGCCATTGTGAAAGAAACATTTAGAAGACACCCACCTAGCCATTTTCTGCTATCTCATGCTGGTAATTTTTTTTTTTACCTCTTTTCCACTTTAATTCCATTACTAATTTCAACCGCTTTACTTTTTGCCATCATTTTACTAACTATTTTGTCAATTTTTTTAGAAAAAAAATAAAGGTTCCCTATAACTTTTCTATTTTTGTCCTTCTGAACTCTGCATAGTTTACAGCTATTGTTATCATTTTTTACAATGTAAAAAGTGTTAGTAGTCTTTATTTAGAAAGTAGATTTTATAAGATTTAAAAAAAAAGTTTCCAAAAGAGGGAAAATTAATTTATGCCTTTTCTTTTGATTTTAGCTTTTTGAAAAGGAAAACGACAAAAAGTTTATAGAGATACGTTAGGAGGAAGAACAAAACTAAATCAAAACGAACATCATTTTGATCACCTTTATACTTCACTTTAAAATTTCATAACACGTGAACGATGATTTGGTATGTCATGAATCACAGAATAATTAGTATTAAAAGGATGTCATGAAACACGAAATAATTAGTATTAAAGGGGTGTAATGAAACACGAAATAAATAGTATCAAAATGAAAGAAGGAGTGGTTTTCTAAACCAATTTTACCATCCAATCCAAAACAGTATTAATTAATTTCATTATACAATGTTAAATCAAATTAATATATTTTAATAAAACAATTAATATCCTTTAAAAATTCAAACAAATTTTAAAGTGTATTTTGTTCGAAATAAAATAGGGGATCCGTGCCAAGCAAACGGAATGGAAAGTGACAGGACAGAATATGCAATTTCCTATTTCTAATTTAATCTAGTTTTTACATAAATGCGTGGAGTACTCGTTAAAAGGCAACATTGAAAAAATGAGTGTTACCCAACTGAACAACTTTATTGCCATTTTATATGAATTGGATATATAAATAGAAAATGAAATATTACTAAATATGTTAATTAATTCTCCTCAGTGACGAAAGAGATCGAGCTAGGAGGGTACACAATCCCCGCAAATGTGAACGTGGAGTTCTACACGGCATGGCTAACGGAGGACCCGGAAAAGTGGGAGAAACCCGGTGAATTCCGACCCGAGAGGTTCTTGACTGGGGACGGGGCGGAGGTGGATATCACCGGGATGAGAGGGGTGAAGATGTTACCATTCGGGGCGGGTCGGAGAATTTGCCCCGCTTGGAGTTTGGGCACGTTGCATGTGAATTTGCTGTTGGCCAAGATGGTCCAGGCATACAAGTGGATCCCTATCCCGGGTAACCCACCCGATCCGACTGAGACCTTTGCATTTACTGTCGTCATGAAGGATCCACTTAAGGCAATAATTCTGCCCAGAGCAAAGATTTGAAAATTGGTTGCACTCTCTGATCAAGCCACGTGAAGGGATTCTAAAGCATTTATGTATGTTATAATGTTTTTTTTTCGTCGTTATCCATGTTATGAGATGGGGCAATATCTGATTTTGTGAATGTAGCTAGAAAGTGCTCGATTGACATATAATATTTTGTGCTACTTTAACTTAAAATATGAACCTATTTATAGCTTTAAGAAATTAATATTATACTACATTTGTACCATAATAGATTTCTCATAATTTAATTAGTTGTTCAATTGTAACACAATTTTCATCGAAAATACGAAAACAATAGTATTTCATGTCACGTGTTTATCATGTGATGGACATATTTTGCATTGATGTGGACGCTTAATGATACTTTGTAATGGTAATTTAAAATTGAATACACTTTAAATAAAACAAATAAAAACAACAAAATTAAAAAAAAAATCTGATAAACACTTTAAAACTCACTGAAAACCTAATTAATTTTTCGAGCGGCCCCGTTCACAATTTCTTCTTGTTCCATGTAATGATTAAATTGATTTATGATCTATTATTATTTATTATTAAAAAATTAAAAAAGAAGTTGTGTCTAGGGTAAAGCATGTGGTTGTGTCTCTTGCACCTCTAAGTAGTAAAAAAAAAAAAATGGAGAAGAATGAAAATTATACATACATAAATCATTTGAAAATATTAGTAGTTTTTATTAAATGATATTAGTTGATTTCACTGAAGTGTATTAGTTGAAGGGTGCGAAAAATGTTAGTTGTTTAATTAAAAGGTATTAATTGGTTATACTAAAAAATATTGTAAAATAATTCATTGTGAATTGGTTTTACTTTATAATATATATATATATATATATATATATATATATATATATATATATATATATATATTGTAAAACAATATATATATATTATTTTTTAGAACCACCCGTTATAAATTGACGATAATATACAAGAATTAAAGTTGTGGACATGTAAAATCATATGGTGCTTTCGAAAGAGCTTAATTATCGGAAAAGAACAGTATTGAGCCAAAGTGGCACCCATATGGAACATGTCATTTGTTGTTCCACAGGATTAAAGTATTATAATTCACTGAAAACTTAACTAATTCATCGTCTTCAATTTGATATTCAGCAAACATCCTGGAAAAGAGAAAAATTCACAACGTCTCCACTACTCCTAGTTCTCAATCTCTTGGCAATTCCTCTGCCTGGAAATCCATCAAAGTCAAGCACACAGACCGCCTGTAAATCATCAACATTGAGCACATGCCCTAAACCCAAATTCATATTTCTTCTTCTTCCTAATTCACACATCTTTTTCTAAACACTCAAACCTAAGTCACGCTTATATATCTCCAACGAATCCCCACGCCTCTCCTTCGATCTACTGAGCCCATCACCCTCGATGTTGTTGATATTTTTAAGTCATCGACATCCCGACGTCGAATTGAAGCGAGAGGAGCTTCATCGGAGGCCAATTAAATTGAAAAGCATTTGGCTGGTTGAATTGGTCGAATTAGAATTTGGAGAGAAATATACTAATATCATTAGACGAAGATAGGTCGAAACTCATGATTAATGAGAAGAAAAAACGAAATGAATTTGGGGAGGAACAGTTAAAATAGAAAATTATGTTATCATTTGATTTCAAAATTTAAATGATGTTTAATAACTCTAATTTAATTTTTATAAATAAGATACAAGGATAATTATTTGTTTAAAAATAAAAATACTATAAGGATATTTTTATAATTTTTTCTATAAAAAATAAATATTTCCCTCCGGAGGAAGCTAGATTGCAAATGGCGAGATTAAATGATATGTCAAATTCTTATTGGGTGTCTGACGTCAGGAAAGGCGAAACCCTTCCTGATCGTAGAAAAGCTCTTGTTATTTAAGAAATTATTTATTTATTACTATATGAAGTATTGTTTTTGTGAAATGTAAACAAAAGAAAAGTGAGAAACCTATAATGGGACGGAGGGAATATCAAGTGTCCTGCATATTATGTGATCTGAGTTGATTATATATATATATATATATATATATAGTAGTTTTAGGGTGCATCCAAATGCATACTATGCAATTGAAATTTGATCTCAATTTAGATCAAGAATTTAAATTCGCGGGTCAAGCCTGACCCAACAAAAATTCGTGAGTCAAGCCTGACCCAATGAAAATTCGCGTCATTTACCAACCGCGTCTGGAAACTCTGCCACCATCTCTTCCCCCACTTCTTCCTCCCCATCGTCGAACCATATCTTGTCACTGCCACTGTTTAATTGGGAACAAATCTTGGCCGTACTATTGATCCGGAGACGGTGGGGAGGTGCTGTGTGTTTGGAGAAGTTTTAGTGAAGCGTGGAAAGGGGTTTATATTTCGTGTAATTTGATCTCCTAGAAGTGTTGGTAGACCACGCCAATTTGCCATTTTCATCCTTGAGGACCAAGTCTCCTTCGATTGACCATCAATCCAAGGAATCAATTCAATTTATGTTAACAATGGCAGATGATGATTGTGGGCGCAAGAGCAATTCAATCCAAGGAATCAATTCAATTTATGTTAACAATGGTAAAGGGATTCTTGCTCTTGGAATCAATTCAATTTGCCATCAATCCTCCAAAATTGAATTGATTCCCACGGGATTGTTTCCGTTGGCAGACCAGAGTGCCTCCGAGGTTCGTGCGTATAAGGAGTCTTCATTACGAAAATTGAAAATAAATATAGCAAACAGAGTAGAATCACAGGTGTAATTGCTGCAAAAGAATTCACAGGCATATTCTCAACCAGAAGTAGTTCGTCTACGAAGGATGATTCTTACAGATAATATTTGATCCGGAGACGGTAGGGAGGTGCTGTATGTTTGGAGCAGTTTTGTGAATCGTGGGAAGGGGTTTATATTCCGTGTAATTTGAGGGTTTTTTTTATAGGCATCTTAGGCCTTCTTGCCATGGATTGGATCATGATTCCTCACTTTTCTTTTATCTTTAAATACAACACCAAGCAAGTCTCTGGGTATTGGTGAATAATATTTTAAGGATATAACTTGGGATATTGGTGATTATAACTTGGTGTATTGGTAATTACAACTTGGGGTATTGGTGATTATAATTTAGGGTATTAGTAATTACAACTTGGGGTATTGGTGATTATAACTTGGTGTATTGATAATTATAACTTGGGGTATTGGTGATTAAATCTTGGGGTACTACTGAATAATTATTTGGGATATTATTATTGAGTAATTCTTGGGGTATTGGTGATAATAACTTGGGGTATTGGTAATTATAACTTGGTGTATTGGTGATTATAACTTCGGGTATTGGTGATTATAACTTCAGGAATTGGTGATTATAACTTCGGGTATTAGTGATATAACTTCGGGTATTAGTGATATAACTTTGGGTATTGGTACAAAGCACGCGCGACCCATTTGCAACCCGGCTTGTTGCCAGACCTACGAATTTCGGTCGGGTTGGGCCTGACCCGCGAGTTTTTAATTTTTTATCAAAATTAATTTCAAATTGGGTTCAAATTCCAAGTGCATGTTATGCACTTGGATGCACCCTAGAATTTGTGATATATATATATGTAACCAAATAAATTTTGCACTCAATTAAATGGTGACGCGTGTGCAAGCAAATATTAATATCAAATAAATTTACAATTTTATTTTAAGAATTTAATTAAATTAATTCTTGAATTAAATAGTTAAATTGATATTAAATGTACACGTTACAAGTTGGTCGAATTAAATGAGTGTTAGATACTCATATTGTGTAATAAATATAGTTTATTTACCATAAGAACGAGAATTAAATGATATCTCGTAAAAAATTGAAGCGAATTAAACTAATTCGCAAATCACGCCAATCAAATGGCATGGGCCAACCAGGACGTGCCACATGGCACGACAGGAAATGCAGATTTGTGATTCTCCACCCTATTAATAGAGCCCTTCATCATTCATTTCCAGACCAACACAACCGAAACGAACGAGCATTCAGACGATCAAACGAATCCTCTGCAACCGTTCTTGAAGATTCAAAGCGTTCTTCGTCGTTCTTTGTCCAAATACGCCAGAAACAGTTCCAGATCAGTGATCAAGGTTCAGGACCCCTCCGATCCGGCATTTCTATTCGAAGATTCAAAGAATCTCCAACAGTGTTCTTCCAAGGCCTTTGAATATTCAAAGGTGTTCGTCGTTGTTCTTCATCCAAATCAACCAGAAACAACTCCAGATTAGAGATCAAGGTTCAGAACCCCTCCAATCCGGTGTTTGTCTTTGAAGATTCAAAGAATCCCTAAGAATGTTCTTCACACCTTCTTGAAGATTCGAAGGCGTTCATCCACAAATTAGCATTCAATCCAAAACAAGGCATCCCGCCCTTTGAGAAAACGTTAAAACGTTTCAAATCCAACTCTGAACAAGATCAAAGTCAAGATTCGATCAAAGTTCAAAGGCAACCGAAGAGAAGAATCAGAGGAGCAAATTTAGAGTCAAGAACCCGTAAAATTTATCGGTTCGATTAGACAGAAAATCAAGTTGTAAACTATTTTTCGTATTTTTCACGAAATTTGTAGTTACAAATTTGACACGCCTGATGGGACCGACTCTACCTCTCATCTATTCTCTTCTAAAGCAAAGCTGAAGAGAGTTACTCTGCAGGCTCTACTCCACGCTCCTTGTTAGACACCTCATCAACCTCAAGCATAGCAACGGTCATAATGACAGATGCCCCAACTGTCGTTGCCTGGATTGCCAACCTGCTCAAAGCTGTCGAGAGACTCACAAACCAGGTCAAGACCCAAGGTGTCCAGATTGCTCAGTTGATGAGTAGGATGGACAAAGGTGATACAAGTTACAATAACAGAAAGCAGCTTGAAGGCCAGGAAATTGGAGAGATCTCCAATAAGCGTCAACCAGCAGAGACGGAGAAAACAGTCAGGGAGCTGCAGATCTCGCCTGAAGGAGGGATACATATCGATCAGCTCAGGGAGCTCATACTAAAGACTGTGAAGGGCAGGATTGAGGATGGACCCAAGTCAACCTTCACATACGTCAAACCCTATACGAAGAGGATTGACAGCTTGAGGATGCCAGCAGGCTACCAACCCCCAAAGTTCCAACAATTCGATGGCAAAGGGAACCCGAAGTAGCACGTAGCTCACTTCGTTGAAACTTACAACAACGCCGAAACTTATGAAGATCATCTGGCAAAATAGTTCGTCCGCTTCTTGAAAGGCAATGCCTTCGACTGGTACATCGACTTAGAGGCCAACTCCATGGACAGGTGGGATAAAATGGAGAATGAGTTTTTAAACCGCTTCTACATCACAAGGAGAATGGTTAGTATGATCGAGCTAACCAACAGTCGGCAAAAGAAAGATGAGCCCATGATCGATTATATTAATCGATGGAGAAACTTAAGCCTGAACTGCAAAGACCGACTATCTGAGGCTTCTGTAAACGAGATGTGCATTCAAGGCATGCATTGGGGCCTCCAATATATTCTTTAAGCAATCCAGCCAAAGATCTTCGAAGATTTGACTATAAGAGCTCATGACATGGAGCTAAGCATGGACATAAGTGGAGTTGAAGAACCACCAAGTTAAAAGCATCGCGACAAGACATATGTTAAGCCATTAAATAAGGAATACATAACTGACCTTCCTCGCGATAGGGGGCAAGGCGGGCTGACTCTGAAAGAGATGCGACAAAAGCAATATCTTTTCTTAGACTCTGGTGTCTCCGGGATATTTGATGACTTGATCGATATAAAAAACTCATTGAGTTGCCTAAGATGAAATGACCAGAAGAAGATGGACACACTGAAGATCCAAAGTACTGTAAATACCATCAATTAGTGGGATACCCAATTGAAGACTGCTTCATCTTCAAGGAAAAGGTCATGCAATGGGTCAAGCAAGGAGATATTGTGCTCGAAGAGGCTACCTAAAGTTCTTCAAATGAAAATGCTCCTCGATAAAAACATAAACTGTTTGAAAAGCACCACTAATACGAGAATAAACTGTCTGTGATGCTCATTGATACGAGCATATATTATCTCAAAGTCCGTCAAATCAAATCTCCTCGACAAGGCAAAACTGTCTAAAGCTCCAAAGCTGAAGAACAAATTGACGCTACTCTCCAAATCAAATGATGCTCCTTGATACAAGTATAAACTTTCTAAGATACTCCTCAATACGAACCTAAACTATCTACAAATTTTAAAATAAAGTCTCCTTGACAAGAGATCAAACTGTCTACAAATTTGAAGTTGAAATACTCCTTAATACGACTATAAACTATCAAACAAATTCAAATAATGTCTCCTTGCCACACGAGTTTAAACTATATGTCACTCCTAGCCTACATGAGTATAAACTGTTTATGGCATCCCCTTGAACTACGTTATGACTTGATCCTCTTTAAAGGGGTACTTAGGCAGCTTAGACATCCTCTAAGTTCAGTCATGATTCAAAACTCCAAATGCATATAAGGGCGCAAAATATTTTCGTGCTTCATTCACTCCAAGTCAAAACGACCGTGAACAAAGCACGAGGGGGCATTTGTAAGCAAATAAATTTTGCACTCAATTAAATGGTGACGCGTGTGCAAGCAAATATTAATATCAAATAAATTTACTATTTTATTTTAAGAATATAATTAAATTAATTCTTGAATTAAATAGTTAAATTGATATTAAATGTACACGGTACAAGTCGGTCGAATTAAATGAGTGTTTGATACTCATATTGGGTAATAAATACGCTTTATTTACCATAAGAATGGGAATTGAATGATATCTCATAAAAAAATTGAAGCGAATTAAATTAATTCGCAAATCACGACAATCAAATGGCATGTGCCAACCAGGACGTGCCACGTGGCACGACAGGAAAGGCAGGTTTGTCATTCTCCACCCTATAAATAGAGCGCTTCATCATTCATTTCCAGACCAACACAACCGAAGTGAACGAGCATTCAGACGATCAAGCGAATCCTCTGCAACCGTTCTTGAAGATTCAAAGCGTTCTTCGTCCAAATCCGCCAGAAACGGTTCCAGATTAGAGATCAAGGTTCAGGACCCCTCCGATCCGGCGTTTCTATTCGAAGAATCTCCAGTAGTGTTCTTCAAGGCATTTGAATATTCAAAGGTGTTCGTCGTTGTTCTTCATCCAAATCAACCAGAAACAGCTCCAGATTACAGATCAAGATTCAGAACCCCTCCGATCTGGCGTTTGTCTTTGAAGATTCGAAGAATCCCTAAGAATGTTCTTCACACCTTCTTGAAGATTCGAAGGTTTTCACCCACAAATTAGCGTTCAATCCAAAACAAGGCATCCCGCCCTTGGAGAAAATGTTAAAACGTTTCAAATCCAACTCTGAACAAGATCGAAGTCAAGATTCGATCAAAGTTCAAAGTCAACCGAAGAGAAGAATCAGAGGAGCAAATTTAGAGAAGAACCCGCAAAATTTATCGGTTCGATCCGACAAAAAATCAAGTTGTAAACCGTTTTTCGTGTTTTTCACGAAATTTGTAGTTACAATAAATATATATATACATATTAAGTAAAAAGGTGCAATACTTGTGAGCACCCGGTGCACTTAGTTCAATTATGACCAAATTGTTTAAATAAAATTGTGCATGTCAATATTAAAAAAGTGGGTAAAAAGAATTTGTTTATATATTAAAAAGTGTTTATTTATGTGATGACAAATATTACTCCGTATATTAAAATTGTTTACACTGTCATACATACTCCACTATATATTACTTTTTTTTTTTCCAAAATTGTCCAACTACGTGTTATGCATTCTCTTTTCTACAAACCCCTCCAAAATTTACATCCCTACCTTTCACTATTATTTATAACTAGTTTCATTAAATTAACCCACTTCACTCTTATCAATATTTTTTTTAATATGTTAATTTTTCTCTTTTTTAACACATTATTTGTAGTTTATAACTAGTTTCATTAAATTAACCCACTTCACTCTTATCAATATTTGTTTTAATATGTTAGTTTTTCTCTTTTTTAACACATTATTTGTACTGAAATTATTAATTTAACACTTTAATTAATCATTACGTCCAAACTCTATTTGTAGTAAATAGTGAAATGGAGAGGGTATAAACTAAGAGTAGTACTCTTCTTTACTAACTACTAATAGGGATTTATTTTCCAGCTTTGACGTGTTTGAAGAATGATAAAATAAGTTTTTTTTTTTTATCATTGATCTTGTTTAATTAAAACAATTGGTTCCCTAAAAAATTATGAATTGACAAATGAATCCAATATTACTAATTTGCAATTCGCAGAACTCTTTAAGGAATATAGATTATGAATTATATATGAAACTGAACACCGCTTTGAAATGATGCCTATGTAGCTGCAAAAGTGTAAACTTATATCGAAATAATAACTTCAAAATAATGAATTTGTACTTTAAAGATCACATGAATCATCAAATAACTTAGTCAAGTTCAAACAAATGTGATTAGAAGATGTCTTTTTCTCCCTGTTTTGTGCACGCCCTTAGTTGGGTTGTCAATTCTCAATATAATAAAGTCAAATGCCTATTTTTTTTTAATAATATAGATTGTTTACTAGTAAAAAATTTAGTCAGTATTAATTACTTTTATTAATTATTTTATCGAACAATATTAATTCTTTTGTTTAATATAATATGAAAATCTATGTGCGTATTTGTTAGAAACCATTAAACTAATTGTGTCGAAGAGAATTGAGCATGCATATGAGAAAAATGGATTAGTAATAAAGCAACGAACCATTATGATAATTTATGATATCATTTAATATATTAATAATAAAAAAAGGTATGATAGAATTACTCCAATTTAAAATAAAATAGCAATGTTAATTCTTGTATATCTGATCTCATAAAGTTGTATACCCACCAGACAAGTCCTTATGTGTATTACCTACCAGCAATAAAATTTAGAATTAGACTATTATTTTCCCAGGTCTATCTGACATATATTGTGCAATTTAATTGGGATCCTATGGCTATGGCTATTCATCTGAAACAAAACAGTAGCGATATTGAATAGAAAGAAGAGAGCACTAAAGCTGATGGGGCCACTTGGGTGCAGAGCCCCCCACCCCTTGGACGGATAGATAACCCATTGGTCATAACTCATAAATGTAACAATTACCAGATTACCAACATAGCTTGTTGGCAGTGCCAGTGGCCTTTCACTAATTTAATTGGAGTAGTTTCTTTCCCCCCACTGCCCTATGCTCAAGGGCTTATTTGTTTTGGGATTCATCCGGACAGGATTAGGAATTTCCGGCCCCCATTGTTGGTGATCAATTTTTATCGGGTGGATTAGAGACTGTTTAAGTTCGGTTTAAAGATCATCAATCAATTACGTGTGATTGGTTACCACCGTAAATGGTAAATCGAGGGTTCGGGTTATGAACTAGTAATTGTGAAAGTCGAAATTGTAATAATTTTGTATGTGTGCACGTTTAGGTGTTTAAGTGTGTGTGTGTTTTTGGAGCATTTGTGAATTTGAACTTGTATTTCGTAAGCTGGAGAACAACTATTTATAGAGACTAGCAAGCATGAGGTGTCTATGACTCTTGGTCTCCCTAGCCTGCATGCTTGACATGTGTCATTTGACCTTAATTTGACCTTATCTAAGCTGAATCTTAGTTACAAAGTCTTCTTTGGTCTTATCTCGGACTTCGTTGTTGTTCGTCCAAGTCGGCTTAGTTGATCTAGGATGGTTATTTTTTATGAAAGTTGTTCGCCTTTTGGGTGCATGACTCAGAAGTTGTTCGCCTTTGTGTTTTACATGGATTGGCTCTGGGATCTTGATCCTTTGTTCGCCGACATGCAACCCTTAGGTTGGTTGATGCATTATCTTTTGTCAATGTTGCTCGTCATCAGTGACTTAGCAGAACGTTCATCTCCGATCTTGGACCTTAAAACCTGTTCGCCGATAAGCTATTCGTCGTTATAGTTGTTCGCTACTTTATACACTCCTTGGATTAGTTTATACACCCCGGCTTCATTTCCTTTGTTGATCATCTTTGATTTGGGGTTGATTCCTCGTAATCCTTATTAAGGCTTTAATTCTCGTTCGCCATTCATTAATTTATGTTCGCCTATCAACAATTGCCCCCTATCCTGGCTATATGTTGCCCCAGACGAGCAACTTTGTGGCGAGCAACTATAGTTAGGATATTATACTGGTGTGGATTTGGACGAACATCATTGGTCCTGGCGAGCAACAAATGGTACGTCGTTCCGTCTCCCCAAGGTCTGGGGGTTGTACGAAGATGACGTGGGCGGCATGATTGTGCGCCGCCCACGCGCGAGCAATCCCGAGGCCACGCGCCCCTATGTTTGCATGTAGGTCCTTCAATTTTCACACTTGCTCAAATTTTACCCCATTTTTTGGCAACTTGGTCCCCATTTTTTGGGGTAATTACGGATTTTACCCCGTTTTTGCTTGGGGTATAAATACGGGAGAAATTGAAATTTTTCCCACTTTTTCCATCTTTGCTACAGTGCTCCAGCGATTCTTCCTTCTCCGGCGATTCCAAGTTTTCCGGCGTCCGTTCTTCCAGTATTTGGCTCCAAATTCCATTCCCCAGGTAGTCACTTTTCTTATTTCATCTTTTTCGTTCCTATTTTCTTCAAAAAGCCTCCATCGCCACCGTGTGGGACCGCGCGCCACCGTCTTCTCCGGGAAATACGCTGCCGTCTGCAACTTCATCCGCTGCCATCTAGATTTTTTCCTTTTCTCTTCCCTTCTCCTCCTATGTCTTCGCATTCGAGCAACAAATCTGAGGAAACTCTTGAACCCCTCTTCCCTATTGTGGCACACGAGAATCGACCCCCTTTCGAAGTCTCTTCGACTTCGGATCCCGACGTGGACTCTGTTGTTCAATCGGTAGAAGATACGGGTGCTCGCCCATCAGGGAGGGAAGTGGTGGTCGCTGCGAACAGAGATTCCGATGAGGGCTCCTCGACCAGCGCTGAATCGGAAGATCCCCAATTTGACGAGTTGACTCGTAAATTTTTGGAAGGGATAGGGTTCCCATCTCCAAAGATGATGGAAAATGAGATCCCAACCGGAGTTGCTCGGCCTTTTGAATGGCGAGCATATGCTGAGGAACACGCGAACAACTTTGCTCGCCCACAGAGAGAAGTGTTGGATTTGGTGAAGTCCGAATTCCAGACGAGCAAGATTAAAAGTGTTGTTCGCGAATATGAGTTGGACTCGATCCGGGAGACCTACAAGATTCCTTATGATATTCATATGTGGGCCCCCAAGAGAAAAGAGAGAGCTGATCGCCCACCTCCAGGATGCACGGCGATCAACATTCATACTCTGATCCCCGGATTGAAACTGCCTCTTCCACCCATTGTTGGTCGCTTCCTAGAGGCGACCAACCTTGCAATCACTCAAATTACTCCGATTGGGTGGATGAACTTGTTGGGGACAATGTGTCTGTTCGCACTGGAGGGGTACGTTGATCGTATAACTGCAGAAGAGATCAACTACCTTATGACGATCACAAGATGTCCCCCTGGAGAGGAAGGTTACTACTACCTCAAGGCCAGGACAAGATTGAAGATGGTAGAGGGAGTGCCGAACAAAATCCGCGATTGGAAACAACACTTTTTCTTCATCGGGGGTGATTGGCGAGCATTTTCTGGTCCATACGGTGGTGATGGACGAATAAATTCCCCAGTCTCTTATGGGAAATTTAAACGTAAGATTATTTTCTTGTTCGTCCTTGAACTGTACTGTTCTAATTTAACTTTTCTTGTTTGTTCGCAGGCCCTCGTTTACCCAAGTGGAACTCAGAGGAAGAAGAGATCGGCTCGGAGTTTCTATTCACCTCTTGCTTGGTCGGCCTTCGTAAGAGAGCGGAAAGGACCACTGAGTATTTGCATGAGGGAAAGTGCCTGAAAGTTGCTCGACTGCTTACGTACCCCCACCACTTGGAAGCTCAAGCTGAGGTGCCCTCAGGTACGCAAATTTCTAACTCCTAATACCAACTTTGCTCGTCATTTGACTTCCAAAACTTGCTCGTCTAACTCTTCTTTTTTTTTTAGCCGAGCAAGTCACTGTTGCAGTTCCCCCCTGCTTTGCTCTCCTCGAACAAAGAGTTTTCGAGATGGCGCCTCCGAAGGGACGAAAGAGGAGAGGTGACCCGCCTACCAAGGTTCTGGGGATGATGAACAAGGCTGAAGGAGCCAAAGTTCCGCGACCAGCTGCTCCCCCTGGTCCTGCTCAGCCATCTTCTCCAATTTCTCCCCCTCGCGGGGGGAAACGTTTGAAAAAAGCCGATGGGACTCCATTGGCCCACGATGTCCCCGGCGGCGGTAAGGGGAAGGAAAAGGTGGGCCAGAGTCATGCTCGCCCTGAGGGGGATGCTGTTCGGCACTCTTCCATCGAGCCCACAGAGAAATCCGCCAAAGCGGGCAGGGATTCCACCCCTGTCCGTGGCCCTGAAGACCTTACCCATCTGGGTTGGGATGATCGGAAATTCAAAGAGTAAGTCTACCCCTGCCTTTGCCGAGCAAGATTCACTTTTATTTTTATTTTTCTAAGTATCCTTTACTTTCTTGTTCGCAGATATCGTACTGACGATCATCCCGGTCGAGCAAGTGTTGTACATCAGTATGCTTGCTCGAAGACTCCCGTCAACATAAGGGATATTCCTGGCGATCATGTTCGCAGGGCGACGGAGTTGATCGCCCGAGCCTGGACACGTCCCCTGGACAAAGCCATCTTCCAACAAGGGCTGGCGGACAACATCCATCTCTCTATGATGCTCCATGCCAATGGCCTCGTCACGGCCCAAAGGGCAATGACCCAGATTGCCGAGCAAGAAGAATCTGCTCGTCGCTACGCCAGCACTGCTCGGCAACTCACAGAGGAGAAGGACGGCCTCATCAGCCAATATGAGGCCAAACTTGCCCGTCTCAATAACCAGATCAATGTTTACATTGATACTGAGAAAAAGCACCTTGAAGAAATTCAGGGTTTATCTGGTGAATTGAGAGGCAAAGAGGCCATGCTCGACGAGGGGGAGAAGAAGTTGTCCGCGGCTGAACAAGAGATTGCCGAGCTCAAAGCGGAAGTTGCTCGTCTCAGGGAGGCGGAAGCCAACCTCTTCACAAGCGAGCAACTCGAAGCTGAAGTTCAAGCTCGAACTGCCCCCATTTCAAACCTTGGGTACATTTGCGCCTACGTGGACAGCATCCGTACGGCCGATGCTTATGATTATAAGGATATGGTGGAAGAAATGAGCAAGGACTTGAATGAATTCATGGAGAACTATCCACCGCCGAGCAATATTGAAATTCAGCTGGCGGATTTGGCTGTACTAGGGGTTAAACTTGACAAACTTGACCCCAGTATTGTCATCACTCATCCTCCTCCTCCAGTTGATGAAGGCGAACAAGAGGAAGAGGTGGTTGTGGCTGACGAGCAAAATGCTAAAGAGCCGGAGGATAAGACAGCTGAAGACCTGGCCCGAGACATGATTATCGATCCTCCTGCCGAACAAACTCAAGATCCTCCTCCAGCCGAGCAGCAATAGTTATTAGGACTTAACTTTTTCTCCTTTCTTTGTAGTAGTTGTTCATTCTTTTTGTAATACTTTTGTAATAGCTTTCCAAAGCTGTACTATTTTTGGGGCTTAATGCCTTTTGATTAATGGAATGTCTTTCTTTGTTCACTCATTTTCTTTATATGTTAATTGCCTTTACATTTTTATCAATGCCTTTGCAATTATAACATATAGTGTTGGGCTTTTGTTCGAATTGAACTTTGCCTTTAGTGGAATCAGGGTTTAGCCTTAGGTTCTGTTCATTTTAAAAAACGAACAACCTTTAAGTGGCTTTGGTCCACAAAATGGACTTGTACCTCGAGTTTTTGGACTTTTTCTCTTGACGAACAACTACTATATTTACATAATGAAAAATTTACAAGTGTTGTAAGACTGCTCGTCACTAACAAATATAATCTGATGAACAACTTTGAACATTAACTAAAACATGCTCGCTTATAATATTTTTGCCGAGCAACTCTGTCTATAAATAAAAGATGAAACAGCACTAAACTATACAATGTGCCAAACAACTTTAAATTTTATACTTAGCAAAATTTTCAAAAAATTAGGCTAGTTTTTGGTTTGCCTTACTTGATTCACTGGCCCCCCAAGACATTTGTTCGCCCAATTAAGAACTTGTTCGTCTCATTGATAGTACTTCTTCAGATGTATAGCATTCCAGGAGTATTGGGCCGGCTTGCCTTCCATATCTTCGATATCGTATACACCATTAACGAATTTTCCCGTTATACGATACGGGCCCTCCCAAGTTGGTCCCAATACACCTGGAGGTTGGGCGAGCAACTTTCTTAGAACCATATCTCCAACTCTGAATTCCCTGATTTTAACATGGGAATTATAATAGCGTTCTGCTCGCTGTTTGTAGGTAGCATTTTTTAGCTCGGCATTCAGTCTTTTTTCTTCGAGCAAATCCATTTCAGTAGCTAGAGCAGAGTTGTTCGCCTGCTCATCAAAGTTGGTCGTCCGGTATGTGTTGGTCTTTAACTCGATTGGTATTACAGCCTCTGTTCCGAAAGCCATTGCAAAAGGTGTTTCTCCGGTGCTTGACCTGGGAGAAACTCTATATGCCCACAGGACTTCCGGGAGTTCTTCAGACCAACTGTCTTTGCTCTCTGCCAGCCGTACTTTCAATGTATGCTTGATAATCTTGTTTACGGCCTCAACTTGTCCATTCGATTGGGGATGATAGGGCGTAGAGTAATATTTTTTGATCCTCCACTTTGTACAGAAATCCCTCAACTCTTTTCCATCAAACTGCGGACCATTGTCTGTCACGATGGTTTGTGGAACTCCAAAACGACAGACAATGTTCTTCCAAATGAAGTTGATCATTTTCTGCTGGGTGATTTTTACCATAGCTTCTGCTTCTGCCCATTTTGTATAGTAGTCGACTGCCACAACGGCAAATCGAACTCCTCCAACTCCCGCTGGGAAAGGACCAATAATGTCCATCCCCCATCTAGCAAATGGCCACGGGCTATAAACTGATACGAGCTGTTGGGCCGGGGTATGAATGTTTGGGGCAAAAATTTGACATTGATGGCAAGTCTTTGCTTTCTTAATTGCGTCTTGACGTAAAGTTGGCCAATAGTAGCCTTGTCTGATAGTTTTGTATGCCAAAGCTTGCCCCCCAGTATGATTTCTGCATACTCCAGCATGTATTTCTTTGAGTATTGCTCGTCCTTGCCCCCTAGGCAAATATTTGAGAAGTGGGATTGATATTCCCCTTTTGTAAAGTTGCTCGCCTACCAGAGTATATCTGGCGGCTTGCTTTGTTAGCTTGGTAGCCTCAAAAGGGTTGTTTGGTTTTTCCCCACTTTTCAAATATTTGACTATATTTGTTCTCCAGTCTTCTTCTTCAGTTGCTTGTTCATCGAGTTGATTGACATTATAACTTTTCGTTGATGGATCATTCATCTTTGTAATTATAATGTCTGCCAACTCTGCTGGTCCCTCACTTGTTGCTAGTCGGGCCAACGCATCTGCTTATGTGTTGCTTGTCCTTGGAATTTGTTCAATGAAGACTTGTTCTAACAAGGACATCAGGTAAGCAACAATTCGCTGATATTCGATCATGTGAACGTCTTTCGCCTCGTATTTACCTCGAACTTGGTTCACAATCAATTGCGAGTCGCCGAATATTTGTAACCGTCTAACACCTACTGCAAGGGATAGGTGGAGACCAGCAATGAGAGCTTCATATTCGGCTTCGTTGTTGGTGGCCATGAAACCAAATTTGATTGCCGAGGTGAATACTTGTCTGTCTGGACTGATTAGAACTACTCCTGCCCCCGAGGCTATGTTGGTTGAAGACCCGTCAACGTAAAGATGCCAGGGGTGATCAAGTCCTCTCGTCGGATTTGGTGGGAAGGTTAGTTCGACAATAAAGTCGGCTAACGCTTGCCCTTTGATCGCAGTTCGAGGAGCATAGGTTACCCCGAATTGGCTAATCTCTAGTGACCACTTTAATAGGCGACCAGCTGTGTCGGGGCGATGGAGAATTTGTCTGAGTGGAAAAGTTGTTAGTACTTCAACTTGATGATCAAAGAAGTATGGTCGTAACTTCCTCACACTCATGACAAGTGCATACGCCAGTTTCTCAGTTGGAGAGTATTTGATCTCCGTGTCATGTAAGGCTTGACTGACGTAGTAAATAGGTTGATGAAATTTGCCGTCTTCTCGCACCAGAACAGAGCTGATGGCTACTTCTGAGCTGATGGCTACTTCTGACGCTGCTAGGTATAAATATAGCTTCTCTCCTGGGATAGGTTTTGATAGGATTTTTACATCTCCCAGGTAATCTTTGAGTTGGTCGAACACCTTTTGACAATTGTTAGTCCATGTGAATTGTCCTTTCTTGATAGCTTCAAAGAATGGACGGCATTTGTCTCCCGATCTGGATATGAACCGATTCAATGCTGCTAGGCATCCCGTAAGCCTTTTCACTTCTTTTATTGAACGTGGAGGTTGCATATCCACGATTGCTTTAACTTTTGTTGGATTGGCTTCAATTTCTCGTTGACTAACAAGATGGCCCAGGAATTTTCCTGAATGAACTCCGAAACTGCTCTTCTTTGTATTCAGCTTCATATTGTAGTGTCGAAGGATTTCGAACACCTGAGTCAAATGTTGAAGATGGTCTTCCCTTCGGGGGCTTTTGACTACGATATCGTCCACATAGACTTCTACCGTATCACCGATTTGTTCGTCGAACATCTTGTTCACCAACCACTGGTATGTTGCTCCGGCGTTAATGAGGCCGAAGGGCATTCTTTTCCAACACAACAAGTTTTTGTTTGTATAAAATGCTGTGTTCTCTTGATCGTCTGGATGCATTGGAATTTAATGGTACCCGGCAAAGGCATCCATGAATGTTAGCATTTCATGACCTGCAGTACTGTCCACCAACTGGTCAATGTGAGGGAGTGGAAAGTTGTCCTTCGGGCATGCTGTATTCAGATCTGTATAGTCTATGCATAGCCTCCAGGTCCCATTTGGTTTCCTCACAAGGACTGGGTTCGCTACCCTTTGTGGACAGAGTGCTTGGTGGATTAGGTCGTTGTCTAACAACTTATTTACTTCTTCGTTCAAAGCTTGATACTTGTCTGGGCCATATTTTCTTCGTTTTTGATGGATAGGCCTTTTTGCTTGATTGATATTGAGCTTGTGACAAGCATGTTTTGGATCTATCCCCACCATGTCTGCATGAGACCAAGCAAAAACATCTAGATTTTTGCTGAGGAACTCTTTCGTTCGGGATCTGTAAGGCTCAGGGAGCTCAGATCCTATGTATAATTCGAGATCCGGGTTTTTAGGATTAACTTTGAACGCCTCCAGCTCTTCAACTGGAGTTGCTCGTCGTTTTTGTCCTTTCCACCGAGGATCAAGTATTGGTCCCTCAGAGTTAAAATCATTTTCGATGTTCATTGGCTCTGCCCCCAGGCGAGGATCTAGATCATCTGTTGGCCCTGATCCGTTGTTGTTAGTCAACACTTGGCCCTCTAAGCCATTTGATGAATGTAGCTCGTCACCACCCCTTTGTTGTTCGTCAGGACAATGTTCTTCCTGGGTGGTAATGAGTTGTTCGTCCAACACCTGCTCGTCAAGATGTTGTTCGTCAGTGTCCATGTGGTCTTCCTCTATGTCCATCATGTTCTCCAGTATTGATGTTTCATCAGCAGGATAGCTAGTTGTGGCTTCCATCATGGATACTGATACATGTTTTGCCTGCAACTGTAAGAGACATTCCCTGGCCTTTCTTTGATCTCCTTTGATAGTACATGCTCCACTTGCTGTTGGGAATTTCAAACAATAATGATAAGTGGAACATGCAGCTTTAAATTCATTTAAAAAGGGTCGACCAAGAAACTCGTTATAAGTTGAATCCTGGTCTACAACCAAGAAGTCAACCATTCTTGTAATATTTTTCTCGGGTTCGTTGGCCGTTACAAGTTGTACTACTAAAGTAACTATTCCCAATGGGTCCGTTACAGTGTTCCCGAAGCCTATTATTCTGTAAGTCGTATCTCGGATATAGCTCGAATAATCTCCAAGGTGATCGAGCATCTTTTTGAATAGGATGTTGGTGTAGGCTCCAGTGTCCACCAACAATCTGTGGACTCGTGTTCCCATAATTTTTGCGCATATTACGAGCGAATCGTTGTACGGAGTTAAGATTCCTTCCAAGTCATTTTCGGTAAAGGTCAGTTCCGCTGTCTGCATGATAGATGGTTTGACCCCCATTTCTTGGACTTGATCGATCGCTCGTAATTCAGTCTTTCTTTTTCGGTTGGAGATTGGTGGTCGTCCATCAGAACATCCTCCTGCAGGACCTGCAGGTTCCATCATATACAAATCTTCCAATGGACGAGTAGGAATGGTAGGAACTGGTCGTGCTGGTTTATTGTTCTTCTGAGGTTGATCATCCTCGTCCTCAGAGTTGTTCTCCCGGACTCTCTTCCCGGGTTGTCTTTTGACAAAGTCGGAGAGCTTTCCGTCCTTGTAGAAACGTCAGAGCTGCTTAAGCAAATCTCTACATTCACTCGTAAAGTGCCCCACGCTTTGATGGTAGGCACAATACTTGTTAGGGTTGAGTTTGCCAGTATCTTGACGAATCTTCCGGGGAGGGGAGAGCAACTCCTTATCCTTCACATTTTCATAAACAGTATCGACTGACACTGTTAGCACCTGATTCAACTTTTCTTTGAGTTCTGTCCCTTCAGTGAACGCCTTCATGTTTTTAGGGACTCGATAGCTTGTTGCACCAGGTTTCTTGTTGTTCTCCTTGGGATCAGTTTTGTTCTCCCCCAAGTTTGATTGCAAAGCTTCATGCATGGAAACGAATATGCCGGCTTGATTCCTGAATTCGGCATAACTTCTTGGGCACTTCAGACGTACCTCTTTCCATAGCTTTGATCCTTTCTTCAACCCGGCCATAACGGCAACGATTTTTGTGTCCTCACTGACGGGTTCACCTTCTAACAATACCTTATCGAACCTTTCCATGAATGCCCGGTCTGACTCGTCGTCATTTTGTTTTAGGTCTGACAATCGATGTTTTTGGGACAAGTATGATCCCGCCGTTGAGAAATGAGAAAGGAATTCTCGACTTAGTTGAGTGAAAGAGTGGATAGATGCTGGTGGCATCGCCGAAAACCACTTGTGCACCCGATCCCCCAAAGTTAAAGGGAAATTTCGGCATTGAGTGGTGTCGCTGGCTCCCACCGAGACCATATAATCCGAATACTTTGTAAGATGAACTCTGGGATCAGCAACACCGTCATACTGTATGCTTGCTGGGAACTGGACCTTCTTCTGAATCGGGGCTTTCAGAATGACAGGTGATAGTGGTGAGGATGGCAAACTAGTTGTCCCCACACCTCTTTGTTGGTCCAGCTGTCCCTGCATGTTCTCCACTGCCCTTCTTAAACTTGATAGCTCATCCAAAGATGCCCCCTGACTTGGAGGCTGTTCGGTGAGCAAAGGTACCAACCTTTCTGCTCGTCGCAGTCCCTCACTTGGAGTGGGCAACTCCTGGAGCTGTTTTCTAGGGTTGCTTGCCGCATTTGGCCCCAGACGCCTGAAGGCAGATTGAGAAAGTCTCTCATGAATTGATGGGCGTGGTTGCCCAAATGTTGCTCGCCCGTGCTCAGCTTCCTGGCGAGCAACTTTCTCCTATTGCAGGGGTTGGCCAAGCCTATCCTGGGCACTGGAGCGGGTTGTTCCGTGGCTCGACACTGTTGTTCGCCCGCGAGCAGATTCAGCCTGGCCCTCTCTTGGTTCAACCATCTTAGCTTTGCCTTTATCCCGCTTGACCTGGGCATTGTTCACCTCATGTTTCTCGCCCCTGGTTGACCTAGCCCTAACAACTTCCACAGGTATGTCCTTAGGCCTCACTAGTGAAGGCCTATTCTGATCTTGCTGTCTCTGTAGAGCTTGGAGAGCAGCAATGGTTTTGGCTAATTCGTTAGGGTTGTTTGCCAGGGCCTCCATTTCAGGTGGGAGGTTATGGGTTATGGCCGTGTGTTGTGATCTATTCACATGTCTAGGATCACGATCGTGGTGGTCGGCCGACGAGGCTCGGGTGGGAGATGCTCTCCTTGACAAGCGTGGCGCTTGGGTTTCCTTGGATTGAGGCATTTCAATTAGATTGTTCTTTAATATTTATATTGAAGAACACCAAGAACACTTTTGTTTGAATCTTCAAATATTTCTTGAGGTTTTCTTTGAATCTTCAAGTTTTCAACTTGAAGTTCTTGAGTAATTTCACTAAATCGGAGGTTCGAACCCTCCTTCTAGCGCCAAAATTGTTGGTGATCAATTTTTATCGGGTGGATTAGTGACTGTTTAAGTTTGGTTTAAAGATCATCAATCAATTACGTGTGATTGGTTACCACCGTAAATGGTAAATCGAGGGTTCGGGTTATGAACTAGTAATTGTGAAAGTCGAAATTGTAATAATTTCGTATGTGTGCACGTTTAGGTGTTTAAGTGTGTGTGTGTTTTTGGAGCATTTGTGAATTTGAACTTGTATTTCTTAAGCCGGAGAACAACTATTTATAGAAACTAGCAAGCATGAGGTGTCTATGACTCTTGGTCTCCCTAGCCTGCATGCTTGACACGTGTCCTTTGACCTTAATTTGACCATATCTAAGCTGAATCTTAGTTACAAAGTCTTCTTTGGTCTTATCTCGGACTTCGTTGTTGTTCGTCCAAGTCGGCTTAGTTGATCTAGGATGGTTTTTTTTCATGAAAGTTGTTCGCCTTTTGGGTGCATGACTCAGAAGTTGTTCGCCTTGTGTTTTACACGGATTGGCTCTGGGATCTTGATCCTTTGTTCGCCGACATGCAACCCTTAGGTTGGTTGATGCATTATCTTTTGTCAATGTTGCTCGTCATCAGTGACTTAGCAGAACGTTCATCTCCGGTCTTGGACCTTAAAACCTGTTCGCCGATAAGCTGTTCGTCGTTATAGTTGTTCGCTACTTTATACACTCCTTGGATTAGTTTATACACCCCGGCTTGATTTCCTTTGTTGATCATCTTTGATTTGGGGTTGATTCCTCGTAAAATGACACTTGTATATTTAACTAACCTACAAGATTACTCCATAAACTTCCTTAAGGTCTGTTATATGGGTGGAGTAACCTCCAAGGTTGGCTTCTACTATAAATACATGATCATTCATGCAAAAATATTCATAAGAAAAAGTTTAAAGAAAATTACATAAATACTACTACTCTTACACTTAGATTTTGCAAAGGAAGGAGAAGGAATTTCCTTTAGCTACCAATCTCTAAGTAAGTTTCTCTTCTTGAATAAGTGATTATTTAAGTTTTAGTATGAAGTTTATGCATGATTTGGGGATTATTTAAGTTTTAGTATGAAGTTTCTCTTCTTTGATTTGGGGTTGATTCCTCGTAATCCTTATTAAGGCTTTAATTCTTGTTCGCCATTCATTAATTTATGTTCGCCTATCAACACCCATCCCATTCTAGTTAGAGACGTATAATTCTCCATCCACACCTATATATACCTATTATTACTCATCCCAATATAATTCACTTTATATCACTTTTCTCTCATTCAATCATTACCCACATATCAATTTTCTCTCATTTACATTCTATTTCCTACTTTTCTCTTACACATCCTACTTTACTCTTACACATGATTTGACATAAAGTAAAATCTCACCCTACTAAAATCTAAAAACAAATACATAATTTTATTATATGTAAAGTCATGACTTCACACAACCACCTAAATCCCGAAACAAACAAGCCCTAAAAGTCACTTTGAATAAATCAATTCTTTCTTTAAGGATTCATAATACTCAGCGTCGGTAAATGTCCGGTGGCATGTTTAGACTATATAATTCGCATGCGTCTTTCAATAAATTTCTCGTAGTCATTTGAAATGTAAGACATTTGAAATAAATGTGTTCTCATATTCATGAATTTCAAAATAAATAGTTTTTCTAGGTATTTGACATTCCTGCATTTTGAATTAAAATTATAGCTTGGAATTTAAATTCATTCATTCAAATATTTTACCCGAACAAGTTGTGAATTTAAAATTCATAGTTCAAAACCCGGGGTTTGTACATAAATGGCCTAATCAAACCCCCCCCCCCCCCCCCCCCCTCTTCAAAAATAGCCTTACTTATCCAATTTATTCAAAAATAACTTTTTTAAACAAATAATATTAAATTATACTCCCTCCGTCCCAATTTTATTTTCCTGTTTGACTTTATACAGAGTTTAATGCGAAATTTGAAATGTAGTATTTAAATGAATGAAGTAGTCTTGAGAATGGTGAATGATGAATGATGAATAAAGTAGTTGAATTGTAGAGTGGAGTTTAAAAAAGTGAATGTACTTTATTTCTATTTTTGGAATGGGAAAACAAAATTGAGACTGACCTTTTTGACAAATGGAAAAACAAAACTGGGGCGGAGGGAGTACTAGTCTATATATTTATTAAATTACAAGAATACCCTCATCACATTCTTTCATCTGCACCTTTTATATCTATTTTATATCGATTTTTCATTCATTCACCTTTTTATAACAATCAATATTTTCTTTTCTTCTTACAATGATAATGTAAAGCTTGAATTGAAGGTAAGAACATGTCTCTTACTTGTTTTTCTTTGTTTAGTTTGTTGGTATTTGTTATTTTATAGTTGATTAACCATTATTATTATATTTTTTATGGTGAACAACTTTTTTTTAGCTATTTGTAAACTCTAGTCGCGCAGGAGTTATTCAATTGTTCAGTTTTTCAGTTGTTCAATTATTCAAAATTAAATAGTTGTTCAGATGTTCAAAATTAAATAGTTGTTCAGTTGTTTACGTTTTTTAAAATTAATTAGTTGTTCAGTTGTTCAAGTTTTTAAATTTACGTAGTTGTCCAGTTGTTCAGATGTTTAAATTATTTAGTTGCTTAGTTGTTCAATTATTTAAATTGTTTTGTTGTTTAGATTATTTAGTTGTTTAAGTTGTCCAATTGTTTAACTTTTTAAAATTACATAGTTGTTTAGTTGTTCAGTTGTTTCAGTAATGTTTAAATTATTTCATTGTTCAATTATTTAAGTTGTTTTAATTATTTAGTTGCTTTCTAATAGTTAATTTTTTTCTTATTTAATTTAGATATGGATTCACCTCAATATTAGGTCATGTAATTTATTTTGGCGAGTTTGTTGATGTAAATGGTTAATGGAAATGGAAAATAAACGAGGGTGATCGTGGTGCCAGTGTAGAAGGACTTCCAATATCTTTAAATATGACATTTGAGGATCTCCATTCAGAAGTACTATGTTTGTGCAATGTTGATTCTACATTGCATGATGTGGAGATGCGGTTTCTTCTTCCTGAAAAAAAGAAAGGAATTTCAAGTTCCAATCCGAATAGTTTCTACTAGACATTTGCAATGGCTGGTGGGTCTCAATAAACAAACACTATTGTTCTATTTGTGTTACCATTGTGAACAAAGTTATATTACAGGTGCAACAAGAAATGGATGATTCTAATTTTGAGATGCAAGCAAATGAAGTCAATGAGATGGATCAAGGTATGGACTGTAATACATTGGAGATTGTTTCACATACCAACACAGATATTCCAAGCCACAACGATACTTTCAATGCTCATAGGAGTGAGTTTATACATCATAATAGAGAAGAAAATCACCTCTCAGACGAACACCTTGCTTCTTCTTCAAGTAGTCGTGTATCACACATGGTGCCCACATATTTTGGCTTGCAACAAGTTCAGGTTTTTAGCTCTAACACATATTATACCTTTTTTGCAATTTTAAAGTAACACATTCATTTTATACAATAACACACTGTTTACATTGTTAGTAACACATGTTTAGCTTGCAGAGTAACATAATATTAGTGAATGTAGTAACACTTATACATTGTTCAGTTTTTTTAATATTACTATAATAACATACATTTTCTATTGCCTTTGCAATTGCTAGATCTTGATCTATGAATATAGTGGTTGGACATCTTCCACCCATTAATTTCCTGAACATCTCAAACAGTCACTCGAAAGTTTCTGTTTTTTCGTCGGAGTGATTATTTATTCTCGTGAACGGTGCACGGATGAGATCATATTTGTTGGTCTTTTAAGTCGTGTCAAAGATTAGTACGTCACCATATATATCAAAATCATATTTCATCGTCGATTCTCTCCAAAAAAATGTAACTTAGCTTCCCCTCTTCGTTCATTTGCACCCTGTAGAAGAATTGAGTTCCCTCTTCTTTTTGGTGTTGTATCAACTCCATGAATCTTTTTGCATCGCCACTGTAATACCCTAGATTTTCATGACCTTATCTGCTATACTAAATACTTTATAATTCTTCATGAATCTATGTGACGCATTTACATTCAAATTTATGCAAAGACACGTTTATGTGTTTTAATTACTCGATATTTACAAATTAACGTATTATTTGCTCAATACATGCTTATTCTTGAGACTTTATAATTTTTATATGTTCTTTATTTTATGTCTTAAAGGGTTTAATTTGGGGATTAATGTAGTCCTTAAGTAAAGTAATTTATTTCATAAGTTATAAGTTGTAAAATGAATGTTTCTTTAAGAAACGAATTACGTATCGATTACTCGATATTTTCTATGATTAGTATATAGACTTTGTAAATTATTTAGAGTCTTAGAAGAGTTTTAATTTTATTTCATAAGATAGTATAGGTAAATTGTATGCATAATGTACCTTAAAATTATTAAATAATTTAGAAAACAATAATTTTTTAATTTTTTTACTTATTAAATTTAAATCATACATATGTCATGACTACAAGACACAAGAATTTCTCTTGAAATGTCCAAAATTTTCGGCCAATTAGAGATAGATTAGGAAGAGTGGTGAAACTTCAAGAAATTAAGGTCAAATTAGGAGAATAAAAGTCAAAATTAACAACTAACCTTAAAATGACACGTGTATATTTAACTAACCTACAAGATTACTCCATAAACTTCCTTAAGGTCGGTTATATGGGTGGAGTAACCTCCAAGGTTGGCTTCTACTATAAATACATGATCATTCATGCAAAAATATTCATAAGAAAAAGTTTAAAGAAAATTACATAAATACTACTACTCTTACACTTAGATTTTGCAAAGGAAGGAGAAGGAATTTCCTTTAGCTACCAATCTCTAAGTAAGTTTCTCTTCTTGAATAAGTGATTATTTAAGTTTTAGTATGAAGTTTATGCATGAAATATGAATTAAATGATAGGAAAATAAGTTATGATAAGTGATTTGCATGATATATATGTTTTACTTCATATTTTGAATGTTTAATTCAATTTCTTCATAAGTTATGAACAAAATCATGTTTATTACTTGATTATCTATGCTTTAGAAGTGGAAATCATGAAATTATATAGTTTAAAGTGAATTTAAGATGATATGTTCTTCATGTATGCATGAAACAGAATTTCTGGACCAACTTTGTATAAATTTCTTTTTGACCAATTCCTTTAGTGGAAAATTCTGAAAACTTTATATGTGAAAGTAGACTGATCATGGAACTTAGGTTTTAAATTTCATAGCGATTGGAATAGTATTCGATGTATGGTGATTTTTCAAAGTCGAACTAGAGTTTTGGACTCTGTAACAGGAACAGTAGAAGTTTGCTATGATTTGAGGATAATCGGTTAGGTTTTTATAGAAAAACAAAGTATTTTGATAAATTGCATGAAGTTGGGAGTTCATGGTTAAAATTTCAGAAGTATTGAACTTATGGTTGATATATGTTGAATTTTTAAAGTTAATTGATCAAAATCGATAGCAGTGTGTTCATCACGAAATATGTGATGATTGGTAAGGAGTTTGAGAAATATAAAAATATGGTGATAAACTTCATTGACTTGGGAATTTACTGTTAAAATTTCATAATGTTTGGACGTATAGATAAATTAATATGAAATTTCAAAGTTAGGCATATAAACTGCCAAAAACCAAAATTTTGCATAAGAAAGGTTCGAAATGGTACGTTTACATTTTATGGTCGATATCTATTTATAATTTGTTATTTGATAATTTTACACACTTAATTGATATTTGTGTTTTAGTATTCAATATTTGAGTATGTATTGAGTTTTGAATTCAAGTCATTATAATCGTACGAGTATAATATGTGAATTTTACGATTTATTTAAAAATGAAGGAATAAGTAACAATGTTTCTATTGTAAAAATTTTACTTGTAGGTACAAACCTGCAAGGTGGGGAATCACTTCACTCTTCACTGAGTGTTTTATTATTATTTTAATTGCACTTATTAAATGTTGAATGTTAAATATTTTGAGTCTGGCCCGCTATCGACTGGCCCCTGAGATAGTCCAACTATATGTTGGCAAATGAGATAGTCCGGTCGCTCCGGCACCACGGGTTGGTCGCGCCACCCAAGGAGATACCCGGTGAAATTCTGGGGGCTCACATGTTATAAACAATTGATGTTTACTTGTAACTAAACGTACAATTCACGACCCAGGTGGAATTGAACAATCCGCCGTGAAAGGTCGATGTGTAAGGCTCAGATTGGTCTGTCTTGACTAAGAGATTGCACTAGCACATTTAGTATGTGTTGAAGAGGTCCTACAGCGAGGATAAATTCTTCTGTTCTGAAAGGTGAAGAATTAGACCTCAGTGGTTGTTGATTTCTTAATCTCCGTCACTTAAATAGGACCGTGTGTGTTCAATAGTTACTGCTTTGATTCATGTTGGGTGAGAATCATTGTGACTTCAAACTTTGTGTCTTGGGCAGTAATATTAATCATACGATGGTTGCTAAGATTTAATACGGAGAAACGCGTGCGAGTACGGCTTGTGTGATTAGTCCCCTTGGTGGGCTCAGAAGTTTTATTGTACCAAATCTTGCAAGTGAAGAATTAGTTTCTTCGGTACGAATAATAATATTGAGCTGTCTTTACTCCAAGGTGAAATATATTAATTAATTTAGAGCTATTCAGAAGCTTAATTAATTAATGGACTTGATAATCTTAAACGCGGGAAATAATAACCGGGAGCCCATATTATCGTAATATGGATTAAGATGGATAGTGCAATATTAATTTATTAGTGGTAATAATTAATATTAATGGGCTGAATTATATTGGGGCTCAATATTGAAATTCAGAAGTCCATTAGGAGGTCCAATCTTAATTCTCCTTAAGGCCCCTCATGTAGCCCATTAAGTAGCCCAATAATGATAAGGTGATTAAAATAAAAAGAAAATAATTATGCTGATTTTTCAAGTATTATTTTCGAAAATTGCATGTGATTAGTGTGAAAATTGCTCGAAATTCATGCATTTAATTTGCCGAATTTAATTGGATTTCTCGCATTTATTTACATTAATTTGACCATTTGTGCTTAATTGTCGAGAAAGGCATTTTTGTTATTTTTGCAGGAAATTGAATGAATTTTAGAAGAAAATACGAGCCTATAATTTTATGAGGTCGAGCGAGGAGAAAAATCGAGAAGAAAACGAGAAAAATGTAGAAGAAAAAGAATTGGGCCGAGAGGAATTTATTTATTAGCAAAGAATTGGCCCAAGATGCAAGCCCATTTGAGAGAAAAAGGAGAAGCCCAAAAAGTTGGCCCAAAAAGAGAAGAGGCGGAGGCAAAACAGGCTACTCGACCGAGCCACTCGGTCGAGTCGAGCTACTCGCTCGAGTAGCCTGGGGAAAAAGCGGGGAGCGTTTTCTAAAAGCGTACTCGACCGATGCACTCGGTCGAGTCGAGTGACTCGTGCGAGTCAATGTCGGTTTTCCCAGTGCGCTCGAGCCCATTTTGCCTTACTCGACCGATGCACTCGGTCGAGTCGACCTACTCGCTCGAGTCACCTGTAATGAAAACGCGGAAAGCGTTTTTTGAAAGCGTACTCGACCGAGCCACTCGGTCGAGTGGATCTACTCGGTCGAGTAGCGCACGAATTTTCGGTAATTTTTGAAATTTTCTTATTTTGAGGGGTTGTTTTGCAAATTTCGTTTCAAGCATTCCTTCCCCAATATTTAAGCCCTCATTCTCAGATTTTAGAACAACAATGGAGAGCTAATTAGAAAAACACACCCCACACACCTTTATAGTTTATTTTCACCTTCAATTTTTAGATTTCAATTTTCTTTCAATTAGTAGAACAATTTAGCTAGCATTTGGAGAACAATTTTCAATTCCAAGTTGTAATCACTCTATTGAGGTGACTTCTATCCTTTTATCTTTCAATTAATTGGTATAATTTTCTCATTTATGCTTTCTTGCAATTTCATTATTATGAGCTTATTGGGTTTATTGATTTCATTTGTTTGTTTATCTATTGTTTGTGTTAGATTAGCCATGGGCTAATCCCCTAATGCTTTGGGTGTTTGATTTATGAAGGAATTAGTGTTTTGTTGTTAATGGAGCTTTGATTGTGCTATTGAGTTGGTTCTATTGCTTCTATTAATGTGTTTTTTTTCTTGATTAGATTGGTTGACTAGGTTTAGTAGCTCTTGTTAGGTTAATTTGTGCTACAACGAGAGTTGGGTGTGAGTTAATCGAACTTGTGGTGAGGAATTTGGTTAATTAATCGGATTCAATTAGTCGTTTATTAACTCGAGAGAGGGTAGATGGCTAGACCACCATTAATAGACATTAGGAACCTTAATCTATGGGTTTAGGGGCCTAGTGAAGAGAGAATGCTTTAAGTGCATCGCGTGTTTAAAGCCATTCACTATCTTTTGTTCTTTTGGTAACTAGTTAGGTGCTAATTAGTTCATTTGATCACCCAAGCCTCAAAAGGGATCGGTATTCAAAACTTAAGTGATAGCTCTTAGTGCGAACCAACGAAGTAGTACAAGATAAGTGAAATTAACGACGTAGCATTGATTCCGACATAAGGATTTCACCCGAAGCATTACCCTCAACCTTGCACTTCTACACGAAGTTTTACATCGCTTTCTAGCTTAGTTGTTCATTTCAATTTTATTGCTTAATTCACTTATTGTCTTTTAATTTGATTAGTCTAAAAACCAAAACAAGCCTCTACAATTTTACAAAACTCGTAATCTTAGGGATCCACCGATCAACTAAGTTCTTGGATCGATAAAACTTGGTCGTATACTTGCATTGCATCAATGATCCCATATGCTTTTGGGTCGTGTTTACGTGTTTATATAGATTTGCAAAAATACGAAAAAGTCAATGGCGCCGTTGCCGGGGACCTAGTTTGATCGCTTTAGGTGGGACTT
The DNA here is from genome assembly GCA_947034835.1 of Ballota nigra. Classification (NCBI taxonomy): domain Eukaryota; kingdom Viridiplantae; phylum Streptophyta; class Magnoliopsida; order Lamiales; family Lamiaceae; genus Ballota; species Ballota nigra. The sequence continues at coordinate 31,666,120 of OX344728.1, read as the reverse complement.
AGGATTTGTTGAGTAGAGTTGGTAGTTGCATTTACTTTCTTTATTTTTGTTTTGTTTTTGTTTGAGTTTGATACTTGGTACTTGTTGTAGGTGCATGATCACGAGAGCAAGAGGAGGACAAGTTCAACCAATTGACCACGAGATCGAGGCACACGCAAGAAGAAGAAACCGAAGAAGGAATCGAGGAGGAAGAAATCAAGCAATGGAAGGAAACAATCCGGAGGCGGATAATCCAAACCATGGGAATGAAGCTCGAGAAGGGAATGGAGAAAATGTGCAAGGTGCACAAGCGGTTCAAGGGGGAGTCGTTCTACCGGTTCATCACCAACTTGAAGTGGGAGCTCAACCAAACCAATACCCAAACCCTTACCAATTTCCATATTATGGCTTCTACCCAAATTTTCCTCAAAACCAACAAGCCCAAGGTCAACAACCTCAACCCAATCCACCTCCACCACACTATCCATATCCTATACCACCATATTTCCAACCTCAAAATCACCCACTACCTCCAAATCCACCACAACCACCACCACAAAATCCAAATCCACCAAACCAAGAGCAAAGATATCCGGCTATTCCCTTACTCATGCAATTTGAGGGAAGGCCAATTAGAGAACATTTTGAGCCAAGGCAAAGAGAGTATTACGATGGCATCGCTAGGCCAAATGTAGAAGCCAACAATTTTGAGATAGCACCGGCTATGCTCAAGTTGTTAATGGAGAATCAATTCGAGGGGCTTGAGAAGGAAGACCCTCACATGCACTTGAGGAATTTTCTCAACTTAGCCGATACGTTCAAGAGGAACGGGGTACCCGAAGATGCCAAAAGATTGAGGATGTTCTCATTCACACTCACGGGGAAAGCGAAGGCTTGGTTAGACAAGGTGTTACCTCCGGGTAGTGTAAGCACGTGGGATGAGATTAGCAACAAGTTCTTACTCAAATTCTATCCTCCCTCAAGAACGGTTAAGGCAAAACATGAGATTTCAAAGTTTCAAAGGAAGCCCAATGAAAGCCTTAAAGATGCATGGGAGCGAATGAATAACATGTTGATTTCGTGTCCACAACATGGGTATCCCGATGAAGAGATTCTAGCTTCATTCTTTTGTGGGATGGACGCCGAAGCACAAAATTTCTTAAATTCTTGTGCGGGTGGAGGATTTTTGGATCTTCCGGCGGGGATGGCTATGAAAATTCTTGATGTTGTGGCTAGCAATTCTTCCCAATGGAACGTGGATACAATTCAAAGGAATCGTGTTAATCGAGTTGATGATCGTGATGTGATGTTGCAAACATTCATGACAACTATTTTGGAAAAGATGAATGCTCTCTCTCTTGGCCAAGGAAGAGATCCTCCTCCATCTTTGGAGCTTAACAACAATGTCCAAAACCCGATGACCCAATTTGAGGATGTGAATTACATGGGTAGGCCTTATCAAGGGGGAAACCAAGGAGGATATTCACAAAATTTTCAAGGTGGAAGACAAGGGCAAGAGTATCAAGGACCTCAAGGTCAAGGTCAACCAAGACCTCCATTCCAACAAGGACCAAATCAAGGGTATCAAGTGGGGAGCTCTTCTCAACCGCAAGGAGCATTTCATGGAAATCAATGGGGACAAAATTCCTCATTCCAAGGGAATTCCCAAGGAGGAGGAGGATATTATCCAAACAATCGAAAGCATGAGAACTTCTCTTATGCCAATCAAAAAGGAGTCATCCAACTTCCACCGGGAGTGGACCCGGGATCCAAGTTACCAAGTGGAGAAGGGAAATCAACTTCGGATGAGCTACTCCAACTATTGGTCAAGAGGACGGAAAGATGTGACTCCATGGAAGTAAGAATGGAGGAGCTAGCTAAGTTAGTGGCTCAAACAAATTCTCAATTGAGCGCCACGATAGCTCAACAAAATTCTCAATTGAATGCTACTATAGCTCAACAAGGAGCTCAATTTGGTGCCCAACTCAAAAATCTTGAATTCCAAATGGGGCAATTATCCACGACGGTGAGTGGAATGCAAAACAAAGGAAAATTTCCTTCCACAACCGAAGTGAACCCAAGAGAGCATTGCAAAGCAATACAATTGCGAAGTGGAAAGAGATATGATGGTCCTCAAATGCCCGAAGATTTAGAAGAAGAGAAGGGTGAGAAGAAGGGTGATGGTCGTGAAGGTGATGAGAAACTCCAAGAAGAAGAGGAGCTTGAGGTAGAAAATGAATTCGATCGAGGAGAGGATGATGAAGAGGAAGAAGAAATGAAGAAGACCATGCAAGAGGATAAAAGAGAGTTAGACAAATCAAAAGAAGCTCAAAAAGAGACGAAATCTGAAAAGTGGGTACCAAAGTGGAAGCGAGCTAAGGAATTGAGAGAGAAGAAAGGTGAGGATGTCCCTTGTGATCGATGGGGAGTTCCTATGACTCCAATACCTCCACCTTTTCCACAGAGGTACATGAAGCAGAAAATGGCGGATAAGTTTGCAAAATTTTTGGAGATTTTCAAGAAGATTCACATCAACTTACCTTTTGTTGATGCATTAGAGCAAATGCCCCACTACATGAAATTCCTAAAGGAGGCCATGTCAAAGAAAAGAAGGTTGGGAGAGCACGAAACAGTGAACTTGACCGAAGAATGTAGTGCCCTTTTGCAAAGGAACATTCCTAAGAAGCTCAAAGATCCCGGAAGTTTCAACTTGCCTTGTGAAATTGGGGGTAGTGAGATTATACTAGCTCTATGTGATTTGGGAGCTAGTGTAAATCTCATGCCATATTCAATCTATAAGAGGTTGGACTTGGGGGATGTGAAGGAAGTCTCTATGACCCTTCAATTTGCAGATCGATCGGTGGCTCGTCCAAGAGGGATAGTTGAAGATGTACTTGTCAAAGTGGACAAGTTTATCTTCCCGGCCGATTTTGTGATACTAGATATGATAGAGGACGAGCACGTGCCTCTCATTCTAGGCCGACCCTTTCTAGCAACCGGAGAAGCCATGATCAACGTGAAGGATGGGGAGTTGAAATTGAGCTTCAACAATGAAGAGATCAAATTTTCGATATACAACACTCTTGAGAGGCACGATCAAGTTGAGAGTTGTAGTTTCGTGAGTGAAGTCAAGAGCATCATTCAACATGGATGGGAAGAATTCTCTAACTTAACCTTGTCTTTAGATTCTAATTCGTTTTTAAGTAAAAATTTATCATTGAATGATGATTGTGCTAATGTGGATGAATTTTCTCTTGATAGGTATGGAATGGAGAGTGCAAAAGGAATGAATCAAGCTTGGGGGAAGGAGAAATTTCTACCATTGCATGATGAGAACGAGAAGGATGTGGAAAAGAAGGAAAGCAAGAAGGAGAGTTTGAAACCTCTACCGGAGCACCTCAAGTATGCATATCTAGACACGGAGGAGAGGTATCCCGTAATTGTTTCATCTTCTTTAACTTGTGTTGAGATTGAAAAGTTAGTTGTGGTGCTTGCTAGGAATAAGAATGCTTTAGGATGGTCTATAGATGATCTCAAGGGGATTAACCCATCAATTTGCATGCATAGAATTAGGATTGATGAAAATGCTAAGAGTGTTGTGCAACCTCAAAGGAGGGTGAATCCAATCATTCAAGAAGTAATCAAGAAAGAAATTTTGAAATTTTTAAATTCGGGCATGATTTACCCCATTAGTGATAGTCCTTGGGTGTCACCTCTTCATGTTGTTACCAAAAAGGGGGGTATGACTGTGATCACCACCGATACCAACGAGGTGATTGCCACACGGGTGGCCACCGGTTGGAGAGTGTGTGTTGATTACCGGGAATTGAACAAAGCCACATGTAAAGACCATTTTCCACTTCCATTCATGGATCAAATGTTAGATAGGCTTTGTGGACATGAGTTTTATTGCTTCCTCGATGGTTATTCCGGGTACAATCAAATAATGATTGCCCCCGAAGACCAAGAGAAAACCACATTCACAAGCTCGTATGGAACGTTTGCATGGAGGCGAATGCCTTTTGGATTATGCAATGCCCCCGCCACGTTCCAACGATGTATGATGTCGATTTTTCATGATTTGATTGAAAGGATAATGGAAGTATTCATGGATGATTTTTCTGTGTTTGGGAGTTCATTTGATAATTGCTTAGAAAATTTAGAGAAAGTGCTTATACGTTGTCAAGAAACAAACCTTGTTTTGAATTGGGAAAAATGCCACTTTATGGTCACCAATGGTATTGTGCTTGGTCATCATATTTCTGTGAAGGGTTTGCAGGTTGATCGTGCAAAGGTGGTGGCAATTGAAAAGCTTCCTCCACCATCCAATGAAAAGGGAATTCGCTCATTTTTAGGGCATGCGGGTTTCTACAGGCGGTTTATAAAAGATTTCTCTAAACTTTCTAAGCCTCTTTCACATTTACTAGAAAAGGATGTCCCGTTTGAGTTTACTGATGAATGTCTATCTTGTTTCAGGGCTCTCAAAGAGGCATTGATATCATCACCCATCTTGATAAGCCCGGATTGGAGCGAACCTTTCATCCTAATGTGTGATGCTAGTGATTTCGCAATGGGGGTAGTCTTGGGGCAAAACCGTGAGAAGAGATTTCGAGCAATATACTATGCCTCAAAGACTTTTAACTCCGCACAAGTGAATTACACAACCACGGAGAAAGAGTTGCTAGCCGTTGTGTATGGTTTTGACAAGTTTAGGCAATACTTGATCGGGGCAAAAACAGTGGTTTACACGGATCATGCGGCGATTAGATATTTGATGGGGAAGAAGGACTCCAAGCCGAGGCTCATCCGTTGGATTTTGTTGCTACAAGAGTTTGATATTGAGATCTGGGACAAGAGAGGAAGTGAAAATGTGGTGGCCGACCATTTGTCTCGCTTGGAAAGAGGGGAAGGTTTTGAGGAGCCAATTGAAGAAGTGAAGGAAGAATTTCCCGATGAGCATCTTTTCTTTATTAATGGGAACTTGGTGAGCAAGGTAGATGAGGGCCCATGGTACGCGGACTTAGCCAATTACATAACGTGTGAGAGGTTGCCCTATGGAATGACTCCATATGAGAAGAAGAAATTCCTTAAGGACGCTACCTCTTATTATTGGGATGACCCTTTCTTGTATAAGAAAGGTGTGGATTCCATAATAAGGAGGTGTGTTCCTAAGGAAGAATGGGATAGCATAATGACTCATTGTCATTCATCTCCATGTGGAGGACATTATGGAGGGGAGAAGACTGCACTCAAGATCCTTCAATCGGGTTTTTATTGGCCAAGGTTGTTCCAAAGTTGTCACGAGTTTGTGAAGAAGTGTGACAAATGTCAACGGAGTGGGAACATCTCTAAGAAGAACGAGATGCCATTGCATGGGATTCTAGAAGTGGAAGTGTTTGATGTTTGGGGAATAGATTTTATGGGACCGTTTCCGTCATCTTATGGAAACGAGTACATCTTGTTGGCCGTTGACTATGTGTCGAAATGGATTGAGGCCATAGCCACTCGAACAAATGATTCAAAAACAGTGATTGATTTCTTGAAGAGTCACATTTTCTCTCGATTTGGAGTGCCAAGAGTGTTGATAAGTGATGGAGGGAGCCATTTCGTGAACAAACTCCTCGACAAGTTGTTGGCAAGTTATGGGGTAAATCATAAGGTGGCTACTCCGTATCATCCACAAACAAATGGGCTAGCCGAGGTGTCTAATAGGCAAGTGAAGAAGATTCTTGAAAGAACGGTCAACTCAACAAGAAAGGATTGGTCAAAGAAGCTAAATGATGCTCTATGGGCCTATCGAACCGCCTACAAAACACCACTTCAAATGTCTCCATTTCAATTAGTGTTTGGCAAAGCATGCCACTTACCGGTGGAATTGGAGCATCGTGCATTTTGGGCCACGAAGAAGATGAACTTTGATAGTGCTTTGAGTGGTGAAAAGAGGGTTCTTCAACTTCATGAGCTTCAAGAATTTCGGGAAAATGCATATGAAAGTTCTCAACTTTTCAAGGATAAGACAAAGAGGTGGCATGATGCTCGAATCTCTAAGAGAATTTTTACCGAAGGGGATGAAGTCCTGTTGTACAACTCACGTTTGAGTATGTTTCCCGGGAAGTTGAAATCAAGATGGAGTGGACCATTTCGTGTGAAGAAAGTATACCCATCGGGTTTCTTGGATTTAGAGAATGAAAAGGGTGAAGAATTTAAGGTCAATGGTCATCGTGTCAAGCATTACTACTCGCCTTGTGAGAAGGGAGTAGTACATGAGCTCAAAGTCATAGACCCTTGAACTCGTAGAGTTCCGTCCGGCATAGGACGTTAAAAATAGCGCTAAATGGGAGGCAACCCATCATTTTTGCTTGTTTCTTTAGTTTTTGCATTGTTTAGTTTAATTGTCTTTGCTTTTGTTTTGTTTAGGTGTTGGGATCGTGTGTTGAGGCTCGGTGAGGATTTCGAGCTCTATGGAAGGACACGTGCTTGAAGGAAGCTTTAGGTACAAACACCTCTTCCTAAACTTAGACATGCTATGCAAAGTCTAAGTTTGGGGGGGTGTTCGTCTTTTTATGCATCAGTTTTTGAATTGCACCGATACACCCCCATTTGATTAGAGCTTATTGGTGATCATTTTTGTTGGGAATTTTGGATTTAATTTCTTACATATACTTGTGCATGAGTTTTGTCTTGACATGCAAAGAATTGAAGGTGTGATGTTTTCAAGAGATGTGCTTGATAGGAAAGATGAGCATACTCAAGGAGCTTAACGTGAGGTGATCGTGACTTGAAGAGAAGATTGTGCTTGGTGCCAATTGGAGGTAATATGCCCCAAACTTAGAATTGCTTAGCAATGTCTAAGTTTGGGGGGGTTATTTGTTTTGATTTTCATATTTTACATTGCACCGGCGCACTTGAGGCTTCACTTGAACATTGCACCGGCGCACGCCTCATTTTTGTAGAGTTTTGTTTATTCGAGTACTTGATATACATGCTGGGATTTGAGGGTGAATTGTTTTCTAAGGGGTTTTGTGAGTCTATTTGTCGAATTTTTGAATGGCTTGCTTAATGTGGTGAATTGCTTGGTGAGTAGTTGGTTGCAAATCTCATTGTGGCACTATTCTTCCAAACTTTTAATTGCATAGCAATGAAAAAGTTTGGGGGGGGTATGTTCGTTTTTACAATTCTAATTGCACCAACTTACTTCACTCAATTTTTGAAAATTTGTGCTTAATTGTGGGCTTATTGAAAATCTTTGAGTATATTTTTTTGGAGTTAAGATTGTGTGGCTTGGTGTCGGAAACTCAATTGATGGTGATTGTTTGGTTTTTTGAGATTTAGTTGAGCTTGATGGTATTGATTGAGACTTGCTTGTTTATTTGTTCATGTGATGATTGTGCTTGATTTTGTGCTCGATCCATGATTAGACAAGCCCGTGAGCTTTAGAGCCTTTAGACTTGCATATTTTGGGTCTAATTTCTTTCTTGTGAGTATCGTTCATGCTTGTGTGCTCTAGAACTTGCCAATTGTCTTGTTTGAGGCTACATTAAGTGTTAAATCTTTGAAAGTGATATGAGGCCATCTTTGATTTGAAAAGTCACTTAGCCAAATTTTCCATACCAAATGAAATTTTTCCGTAGTTAGCCCCTTTGAGCCTATTGACCTATTTTTCTTGGCAACCTACAAATTTAGCCTAATTATCCTTTTGTGAGCCTAATTTCTCCTATGAGCTAGTGGAGCTTGAATGCGGTAGTGAGGTTGAATTGAGCTTAAATGTGAATTTGGTGGATGAGTTGGTGTGAAAGTGAAAAAGAAAAAAAGATGAGTGGAAAAAAATTGTACAAGAAAAGATTGAGTTTGTTGTGAAAAGAAAAAAAAATTATGAAAAAACTCTATTGTGTACAAGAATTTGGTAGAGTTTCAAGTTCGAAAGGTGCTTGATAGTTGATGGTGAGAATGTGCTTGAAAAATGAGAACTAGTAAATTGTTGGAGTTTGGTAATTTGAGTTGCAAATTGATCACTTGCGATTCTATCTTTGAGAGTGTAGAGATGTACCATGGCATTTTGACCTCTCGCTCCACTAGTTTACGAGTCACTTTATCCAAATTTCCCCACCTCGACCAAAGAGCCCAACATTACAACCAAATGCAAGTCCTCATTGATTCTTAGATTGACCACTTAGAAAGTGGTGGAGAACTTAGATGATTGGCAAGCCTATGGTAGTGCATTTGTGTGAATTGATTGATGAGTGCATACATTCCTTGATACACTTTGAGTGATGAGTGAAACACTTACTTGAAAGGATATTGTGGATTGAGCACTTGAATCTTGCATTGATTTGAACATGACTTGTGAATTTGCTAGTTGATTTTTTTGTACATAAAAGCTTGATTAGATTGAAGGAATTTGACAATTGCTACATTATTCTTTTTGACACTCATTTCTCGCAATCCTCCCACTTGTTTATCTCTTTCGTTGCTCGGGGACGAGCAACACTTTAAGTTTGGGGGGGTGATTAGTGTGAAAATTGCTCGAAATTCATGCATTTAATTTGCCGAATTTAATTGGATTTCTCGCATTTATTTACATTAATTTGACCATTTGTGCTTAATTGTCGAGAAAGGCATTTTTGTTATTTTTGCAGGAAATTGAATGAATTTTAGAAGAAAATACGAGCCTATAATTTTATGAGGTCGAGCGAGGAGAAAAATCGAGAAGAAAACGAGAAAAATGTAGAAGAAAAAGAATTGGGCCGAGAGGAATTTATTTATTAGCAAAGAATTGGCCCAAGATGCAAGCCCATTTGAGAGAAAAAGGAGAAGCCCAAAAAGTTGGCCCAAAAAGAGAAGAGGCGGAGGCAAAACAGGCTACTCGACCGAGCCACTCGGTCGAGTCGAGCTACTCGCTCGAGTAGCCTGGGGAAAAAGCGGGGAGCGTTTTCTAAAAGCGTACTCGACCGATGCACTCGGTCGAGTCGAGTGACTCGTGCGAGTCAATGTCGGTTTTCCCAGTGCGCTCGAGCCCATTTTGCCTTACTCGACCGATGCACTCGGTCGAGTCGACCTACTCGCTCGAGTCACCTGTAATGAAAACGCGGAAAGCGTTTTTTGAAAGCGTACTCGACCGAGCCACTCGGTCGAGTGGATCTACTCGGTCGAGTAGCGCACGAATTTTCGGTAATTTTTGAAATTTTCTTATTTTGAGGGGTTGTTTTGCAAATTTCGTTTCAAGCATTCCTTCCCCAATATTTAAGCCCTCATTCTCAGATTTTAGAACAACAATGGAGAGCTAATTAGAAAAACACACCCCACACACCTTTATAGTTTATTTTCACCTTCAATTTTTAGATTTCAATTTTCTTTCAATTAGTAGAACAATTTAGCTAGCATTTGGAGAACAATTTTCAATTCCAAGTTGTAATCACTCTATTGAGGTGACTTCTATCCTTTTATCTTTCAATTAATTGGTATAATTTTCTCATTTATGCTTTCTTGCAATTTCATTATTATGAGCTTATTGGGTTTATTGATTTCATTTGTTTGTTTATCTATTGTTTGTGTTAGATTAGCCATGGGCTAATCCCCTAATGCTTTGGGTGTTTGATTTATGAAGGAATTAGTGTTTTGTTGTTAATGGAGCTTTGATTGTGCTATTGAGTTGGTTCTATTGCTTCTATTAATGTGTTTTTTTTCTTGATTAGATTGGTTGACTAGGTTTAGTAGCTCTTGTTAGGTTAATTTGTGCTACAACGAGAGTTGGGTGTGAGTTAATCGAACTTGTGGTGAGGAATTTGGTTAATTAATCGGATTCAATTAGTCGTTTATTAACTCGAGAGAGGGTAGATGGCTAGACCACCATTAATAGACATTAGGAACCTTAATCTATGGGTTTAGGGGCCTAGTGAAGAGAGAATGCTTTAAGTGCATCGCGTGTTTAAAGCCATTCACTATCTTTTGTTCTTTTGGTAACTAGTTAGGTGCTAATTAGTTCATTTGATCACCCAAGCCTCAAAAGGGATCGGTATTCAAAACTTAAGTGATAGCTCTTAGTGCGAACCAACGAAGTAGTACAAGATAAGTGAAATTAACGACGTAGCATTGATTCCGACATAAGGATTTCACCCGAAGCATTACCCTCAACCTTGCACTTCTACACGAAGTTTTACATCGCTTTCTAGCTTAGTTGTTCATTTCAATTTTATTGCTTAATTCACTTATTGTCTTTTAATTTGATTAGTCTAAAAACCAAAACAAGCCTCTACAATTTTACAAAACTCGTAATCTTAGGGATCCACCGATCAACTAAGTTCTTGGATCGATAAAACTTGGTCGTATACTTGCATTGCATCAATGATCCCATATGCTTTTGGGTCGTGTTTACGTGTTTATATAGATTTGCAAAAATACGAAAAAGTCAATGGATAAGGAGGAAAAAGATTTTGTTGATTTTCTTGGAAAGATATTATGCAAGATATGTATTCTAGGAATACAAGAATATCTCATATATTCAAGAAGATCCAAATCTTGGATTTCTTCTATGTAATTTTCGAGAGTTTCATATTTATTAGGAGAGTGAGATTTTTGTGGAATATTTTATTATGGAGAAAAGAATATATGAGATATATTCAAGATTTCTTAGAGATTAAGAAAAGATTTTCTCCATGCCCATAAAATCTCTACGAATTTCGGTCACTACTCTTATAAATAGGGGATGATTATTTCATCCCCAAGTACATAATTCCATGTGTTGGAAAAATCAAGAAGCATAGATATTTTTCTTTTTCCTTAGTTTATTAAATTGCTTGAAAGCGTCTCCCACCGGCGATCAAGTAAGGCGAAAGGGAAATACTTGAGAAGGTTTTTGGGTTGATAAAGCGAGATCGTGATTGTCCCGTTTATTCAAAGGCCAATTCTATAAGAGGTACGTTAATCGCATATTTAATTGTTTATTCCGCTTAATTAAATATGTGAAATTAATTCAACATGCATGATGATAATTAGTTGTTGGAATTATTATTTGAATTAATTAGGATTAATTCATGCTAGTAATAATTGTATTTAAATTCGTATTTAAAATTCATCCCGAATAGATTCCGGGCACCCCTATTTTCCCAACAACTGGTATCAGAGCCACGGTTTCGGGCTCTGAATTTTAAATTGGAATTTAAATTGTTGAACATTAAATTGAAATTGGATAGTAGAATTGTTAGATCTTTTTTGCAGGTATCCAATTGTCATGGTTTTAATGTTGTTAATTTCATGCATGTAAATTAATTTGGTTTTTAATTCGATTCTTTCGAATTCGTTTTTCTCGTGAGAAAATCCACGAGTAGATTAGTTGTTTTTATTTTGATTCGATCATTGTAATAGACTAGTCTAGATCTAGTATTTATTTTTTTTGTAAAAATAAATTGTAACCGGATCGTGACGAAGAACGAAGAATTAAAAACGGCGTACCCGGACGACGCATACAAGCGTAGAGCGTGTATGGAGGTAAAATCATGCAAGGAGTGAAGAAAACGAGGACGAACGGCGAAAAAACGGCGCACGGGGGTGCACGGCGCACGCCGTGCGCAACGGGCGCACGGCGCCGCGCGCGCCTCGGCAGGGAACTGCAGCGCCTCGGCAGGGAACTGCAGCGCCTCGGGGCGCCCCGGGCAGCACCTCGGCGCGCTTCTGTGCAGCGCCTCGGGTGCGCCTCGGGGCTGCGCTTCGGCGCGCCTCGGGCGTTTTTCCAGCGCTTCTCGGGCCGAGAAGCGCGCGGGCCCACTTCGTGGGCCGACGCGCGGTGTATCTCAGGCCGTGGAATTTTTTCGGTTCGTGTTTTTTTCCGTGTGTTTTTAAACGTCGTCCCGAACCCCAAACGATGCTGTTTTTGAAGAAGTGTTGCTGTTCGAGTGGGAGCACGTCGAGACGAACGTCGGAAAGCAACAAGGACGATTTTTCGCATCAAGACGTGAAGAAATTAAACCGTGACAATTGGAATTGAGTGCTCCAATGTGTTTAATTTTGTTTTGATGGATGTTTTATTTCGTGCAATTTTTATTATTTGTTAATATGTGTTTGCATGAATTTAATTGTCCAAGAAAAACCTTACTTTCGAAAATTACTAAGTATGTTTTTATAATCGCAATTTTATTCCGGATATTAAAATTGGATTATTTTGGCCTCCATAATTTATTTATTTGTGAAGTTCTTTTGGAATACATTTCCCCCTCGGATCGGCCAAAAGAACGGATTTCACATGAATAAATTCCGAAAGGATGATTGTGGATTATTACTAGTGGCGGTATTGACCCTCACCACGAGTGGCTTGCTCAAAGCGAAATAATAATCCTGTATTTAATTATGGTTATTACTTAGGTATAGGAAATTGATATTAACTTACTCCCCTCGGAGTCCCTGTCAATTTCTATGTGGTCAAAGTGGGAGCCAACTATTAATTTTGAATTAAGGATTTGTAACTTTTAAGTTTGTGATCCGCTTGAATGTATTTAAATGTATAGACCACCCCTCGTGGCGCATTTAAATTATTTCGAGATGTTGGCTGATGCATGATTATATTGTTTTAAGGTTTCAATATAATTGATGTGATCGAATTATGTGATAATTTCGTATTTTTCTAGATATTGATATGAATGTATGTTTTATTCTCATTTCATCATGTCGCAACCTTTTAATCCACTGTTTAATATACTTAAAGTTAATAAACTTTTTGGAGTGAATTATATCGATTGGAAATATTTTTAAATTTGTCCTTACTGCACGAAAACACAATTGGGTTATTCATGTTAATATACCCGGCAAGCCTAATGATAAGTCAAGCAATGGGAAGAGGCAGTTTATGATCGGAAGCGTGACAATGAATGAAGTGCATCATCTTGACATTTATGTCTGAGGATTTGAGGCGCGTTCATGAAGACATTGTATCCGCTGTTGAAATCATGGAACACCTTGAAAAGATGTTTTCACATCAGAATCCCATGACTAATCAGTTCACCAAACATGACTCGGTCAAGTTGGAAATGGTGGAAGGAACGCCCGTGAGGGAGCACGTTCTCGAGATAATGGCATACCTTAACAAGTTGGAAGTACTTGGTGCGGATTTTGATTGATTTCATATACCATTCCCTACCGAGAAGCTTTGAGTAGTTTCATCTGAACTGTCAGATGAATGAACGGACAAGTCGTTTGCCCGAGCTCTTGCAAGCTTTAGTTTCGGTGGAGGTGATAATGGAGCACCAGTCTAGTGCTATGGTGGCTAATGGTTCGTCTACCTCTTTTGGTCCCAAGGGAGGGAAAAAGAGGAAGAGAACCAAAGGCCGGATCCAAGCAAATCCAATTGTTGCGAAAGGCAAATGCAAAGGCAAGCATCGAAGGGGAAGTGTTTTAGTTGCGGTGAGAGAGGACAATGGAGGTCTGCCTGTTCCAAGCCTAAAAGGCTAGGAAAGTTAGGTAATTCACACACCTTAGTCGTCGAAACTTGTGAAGTGGCGTATGCTGTCTATTCGTGGATAGTGGATACGAGAGCTACTGATCACATTTATTTCATGGGTTTAAGCTAACCCGACGACTTAACGGAAGTGAGATCCCCATCACATCGGGCAATGCTACGAGAGTGGCAGCTGAAGCAGTGGGAGAAGTGCGCTTATCTTGTGAAGATAGAGTTATGGTCTTGAGAGACGTTCCTTATGTTCCTAGTTTAGAAAGAACTCAACCTTCAGTTTCTAAACTGTTTGAATAGATACTCAGTTTCTTTTAATAAGGATGTTATTATTGCTTGAAACAATGAGTTTATCCGTTCCGGAACTTTAATGGATGATCTTTATACCATTATTTGGGCACACCACTCACAAAATTGAATCTAATAACACATCGATTATTTTGAGTAATAAAAGAAAGCGTTCTTCGGAGATGAACGAAACACTTCTATGGCATCTTAGACTAGGTCATATTAATCTAAAGTGGATAGAGAGATTGGTGAAAGATGGATCCTTGGAATCATTCCAAGTCGAACCGTTTCCAACTTGTGAATCCTGTTTAGAGGGTAAAATGACCAAGAGGGCATTTGGAGCCAAGGGGAATAGAACTACGGAAGTGTTAGAACTCGTTCATACCGATATGTGTGGTTCAATGACGATCATAGCAAGAAGAGGTATGAGTAATTTGATGATTACTCAAGATACGGATACATCTACCTTATGATGCATAGGGAAAGAAGTATCAAGTCTCTACGATTTGTTCGTGGAGGCGAATACCTTAGCAATGAATTCTTGAACTACCTATCGGAAGAAGGGATTGTATCCCTGTTGACCACATCGGGAACCCCTCAATAGAACGGTGTGGCGGAACGAAGGAGCCAGACTCTTTTAGAAATAGTCAGATCCATGATGAGTTATTCGGATTTACCCAAGTCATTTTGGGGTAACGCCTTGGAAACAATGACTTATATTCTAAACTTGGTGCCATCCAAATCAGTTCCTAAAACCCCAATGGAATTGTGGACCGGGGCGTAAGCCCATTCTAAGACACTTGCAGATTTGGGGTTGTCCGGCATACGTGCTAGACAAGGAAGCCGGTAAATTTGATCCATGTTCGGAATTAAGGTTGTTTATAGGATATCCCATGGGAACGAAAGGGTGTATGTTCTATAGTCTCAAGGATTAAAAGACCGTGATTAGCTCGCACTTTAAATTCTTGGAGGAAGACTATATGAACAAAAGAAAGCCCAGAAGTGAGATTACCTTAGACGAGTTAAGAGGGCAAACTCCCATACCAAGTATACAAGATGATATACCACACGTCATACCTTCACAACCGGAACCCCGTCGTAGTGGGAGGATTGCAAGGCAACCCGAGAGATTCATGGGAATTGGAGAATCTTCGGATTTGATTCCCGGCGATGAATCAGACCCATGAACGTACGACGAGGCAATCCAAGATAAAGACGCTGAAGTGTGGCAAACCGCAATGGAAACCGAGGTGGGTTCGATGGATTATAATCAAGTGTGGGAGTTGGTTGATCCACCTAATGGGGTAGAGCCCATTGGATGCAAGTGGGTGTACAAGAGGAAAAGAGGACCGGACGGAATGGTAGAAACCTTCAAAGCAAGGCTTGTGGCCTGTAGCTATGCTTAAGTCCATCCGTATTCTCTTGTCGATCGCTGCGCACTTAGATTACGAGATCTGGCAAATGGATGTCAAGACAGCTTTCCTTAACGGAAGTCTTGATGGGATCTATATGCAACAACCCAAAGGTTTCGTTGAAAAAGGCCAAGAGCACCTCGTATGCAAGCTTAAGAGATCCATTTTATGGACTTAAGCAAGCGTCGCGTACTTGGAACCAGTGTTTTGATCAAGTTATTAAGTCTTATGGGTTTGTGATCAAAACAAGTTCGAAAGTTGTGTGTATAAAAGGTGTGACGGAACTGCGGTGGTATTCTTAGTATTATACGTAGACGATATTCTGCTCATTGGAAACAATGTAAAGGTATTGTCAGACGTAAGGGTATGGCTGTCAAATCAGTTTGATATGAAGGACTTAGGGAAAGCCGGTCACATCCTTGGGATCAAGTTCACTCGAGATCCAAGAGGAGGATGTTGGGTTTATCGCAAGTTTCATACAAAGCCACTGTTTTGAAGCATTTCAGCATGCAAGATTCCAAGAAAGGTTTTGTACCTTTTAGGCATGGAATCCATCTATCTAAAGAAATATGCCCTAAGACGCAAGTGGAGATAGATGACATGAAAGACGTTCTGTACGTTTCGGACATAGGAAGTCTTATGTATGCAATGTTGTGTACGAGACCGGATATCTGCTTTACCGTGGGCATGATGGCAAGATATCAAAGTAACCCCGGGAAAGCACATTAGATTGCAATTAAATGCGTTCTTTAGTTTCTGAAAAGAACTTAGTATGGAATGCTGATTTAACAATCAGACAATCTAATTCCCATGGGATACACGGACTCAAATTTTCAATCAGACATAGACTCCAAAATACCTACCTCGGGTAGTGTGTTTTGCATGGGAGAAGGAGCCATGACATGGAGAAGCGATTTGCAGAAATGCATCGCAGATTCGACCATGGAAACCGAATAAGTAGTTGCTTGTGAAGTAGCGAAAGAAGCGGTTTGGCTCAAGTACTTCTTAGTGGACTTGGACGTTGTTCCGAATTTGCCCGACAAGATAACTGTCTTTTGTGACAATGCCGGAGCAGTTGCAAATTCAAGGGAACCGAGAGCCCACAAGGCCAGCAAACACATTGAAAGAAAACACCATCTTATACGAGAAATCGTTAAGAGAGAAGATAAAGAGGTGGCAAAGATATGCGTCGGGGACAACCTAGTAAATCCATTCACAAAGGGTCTGCCTCTGAATACATTCGAGAGACATGTGGATGGAATGGGAGTCAAGACTATTGCCAATCTGCTTTAAGTATAAGTGGGAGGAATTATTAGGTTAGTGTAGGTTGACATGAGATGTCACGTAGAGCTACTACACTAAGACATGCGTGATGTATACTAAAAGCAGACTTTAAGTATAAGTGGGAGATTGTTGGAGTTATACGTGAAAGTATGCTTTTACTTTGTATAACTCGTGTATCAAACACTCGATTTATGAGAATAATTCTTTTATCACATTTGCTTTAGATATAATTGAATGTTGAATTTCTATTGCAAACCGTTCAATATATAGTACATGTTACATTGTAGTTAATGTGGTGATACCCGATCACGGAAGACAACATTAACAGTTTACTTGTAACTAAACGAACAATTCACGACCCAGGTGGAATTGAATAATCCGCCGTGAAAGGTCGATGTGTAAGGCTCAGATTGGTCTGTCTTGAATAAGAGATTGCACTAGCACATTTAGTATGTGTTGAAGAGGTCCTACAGCGAGGATAAATTCTTCTGTTCTGAAAGGTGAAGAATTAGACCTCAGTGGTTGTTGATTTCTTAATCTCCGTCACTTAAATAGGACCGTGTGTGTTTAATAGTTACTGCTTTGATTCATGTTGGGTGAGAATCATTGTGACTTCGAACTTTGTGTCTTGGGCAGTAATATTAATCATACGACGGTTGCTAAGATTTAATACGGAGAAACGCGTGCGAGTACGGCTCGTGTGATTAGTCCCCTTGGTGGGCTCAGAAGTTTTATTGTACCAAATCTTGCAAGTGAAGAATTAGTTTCTTCGGTACGAATAATAATGTTGAGCTGTCTTTACTCCAAGGTGAAATATATTAATTAATTTAGAGCTATTCAGAAGCTTAATTAATTAATGGACTTGATAATCTTAAACGCGGGAAATAATAACCGGGAGCCCATATTATCGTAATATGGATTAAGATGGATAGTGCAATATTAATTTATTAGTGGTAATAATTAATATTAATGGGCTGAATTATATTGGGGCTCAATATTGAAATTTAGAAGTCCATTAGGAGGTCCAATCTTAATTCTCCTTAAGGCCCCTCAAGTAGCCCATTAAGTAGCCCAATAATGATAAGGTGATTAAAATAAAAAGAAAATAATTATGCTGATTTTTCAAGTATTATTTTCGAAAATTGCATGATAAGGAGGAAAAAGATTTTGTTGATTTTCTTGGAAAGATATTATGCAAGATATGTATTCTAGGAATACAAGAATATCTCATATATTCAAGAAGATCCAAATCTTGGATTTCTTCTATGTAATTTTCGAGAGTTTCATATTTATTAGGAGAGTGAGATTTTTGTGGAATATTTTATTATGGAGAAAAGAATATATGAGATATATTCAAGATTTCTTAGAGATTAAGAAAAGATTTTCTCCATGCCCATAAAATCTCTACGAATTTCGGTCACTACTCTTATAAATAGGGGATGATTATTTCATCCCCAAGTACATAATTCCATGTGTTGGAAAAATCAAGAAGCATAGATATTTTTCTTTTTCCTTTGTTTATTAAATTGCTTGAAAGCGTCTCCCACCGGCGATCAAGTAAGGCGAAAGGGAAATACTTGAGAAGGTTTTTGGGTTGATAAAGCGAGATCGTGATTGTCCCGTTTATTCAAAGGCCAATTCTACAAGAGGTACGTTAATCGCATATTTAATTGTTTATTCCGCTTAATTAAATATGTGAAATTAATTCAACATGCATGATGATAATTAGTTGTTGGAATTATTATTTGAATTAATTAGGATTAATTCATGCTAGTAATAATTGTATTTAAATTCGTATTTAAAATTCATCCCGAATAGATTCCGGGCACCCCTATTTTCCCAACACGAATGAACTCGGCGGGCTGTGGAGTCTTCTTAAAAACTTTATGTTTTAAGAACAATATTTTGAATTTTGGATTGTAACTTAAGCTACGGTCATACTTATTTACTACTTCCGATGTGTAGATGTGTGGCGTGTGTATATTTTAATACAAAGTATTATTTTAGAAACGTTCCTATTTATGCCACATCATATTTTTCCATACTATTTAAAGTGGGGACGTTACAGGTGGTATCAGAGCAGGTTCGTCTGCTAAAGAATTTTCAAAAGAGTGTGTTTTAAAAATTTAAAAGAAAACAGCCGTACCGAGGTCATTCTCCACGACGGGATCAGGTAAATATTTCATAAATGCTTAAATTATATTATTTATTTGAAATTGTTATCGATTATTTGAAAGTTTGTGTAGTTATTTAAATTGTATTATATTGTTGATTGAACTAACCAATAAAATGTGTTGAGTAATCAGAAATGGATGATGACATTAGAAGACAGAACATTAAAAGATTGGAGCGAGTACGAGAAACTGGTAGAACCGAAGTTGATGATTTAGGAGCTCATGTTGGAAAAATAACATCACAATACAGACATACATTAATGAATGGACACCATATGAATGATGATTATTACTGTCACTTGCTTCTTGATACCCTGCCATCTACCTGGTTATGTGTATCCCTGGACATACTTGATTATGTGTTTGGTAAACATGGTCATCAGTGCTTTCCATGCTTTACTTCGATGTTATACTGTGAGTGGGCTCAGTCAGAGACAGTTTATTTTACCCCACTTCATCCAAGTTTTGAGATGAGGGAAAGTCAGAAAGGGCATCTTGATCGAGAATCGGTGCAAGAAAGCTGTGGAAGACAGGAGGATAGTAGCCAGGAAAGTTCTGATATGGAGGAGGATAGCAGCAGTAGTTCAATCGAGATGTGGGAGGAAAAGAAGAAAGGAACCAGAAATAATCATCATTGACGATGATTAAAACTATATGTTTCATGTACTTTATCTGATATACATACTATGTGACTATATGAAACTTATATGATATTAACAGATATATGTACTTAATATGTACTAAATGCTCCTAATGTACTATATGCTTTTGGATGTAATATATGTATTATATTTTTTAATGTAATGTTTATGCATGTAATATATGATGTATTTTGAATATATGAAATATATGTCATAATTATTATGTAATTTAATTGTTACTAATGAATTTGATTTTGAATAGAACTATGAGTCGTAGGGAAAACCAAAACAACTCAGACATGAGCGAGGATCTAGCTTCCGTTTTGAGGGGGTTAGCTCAGCAACTAGGTCAGCAAAGTCAATCATCCCAAACACCTGTATCTTCAGCCCAAAACCATAATATTGTTAGCCAATTTAAGAAATTTAGACCTTCAACCCTGACCGGGAAAGAAAACCCTATGAAAGTAGAAAACTGGATTCGGAGCTTGGAGAAAATATTCACTTGTCTTAAATGCACCGATGAGTAGAAAGTTTCTTGTGCTATCTTTCAGTTGACTGAGGATGCAGATTATTGGTGGGAAGCTCATTGTAGAACAATGACGGAAGAAGCACGAGTGTCAGTTACTTGGGAGAAATTCGTAGAAGCAGTGGTTAAGAATTATATACCACAGTCATTCTTAGATCAGAAGGAGACCGAATTTCTACAGTTGAAGCAGGAAAATCTGACAGTGCAAGAATATGAAAGGAAGTTTAATCAATTGGGAAGGTATGCTTCTCATTTGATTAATACTGATGACAGGAAGGCAAAGAGATTTGTTCAAAACCTACGTCCGGAGATTAGTACTATCTTAGCAGCACAAGATATTAAGTCCTATGCCCAAATGTTCGAGAAAGCTCAAACGATAGCACCGTATATGAAACCAGAAGAAGTAAGAATTTCACAATCACAGCCAAATAAAAGAAAGTGGGTTGGTGCGAAACAAGGAGGAAATTTTAAGCAAGTAAAAAAGACGGTGATGGTACCACAACAACAACAGAGGCAATCTAAATGCAGAAATTGTGGAAAAGAACATTTTGGACAATGCCTGAAAGGAACAGAGGTATGTTATAAGTGTAAAGAACCTGGACATCTTATAACTGATTGTCCAAAACTGAGGGACAACAGAAGATGGCACCTGCTCGAGTATTTGCCATGAGTCAGTAGGAGGCGATAGCAAATCCGGAAGTGATGGCAGGTATGTTCAAAATATTCCAAATACCACTACAAAAAAATTAGTTTTCAGTGGCGAAATTTTTTGTCACTAAAACACTATTTTTCGTCACTAAAGACTTATGGTGACATAAAATTTCGTCACAAGCACCGTCACCAAAAGCCCATCACGAAAGATATATGGTGACAAACGAAGGATGTCGTCACAACAGCTAGTGACGAAACTTATTTGTCGCCAAAGATAATATTTTTGTGACAAATTTATTGTCACTATAACCTTATATTTTTGTCACCCAAATTATTTTTTGTCACAACATTCTTACATTTTTTTTGTTTCACGTGACAAAATCTATTTGTCCCCATAGATAATATTATCGTGACAAAATTATCATCACTATAACCCTAAAATTTAGTCACCCAAATTATTTTTTGTCACAACATCCTTACATCTCTATTGTTTCTCATGACAAAAGATATTGTCACAATACTAGAGTATTATCATCATATAAATTTATTTTTGTCACAAAAATTCTTTGGTTGTGTAATTTAATGTGATAATTTTTTTTATCATTTAAGAATTTGTGACGAAATTATTATCACAAAAATTATATACATTTGTCATATGAGATCTTGTTTGTCGCATTTACTTGTGACAATTACATTAGTCACCAATCCTGGTGATGATAACTTGGTCACCCTAAGCTACGATATTAGCCAACCAAAAATCTGGAATGACAATATTTTTTTCATTACACAAACTCATCATAATAGAATATAAATATAAATACACAATTCGCCAACCTGGTTACATTTTGAAGATATACACTAACATTAACATAAACCTACTATAAATTAACTCAAACACATAAAAAAATATTGGTGTAAAAATAAACATCAATATGGTCATAAAAATAAATAATTGTAATCTAAATAAGTATAAAACATTCATCAACCCCAAAAGTTACAGGTTGCTAAGTATTAGACTTAACATCCAAATATCTTGAAACTACAAAACTATTTGCTTTACGACCTCAAACTAAAAACTCAATAGAACGTAACGAAAGTACTTACGTTCCTCTAGAACAGTATGCACCTCGGAGATTGTACTTTGTTCAGATGACATATCTATAGTTATAGGAACTTCTGTGGTTGCCATTGAAGGGTATTCCCAAGCTCTCCTGCTAAAGTCCATTCTTAGAGCAGGGTCATTGACATTGTCCTCATTGATGCCATAATACATGCTCTCCGGATCAGATACTCCATATTTGTAGGAATTCATATAGATTGACCAATATGCAGATTCCTGGATGAAAAAATGAATAACTTCATCATCAGATATAGTGAATTCACTGAAAACTATTACAACCTACTAAGAATACATGAAGAATAGAAAAGAAAAAAACACATATGGTGCCATTCCTCTTCGAGAAAATAAATTCAAACGCAATACCTTTGTGCCTTCTAAGTATTTAAGTCCAGAGTCTTATACCTTGAATTCATATCCCAAGAGGGCATCTCCAGCATAGAAAACATTTTTCAAGAGAATCAAAGTTAATAAAGGCTCTATGAGTACACTTGAACATGCAATTCAAATCACACTATGCTGGATTGCACAAATTCAAGAAAAAATGCGGATAACATTAACACATTGAAAAGGTTCTTCCATCATAAAGATTAATTTCACATTTGCCAATATCAATAATTCCCATGTTTCATTGAGCTTTCCCCTATGTTCACACTAATCAAATAAGTCAGAATGTCAACAGTTCATAAGTACATTTGTCAGGCCATTCATTACTACACTCTAAAGGCAATAAATCTTCCAAACACAAAGTCGATTCCAAGTATTCCCTAGAGTTATCCAGTGATAATACTTCCACTTCCACATTACCCTTCTCTTCTCATTTTCTCAAAAAAAAAAAAAAAAAAAATTGGTTCTTGACATATTATTTCTCACAATGCATATTTAAAAGCAGGGGTACGAAAATAACAAGCCCAATAATGCTAAGCTCTAAAATGTTTCTAAACCAATGTCATATTCACATCCAAGGCTTAGGTGAGTACATTCTCAGATTATGAAAGAGGGGAATCTGCTTTTCTGTCTTTGCACAATTACAGGCATGACTATTTTAAGAAAAATGTATAAACTGTTAAACTCTAAAGCACATAAACTATAAATACATGGCATAGTTATACCTTAATGTCCTGGATCTTACGTTATCTACCTAAGATAACTCTAAAGCACCTAAGATCCTCAACACCCCTCTGCTCTAATTTCCTTTTCATATTTTCTTAATGTAATTTCCCCCTTTCTTCTCTCCAATGATCAAAAATCAAAATCATAATACAGGAAGCTAGAGTATTTATACATAAGGAAAAAAGACCATGAAGCCATGAATACCAAAGCTGGGACACTAAATACCCAACATAGTTCTTTTGGGAATTTTCGTAAAACATGTCAAAAGCATCTCTCTCTCTCATTCATAGCAATCAGAAACTGTGTTCAATCAACGCCCTTCACATAAGATAAAAAAAAACTCCAACTGGAACCAGATTTTAACAAAGTAACATAAACCTGAAATAAAGGGCTCAATACTCTCCAAAATCACGAACATAATATGAAAGAATCAATACCTGCAATTGCGATTGATTATGATGCTGAATCTCCTCTCTGCAGCCATTTCAACCTTCTTTAATCCACCAAATTCATCAGTCGCAGAACCAGAAGTACGAATACATCTCCTGCCTTGACGAGAGCAACAACCGTGCTTTCGATAAAATAATTCAACAAAAATTCTATTTTCCCCAACTTACATCTCCCGCCCCGACCCGTCTCTTCATTTTCCCCAACTTACGGCACAAAAAGAAAAGAAAAAAAATTCTATTGCCTGGACTTTGACGGGCGAGTGAAATTCTGAGGCAAGAGAAAACTTGAGATCGGACAAAGAGAGGCGCGGCTATCGGCGATGGTTAGTGACCATCCGGATCTAAGATGTTGGCGTCGAAATATGTGGCAAGGTGAGGCGTGTGGGGTAGGGGTCAGGCGGCGATGGTGGAGGGGGGGCTCAGGTGCGGCTGCGGCCGGTGACGACTCCCGTCGGGATCTGAGGCTGGGAGCGGTGGGGTAGGGATTAGGCAGCGATCTGGGATTCTGGGAAAACTTGCAGAAAAATGAGAAAATCCAGAAGGGAGTGTAGCGTATTGAAACCATAAACCTTAAATAAATATATTAAAATAAAATGTATTATATATTTAATATATACATATTGGCAAAAACTTGTATGAGACCGTCTCATACCATGAGACCACATTATTTGGGCTATTTCTATGTCTGTGGGCTGTTTAACCCATTTCTTATTTTATTCTAAATCTTGGTCCAACAAATGCGGCCCAACACAAAAATGGCCCGTACTTTGCCTACTACGCTGCCCGTAAAAATTAACCGCGAATTTTCCGCTTAATTTTAGTATCCTTTTTTTTTAAATTCCTCACTCTCTCTGCGATGAAAACCCTTGAAGGAAATGGCTCCAATCGTTTTTCTAGCTTAGTTTGCTGAATACCCAGGTTCATTTTCTCGTTTCACGATTTGATATGGATCATAGTGTTAGTATTAATTTGATTGTGTGTTGAATTTTCCAGTATTAGGTTCAGGAAAAAAACCCAGCGGACTCCAATTTCTCCAATTGCTCTCCCGCTGAAATTGTTATAAGCCTTTTTTTTTTAAATTGGTGACTTGAACTACTTTAACTATGTGCATTAGCGTGTGTATAGGAATTATCGGTCCTTTTCTGCAACTCCTTAGTCATCTCTTGTTGTGTGTCTGTGTGTGTTTTAGTGTGTGTGAGAGGTTAATGGGGGAAGTTATGGGAATTGGGGAGCAGTGTTGTGTATATAAAGGGATATAAGTGTGACGGTAGATTTTAAGTCACTTTGAGCTCCTAATTTTTGAACGTGTTCAATGTGTTGTGCATGTCGCTATAATGGGATTTTACGGCTGTTAAAATTTGAAACTCTCACTTCCCTTAATCAATCGTTGTTCGTAGATAGTGATGTACAGAGATAGAAAGTGTTTGTAATCTTCTCCTCTCTTTCAAGCTTCATCATGTTGTTAACTACTCTTGGTGGTATGTGTTTCTCTTTCTTTTTACTTTATCCAATTTTTTATCTTCGATTTTTTAATGTTTGCTTGGAAAGAAATGAAAATTTGTGGTGTGGGCACATGTAATTTTTGTTGTAGGCGTGGTAGTAAATGTGGGGTTTTTCTTTATGGTGAAAATTGTGTAGATTTTCTTGCTATTGAGGTTATTCCAATTTCAGTATATATGTTGCTTAATTGTTTATTTTTATTCTCAAGCTGGGTGAGCTTTCTGTTTTTTTTTTCCCCCTGAAATGATTTGGGATATTTGTGCTGAAATAGAATTAGGATTATGCTTTGGTGAACTAGTGAAAGAATTGGCTCAGTATTTGAATATTGTACTTTAGTAGGGGGAGTATTTATTTGTGTTGCCTCATGATATTAGACGGTCTCATAGGCATGAGAAAGTCTCATACAAATTTTTGTCAATTTTTTTTTTGTAGGCCATGGCTCGTCATAAGGTACTGCAGAGATCATCGAGGAAATGTGATCCTAATATTGTCAAAAGGTAAAAGTTGTGTAGGAGTGAATTAACTATGTTGTCAAAAGATAAGATAATATCATATTTTTTGTGTGTCTTTATTTTGCAGGGGGTTAAACGATGAAGAGGGTTCCTCTAATCAAAGGTACAAGAGATAAATTAATCTCCACGAACTTTCATATTTTTATTTTAAAAGTTTTTTTATGTGATAATATGTATAGTAGAAGTGATGAATCTCAGTTAAAAAGTGACTAAATTTTAAATTTTTATGTGTCAAAAGTCACTGGGCATATGACATGTGCTTTTAATGCCTTTTTACATTTTATATTGCAGAGAGAAAAGGTCAGAAAAAGTCACAACTAATGTCTTAGAAGTTAATGATGAAAGGTAAAAATTATCTATTAACTTTTTCTTGTAGTAGTAGTTTATGAATCCATAGTCCATACTCCATAAGAATTCTTGCTGCTTATAGTGGATTTCTGTTCTAAACTAGAAATTCGTAATAAGAGATATGATAATAGAATTTCTTACTGTTCATAATTTACAGTGGATTTCTGTTCTAAATTAAAATAAATTTCTACACAAGTCTAGAGTTTGGTGGATAATAAAATGATTGATTCTTTGAGTTCCCAGAGATGGAATCAGACTTTGGATTGGACTTTTGAATATTTTATGACTATGTCAAAGCGCACTTCATTGCTTAGACAAGTTTTTAATTCCTCGAGCTGCTGTTTTCACTGGAAATTTGCGTGTAAGTACTTGTTAATAAGAAGAAGATGGAGAAAGAATGGATAAAGTTCATCTATAAGATAATACAATGATGATATGCGTAGCCCTCCATCTAGTCCATCTGAACATAATAGATACCAGTAATTGAATATGTTGAGTGTTAATTTTGTGATATATAGTCAGTGTTATCTAAGTAGTGATATACTTTATTAAAAGTTTTATTTCTGGGATAAGTGAGAACCCTTTTGATACTTGAAGGTGGAGATAATTCACAAACCAAATGGGCTTGAAGTATTAAAAACACAACCAAAAACTGTGTAACACACCTGCTATAAAATGAGGTGCTTGGAGCCTTTGTGCCCAAGCTCCCATATACCCTAAAAGTAGTCAAAGAAGAGTAGATAAAATAAAGATTGAACTATTCATTCAACCTTTGCTACTGTGTGTGCATAAGGTAATAGTTTCATTCAATTTTTTTTTTTGTAAAAAGTTATTATGTATTAAGTAGAAGTGACGAGTTTCATGTAAAAAGTTTCTGAAATTTCTGTGAAATCATTCTTGTTTGATATAAAAATTGGTGATGACTAATAGTTTGCTTATACATTTTTTGTGTTTTGTTTTTTTAATTTATTTATGCAGAATGAACGAGAAAAAATTTGTCACTCAATGTAGACCTCAGAGTCTTTTTGACCTTGTGAAAAGTTTGAACAATAAACAAAAAGAAGATGTTGAAAGTATAGGATTTGGTGGGCTATTAAAACTCTCTACTCCATTGATTCCGGTTGATTTACTTAAACAATTTATCAAAAAATTCAATGGTGTGAATCGTATGTTGACGATCAATGACAAATATAGTTTTGTGATCACACCGGATGATATATGTGATGTGTTTCTATTACCTAGGACAGTGGGAAATGATGTCATTGAGTGTAAAGGGAATGAGTTTGAGTGTTTGGAGATTGTGAAGGAATGGGGGTTAGTTCACAAAATTGATGGTAACATGTCTTTGAAAAAACTGAAAGCAGTTTTAGTAAGTTTTGTAGAGGGTGGACACGACTTTAAGAGGCTTTTTGTCCTTTTTGCCCTGTCATCTTTTTTGTGTCCATCAGCAAATAGACTTATATGTTTCAAGACTATTAAAACTTTGTTAGATGTGGATAAGATTGTAGACTTTGATTGGTGTTCATATGTCTTGAAATGTCTATGCAAAGCTGTAATAAAGTTTAACAGCTGTGGTTTAGTTAAAAACTGTAGTGGGTGTGTCTTTGTGTTGCCTATTCTTTACTTCCACCGAATGAAATGACAAGGCATTGCCGAGCCATCAGCTTTGCCATTGATTCAACATTGGATTGAGGCAAAATTAAGAAAGAGGTTTAAGGAAGAGACGCTTGGAGGAGGATTTGGACACGGGGTTTGGATAACTGATTTATATCCTATCAGTAAAGCTTCTATAAAGTAATCATCTGTGAATGGTGTTTCATCGGAGTGTGAGAGCAAGCATAATGATGACGAGCATGATGATAATTCTCGCTACATCAAGTTTATGCTTCCAGAAGATCAACCATGTGATGCAGAACTTAAAAAGATTGCAAAAGATGTAAGTTCTTTTCTTTTTTATGTTTCCAATAGTTCAAGTTGCCTCTTTTTTATGTTACTTTTATTATTTATGGTGAAATCACTTATTTTTTGGCAGGTTCTCCATATGTCCTTTCTAAAAATGAAAAGGGATATGTCAGTTGTGATGAATACACATTTGACGGAAATGATGAAGCAAAAAATTAAGTTGGTTCAACAATGTTTTTTTAGACGTGCTCAGTCTCCAACAATATCTGAATTAGATAAGATGCTTGAGGATGAGAATGTCCAGAAACACATAGACGAAGTTGTAGAGCACTACAAAATGATGCATGATATGGCCTATGATGGGCCAAAATTCGATATCCTCACTCCATCAGATTGTCAAAATGCTGATGTTGATGGTGTTAAGGCTGCTGATGTCGTTAATGTCGCTGATGTGAATGATTATACAACTGATGTTATTGATACTGGTGGTGATGAGGATGTTGATGAGGACGTTGACGCTGCTGCTGATGATGTACGTCCAGAGGAGATTGACGAAGAGATCACTGTTGTAGGTTCACATAGAAGAGAGAGAGCTGAAAGAGAACATTCTGAATTGATGATTGATCAAAATGCTGTGTATGTCTCACGATTTATGAGAATAAATAAAGATATGCTGGTGGAGATGACTTTATTCGAAAGAGAAATAATCGATTATTGTTTATTTAAAGATGATCCACCCAATCTGAGGTATGCAATTTTTAATTCTTATTTTTTTATTATTGTTATGTTGCTGAATTTTAATAATTTTTTATTTTTTAGTGAGGTTCTCTTTTCATATGACAACGATAGACATTGCTTGTCGAGGGAAGTCATCCTATCTTTCAATATGTTTGAGATGTTGTATTCATCATTGGTTGATGTTTGGTGTTTGCTACTCAACAAGCAAGAACTAACACTCAAACATCCAAAACGCTTGTGCATGGATACCATACATAGTGTAAGTTTTTTATATTCTATTTTTTGTTATTTTATATATATTATAATGTGAAATACGAAAGCTCTTACATCATTTTTTCTGTTTTTTTTTTTTTGGATAAGTATTACCTCTTCGAATCCATGAAGGCTGATGATTTTGAAAAGAATGACAAATTGATGATAAGGTGCTGGGATAATACAGAGTCTTTGGAGAAGTTTGATCTCTTATTGGTTGATATGGTAGGAAAGTGGCAGTTTTTTACATCTAAGTGTTGTTTTTTAACTTAAAAGTGATCATTATTTATTTCTTTTTTTATATTGCAGATTCTAGTGCCGGTTATTTTATATAAACATTTCTTTGCTGCTGTTATTAACTTTCGAGACAAGAAAGTGCAGTATCTTGATAATAGGAAGTTGAAAGAGCCAAATGCTTTTGTTGAAGCCGTATCACTTATAGTAATGATTTAATTATGTCTTTATTTTTTACTTACAATAGCGATTCTTTTATGCATTTACTGAATTTTTTTTTTTTTGTAGCAAACACAAATGAGCAATTTTCTCAAGATGAAAAATCACCCTGAAGCATCTCATGTTATTGACTATGAGTATGAGAACATTCCCTTTACTTGGCAAACTTCTAAACATGATGTTGATTGTGGTATATTCCTGATGCATCATCTGGAGAACTTTGACGGCAGTGCATATAATGTGCCGGACTTGGGAAAAGTATGTGGTAAATTTTATTTAAAGTTAATTGTAATGTTCATAAACCAAACATTGAAGTTACTAATTTTATTGAATTTTTTTTAATGCAAGGCATTTGTTAGGCGTGTATTGAGGGGTAAATACTGTTTTAGAATTGTGGCAAGTAGGTACAACGAAAACAAACATGCGGTCATGCAAAATCTCTCTTCATTCATCAGAAACAAGCCTTCTTTGCTGAAGAAGATTGCTGAAAAAAAGAAATCTGAAAAACAAAGGAAGAAAAGAAAGAGGTAATGTAGTATTTCTGGTCGAGTAATGACTTTTGGCTGATAAGACTTTTGGCTGATAAGACTTTTGCTTTCTGTGATGCTATGTGGATATGTAGTTGCTTATATTTGATACCACTGGATGAGTAATGACTTTTGGCTGATAAGACTTTTACTTTCTGTGATGCAATGAGGATATGTAGTTGCTTATATTTGATACCACTGGATGAGTAATGACTTTTGGCTGATAAGACTTTTGCTTTCTGTGATGCAATGAGGATATGTAGTTGCTTACATTTGATACCACTGGAGAAATACTTGTTGTCATGAATGCTTGTAGTTTTGTGTTAATTGGATGAATGTAATGCTGGAAATGGTGATGACTGATGAGTTTGTATAATTGCATCTTATATAGTTCTAGTTCTGGAGTTTGCTATGTCGGTTTTAGTAATCTCTTTTTCTTAACTATATGTGTTTTGCATAAAAGGTTTAGAAATACTTTTCAATCAAGCCCCCTCGCTTCAAATCTTAGCAGTAAAATGTGAACTGCTCTAAGCTTACAAAAGCACAATATACAGGTGGATATTTAAAGAATATTTATGAACAGACACTGCTAATTTTAAGCTCCCCTATTGCAACTACTGTAAACAATAGGAAGAAGATATCTTTTTCAATTGCTTTGCTTTTTATGGTTTATACTCCTTGTAGACGAAAAGTATAATTTACTTGGCAGTAGTACCATTCTTTGCTTTGTTTCCTTTATTATTATTTTTGCAAATATTAAATACGTAAAAGCATATGATTTTACTGGTGAGGAGTGCTAACATGTTCAAGCTTTATAGTGCTCAAGTTATAGCTGCTTCTGGACCAAGAAAATGAGTTATTAGGTGTTACACTTGGGTACACATTTGTTTGGAGGATCATATCTACAATGTATAATTGGCATGGACACACAATTATTCTTTGATCGATCTGTTAAAAAAATGTTTGATTTACTTATATGATTTCAGTATTGTTTCTAACATTATAATAAGGTATATGAATAAAATAGTATTATAATAAAATGTGACGATACTTTTAATAAAGGTGATAATATTTTTATTAAAAGTGACTTATCATTTTTTTTTAAATATAGTCACTTTATTTATTAATTTGATCTCACACAAGTTTTTCACTTATTATACTCCCATCATCCATCAAAAGTGTGCTCATTTCTTCTGGCACACGTTTTAAGAAAGTGTAGATAAAATAAGAATAAAGTATGAATAAAATAGGATTATAATAAAATGTGACAATATAATTTGAAAATGTGATAATATTTTTCTTAAAAGTGATTTATCCATCAAAAGTGTGATAATTTCTTTAGGCACACGTTTTAAGAAAGTGTAGATAAAAGAAGAATAAATTATGAAAAAAATAGGATTATAATAAAATGTGACAATATTTATTTAAAAAATGTGATAATATTTTTCTTAAAAGTGACTTATCATTTTTTTAATAGAGTCATTTTTTTATAATAATCCAATCACTTTTTTTTTTAATTTGATCTCACACAAGATTTTCCCTTATTTTATGAATAAAATAGTATTATAATAAAATGTGACGATACTTTTAAACAAAGTGATAATATTTTTTGTTAAAAATGACTTATCATTTTTTTTAAATATAGTCACTTTATTTATTAATTTGATCCCACACAAGTTTTTCACTTATTATACTCCCGTCATCCATCAAAAGTGTGCACAAATTTTAAGAAAGTGTATATAAAATAAGAATAAGGTATATGAATAAAATAGTATTATAATAAAATGTGACGATACTTTTAAACAAAGTGATAATATTTTTTTTTAAAAGTGACTTAACATTTTTTTTAAATATAGTCACTTTAATTATTAATTTGATCCCACACAAGTTTTTCACTTATTATACTCCCGTCATCCATCAAAAGTGTGCTCATTTCTTCTGGCACACGTTTTAAGAAAGTGTAGATAAAATAAGAATAAAGTATGAATAAAATAGGATTATAATAAAATGTGACAATATAATTTGAAAATGTGATAATATTTTTCTTAAAAGTGATTTATCCATCAAAAGTGTGATAATTTCTTTAGGCACACGTTTTAAGAAAGTGTAGATAAAAGAAGAATAAATTATGAAAAAAATAGGATTATAATAAAATGTGACAATATTTATTTAAAAAAGGTGATAATATTTTTCTTAAAAATGACTTATCATTTTTTTAATAGAGTCATTTTTTTATAATAATCCAATCACTTTTTTTTTTTAATTTGATCTCACACAAGATTTTCCCTTATTTTATGAATAAAATAGTATTATAATAAAATGTGACGATACTTTTAAACAAAGTGATAATATTTTTTGTTAAAAGTGACTTATCATTTTTTTTAAATATAGTCACTTTATTTATTAATTTGATCCCACACAAGTTTTTCACTTATTATACTCCCGTCATCTATCAAAAGTGTTCACAAATTTTAAGAAAGTGTATATAAAATAAGAATAAGGTATATGAATAAAATAGTATTATAATAAAATGTGACGATACTTTTAAACAAAGTGATAATATTTTTGTTAAAAGTGACTTATCATTTTTTTTAAATATAGTCACTTTATTTATTAATTTGATCCCACACAAGTTTTTCACTTATTATACTCCCGTAATCCATCAAAAGTGTGCTCATTTCTTCTGGCACACGTTTTAAGAAAGTGTAGATAAAAGAAGAATAAAGTATGAATAAAATAGGATTATAATAAAATGTGACAATATAATTTGGAAATGTGATAATATTTTTCGTAAAAGTGATTTATCCATCAAACGTGTGCTAATTTCTTTAGGCACACGTTTTAAGAAAGTGTAGATAAAAGAAGAATAAATTATGAAAAAAATAGGATTATAATAAAATGTGACAATTTTATTTAAAAAAGGTGATAATATTTTTCTTAAAAGTGACTTATCATTTTTTTAATAGAGTCATTTTTTTTTATAATAATCCAATCACTTTTTTTTTTTAATTTGATCTCACACAAGATTTTCCCTTATTATACTCCCGCCATCCATCAAAAGTGTGCAATAATTTTAAGAAAGTGTATATAAAATAAGAATAAGGTATATGAATAAAATAGTATTATAATAAAATGTGACTATACTTTTAAACAAAGTGATAATATTTTTGTTAAAAGTGACTTATCATTTTTTTTAAATATAGGCACTTTATTTATTAATTTGATCGACACAAGTTTTTCACTTATTATACTCCCGTCATCCATCAAAAGTGTGCGCATTTCTTCTGGCACACGTTTTAAGAAAGTGTAGTAGATAAAAGAAGAATAAAGTATGAATAAAATAGGATTATAATAAAATGTGACAATATAATTTGAAAAAGTGATAATATTTTTCTTAAAAGTGATTCATCTATCAAAAGTGTGCTAATTTCTTCAAGCACACGTTTTAAGAAAGTGTAGATAAAAGAAGAATAAATTATGAAAGAAAATAGGATTATTATAAAATTTGACAATATTTATTTAAAAAAGGTGATAATATTTTTCTTAAAAGTGACTTATCATTTTTTTAATAGAGTCATTTTTTATAATAATCCAATCACTTTTTTTTTTTAAATTTGATCTCACACAAGATTTTCCCTTATTATACTCCCCTCATC
Organism: Ballota nigra; assembly: GCA_947034835.1. Lineage (NCBI taxonomy): Eukaryota > Viridiplantae > Streptophyta > Magnoliopsida > Lamiales > Lamiaceae > Ballota > Ballota nigra. The sequence continues at coordinate 31,633,163 of OX344728.1, read as the reverse complement.
CATCAAAAGTGTGCACAAATTTTAAGAAAGTGTATATAAAATAAGAATAAGGTATATGAATAAAATAGTATTATATTAAAATGTGACGATACTTTTAAACAAAGTGATAATATTTTTGTTAAAAGTGACTTATCATTTTTTTTAAATATAGTCCCTTTATTTATTAATTTGATCCCACACAAGTTTTTCACTAATTATACTCCCGTCATCCATCAAAAGTGTGCTCATTTCTTCTGGCACACGTTTAAAGAAAGTGTAGATAAAAGAAGAATAAAGTATGAATAAAATAGGATTATAATAAAATGTGACAATATAATTTGAAAATGTGATAATATTTTTCTTAAAAGTGATTTATCCATCAAAAGTGTGCTAATTTCTTCAGGCACACGTTTTAAGAAAGTGTAGATAAAAGAAGAATAAATTATGAAAAAAATAGGATTATAATAAAATGTGACAATATTTATTTAAAAAAGGTGATAATATTTTTCTTAAAAGTGACTTATCATTTTTTTAATAGAGTCATTTTAAGAAAGTGAATAAATGTGGTGAGCTTTTAAAATGTGAATAAAATAGTAATATAATAAAATCTGACGATACTTTTAAAAAAAGTGATAATATTTTTGTTAAAAGTGACTTATTATTTTTTTAATTATAATCACTTTGTTTATTAATTTGATCTCACACAAGTTTTTCACTTATTAAACTCCCGTCATCCATCAAAAGTGTGCTCAATTCTTCGAGCACCAATTTTAAGAAAGAGTAGATAAATTAAGAATAGGGTATGAATAAAATAGAATTATCATAAAATGTGAAAATATTTTTTTAATTAGTGATAATATTTTGAGTAGATGTGATAATATTTTTGTTAAAAGTGACTTATCATTTTTTTTTAAATATAGTCACTTTTTTTTTTAATTTGATCTCACACAAGTTTTTCACTTATTATACACTGTCATCCATTAAAAATGTGCTCATTTTTTCGGTCACACATTTTAAGAAAGTGTAAATAAAAGAAGAATAAAATAGAATTATAATAAAATGTGACAATATTATTTAAAAAAGTGATAATATTTTTTTTAAAAGTGACTTATAAATTTTTTTAAATATTGTCAATTTTATTATCAATCGGCAGAAGAAACTATTACCAAACATAGTTTAGGTGGAACATATATTTGTTAGCTTTTGCTCTGACCTACTGCACAAGCAATAATACTTACTTGATTGTCATACTCACTTGGTCATCATTTGTTACCACTAAACATTCACAGCTACTCTGGTCTAAGGATAATTTCGGAGAACACAGAGAAAATATATTCACAGAAAAAATAAAGACTCTGGAAAGTTCCACAAACACACATTTTGAATAACATTAATACAGACTATGCATAAGTCCATGCAAGTAGAAAAGTTCATAGAGCAGGTTTATACAAATAATTCAAGGTCAAATAAAATCGAAAGCAACACTCTTGACTAGTAAATCACAAGCCAACATCTCCCCCATCAATTCTGACCAACATGCTACATCTTTGTCCATCAACATATCACATGTACAATCCTCAATAAGAGCTAGAAAAATGAAAACAAAAATGACAATTCTTAGCAACTACTAAAAATATAAACCAAGCATGTGTAGGGGTTTTATAGCTAAAACAATCGAACAGGAGTAATTGAACCATACTCTTTGATGTGTTCCCCGCTAGATGTATCACCGATCTTCTTCTTCTTCTTGTTCATGGGTCCTTTGATTCGTTTCCTTCTTCCTTTTGTAACAACACGTTCAGGATCAAGAACTTTATTGGTTACAAAAGGTTGTTCAACTTGTGTTGCGGTGTTGGATGAAGCCACCAAGCCATCAATAGCAGCCATAACCCTACTATATGATTCCTCAAGAATTTTTCTAGCTTCCTCACTCTCTTGGCATTGTAGTATAAGATTATAATACTTGCGTGCCATTTGATGACGCCATGGAACACCATCCTTAGTCTTGTAGCCTAGCCCATCTTTATCCTTGTCAAACTTATCCCACAATTCACACTTTGCAACCTTTGTCCATCTCTTGAGAATATAACGATCTGGTATTTCACATACCGAGTTTATATTGAGAACCCTTAGACAATGATAGCACAATATACCGACTTCTTCAAACTTCTTGCACGAACAAGTCATGACTTTATCCATAAGTTCATAAGTCACATGATGTGCAACATCACCCTTCTCAAATGAAATATCATATAACATGCTGTTGTTTTCAATGCGAATAAGAGTCGTATGTGCATTTATACATTTCATGAATTCAGCTTGAAAATCTTGAAAAAGTCTCAAAGTGTATACCTTAGATGCGTGGCCCAATAATCCAGTCAACGGAATAACAGACGGGGGAACTTTTCTTGAACATTGATATTCATCACTCTTTTCGTTGTTCCTCCAACGAGTAACCATATCATTGAATATATCAAAAAATTGTGTCAAGCTTGTTGTTTTCTTTGCCTTAAATCCAAGGGCATGGTTTGTACTCTCACTTCGCTGGGAAGATAGTAAACCAGCAGAAAAAAAATCTTTGTTCAAAGCTGTGCACCATTTGTTTTTAATGTGTATAAGCGTTTGAACCAAAGATTATCCTCTAATCCATAAGTCTCCATTGTTGATCTCCAATTGTCTTCAAATTCTTCCTCAGTGTCACATCCCGAAAAACATTTGTGAAATGCGTCATTGAAGCTTTTGTCACGTTTCAATTGCCCAAAATGGCTGACGGCTTTTTGGTGGAGATGCCATAAGCATAATCTATGCCTTGTAGTAGGAAACACCTACACACAAAGAGTTAAAGAGCCCTGTTAATAGTCTTCCAAGTACAAGTCTCTGTTTAGAATGGACTAGCTCTTCTATGATCATAAGAAACAATAAATTAAATTAAAATGCCAATAACTTAAGCAAAACTACAATTACCCCATATTGACAAAAGCAAAATATCAAATAATTGAACAGGCAGCCTTTCAAAACAAAAAGTGCTGACCATAACAAGGGATTATTACTACTGTAAACAACCACATAACAGTAATAAGGCACCTGGTAACTTCTTACAAGTCTTAGGTCAGGACCTATTTAAGATCATGCAAATTGTTGCGTAATTATAACTGTGATCAAGACTTACAATTCTGAAAAAGAAGTCAAGTGCTCCCAATATGGAGTAATTATAACTGGACATCTTTTTATTTAGATAGGAAACAGATATAACTGGACAAGACTACACTAATGCAATATTACCCTGCTGACATTTGAAAGACAGCCAGTTTTTTTCTGATTGTCCTAGCAACTGTGCAGAAAAAATTAGTTATTAGTGGTTACAATGCAGTTTAACATAGATTAGTAACCAGAATTATGTCCTTGATTATAATACCTTCCTATTTTTTAACTTTAAACTTTTCAAGCACAACAAGCTCAATACCCTTTTTCAGCTCACTAGCATGGTCATGATGGTGTAACATGAAAATCAAACATAGATTTCAGGGCCATGGCAATACAGCAGTGCTAGTTTGTATCTAAATAGTTCAATACGCTTATGAGTGAAAACAAAAAAACTCTTGTTTTCTTGTAAGATTTATTAAAATAAATATAGCAAAGTATCCTTATTATTTTAAAAAAATATAACCATGCATACATTAGACAGAATATTATCACTTTGTTCATGGTATGTTAATATGACATGTTTTTAGTTAGTTTAAGAGTAATACCTGTTGGACTGCATTGGCAATTGCATGATCTTGATCAGTGAAAAAGGTTTTTGGGCACTGGTTTTCCATTGACTCTTTGAAAACTTCAAACAACCACTTGAAAGACTCAATAGTCTCATTTGCCAAAAAAGCACATGCAAACATGGTATTTTTTCTATGATTATTGACTCCTACGAAAGGACCACAAATTAGATCATATTTATTTGTGCGATATGTTGTGTCAAAGACAACAACATCACCGAATAGCTGATAATCCTCAAACATAATTGTGTCCCTCCAAAAGACACTACAAAATCTGCCTTCATCATCGAATTTTACTCTGAAAAAGAAGTTCTGCTCTTCAGCACTTCTGGAAATCAACATATCAACCACTTTTTGTGCATCACCACCTTCAACAGCTTTCATCTTTATACGGTTAACAAAATTGAGGTGATCCTTTGTAGTGTGTCCTACACATTCCTCTCCCCCTGCATCATATGTCATATATCGAAAGGAGTCCATTGCTCCCATTCCGGATGAGATCATATCTTCAATAACTTTTGTCTTCTCTTTCGTAATCTCTCTTTCTGATCGATGGAAGTGAGTCCACTCATTTCTAGACAATGGGTGGTTGTGTTGTATCACGTGGTGAATAACCTCATAAAGACCTTCTGCATTTCTTTTAATTCTTAATGAAGCTTGACACCCTGTTCGTGTATTTGCCTTTGCTTTTCTTGACATGACAGTAGAGGTAACCTTTCCAGTTTCTTTGAATCCACTACAAGAGCAAACAAAATACTTTTCTTTCAAACCATCTCCTTTGGTAGATTGTCTAGTGGTTGATTTGCGGACACTAAACCCAACCGCTCGACTGTGTTTACAATACAAACTATACATCTCCTCCATGGTTTCTCCAGTCATGCCAATTAGAGATCCAGATACATCTGTTGCATAAATTTTATTTTTGTGTTATCACTTCTCAATTGAATGTTAACAAATTTTTATCTAAAATTTGTGTTTCAAGTTTATGGGGGGAGAGTACCTTGTGTGATATCCATATCAACAACAGAAATAACCTCAGAGTTTCCATCGCCAGTGTTTGCATCAGTTAAAAGCAATGGTTCCTCTGTAAAAACACATAGTTGTTCATTATATCACTTTCCCATTTGAATTGTATCACATCTTACAAAGTATATGTCACTTATTCAAAAACTCAAAATCTTACTAATACAGAAACATAATGAGATTCAAACTCCTTATGACTTGATACCTATCAAAAAAATTATGCTTACCATAAAGACCAACATACAGTTGGAACAATATAATACAAACGACACTGTAATACATTATCATTCTATTTAATTTAAAAATTCTATTGCAACATCAGATTTTTATCATTAGTTCACATATATATTTAATTCCAAGTTTCTATTGCTATCACTTTTCAATTAGCTGGAATCACTTTTCACCAAAAACCTGTGACTTTGAAGTGTATAAACAGTAATTACCTTGTGCATTAGTCATATCACCAACAGAAATAACCTCAGAACTTCCACCACCAGTGTTTGCATCAGTAAAAATTAATGGTCCCTCTGTAAAAACATATATTTGTTCATTATATCACTTTCCCATATGAATTACATAACATCCTACAAAATATACATCACTTATTCAAAAGTTCAAACTCTTACTAATACAAAACCATGCTGATATTTAAATTCCTTGTGACTTAATACCTACAAAAAAAAAGTTAAGCTTAACCCTCCCGTGCCTCCTCTAAAATATATCATCTCAATCTTATTTCTTTATAATCATAAAGGAAAACATACAGCTGAAACAATTTATCACAAACGACGTTGTAATACATAAAAAATTATTTAATTTAAATTTTTTATTGCAACATCAGATTTCTCATAAATTTTTGTTGCTATCACTTCTCAATTAGCTAGAATCACTTTTTAACAAAGACCAGTCACTTCAAGTGTATGTAGAGATATTACCTTGGGCATTAGCCATATCAACAAGAGAAGAAATATCAGAACTTCCATCGATAGTGTTTGCATCAGTTAAAAGTAATGGTCCCTCTGTAAAATCATACAATTGTTCATTATATCATTTTCCCATTTGAAGTATATCTAATTGGTAAAGGATTTTTTTATTACCTTGTATATATGCAACATTCAAATCAATAGCTGCAGCATCAGTTTTCTCATTGTTCCTTTGCGTATCTATTTATTTCAAAAGTTACATTGTTATCACTTTTTTAATAGATGCAATCATTTTTTAACAAAAACTTGGCACTTTGAAGTGAGAATACCTGGTTTATCAGCCATATTAAAAGCACAAGTAACATTAGGACTTCTCTTGGTAGTGGTTGCAACAGTTAAAAGTGAGTGCCCCTCTGTAAAATTTATATAAAAATTATTAAAAAAAACTTACTGCTATGTCTTTTGGTGTTGTTCAAGTCTCTTTGAGTTTGATCACTAGGAAGCACTTAGAAAAACTTGAGATATATCCATTTTACCATTAAGTTTTTTATTAATAAAAAGTTACTCGGTAAGCATAACATGACATAATTGAGTATCTGGTAAGAAAACACATCAAAAAATGAAGCACACTCTAAAATGAAAAAGAAAAGAAAAGTCAATCCAAGTAAGAATAGTAAGTTGTAACAGAATGTGAAAAACATGGCCAATTAAGTTGACTTTCCAGGAAAGAAGGAAAATGTTTTTGGAGTTTTGTTTGTCCAGTTAGACGTTTCTTCAGCACAAGTTTCTGGGAATGCAGCTTCTTAAAAGCATTAATTTCAACATCATAATTTATGAATGAAAGAGATAAGTCATTAGCTCAACTTTCACTAAACATACATCCCAGTTTTTAGCAATATTTTTTATTACCTACTTAACCACTAGGCCTAACAGTAACAGTCAATATCATTCTCTAATTAAAAAGCTTGATTAATGTAACAGTCATTATCACTCAGAAAATTTGTTGCTATCACTTCTCAATTAGCTGGAATCACTTTTTAACAAAAATCAGTCACTTGAAGTGTATGAAGAGATATTACCTTGGGCATTAGCCATATCATCAAGAGAAGAAATATCAGAACTTCCCTCAATAGTGTTTGCATCAGTTAAAAGTAATGTTCCCTCTGTAACATCAGTTTTCTCATCGTTAGTTCACACACACACATATAAGCCAAAAGTTATATTGCTATCACTTCTCCATTAACTGCAGTCACTTTTTAACAAAAAACTTGTGATTTTGAAGTTTATAGGTAGGAATTACCTCTTGCATCAGCCATATTAGAAACACCAGTATTATCAAGACTTCTCTTGGTAGTGTTTGCCCCATATACATGAAAAGAAATTAGTTAGATTTTTGTTCAACATGATAGACAATATATATATAGATATATGGTAGAACAAATGACTATAACAATAAAACGGTAAACGAGTACTCTCTACAACAATCAATAATAAACTTACAAAAGTGTGCAGATTATATAGCCCTTAGCCGCGGCACTAATGAATAATAATTACATAAAGTCACACGACAAAAGAAGAAGAAGAAGATCGAATGATATATTCTGATCAATCTATTCCTAATTTGATTTCAGTCCTATACAGAAATCAAAGAAGCAGGGGAAAACAATACTTGTTGCATTAATACTTGTAAGTTTATTAAGTATATATATTACACTTCTCCCGTGAAACTTAGGTTATTAATTGGCGTCAAAGAATGAGAGTAGATGAGGAGAAATTAGGCGATAATTACCTGATTATGTCTACCCTCCTTGCTTCTCCATCGAATCCTTGTTGAATTGTCGTCGAATTGTTGTTGATCGCCGTCGAATTGCTGTTGATCGCCGTCGAATCGCTGTTGAATCGCTGTTGAATCGCCGACCGTGGCGCGAGAATTGCCTCACGTTTTCTCTTTTTTGGGGAATTAGTTATGAGGTTATGAGTTTGGGCTGGGGCAGATTTTTTTTTGGGCTCTGGGCAGGCTTGTTTGGGCCGTATAATTTGAATCCAATTTTCAATATTTGTTGTTGGTCTCATATTATGAGACGATCTCATATAAGACCAACTCATACATATTTATACATATGGGTCGGGTTCAGTAAATACTAGGACCCGTCCCAGACCCGACGGGGTTTTGTTTGACCGGGTCTAAACCCACCCCAGGACCCATTTGACCGGATTTTTACCCGCCCTGTACGGGTCAGGTTCGTGGCGGGTACGGGTTTAAACCCACCCCATTATCATCCCTATTTTCAAAGGTATAGTAGGGTTTGATAGAAAATTGGAATTATTTTAGTGAGCAGTTACATTTTAGTTTTTTCCTTTTGATCTTATATTTATTTAAACTAACGGAGGGATACAATATGTTAATATAAAATGAGTGAAATATAGAGACAAATTTTCATTTATCTTTAGGCAAAATATAAAGTAAAAATAGTTCATACATAAATTATTGAAGGATATTAGTAATTTTTACTAAAAGATATTAGTTATTTTTACTAAAAAGTATTAGTTGTTTACTAAAAACAAAGTAAGACTCTTTGATGAAAATAACTAATTCTCTTCAGCGAAAACAACTAATATTTTTTAGTGAAAACAACTAATATTTTTTTGTGAAAAAAATAAATATCCTTCAGTGATTCATGTACGAACCATTTCATTATTGATCAATTTTTTTATATAGTGACAACTCTTGTCGTTCGTATACCAGTCGACTGGTGTTAATGAACCACTATTGTTATACCGCAAATGTTATAGATTCTACTTTCTGATTGTTCGATTTGAAATTCGGTATTTCAAATTTTGGAGGAGTTTTCCAAATCTTAATAGAAGAATTTGTAAACCTGAGTTTACATGAATTTATTTTTTTTCAAATATCACTATTATGTATATACACTATCAAATTTATTACACATATTATAATTGTTTAAAAATAAATTATTTTTAAACAGTAATAGTAAATATGTGTAATAGTGATAGTATGTATACATAACGATGATACTTGAAAAAAAAAGAGTCCAATTGAACTTGGGTTCATAAAAGACGTACTCTTCAATTTTTTTTTTAAAAGGTGGGAGTTGTTTCACTTTCGTATTTTCAATTAAAGAAAAGGGAAAGTTGGGGCTCATTTTGTAGAAGACACATGAAAATATAAAGAATGAAAATAGTAATTAAATTTTGACAAAGTATAGAGTGATAGAGTGAAAATGATTCATATATAAATTATTGAAGGGTATTAGTTATTATCACTGAAGGTTATTGGTTGTTTTTACTAAGGGTATTAGTAATTTTCACTGAAGGTTATTGGTTGTTTTTACTAAAGGGTATTAGTTATTTTCACTGAAGAGTATCAGTAGTTCAGTGAAAACAAACTAAGACTCTTCAGTGAAAATAACGAATACTCTTCAGTGAAACCAACTAATACTCTTCAATAAAAACAAATCAATGATTCATGTATGAACCAACTTCACTTTATACATACTCTATTTTTTATTAGTATGTATAGAGTGAAATTGGTTCATACATGAATCATTGAAGAGTATTAGTTGTTTTCACTAAAGAGTATTAGTTATTTTCACTGAAGAGTATTAGTTGTTCTTACTGAAGAGTCTTAGTTTGTTTTTTGTAAATAACCAATACTCTTCAATGAGAACAATTAATACTCTTCAGAAAACAACTAATACTCTTTAGTGAAAACAACTAATACCCTTCAATGGTTTATGCATGAACCATTTTCACTCTATACTTTATTAATAAAAAAAACAAATAGGGTGTAATAGAATTATTTTTAAAACACTTTAATTTAGTATCTTGACAAAGATGATAGTCGTCACCACAAACATAGACTTCTTGTGACGACTTGCTATTCGTCACACTATGTATCTTCTTTTTATGCGACGAAGATGGAAGACGTCACCACATATAAAGATTTATTGTGATGATTTTTAGATTGTCACAATAGATTACAGTTTTTTATGACGAAGTGTGAGATTGTCGCTCTAACATGTCTTTTACGTGACGGAGATGATCTTCGTCACCATAAATAGAGACTTTTCGTGACGATTTGCAATTCGTCACAACATATATTCTTTTAACGTGAGTGCAAACTGAGACTTCTTGTAACGACTTGCAATTTATCACAACAAATATCATTTTTATGTGACGAAGATGGAAGTCGTTACCATAAATAGAGTCTTCTTGTGATGACTTTCAGATTGTTACAACAGATCTTATTTTTTACATGATAAAATCGAAGTCGTCACCATAAACATTGACTTATTGTGATAACATAACAATTGTCGTAATAGATTTCTTTTTTACGTGACGAAGTATGTGATCGTCACGTAAAAATGAAAGTTGTCACCACAAATATAGACTTCTTGTGACGGCCTGGTGTTTGTCACAAAAGATTTATCACAATACAATGAATTTTCATGGACGCAATGTCATTTGTGACAACTTGATAAATCATCACAATAAATCTTCTATTTAGATGACGATATATGTGATCGTCACCGCAACATATACCTTAAGCGACGAATTTAAATTTTATCACGAAAATATAGGCTTTGGTGACGACTCTTGTAATCGTCACAAAAGTTTTGTCACTAGAAAATAATTTTTTTGTAGTGTACCTATTTTCACGTTATTCGATACTGGTGCTACGCATTCATTCATCTCTACAAAGATGTTTGAACAAATTGAGACCGCCCATATTATGGTAGAAGAAGATTTACTAGAAGTAAACATTCCCTCTGGTAGTACGACACAATCCTTAGGACTGTGTAGGAATGTGAAGATTGATTTTGAGCATGCAATACTCCCGGCAAATCTACATATAATAGAAATGAAGGACTTTGATATTCTCTTGGGAATGGACTGGCTTATAGCTAATCATGCTCTCATCAAGTGTCAAGAAAAAGAAATATCAGTTCGAATTAAGATCAGAGGATGTGAACTTTACATTGTATGGTGCTAGAATTGGAACTATACCTCATGTAATTTCAGCAATGAAAGCCCAAAAATTATTGAGGAAAGGAAAGAATGCAGCATTTCTAGTAAATATTGTAGCAACGGAATCCAATGGTCCAACATTGGATGACGTGCCAGTAGTATGTGAATACAAGGATGTATTCACAGATGATTTGCCAGGATTACCCCCAGATCGTCAGTTGGAATTCACTATTGATTTGATACCTGGAGCCGCGCCTGTTTCTAAAGCACCTTACAGAATGGCACCAAAGGAGTTACAGGAGCTGAAGGTGCAATTGCAAGAATTACTGGACAAGGGCTTTATTCGACCAAGTGTGTCACCATGGGGTGCACCAGTATTATTTGTGAAAAAGAAAGATGGATCATTGAGGATGTGCATCGATTATCGAGAACTGAATAAGCTCACTATCAAGAATAAATATCCACTTCCCAGATTCGAAGATCTGTTTGATCAGTTAAGAGGAGCTTGTGTATTTTCAAAAATTGATTTGAGATCGGGATATCATAAGATAAAGATTAAAGAAAACGATATTCCGAAGACAGCATTCAGAACCCGATATGGTCATTATGAGTTCGTAGTATTACCTTTTGGACTCAGTAACGCGCCAACTATATTCATGGATTTGATGAATCGGGTATTTCATCAATATTTAGATCAATTTGTGATCGTCTTTATTGATGATATTCTAGTATATTCAAGAAATCAGGAGCAACATGCAGAACATCTTCGAATTATATTGGAAACTCTGAGGAAAGAGAAATAGTATGCTAAATTCAAGAAGTGTGAATTCTAGTTGGATAAAGTTGTATTTCTTGGACATACGGTTTCAGCTTTGGGAATAGAAGTTGACCCAGCAAAGGTAGAAGCTGTAAACCAATGGAAGACACCAACTAATGTGAACGAAGTCAGGAGTTTTCTTGGTTTAGCTGGGTATTATCGAAGATTCATTGAAGGGTTTGCTCGGATTGCAAAACCCTTGACTCAGTTGACTCGGAAAGAAACAAAGTTTGAATGGACAGAAGAATGTGAAAGGAGTTTTCAAGAATTAAAGCAAAGACTAACATCGGCCCTAGTTCTTACAATTCCTGAACGTACAAAAGGATTTATTGTGTACAGTGATGCTTCTAAACAAGGCTTGGAATGTGTACTTATGCAGAATGGGAAAGTAGTAGCGTACGCATCAAGACAATTAAAACCACATGAGCAGAACTATCCTACGCATGACTTAGAGCTAGCAGCAGTTGTGCATGCACTCAAGATTTGGAGGCATTACTTGTATGGAAGTAAAAGTCAGATCTACACAGATCATAATAGTTTGAAGTATATCTTCGAACAGAAGGAATTGAACATGAGCCAGGGAAAATGTAGTAGCAGACGCCTTAAGTCGCAAGGGAAATAACAATGCTTTGATTGTGAAACCACCTTGAAGGAAAGAATAGCAAAAGCTCAATATGACGATGCATTCTTAGAGAAGATAAAATAAAAGATCAAGGAAGGTAAAGCAAAGAAGTTTTCAGTATGTGAGGATGGTACATTGGTATGTCGAGGAAGAATATGTGTCCCAGAAAAAGAAGAACTCAAGAAGGAAATATTGGAAGAAGCACATTCTACACCATATACAGTTCATCCTGGAGGAACGAAAGTTTACCAAGAATTAAAGAAGTTGTTATGGTGGAGAAATATGAAGAGGAATATTGGAAATTTCGTACAGAAATGTTTAACATGTCAGCAGGTGAAAGTTGAGCATCAAAGACCATCAGGATTATTAAAGCCGCTTGAGATTTCTGAGTGGAAGTGGTAACATATTACAATGGATTTTGCGGTAGGATTGCCCAAGTCAATACAAGGAAATGAAGATATTTGTATAATTATCGACAGACTAACCAAGACGGCATATTTTCTACCAATAAAGATGACGTTCACATTGGATAAATTGACTCAGATTTATATAAAGGAAATTGTCCGATTACATGGAATTCCAATTTCTATTGTGCCAGATAGAGATCCACGATTTACATCAAAATTCTGGCACAACCTTCAAGAAGCTATGGGCACAAAGTTGGAATTCAGTACAACTTTTCATCCTCAAACAGATGGTCAATCGAAAAGAACAATTCAAACTTTGGAAGATATGTTGAGAGCTTGTATTATTGATTTTGGAGGAAGTTGAGAAAGGTACATACCTTTAGTGGAATTTGCCTACAACAATAGTTATCAGGCTACAATTGAAATGGCACCGTACGAAAAATTATACGGAAGGAAGTGCAGATCTCCACCATGTTGGGATGAAATTGGAGAAAGGAAATTGTTAGGACCGGAATTGGTGGAAGAGACTAATAAAGTAGTAAAGAAAATTAAAGAAAAGATGCAAGCAGCTCAAGATCGACAGAAAGCGTATGCGGATAGGCGAAGGAAAGAATTAAGTTTTGAGATTAGAGACAAGGTATTCTTGAAAGTATCACCAATGAAAGGGATTTTCCGTTTCGGGAAAAGGGGAAAGTTAAAACCCAGGTATATTGGACCTTATGAGATATTGGAAAGAGTTGGAGATTTGGCTTATAGGCTAGCGTTACCACCATCCCTGATAGGAGTACACAATGTATTCCATATCTCGATGCTCCGAAAGTATGTACCTGACCCTACCCACATAGTAAACCAATTTGAATTAGAAATTGATGTCAACTTAACCTATGAGGAAGTTCCTATAGCCATACTTGATAGAAAGCTTCATAGGTTAAGGAATAGAGATATCCCTATGATTAAGGTCCTGTGGAATAGACATGGAATGGAAGAAGCTACGTGGGAACGAGAGGATGAGATCTTAGCAAAGTACACTTACCTCAATATCCACGGTAACACTTGAAATTTTGAGGATGAAATTTATTTAAGGGGGTTAGACTGTAATACCCTAGATTTTCATGACCTTATCTGCTATACTAAATACTTTATAATTCTTCATGAATCTATGTGACGCATTTACATCCAAATTTATGCAAAGACACGTTTATGTGTTTTAATTACTCGATATTTACAAATTAACGTATTATTTGCTCAATACATGCTTATTCTTGAGACTTTATAATTTTTATATGTTCTTTATTTTATGTCTTAAAGTGTTTAATTTAGGGATTAATGTAGTCCTTAAGTATAGTAATTTATTTCATAAGTTATAAGTTGTAAAATGAATGTTTCTTTAAGAAACGAATTACGTATCGATTACTAAATATTTTCTATGATTAGTATAACAGACTTTGTAAATTATTTAGAGTTTTAGAAGAGTTTTAATTTTATTTCATAAGATAGTATTGGTAAATTGTATGCATAATGTACCTTAAAATTATTAAATAATTTTAGAAAATCATAATTTTTTAATTTTTTTTACTTATTAAATTCAAATCATACATGTGTCATGACTACAAGACACAAGAATTTCTCTTGAAATGTCCAAAATTTTCGGCCAATTAGAGATAGATTAGGAAGAGTGGTGAAACTTCAAGAAATTAAGGTCAAATTAGGAGAATAAAAGTCAAAATTAACAACTAACCTTAAAATGACATGTGTATATTGAACTAACCTACAAGATTACTCCATAAACTTCCTTAAGGTCGGTTATATGGGTGGAGTAACCTCCAAGGTTGGCTTCTACTATAAATACATGATCATTCATGCAAAAATATTCATAAGAAAAAGTTTAAAGAAAATTACATAAATACTACTACTCTTACACTTAGATTTTGCAAAAGAAGGAGAAGGAATTTCCTTTAGCTACCAATCTCTAAGTAAGTTTCTCTTCTTGAATAAGTGAGTATTTAAGTTTTAGTATGAAGTTTCTGAATGAAATATGAATTAAATGACAGGAAAATAAGTTATGATAAGTGATTTGCATGATATATATGTTTTACTTCATATTTTGAATGTTTAATTCGATTTCTTCATATGTTATGAATAAAATCATGTTTATTACTTGATTATCTATGCTTTAGAAGTGGAAATCATGAAATTATATGCTTTAAAGTGAATTTGAGATGATCGGTTAGGTTTTTATAGAAAAACAAAGTATGTTGATAAATTACATGAAGTTGGAAGTTCATGGTTAAAATTTCGGAAGTATTGGACTTATGGTTGATTTATGGTGAATTTTTAAAGTTAAGTGATCAAAATCGATAGCAGTGTGTTCATCACGAAATATGTGATGATTGGTAAGGAGTTTGAGAAATCTAAAAATATGTTGATAAACTACATTGACTTGGGAATCTACTGTTAAAATTTCATAATTTTTGGACATATAGATGAATGAATATGAATTTTCAAAGTTAGGCATATAAACTGCTAAAAACCGAGATTTTGTTTAAGAAAGGTTCGAAATGGTCCGTTTGCATTTTATGGTCGATATCTATTTATAACTTGTTATTTTATGATTTTACACACTTAATTGATATTTGTGTTTTAGTATTCAATATTTGAGTATGTATTGAGTTTTGAATTCAAGTCATTATAATCGTACGAGTATAATATGTGAATTTTACGATTTATTTAAAAATGAAGGGATAAGTAACAATGTTTAAATTGTAAAAATTTTACTTGTAGATACAAACCTGCAAGGTGGGGAATCACTTCACTCTTCACCGAGTGTTTTATTATTATTTTAATTGCACTTATTAAATGTTGAATGTTAAATATTTTGAGTCTGGGCCGCTATCTGGCCCCTGAGATAGTCCAACTATATGTTGGCAAATGAGATAGTCCGGTCGCTCCGGCACCACGGATTGGTCGTGCCACCCAAGGAGATACCCGGTGAAATTCTGGTGGCTCACTTGTTATAAACAATTGATGTTTAGTTTGTGCAATTAACAAGAGGTTTCCCACTAAGTGTTTACAAACACTTATCCCTTCCCCTTTTAAATTTTTTACAGATGTTGTGGATCCGGTCATGGGCGAATAAACTCGGCAGGCTGTGGAGTCTTCTTAAAAACATTATGTTTTAAGAACAATATTTTGAATTTTGGATTGTAATTTAAGCTACGGTCATACTTATTTACTACTTCCGCTGTGTAGATGTGTGGCGTGTGTATATTTTAATACAAAGTACTATTTTAGTAACGTTCCTATTTATGCCACATCAT
Source organism: Ballota nigra (assembly GCA_947034835.1). Classification (NCBI taxonomy): domain Eukaryota; kingdom Viridiplantae; phylum Streptophyta; class Magnoliopsida; order Lamiales; family Lamiaceae; genus Ballota; species Ballota nigra. The sequence continues at coordinate 31,617,316 of OX344728.1, read as the reverse complement.
ATTTTTCCATACTATTTAAAGTGGGGACGTTACAGCCACCCTCTATGTTACCCCTTTCTATACGGTTCACATAGTTTATATGTTCCATCATCGTCTGTCCGACTTGATCTTCACCTCCAGCACACTATAAGCAGGTAGCGGAAATAATCTGATGGTCGTATACAAGAAGATATCTTTTCATTTATCGCTTCAGTCTTTCCACCACAGATAGCTCTCTCAGAACGATGCAAATGATTTCATTCTCTTCTTGTTAATGGATGATTGTGCTCCATCATGTGTTTTACTACTCCATACTTCACGTCTCCAATCAATTTTGCCCTTATTTGTGCATTGCAATTAGTTCTAGTCTTTCCATTTCTTCTCTTTGTAGTTGTTTTTTTAACTACTACTCCATTAGTTTTCGCCTTAATACCACTACAAGAGCAAACATACAATTTGGATGTCAACACATTTGTGTCATTTGTTGTCATTATTCATGTTGTCTTACGTACACTAAACCCCAATAAACAGGCATGTGTGCAATACAATTCATACATCTGATCCACCATATCCCTTTTCATCCTATCAATGAACCACTGAATTCTTCACTATCAAAGTTTCCCCCTTCATTTTGTTTGTTATGGGTATCATCTAATCCTTGTATTTATTCATCAGTAGAAACCAAATCACTTTCTTGTTCATGATGTATTCCCACATTGTAATATTTATAGTTATAGGTCAATTATATCGTTAAGTGACACTGTTAATTCCATATAGTATCATATAAAATGAGGCTAGTAGCATATTTCCCACTCTGTAAACACTAACACTATGTACTTCACATAGTAGCTTAAGTATATTATATGATCAACACTCTTCATTCTATATAATAGCAGTATGTATTTCACACAGTATCATACATATATTCTATTAGTAACATATATTTTCATTAAAGAGTAACATATCGTAATAATACCAGTAACATATTTATAGTTAGTAACTGTGTAATTCACATAGTAACATACCTATTTTCTATGAGAAACGCATATCTCCATTAACCAGTAACATGTAGTAATTAAACACGTAAAATATTTCTCAATAAGTAAACAATAACACAGAGTACTTCATATAATAACATACATTTGTTATATGAGTAATATATATTTCACTTATAAATTTGTAACACTAGTTTAGTTTCTCCCATAACATACATATCATTAACACGTAACATGTTTTTCAATTCAATAACCTGGTAAGTTCTTTTTTTGTGTTTTATGAATTGAACTTTGTAAATGTGTTACATATTGCAGAACCAGTAGAATTTGCTCTTGTTATTATTTGGTAATCTTCGAAATAATCACCCATGTCTTCTCTTTCTGATATCCTCTATCTTGTTTTTGCTTGAATTAATGTTAAAATTTGATTCCGACAGTATTCTCTTCCTTTCTTCCTTGCTTCGTCCGTCGAATTTCATCGAAAATTCCTTCTCCCTTGCATTTTCTCCATCTTTTTTTTTGTGTGGTTTGGTGCGGAGCTTAGGGTTATTTAGCCCTGGATCCGCGTATTTTTTTTTAACCCAAATTCAAATTGTGACCAACGAATATTTAATATGTCTTATTTTTTATATATTTTGCACGTGCACATAAGAGTTCCTCGAAGAGAATTCTCAATTATTTTTCCACATGACAAGGATCATACCCCATTCCTCGCAAGTGTCAAGGACTCAATAGATAATTATATATTTATTTTTATTATTTTACATATATAACACACTGGGGAGAAAATGTAATACCCTAGGTGTTCATGATCTTATTTGCTTTATTAAATGCTTTATAAATCTTCATGAATCTATGTGATGCATTTACATTCAAATCTATGCAAAGATACGTTTATGTGTTTTATTTACGCGATATTTACAATTAACGTGTTATTTGATCAATACATGCTTATTCTTGAGACTTTATAATTTTTATATGTTTTTTATTTTATGTCATAAAGTGTTTAATTTAGAAATTAATATAGTTCTTAAGTATAGTAATTTTATTTCATAAGTTATAAGTTGAAAAATGAATGTTTCTTTAAGAAACGAATTGCGTATCGATTACTCGATATATTTTTATGATTAGTATATAGACTTTGTAAATTATTTAGAGTCTTAGAAGAGTTTTAATTTTATTTCATAAGATAGTATAAGTAATTTTATGCATAATGTATCTTAAAATTATTAAATAATTTAGAAAATCATAATTTCTTTTATTTTTACTTATTAAATTCAAAGCCTACATGTGTCATAACTACAAGACACAAGAATTCTCTTGAATTGTACATAAAATTTCGGCCATTAGGATAAGTTAGGAAGAGTGGTGAAGTTTCATGAAATTAAGGTCAAAATTAGAAGAACTAAAGTCAAATTTAGCAACTAACCTAAAAGTGCCATGTGTTTAAAAAATTTAACCTCCAAGATTATCCAAAATCCTCCACAAGCTTCCTATATGTCGGTCAAGAGGGAGATGGAGTAGCCTCCAAGGTTGGTTCCTCCTATAAATACATGTTCTTCATGCAAAAATAAATATAAGAAAAAGTTTAAAGAAAATTTCACAAATACTACTACTCTTACACTTAGATTTTGCAAAGAAAGGAGAAGGAATTTCCTTTAGCTACCAATCTCTAAGTAAGCTTCTCTTCTTGATTGAGTAATTATTTAAGTGGTAGTATGAAGTTTATGCATGAGTTGTGAATTAAATGATAGGAAAATGAGTTTTGATGAGTAATTTGCATGTTATACAAGTTTTACTTCATGTTTGAATGTTTAATTCAAATTCTTAATATGTTATGAACAAAATCATATTTATTATTTGATTATCTATGCTTTAGAAGTAGAAATCATGAAATTATATGGTTTAAAGTGAGTTTAAGATGATATGTTCTTCATGTATGCATAAAACCGAATTTCTGGACCAACTTTGGGGTAAATTTCCTTTTCACCAATTCATTTGGTGGAAAATTCTGAAAATTTTATATGTGAAAATAGACCTGTGAAGGAACTTAGGTTTCAAATTTTATAATTTTTGGACTAGTATTCAATTCGTGGTGATTTTTCGAAGTAGAGCTTGGGTTTTGGACATAATTGCAGAAATGGTAGAAGTTTGCTATGATCTGAGAATAATCGGTTAGGTTTTTACAGAAAACCAAAGTATGTTGATAAATTAAATGAAGTTGGGAGTTCATGGTTAAAATTTCAGGAGTATTGGATTTATGGTTGATTTATGGTGAAGTTTTAAAATTAAGTGACCAGAATCTGTAACAGTGTGTTCGTCACGAAATATTGATGTTTGGCAAAGAGTTTGAGAAATCTGAAAATATTGTGATAAATTTTATTAAGTTGGGAATCTACTGTTCAAATTTCATAATTTTTGGACGTGCAGATAATTTAATATGAATTTTCAAAGTTAGGTGTGTAATCTTCCAAAATTGAATTTTTTTATGAAAGGTTCGAAATGGTCCATTTATATTTTTACAGTCGATATTTATTTATAACTTGCTATTTGATGATTTTACACACTTAATTGATATTCGTGCTTTAATATACGATATTTGAGTATATGTTGAAATTGAATTCAAGTCTTACAATTTACAAAAGTGAAGGGATAAGTACCAATGTTTTTATTTAAAAAATTTTACTTGTAGGTACAAACCTGCAAGATGGGGAATCACTTCGCTCTTCACCGAGTGTTCTATTATTATTTAATTGCACTTATTAAACGTTGAATGTTAAATTTTGAGTCTGGCCCGCTATCGACTGGCCCCACATATAAGTTTAACTTTATATTCGCAAGCATATAGTCCGGTCGTTCCGGCACCACGGGTTGGTCACGCCACCCAAGCATATACCCGGTGAAATTCCGGGGGCTCACATATTATAAACCATTGATGTTTAGTTTGTGCATTAACAAGAGGTTTTCCACTAAGTGTTATCAAGCACTTATCCCTTCCACTTTAAAATTTTACAGATGATGTGGATCCGGACGTGGGCGAATGAACTCGGCAGGCTGTGGAGTTTTCTTAAAAACTTTATGTTTCAAGAATTTTGTTTTTAAATTTTGGTTTGTATATTAAACTACTTCCGCTGTGTAAATGTGTGGCGTGTGTATATTTTAATACAAAGTACTATTTTAGTGTCGTTTCTACTTGCGCCACATCATATTTTCTGTACTATATTAAGTGGGGACGTCACAGGTGGTATCAGAGCAGGTTCGCCTGCTAAAAGTATTTTTAAAAAGAGTGTGTTTTAAAATTATAAAAGGAAACAGCCGCACCGAGATCATTCTCCACGACGGGGTCAGGTAAATGTTTTATATGTGCTTAAATTATGTTATTTATTTGAAAAGTGTGATTGATTATTTGAAAGTTTGTTATTATTGATTAAACTAACCAGTAAAGTGTGTAAAGTAAATAGAAATTGACGAGGATGTTAGAAGACAGAATGCTAAAAGATTAGAACGAGTACATGAAATGGGTAGAACCAAGATGGAAGATCTAGGGGATCATATCGGGGAAATAACATCACAGTATAGACATGCGTTAATGAACGGATATCACATGATTGATGATTATTTTTGTCACTTGCTTCTTGACACCCTGACATCTACTTGGATACATGTATCTCTGGATATACTTGACTATGTATTTGATAAACATGGACACCTGTGCTTTCTGTGTTTTACTTCGATGCTATATTGTGAATGGGCCCAATCAGAAACGGTCCATTTTACACCACTACGTCCAAGATTCGAGATAAGGGAAAACCAGGAAAGGCAGCTTGAGAGGGAACCAGTACAAGAAAGCTGTGGAGGTCCTGAACTGGAGGAGGATAATAGCTACGAAAGTTCTGAAATGGAAGAAGATAGCAGCGACAGTTCCATCGAGATATGGGAAGAAGAAAAGGATGAACCAGATATAATCATCATTGATGATGATGATGATTAAAACTATGTGTTTTACCTGATATGCATACTATATGGCTATATATGATGATATGCGTACTAAATGCTTTTGCTATACTATATGCTTTTGGATGTAATAAATATATGATGTTAGTAGATATATGTACTTAATATGTACTAAATGCTCTTGATGTATCATATGCTTTTGAATGTAATATATATGTATTATGTTTTGAATGTAACGTTTATGCATGTAATATATGATGTGTTTTGAATGTATGAAATATATGTTAAAATTTTGTTACTAATGAATTTGTTATTGAATAGAACTATGAGTCGTAGGGGAAACCAAAACAACTCAGACATGAGCGAGGATCTAGCTTCCGTTTTAAGGGGGTTAGCTCAGCAACTAGGTCAGCAAAGCCAATCATCCCAAACACCTGTACCTTCAGCCCAAAACCATGATATTGTTAGTCAGATTAAGAAATTCAGACCCTCAACCTTAACTGGGAAAGAAAACCCTATGGAAGTAGAAAGCTGGATTCGAAGTCTGGATAAAATATTCGCTTATCTTAAGTGTACCGATGAGCAGAAAGTTTCTTGCGCTATATTTCAGCTGACTGAAGATGCAGATTATTGGTGGGAAGCTCACTGTAGGACAATGACAGAAGAAGAACGAACTACAGTTACTTGAGAAAAATTTGTAGAAGCAGTGGTTAAGAATTAAATTTAATCAATTGGGAAGATATGATTCTCATTTGATTAACATTAATGAAAGGAAAGCAAAAAGATTTATGCAGAATTTACGACCGGAAATCAGTACTATCTTAGCGGCACAAGATATTAAGTCTTATGCCTCGGCCTTCGAGAAAGCTCAGATAATAGCAGCATATATGAAATCAGAGGACGTGAGAACGCCAGAACCACAACAAAACAAAAGGAAGTGGGTGGGTACGAACCAAGGAAGAAATTCTAAGCAAGTTAAAAAGACAGAAATAGTGCCACGACAACAACAGAGGCCACCTAAGTGCAGAAATTGTGGAAAAGAACATTCTGGATAATGCCTGAAGGGAACAGGAATCTGTTACAGATGTAAGGAACCGGGACATGTCATAACTAATTATCCAAAGTGGAAAGAACAACAGAAGATGGCACCTGCTCGAGTGTTTGCCATGAGTCAGCAGGAGGTGACAGTAAATCCGGAAGTGATGGTAGGTATGTTCAAAATATTCCAAATACCTATTTTCACATTATTCGATACTGGTGCTACGCATTCATTCATCTCTACAAAGATGTTTGAACAAATTGAGACCGCCCATATTATGGTAGAAGAAGATTTCCTAGAAGTAAACATTCCCTCTCGTAGTACGACACAATCCTTAGAACTGTGTAGGAATGTGAAGATTGATTTTGAGCGTGCAATACTCCCAGCAAATCTGCATATATAATAGAAATGAAGGACTTTGATATTATTTTGGTAATGGACTGGCTTATAGCTAATCATGCTCTCATCAAGTGTCAAGAAAAAGAAATATCAGTACGGAGATCAAAGGATGAGAACTTTACACTATATGGTACTAGAATTGGAACTATACCTCAAGTAATTTCAGCAATGAAAGCCCGAAAATTATTGAGGAAAGGATAGAATACGGCATTTTTAGTAAATATTGTAGCAACGGAATCCAATGGTCCAACACTGGATGATGTGCCGATAGTATGTGAATACAAGGATGTATTTCCAGACGATTTGCCAGGATTACCCCCAGATCGTCAGTTGGAGTTCACTATTGATTTGATACCTGGAGCCGCGTCTGTTTCTAAAGCACCTTACGGAATGGCACCAAAGGAGTTACAGGAGTTGAAGGTGCAATTGCAAGAATTATTGGAAAGGGCTTTATTCGACCAAGTGTGTCACCATGGGGTGCACCAGTATTATTTGTGAAAAAGAAAGATGGATCGTTGAGGATGTGCATCGATTATCGAGAAATGAATAAGCTCACTATCAAGAATAAATATCCACTTCCCAGAATCGAAGATCTATTTGATCAGTTAAGAGGAGCTTGTGTATTTTCAAAAATTGATTTGAGATCGGGATATCATCAGATAAAGATTAAAGAAAGCGATATTCCGAAGACAGCATTCAGAACCCGATATGGTCATTATGAGTTCGTAGTGTTACCTTTTGGGCTCAGTAACACGCCAGCTATATTCATGGATTTGATGAATCGGGTATTTAATCAATATTTAGATCAATTTGTGATCGTCTTTATTGATGATATTCTAGTATATTCAAGAAATCAGGAGCAGCATGCAGAACATCTTCGAATTATATTGGAAACTCTGAGAAAAGAGAAATTGTATGCTAAATTCAAGAAGTGCAAATTCTGGTTGGATAAAGTTGTATCTCTTGGACATACGGTTTCAGCTTTGAGAATAGAAGTTGACCCAACAAAGGTAGAAGCTGTAAACCAATGGAAGACCCCAACTAATGTAAACGAAGTCAGGAGTTTTCTTGGTTTAGCCGGGTATTATCGAAGATTCATTGAAGGGTTTGCTCGAATTGCAAAACCTTTGACTCAGTTGACTTGGAAAGAAACAAAGTTTAAATGGACAGAAGAGTGTGAAAGGAGTTTTCAAGAACTAAAGCAAAGATTAACAATGGCCTCAGTTCTTACAATTCCTGAAGGTACAGAAGGATTTATTGTGTGCAATGATGCTTCTAAACAAGGTTTGAGATGTGTACTTATACAGAATGGGAAGGTAGTAGCATACGCATCAAGACAGTTAAAACCACATGAGCAGAACTATCCTACGCATGATTTAGAGCTAGCAGCAGTTGTGCATGCACTCAAGATTTGGAGGCATTACTTGTATGGAAGTAAATGTCAGATCTACACAAATCATAAGAGTTTGAAGTATATCTTCGAACATAAGGAATTGAACATGAGGCAAAGAAGATGGTTAGAGTTGGTAAAAGATTATGATTGTGAAATATTATACCATCCGGGAAAGGCAAATGTAGTAGCAGATGCTTTAAGTCGCAAGGGAAAGATCAATGCTTTGATTGTGAACCCAACCTTGAAGGAAAGAATAGCAAAAGTTCAATATGACGAAGGATTCTTAGAGAAAATAAAACGAAAGATCAAGGAAGGTAAAGCAAAGGAGTTTTCAGTATGTGAGGATGGCACATTGGTATGTCAAGGAAGAATATGTGTCCCAGAAAAAGAAGAACTCAAGAAGAAAATATTGGAAGAAGCACATTCTACACCATATACAGTTCATCCTGGAGGAACAAAGATGTATCAAGAATTAAAGAAATTGTTCTGGTGGAGAAATATGAAAAGAGATATTGGGAATTTCGTACAGAAATGTTTGACATGTCAGCAGGTGAAAGCTGAGCATCAAAGACCATCAGGATTATTAAAGCCACTTGAGATTCCTGAATGGAAATGGGAACATATTACAATGGATTTTGTGGTAGGATTGCCCAAGTCGATACAAGGAAATGAAGCTATTTGGGTAATTGTCGACATATTGACCAAGACGGCACATTTCTTACCAATAAAGATGACGTTCACATTGGATAAATTGGCTCAGATTTATATTAAGGAAATTTTCCGATTACATGGAGTTCCAATTTATATTGTGTCAGATAGAGATCCGCGATTTACATCACGATTCTGGTACAGTCCTCAAGAAGCTATGGGCACCAAGTTGGAATTCAGTACAACTTTTCATCCTCAAACAGATGGTCAATCGAAAAGAACAATTCAAACTTTGAAAGATATGTTGAGAGCTTGTATCATCGATTTCGGAGGAAGTTGGGAAAGATACTTACCATTAGTAGAATTTGCCTATAACAATAGTTATCAAGCTACAATTGAAATGGCATCGTAGGAAGCATTGTACGGAAGGAAGTGTAGATCTCCACTATGCTGGGATGAAATCGGAGAAAAGAAATTGTTAGGACCGAAATTGGTGGAAGAAATTAACAAGGTGGTAAGGAAAATTAAAGAAAAGATGCAAGCGGCTCAAGATCGACAGAAAATGTATGCGGATAGTCCAAGGAAAGAATTAAGTTTTGAGATTGGAGACAAGGTATTTTTTAAGGTATGTCCAATGAAAGGAATTTTCCGCTTCGGAAAAAGAGGAAAGATGAAGCCTAGATATATTGGACCTTATGAGATATTGGAAAAAGTTGGAGAATTATCTTATAGATTGGCGTTACCACCATCCTTGACAGGAGTACACCATGTATTCCATACCTCGATGCTCCGAAAGTATGTACCTGACCCTACCCACATAGTAAACCAACCTCAATTAGAAATTGATGTCAACTTAACTTATGAAGAAGTCCCTATAACCATACTTGATAGAATGCTTCATAGGTTAAGGAATAGAGATATTCCTATGGTTAAGGTCCAGTGGAATAGACATGGGGTAGAAGAAACTACATGGGAACGAGAGGATGAAATCTTAGCAAAGTACCCCTACCTCAATATCCACGGTAACACTTGAAATTTCGAGGACGAAATTTATTTAAGGGGGTTAGACTGTAATACCCTAGGTTTTCATGATCTTATTTACTTTATTAAATGCTTTATAAATCTTCATGAATCTATGTGACGCATTTACATTCAAATTTATGCAAAGGCACGTTTATGTGTTTTATTTACTCGATATTTACAATTAACGTGTTATTTGCTCAATACATACTTATTCTTGAGACTTTATAATTTTTATATGTTCTTTATTTTATGTCATAAAGTGTTTAATTTAGAAATTAATATAGTTCTTAAGTATAGTAATTTTATTTCATAAGTTATAAGTTGAAAAATGAATGTTTCTTTAAGAAACGAATTGCATATCGATTACTCGATATATTTTTATGATTAGTATATAGACTTTGTAAATTATTTAGAGTCTTAGAAGAGTTTTAATTTTATTTCATAAGATAGTATAAGTAATTTTATGCATAATGTACCTTAAAATTATTAAATAATTTAGAAAATCATAATTTCTTTTATTTTTACTTATTAAATTCAAAGCCTACATGTGTCATAACTACAAGACACAAGAATTCTCTTGAATTGTCCATAAAATTTCGGCCATTAGGATAAGTTAGGAAGAGTGGTGAAGTTTCATGAAATTAAGGTCAAAATCAGAAGAATTAAAGTCAAATTTAGCAACTAACCTAAAAGTGTCATGTGTTTAATAAACTTAACCTCCAAGATTATCCAAAATCCTCCACAAGATTCCTATATGTCGGTCAAGAGGGAGATGGAGTAGCCTCCAAGGTTGGTTCCTCCTATAAATACATGTTCTTCATGCAAAAATAAATATAAGAAAAAGTTTAAAGAAAATTTCACAAATACTACTACTCTTACACTTAGATTTTGCAAAGAAAGGAGAAGAAATTTTCTTTAGCTACCAATCTCTAAGTAAGCTTCTCTTCTTGATTGAGTAATTATTTAAGTGGTAGTATGAAGTTTATGCATGAGTTGTGAATTAAATGATAGGAAAATTAGTTTTGATGAGTAATTTGCATTTATACATGTTTTACTTCATGTTTGAATGTTTAATTCAAATTCTTCATATGTTATGAACAAAATCATGTTTATTATTTGATTATCTATGCTTTAGAAGTAGAAATCATGAAATTATATGGTTTAAAGTGAGTTTAAGATGATATGTTCTTCATGTATGCATAAAACCGAATTTCTGGACCAACTTTGGGGTAAATTTCCTTTTGACCAATTAATTCGGTGGAAAATTCTGAAAGTTTTATATGTGAAAATAGACTTGTGAAGGAACATAGGTTTCAAATTTAATAATTTTTGGACTAGTATTCAATTCGTGGTGATTTTTCGAAGTAGAGCTAGGGTTTTGGACGTAATTGCAGAAACGGTAGAAGTTTGCTATGATCTGAGAATAATCGGTTAGGTTTTTACAGAAAAAAAAAGTATGTTGATAAGTTACATGAAGTTGGGAGTTCATGGTTAAAATTTCAGGAGTATTGAATTTATGGTTGATTTATGGTGAAATTTTAAAATTAAGTGACCGGAATCTGTAACAGTGTTTTCGTCACAAAATATTTGATGTTTGGCAAAGAGTTTGATAAATATGAAAATATTGTGATAAACTTTATTGAGTTGGGAATCTACTGTTAAAATTTCATAATTTTTGGACGTGCAGATAATTTAATATGAATTTTCAAAGTAAGGTGTGTAATCTGCCAAAATCGAATTTTTGTATGAAAGATTCGAAATGGTCCAATTACATTTTTACAGTCGATATTTATTTATAACTTGCTATTTGATGATTTTACACACTTAATTGATGTTTGTGCTTTAATATACGATATTTGAGTATATGTTGAAATTGAATTCAAGTCTTACAATTTACAAAAGTGAAGGGATAAGTAACAATGTTTCTATTTTAAAAATTTTACTTATAGGTACAAACCTGCAAGGTGGGGAATCACTTCGCTCTTCACCGAGTGTTCTATTATTATTTAATTGCACTTATTAAACGTTGAATGTTAAATTTTGAGTCTGGCCCGCTATCGACTGGCCCCACATATAAGTCCAACTTTATGTTGGCAAGCATATAGTCCGGTCGTTCCGGCACCACGGGTTGGTCACGCCACCCAAGCATATACCCGGTGAAATTCCGGGGGCTCACATATTATAAATCATTGATGTTTAGTTTGTGCAATTAATAAGAGGTTTTCCACTAAGTGTTTTCAAGCACTTATCCCTTCCACTTTTAAATTTTACAGATGTTGTGGATCCGGACGTGGGCGAATGAACTCGGTGGGCTGTGGAGTTTTCTTAAAAACTTTATGTTTCAAGAATTTTGTTTTTAAATATTGGTTTGTATCTTAAATTACGATCATACTTATTTACTACTTCCGCTGTGTAAATGTGTGGCGTGTGTATATTTTAATACAAAGTACTATTTTAGTGTCGTTCCTACTTGTGTCACATCATATTTTCCGTACTATATTTAGTGGGGACGTCACAGAAAATCTTTTAGCAACTTATATGCTACTTAATAATTACATCTTATAAATTTTTAAGCAACTTATAAGATGTTTCAAATAAGTTTTGAAGAGTTCTTAGTCATACTCAACTTTTTAAATTATTTTGTAACTAGGGTTTTTCTACGGTCAGGAAGGGTTTCGCCCTTCCTGACGTCAGTAAACCCTTTAGATATCGTTGGATAAAAAATCCAACGTATAATTCTTTTTTCAGATGATTGCACTTTGCATTAGAGCGTTTGCACTTTGTATAATGCAACCGCACTATATCGCCTTATTAACAAATTAAATTAATAAATATAAAATTACAAAAATACCCTTTTCATTTTTACATAATTAACATTTACTGTTTAAATAAAATCCTTTTTACATATTCTTAAAATTAAAATTATAAATTAAATGTTAATAATATCCTAATCAACTAATCAATCATTTCAAATTTTCAACCCTAATTCACGTTTCTTTGGGGGTCCCAATTTTTCACTTCTTCTCAAGGATTGATTCCGCCCGCTCCATCTTCTTCATCGCTGCACTGTGAAACTTGGTAAGGTTTATTGCATTCTCGATTATAACTTCTTTTTTCTCGAGTTTTTATTGATTGAATTATTGCTACAAATGGTTGGCAAAGGGTGAAGGACCAGCGAATGGAATCGATTGGGGAACCACGTATTTATGCGTCGGAGTGTGGCAGCACGATAGTTTTGAGATCATAGCCAATTACCAGGGAAACCGTACGACGTCGTCCAATGTGGCTTTCCCCAATATTAAGCGTCTCATGACTCATCGATGATGCCGCCAAGAATCTGGCCATGAACCCTACCAACACCGTTTTTGGTAAATTTCTAAATTATTTTTGCTTTGATTTCTTTCTGTTTTTATTTTTGAAATTCTTCTGATTCTTGTGTTTATTGTGTTGGCACTATGTTTTTTTTTTTAACTCCTATTTCCAAATTTTTGTTAGACATTCTAGATGGTGAAATTGACTTCTCTAAGTTATATTTCATATTACTTTTCCTAAAATTTGAATCCTATAATAGTTAAGTTTCATATCAAATTTCTGAAATTTTAGTTGGCATCAATGCTAATAACTCTTTCAGAAAAGAAAAGAGATTTACTTGTATAAGTAGGCGCTGCACAAAATCTCTGTTATGATAACTGGAATGTTTATTCGATCTACACCTTTGTTGTCTCGAATCATATTCTAAATCTGTAGTATACAATGACGATAGTAGTAGCCCCGTTTCGGTTTGCTTGTACAGGTAGGCACACCAAAAAATCTTTGTGATGATGACTGGAAGGCTTTTTCAATGTACACCATTAATTAGTTTCCTCACAGGTATCTAATTTCGTATTGCAAGTAGTGGTGGTAGTAGTTGGAAGGAGGTGGCGCTGAGGCTGGGGGCGGGGGTGGAGGAGGTGGTGCAGTGTATCGGATTAGGTTACGATTTGACACTGACCTCCAATTGAAGCATTGCAAGAAGCAACAAGGTAAAGAGCGGTTAACATTGATCGCTTCATCTCTGATGTTCTCTCATTTTAGAAGGTATTTGATTTGTTGTAATTTAGTGCATAGATTGATTGTGTTGATTATGTTTGAAAGCTTGATGTTGTGTTTTGAGTAATTATATTTCACATTTTCTGCGAATCGGAAAAGCTGAATTGTGGCGTGATATTGGGAATTTTGAATTATGGTATATGTTGGGCCCGGTACAAGACTGAGGAATACGTGTATGGGGGAGGGGAATACACGTATACCAATTTTTCAAACTTAAAACCTGACTGAGTCCCCTTTACTCAGAGTGGTAAAGAACTAGGAGCTGATAACACACCTACTGACTACACTTGGTGCGGGTCAGTTGGCTAACTATCAGTTCAAGTTCAGTGCGGAAATGTGTGAGCCCTGATAGTTTAAAGTCTTGCTTAATTTGCTTTCTGAAAAACTTGTTTTACTCAAAACTGAATAGTGATTAGTATGGTAGTGCTCTTATTAAGGATCAGGCTGATTGATTCAAGCCTGATAGACCGAATGCAATGAATGAATATGTAATATAGCAAGCATGCACAATATCAAAGCAATAAGAACACAGGGAGTTTAACGTGGTTCAGAGTCTCAAGCTCCTACGTCCACGACCTAATTTAATAGGAAATCCACTCAAGGGATTCTTGTTTTTAACGTGCCAAGGTGCACCAAGACCAGCTAACCTCACTGATCTATACAACTCCACTTACTAACTCACTAACTGACTTACTCCCAACAAACCTAACATAGGGTTTTGGTTTCAGTTTGGATTCCAACTAGGCTGAGATTATCCTTACAAGGCAAAGCTATGCTAAGGATTGGATAATCTCTCTAAGCTTAAGATAATGCTAGTTCGCTCTTGGAATACAGAATAACTCTCAGTAACTAGGAAACACTTGGGAAATTTAGATGGTTTCGAGTGCTTCTTCTAAGGCTGAATGCTTTTGAATGCTTTGGGAGTTTGAGTAATTTCTGGCTTAGAAATTTCCCGTAACCTTGAATGGGTTCAAGGTCTTCTATATTTATAGGTGATTTGAAAACTATCCGTTGGAGAGATAGCCTTTCTTGTCAACTATGTAGAGTGGTTCAAACGGACATATCTTCATGCAGCAGCCGTTCTTGCATGGAATTAGCTGGTTGCATTAAATGCACATTAAATGCTTGTCTGTTGAAAATGCAGTCTGAAGTCAGTCTTCTTGTCAGGTTCCGTACGTGCGTGTCCTTCCCAGATTGGTCCACGTCATCAGGTTGGTGAGAATGTCAGAACTTATTCCTGGGCTTCAAGCTTGTCTTATTAAGTTCATTTTGTCTTGAGCTCACCGGTCTTGTCCTGACGCTGACATTCCTTTTGCATTGCTTGTCTCTACTCCAAGTCTTTCCCATAAACTCAGTGTCATCATGTTCCCTTTAGGACTGAGTAGTACTGACATCAGGGTCATACTCTTCATCACTGAGACTCGGATGGGAATGCGTCAGATCCGCTGTTGATTACGAAAGAGGCTAAGGAATGGACGTCATTGATTCCCTCTTTCAGTAACTCAACTCCCATCGAGATTCCTGTCCCTGCAAACGAGACTGAACTGATAGCAGCGTTAACTTTCTTCTCGAAGACCTCCATAGAAAGTTGGAGTCTTTGTTTAGCCTGGGTGATCCTTTCCTCCACCTTCAAGGACTCACCGCTGATTCTGCTGGCTTCAGTCAGTATCTTTGTCGATTCCTCAGTGGCCTTCGCCAAAGTTTCTGCAACAATCTGAGAGGTACGATCCAGCTTCCCTGACTCCAGCTCAAGTTTGGTCGCTGAGTCCTTCATGGCCTGAGTAACAAGCGCTCCAGTCTGAACTGCAAGCCTGTCAACTGCCTGATTTAGCTTGTCATCCCTGATCGCGTCCCTCTCCTCAAGTTGCTTGAGAGTCTTCCTAAGCATCTTCTTAGTGCGCTTCCTCTCAGTCCTCACTGACTTGGCCGTGTCAGTCATCGTTCTCTTTAGCAAAATCAGCTCCCTGTTGGCAAGGGTGTTGTAAGCTGACTTTGTCAACCTGATGTGTTTCGCCAGGGCCTTGGAGTCTTCTTCTTTTCAGCTCTTAGCCTCATTACTTCCTCTTGAAGTTCAGCTAGATTTTCAGTGGTTTTCTCCGTCTTGACCTCCACAATGCTTGTAAACTCAGCACGGCTGACCCCGGTTATAACAACATCTGGATCTTCATTTTCAGCCTCGTCAGTGATTGGCTGCTTTCCCTTGGCAGCACCTGCATCCTCAGTCCCCTCTTCAGGGTGCACTGTAGGCAGTTGTTGAGTGGTCAAGGACGCCTGCTCAGGCTCAGCCATGCCATCTCGAACCTTAGGATCTTGTCCCTCGGAACTGGGAGTCTCCTTAGACGCCTCAACATCTTTCTCCCTTATCTCAGGGCAGGGAATCCCTTCATCGATAGATGTCTCATCGGCGGCTGAGATGTTCAAAACATCCTCAGCCACTAGTCCACCCTTGGCACTAGTGTCCTTCTCACCTTCCCCCTGAGCTTGAGGCTCAGAGTCCATACCATCAACCTCCCTTGATGTCTCCTCCACAGCCTTCTCCATTGCTCCACCCTGAGCATCTTCATCATCCTCCATGTCCTCCTCATCCTCAAATAGGATGTCAGCCTTGCTCTTGGACATCAGGCTGTTGACTAGCTCCTTCAGATTTTCGAAGTTGAGCAGTTGAAGCCAGCTAGTCAATCCAAAGTAGGAGCACAATCTGGCCTCCTCGGTCTCCCAGTGCTCCCAGCCACGAGCATCCACCAGCAAATGTTGCTCTTGCATGTTTGATTGTTTGAATTCCAACCAAACTTTCAATTCAATCACATTTGCCAGCATCTCCTTGTACTTATTTAACCCGGTCCAGCACTTAGCTGCCCATTCAGTGGCATTACCCCTAAGGGTGTTCTCCAGCACTCCCCCCATCATGTTTTCATCAAGCTCCTCCTCCTCCTGAATGACAAGGAAATCATCCTCTTCAGATTGGAAGGATTTGGGGCAATCCTTGGGGTTGGGGTAAGAGGGAAAATCTGTGGAATCGGGAAGTTTGGCTCAGATGACTGGTCAGACTCATTAATAGGTGAGTTAGATGGCACTGACTCAGTTGGAATGTTTGGCTCTGAGGTTTGGGGTGTATGGGTGGGTTGAGGTGTTGGATCAGGGATGGATTGGGTTTGGGGTTCAGGATGTGTGGGTGATTTATGGGGTACTATCTCAGGCTGCAACAGCTCAGCCGTCTCGACAGATTTTCTCACCTCCTCTAAGTCAGAGGCTCCAGGAGAGCTTGACTTCTCCCTCTCACTCAGGACAGGCAACTTCTTAGCAGGGGACCTTCTAACCCTGATCATCCTCCTTCCTGACTTCATCGTCAGTCCCCTCAGCCTCAGCATCGGCTTTCTTGGGAACAGACTCAGTCCCAGAACTAGTGCTCTTCCCTGACAGCACTATACGCACCTTCTTTTTCTTCTTCTCAGCCTCCTCCACTGCAGGCTGATCCACCTCCTTCTCAGCTGCCACCTCCTCTTCCACCTCTTTGCTCCTCTCAAAGAGGTCATCTACCCTTTCAATGAGACTGGTAGCCACCTTCTTGGTCTTACCAGCTGGCTTTTTGGCCTGACCCTTTGCCGTAGCATTGGGATCAGTCAGCCCTAGCGCTGAGTAGGTATCGCTCCGTGAGGCAAACATCACCTTCTTTGAGGAGAGACTATCCTCAAAGTCGAAGGTGTACCCATGGCAGGCATGAGCAATCAGGACCGAGAGCCTGGTCCCGAAAGGTAGAATAGCACCAACGGAGATGTGCTTCTTCTCCCCATACCTCTTCAGCTTGTCCAGACAAGCCTGATGAAGTTGGTCCAGAAAGAACTGCTCCCAGTTGGCTTCAACTCCATCAACAATGGCCCCCATCAGCCTCAACTTGGGCAGGCTCAACTGCTCATGAGATCCCGTGGATCCCATCACCATCTTGGACACAAGGTCCACAAGCACTCTGTATTCAGGCTTCAGCGTGTTCTTATTCTGACGAGCCTTGAACACAGACGATTCTTCTTTGGTCCATTTACCCAGGAGTTCTCCCTCCGAGTTCTCCTTGTAAACCCTTGGGTTGATGCCTGAGGATGGCAGTCCAAAAACTTCTCTAACCGCCCTCCGAATATTGATGGTGACCACCTCTGAGTTGTAGAGAGGTTCGCCGTTGCCGTCCTTCTCACCCGTCGGCTTGAGCGCGGTCACTTTCGTGAAGAGTTCATCCCTCCGCAAGAACATATTGAGGTAAGCTTCCACGACCGTTCTTGGAAGTACGGAAATGGGGCGAGTAGTGAAATATGTTTCCAACCCAGCGTTGGAAATCCACTTGAAAACGGGTTTGATTTCCTCCACTGTAAGACAGGTGCCATCCAAGGAGATAACTTGCTCCATGTGCACGAGTTTGTTGTTGACAACATCCTCGACCTTGTCGGTTGTCCAGTTGGAATTAAGAAGTGCCATTTGATTTTGAAGAGAGATTTTTTTTTTTTTGAAAAACTGAGATTGCTTGAGCAAGAGAAAACTCAGTGTGCAGATGTGCTTTGTGTTTGCGTAAAAAACCTCGAATGGCATTCTTGATTGATATGACTAAGTCAGTTACTCAGACGTGGGGTTGAGATTAATCCCTAAATTCGAAACGTTTAGAAATGAAGGGCCAGGATTAATCTCAGTTTCAATCAATTTCCTACGTCAGTCATATTCCGTATAAAACGGACACGTATATGAAAAAGTAACTGAGGCATTAAATGCTCCATTGTGTGTGGGTTTAAATATGAAAAGGCGCGCTTTTAATGAAAACGGAATGCATTTAATAAAGATTTTCAGGACGAAGGACTCAGGGAGACGCTTGGAATTCACAAGAGTCAGGATATAACTCATACCTGTCAGGGAGACATTGTAGCACCCTGATACCTCGCTGAGTCGAGTCTGGCCTGAGTTCCCCCTAGAACTCTACACTGACTGCTCTCCCGGATCTAAGAGTCCTAACTCCACTGACAGTTCTATAAACCTTGCTTCAGCCAGAGGCTTAGTCAAGATGTCAGCTCTTTGCCTGTAAGTGTGAATCTTCTCCATCCTAATATCTTTTTTCTCCACATGATCTCGAATGATGTGATGCCGAATATCCACATGCTTGCACCTTGTGTGAAGCACTGGGTTCTGAGTAATTGCTATTGTACTATTGTTGTCACAATAGATTGGAACCTCAATAGCAAATACTTGGTAGTCCCTCAACTGTTGCCTTAACCATAAAATCTGAGCACAACAACTACCTGCAGCCATATACTCAACCTCAGTTGTGGATGTAGACACTGAATTCTGCTTCTAACTAAACCACGAGATCAACTTACTCCCCAAAAACTGACATGTCCCTGAGGTTGATTTCCTATCAATCCTACATCCTCCATAATCTGCATCTGAATAACCTGTCAGTTCTAAGTTGTCATCTGAAGGATACCATAGTCCCATATTGACTGTCCTTTTCAAATACTTAAGTATCCTCTTAGCAGCCTCCAAATGACTTCTCTTGGGATCAGACTGATACCTAGCACACACACCAACTGCAAACGTAATGTCAGGCCTACTTGCAGTCAGGTACAACAAAGAACCTATCAGCCCTCGATACTCAGTCTGATTTACTGAAGTCCCTTCAGTGTCAGGATCCATCTTCCAATTTGTGTTCATAGGGATCCTGGCTGGATTGCTGTTCTGAACACCAAACTTATGAATCAAGTCTCTTGTATACTTGGCCTGATTAATGAAGATACCTTGATCAGTCTGCTTAACCTGCAATCCTAAGAAGAAGTTCATCTCTCCCATCATTGACATCTCAAATTTACCAGTCATCAACTTAGAGAATTTCTCACAGAGCTGATGATTTGGTGATCCAAATATTATGTCATCCACATAAATCTGGACCAAGAGAATGTCATCACCTTCAGTGATCCTGAACAGTGTCCTATCCACAGTTCCCTTCTTGAACCCATGGCCTGTCAGGAATTGAGAGAGGGTATCATACCAAGCTTTTGATGCTTGCTTAAGTCCATAGAGTGCTTTCTTCAAATGGTATACTCTATCTCCCTCCAACCTCAAACCTGGGAGGTTGTTCAACATATACCTCTTCATTGAGTACACCATTCAGGAAGGAACTCTTGACATCCATTTGATACACCTTGAACTTCTTATATGTTGCATATGCAAGGAACAACCTGATAGGTTCCAACCTAGCTACTGGAGCAAAAGTCTCATCATAGTCTATTCCCTCAGATTGACAATACCCTTTTGCAACCAGTCTAGCCTTGTTCCTTACCACAACACCATTTTCATCCTTCTTGTTCTTGAAGACCCATTTGGTACCAATTACTCCTTGATGCCTAGGTCTATCTACCAGTTCCCAAACCTGATTCCTTGTGAACTGAATCAACTCCTCTTGCATGGCAATGATCCAGTTCGAGTCAGTGAGAGCTTCTTCAATGTTCTGAGGCTCTTGCTCAGAGAGAAAGCAACATAACAATGCACTCTCACCATGGAACCGTCTGGTCCTGACTCCCTCAGTTGGATCACCAATGATTTGATCAATGGGATGATCCTCTAGCCATGTTCTTTTGCCAGGAGTTGTTCCTGAAGTACCTGCAATGTTAGTGTCTACAGGTTCATAAAATTCAGGAAATTGAACAGAAGTGGATGATCCTGAGTCTATACCAAAGGGATTAACAAGCTCAATGTCAGGGACATTGATTCCCCCTTGATGAGGTGACTCAGGAACCGTCTCAGCTGCGACAGCATCTTCATAGACGGTACTTACCTCAGGTTGAGCCTGTTTCTCAGTATGAGGCTCAACAAACCCTGATATACTGGGCTTAGGAGTGGCACTTGATTCATCATCCTGATCATCGTCATCATCCCATCTTGGGATTGGCACAGTTTTGACCTTTGGATCAGATTGATTCTTCAAGCTCAGCCTTGTCACTCTCCTTGTGATCTCCTCAGTGTCAGGATCCAACACTTTTACCCTAGACTCATTAGCAGATTCATAAAAAACATGTGGTGATTCTTCCACAACAAGGGTCCTACAATTGTAAACTCTGAAGGCTTTACTAACTTCAGAATATCCTAAGAAATTTATTCCTTCATCAGATTTGCTATCAAAAGCTTTCAATTGGGTCTTCCCATTGTTGAGGATGAAACACTTACAACCAAATACATGAAAATAAGAAATACGAGGTTTCCTTTTATTCCATGTCTCATATGGGGTCTGTGCATGTTGTTTGTTCAGCATGGATCTGTTCTGAGTGTAGCATGCATTGTTGATTGCCTCAGCCCAGAATTTCTTGGGCAATCCTGACTCAGCCAGCATGTTCCTAGCAGCTTCCTTCAGTGTCCTGTTCCTTCTTTCAGCGACACCATTCTGTTGTGGAGTTCTAGCTGCAGAAGTCTCATGAGCTATACCAAGTTCATTACAAATGTCACAAATATATGAATTTATAAATTCAGTGCCCTTGTCAGATCTGATCTTAGTAATAGACTGATTATTCTCATTGCTGAGTCTCCTGAGCAACTCTGGAAGCTTCACCTGTGTTTCCTTCTTATTCAACAAGAAAATAAACCAAGTATATCTAGAATAATCATCAATAACCACAAGGGTATATTTTCTACCATTCATACTCACAGGTGTTATGGGACCAAATAAATCCATGTGCAAGAGCTGAAGTATCCTGTCAGTGGAATGAGAAGCTTTCTCTTTGAATGTCGCTCTGACCTGCTTCCCTTCCTGACAAGCTTTGCATACATGATCTTTGCTAAAAACTTCATTAGGTAGACCTTCAACAAGTGATTGTCTAGAAATTTTGTTAAGAATCTTGAAGTTCAGGTGGCTTAATCTTTTATGCCATAACCAACTGAACTCTAGGGAGCTTTTAGCAACAAAACAAGTATTAGGAATAGTGCTGCTCCAATCAGCGAGATAAACGTTACCTTTCCTGATACCTGATAGAAGCACTTGTGTTGATTTGTCCTTGACTGAACATATATTCGATGAGAACTCAACACTGAAACCTTTGTCACAGAATTGACTTACTGACAACAGGTTATGCTTCAGTCCTTCCACAAAGGACACATTTTCCACTCTGACTGTACCTATTATTAAAACACCAAAACCTTTAGTAACACCTTTTGAGTTATCACCAAAGGTTACCTGTGGACCATCTTTCGCTTGATATTCTTGGAGAAGACTCTTCATTCCAGTCATGTGCCTTGAGCAACCACTGTCTAGGTACCAAACAACTTTGATTGAGTCTCCTCTCCTCTTGTTGTGATCCACAGCCGCCTGCAAGCAAATCAGACTTTAGGTACCCATTGGGTGTTGGGTCCTATTGTGTCAGTTGTACCCTTCGGGATCCAGACTTGCTTAACAACCCTAATTGCCTCAGAGTGGTAAATCCGTCTCCCTGAAACATCAACATACACAACTTTCTTTTTCTTTGCATGAGAGGAAGATGGTGTATGTGTGCTAGACTTAGGCTTCACAGGAGCCTGAGTGGGTGCCTTTTGGGCTGGCTTCCTGTTCCTCCTAGGTCTGGGTGCAGCAAGTCTTGGGCCTTGTTCTTGATAAGGGCCCTGTGTTCTATTCCCCCTAGGCAAGTGAGGTAATGGAAAACAGTTAAAGGCCTCAGGATGCCAAAATCATGGGGGTGTCATCATGTTTGGCATTCCCTGTTGGTATTGCCACGCATGATGGTACCCTCGCTGACCAGTCTGAGAACTCTTGGCCTGAGTCTTCCTCTGCTTTCGCTGAGGCTTTCCCTGGCCTGAGTTCTCAGGGGCCTCCCTAGGTTGCTTTGCCTTTCCCTTGGGTTTTGGCTTAGCTACCTTGGGGGCAACCCTGACTGTGTCAACAGTTTCCTTACCCTTATCAGTTTGACGAGCCTGGAGTACAACCTTAGGTGCACTCTGGCATGCATGAACAAATACCCTCTCAGTGTCGCTCCCTGAAGCAACATGAGACTGACCTTGTGAGGATTTCTTAGGAACATATCCAAGTCCCTTTTTCTCATTCCCAAGCATCTGGCTGCTATTTATTTCCTCTCTAGCCACTGAGGATTTATTCATTGCTGCAACCTTTTGCTTGAGTGAGTCCTCACTCTTTTTCAGGATTTCATGTCTGGTAAAGAGATCATCAAACTTACTCTTAAGTACTTTCAATTCTTCCTTCCTGACCAACTCTTCATCAGCCAGTTCCTTTAGAATTTTCTCTCTTGGGAGACGCTCAGCATTGACTAAATCAATCTCCTGAGTTAGTCTCACAATCTGAGCCGATTCTTTAAGATCAGACTGAGTGAGTTGTTCATTCAGGTTTTGAACCTCAGTACTCAATTTCTTGTTCTCCTCTACCAAGAAGACATTAGTTTCCTGCAGTCTGGAGAAATCAACCATCAATTGATCCATACAGATCTAAAGGTTCATTTCTCTAACTGACTCTGAGCTAAGCTCAGGATTTTGACCAGTGTAGGAACCACATACAGATTTAGATGTTATCTCAGGTTCCTCCCTCGCCATAAGGCAGATATCATCGTACTCATCATCAGAAAAGAGTTCAGGCGACATTTCTTCAGGACCATCAGAGTCAGTTGCATCCTCAGCGAGCATGGCTCTCCGGTCAGCAAATCTCTGGTCTCTCTTGGCCCTCCTGTCCTCCCTTTCCCTTGCACTCAGCATTGGACAATCATACTGATAGTGTCCGCTCTTGTTACAGTTGTAACATGTTGGTTGCTCATCTCCTCTTTCTCTCCTTGGTTCAGGGTTCCTCCTTAAGTCAGGTTCCCTCTGTCTTGATGAGCTTTCAGTCTTCCCTGAGTGCTTGTCATCATTAGTACGTCTCTGTTCATCCCGACGATCGGGCTTTGGATCTGAATATCTTCTTTCTTCGCCACGATCTCTCCTCTGGTCAGTGTTTCTCTTTGGGACATCTTTGTCCAGCATCACCAACTCATTCATCAACTTGATGAATCTTGACTCCATCTGATCGATTGACTCATCAGGCAGCATCTCGAATGCTTCAAACTTCTGAATGGAAATATTTCTCTTGTTCTCCTTTATCTTCTCTGACCCCTCGCACATCCTGGTCAGCTCATCCCAAACCTCCTTTGCCGTCTTTAAATTCATCAGCCTTACTGACTCCTCGAAGGGCACCGTGTGCAAGATGATATTTCTGGCCACATTATCCAGCCCCATCATCTTGATCTCGTCAGTGGTCATATCCTTCCTTTCCTTAGGAATGGGTACACCAATATCAAGATCACCATATCCTCTACCTCTGGTATTAGGGACATTGATTTTGATCGGTCCTTCCCTGAGAACATGCGGCATCTGGTTATGGATGGCATCTAGATGTGCTTCTAATCTTAACTTCCAATAGACAAAGTTAGATACAAAGAATTCAGGTAACGAAGCTTCAAGTCTCCTCGAAGTCATGATGATGCAAGTTTTATGAAAAGCAAACTCAGATCTGTTCAGTGACCACCAACAGTTTCTCCTTTGAAACTATTAGTATTCAAAGTCAGTGGTCTTTTGAACCACTACTCTGATACCACTTGTTGGTCCCGGTACAAGACTGAGGAATACGTGTATGGGGGGGGGATATACACGTATACCAATTTTTCAAACATAAAACCTGACTGAGTCCCCTTTACTCAGAGTGGTAAAGAATTAGGAGTTGATAACACACCTACTGACTACACTTGGTGCGGGTCAGTTGGCTAACTATCAGTTCAAGTTCAGTGCGGGAATGTGTGAGCCCTGATAGGTTAAAGTCTTGTTTAGTTTTCTTTCTGAAAAACTTGTTTTACTCAAAACTGAATAGTGATTAGTAGGGCAGTGCTCTTATTAAGGATCAGGCTGATTGATTCAAGCCTGATAGACCGAATGCAATGAATGAATATGTAATATAGCAAGCATGCACAATATCAAAGCAATAAGAACACAGGGAGTTTAACGTGGTTCAGAGTCTCAAGCTCCTACGTCCACGGCCTGATTTAACAGGAAATACACTCAAGGTATTCTTGTTTTTAACGTGTCAAGGTGCACCAAGACCAGCTAACCTCACTGATCTATACAACTCTACTTACTAACTCACTAACTGACTTACTCCCAACAAACCTAACTTAGGGTTTTGGTTTCAGTTTGGATTCCAACTAGGTTGAGATTATCCTTACAAGGCAAAGCTATGCTAAGGATTGGATAATCTCTCTAATCTTAAGATAATGCTAGTTCGCTCTTGGAATACAGAATAACTCTCAATAACTAAGAAACACTTGGGAAATTTAGATGGTTTTGAGTGCTTCTTCTAAGGCTGAATGCTTTTGAATGCTTTGAGAGTTTGAGTAATTTCTGGCTTGGAAATTTCTCGTAACCTTGAATGGGTTCAAGGTCTTCTGTATTTATAGGTGATTTGAAAAACTATCCGTTGGAGAGATAACCTTCTAGTCATCTATGTAGAGTGGCTTCAAACGGACATATCTTCATGCAGCAGCCGTCCTTGCATGGATTTGGTAGGTTGCATTAAATGCACATTAAATGCTTGCCCGTTGAACATGCAATCTGAATTCAGTCTTCTTGTCAGGTTCCGTACGTGCGTGTCCTTCCTGGATTGGTCCACGTCATCAGGTTGATGAGAATGTCAGAACTTATTCCTGAGCTTCAGGCTTGTCTTATTAAGTTCATTTTGTCTTGAGCTCACCGGTCTTGTCCTGACGCTGACATTCCTTTTGCATTGCTTGGCTCTACTCCAAGTCTTCCCATTAACTCAGTTTTAACCTGTTCCCTTCAGGACTGAGTAGTACTGACCTCAGGTCATACTCTTCATTACTGAGACTTACTCAGCCAGCTTAGGAGACTGTCATAAGTTCAGGATGGTAAACTTTGTCTTCAGGCTCTGAGTCTTGATTGTCATCAGTAAGTGCTCCTCTTACTGAGTACCTGTGAAGTGTAAAATGACTAAGTACAAGCCTAACCAAGACTAGCCTGATAAACAAATGCAAACATCTTTTCAGGGGCTTTGAGATCTTAATCAAAACTGACAATGTCCCAACATAGTTGTTGAGAAGGACTTCTTGTGAATTTGTCGTTCGAAAAAATGAATAAAATGAGAAGATAGAGCAAAATCAAGACGAGATGCTTAAATTGATCACTTGAGTGCCTCCACCCCATCGAGTATGAACTTTACAAGATATCAAGAGCAATTTTTTGCCATGTGCAGTAGAAATTGAAATAGAACCATCATTTTTTTTGTGAAAAAATGAAAATGACCAGAAATCAAGTATTGTAGGTTCGTACGAATCGTTTACATTCAAATTGATAAGAAAAAAAAATACCACGCTGCTACTTGGCAGCACATAAAGATAATTATTCGACATAAACAAGCACAACAAGGAATGGAGCATATGAAGAGCAATTTTTATCATACCCCACAATTACCTCAGAGTCAGTGACATATTTAGCTCTTATATGCAATGTGAACCAAAAAAGAACCCATTATTGCTTTTGTGAATTAATGAAATCTTGACTAGACTATCAAGTAATATACTAACAAACAAAGAAAAGAAGAAAATCTTATGTTGTTGCTTGGCAGCAAAAGTAGAATTTGGAGAGGAAAATGTTAAAATCATTTTTCTTTGGAAAGGTAAAACAAAATTAAAGAAGTTCGAGTACAAGGGGTAACAACCTTACAACAAGTTTGAGTACAATGAGATAATAAAGCACTCAGCAGTCAACACATGGAAATCTAAGTTTCAATAACCAATCTCTAGGATTATTTCCCCTACCTCATAACTCATTTCTTCTTATCTATTAATTTTTTTGCGGACAACCAAGACCACATTCTCACTGAAATTTCCTCGACGATTCTCCTTACAACTGGTTGTATTCCTTTAAAAACAACCCCATTATTACTTTTACCTAATCTCCAAATTGTTCCAACCCAAATTGTTGATGCCACAACTCGGCTCTTGTCATCATCGCTAAACAAATTGCTGAAATGCAAAAAGTTCAACACCGGATTGTAGTGCAAAACACTGAAAACACCTCACCATTTACGTATCTCCGCCCAAACCTCAGCAGCTAACGAGCAATTGAAGAACAAATGGGCATTTGTTTCGCACTCTTCGTCGCAAAATTTGCAGCAGGTTTCGTAAAGATTTCTCAAAACCATTCTCCTTAGAAGATTATCTCCTATAGCCAATTTGTGTTTGATTACTTTTCAAACAATTTCAACATTCCTTCTCGGAGCACCACAGTTCCACAACTTAAGGAAGACACCCTATTT
Source organism: Ballota nigra (assembly GCA_947034835.1). Taxonomy (NCBI): domain Eukaryota; kingdom Viridiplantae; phylum Streptophyta; class Magnoliopsida; order Lamiales; family Lamiaceae; genus Ballota; species Ballota nigra. The sequence continues at coordinate 31,590,482 of OX344728.1, read as the reverse complement.
ATGTGAAGGGCTCAAACCGTTACAAGAGAAAAGCAAGAGATTTTTGTAAGTTCACTCTATAGCAATCATTCGAAGCTGGGAACTAACGCTATTGGCCAGGTTGATCTATGTGAAGCTGGACTTACTGAACAATATTCAAAAGATTAGAGAAGGCTTCAAATTCTCCTCCCCTAACAACCTCCTCCATTGCCAATTCAAAGACCAAGAGTTCCCTTCCCAGACTCCTATCTCCAAAATCGAGGATGTTTTCTAATTCATAATCATCATTTTTTTTTCGAGTGATTCTATCTTTTGGTGCAGCACATCAGCGAAAATATCTTCCCTTTCACTGATGCACCTGCACTCTTTCTGTATTACATTGAGAAATAAGGTCGTCGAAGGCTTTAATGTCACGGCAATCAACCGAATTTCTGCATGCCGCCCTTTCATTGGAACACCGAATCGATTTGAAATCCTATGCAAATTCTAGCATCCAGATTATGATCTACCATCGGAAAAATATATGGTATCCCAAAGAATTACTTTTTCTTAGTAATCGCAAGGAGTATAAACGTTAATAACACATCATAGAGCATCATCTTCAACATACCTCTCATTCACCACCAACATGGCCTCCGTATGGCTCTCGCTGGATTCACCACCAACATGGATTTTCTCGTATGCCGTCGTAGTGCTTATACCGAAAGAATTCTGCCTGATCTTCCTTCCGCACCCCAATGAGCCCAATCGAAAGAATCTTCTCCCCAAATTGACTAACAGAGAAACTTGTCCATCACCTCGTTTCTTGGATACAAACCATGTTAATTTTGTGCCTCCTAACCATTACTTAGAAGAAGAAAGGTTGCGACTATGGATTATTGAGAAGAAGAAAAAAAAAGAGTCAAACTCAATTTGGAGAGGAACAATTAGAATTGAAAATTGTATTTTCATTTGATTTCAAAGTTTAAGTGATCGTTTAATAACTCTAATATAACCTTTTTTCTATTATTATAAATAAGATACAAGGTTAATTTTTTTAAATAAAAAATACTATAAGGAAATTTTTGTAATTTTACAATTTTTTCTTTAAAAAAATAATTATTTTCCTCAGGGCGAAGCTAGATTGCAAATGACGAAATTAAATGATGTGTCGAGTTCTTATTGGGCGTCTGACGTTAGGAAGGGCGAAACCTTTCCTGACCGTAGAAAAGCCCTTGTAACTAAATACTAACACAAGATTGTTTTGCCACGTTGTTAATGAATTATCTTAAGCAATAAATTATCAGGAAATACACATGTACACAACTGCATGTGCAAATATTCAACAGTAGTAATTAAATTGCAAATGAGTGAGAAATTATAAGCAATTTTCCATAACATAAATAAGGTATTTTAAATATTTAGATACAGAGGAAGAAATGGACACCAATGATATGCCATTACAATTACATATGCATGAAACTAAAGCAAAAAATTCAGCCAGGATTTAGAAGCCATATACCTAAAATCGTTGAAATAGAGTACAAAATAAAATTTAAAGCTAATTGATAGGAGGTGGAATCAAGGGAACTGAAAAGAAACACTACAAAAAAAACATTGTTTTGCGACGGGAAACTTGCGACGGACAATTATCCGTTGCAAATTTCTTGAATTTGCGACAGATATTGGAGACCCGTCGGAAAAAAAGATAATTTGCGACGGAAATAAAAAACCGTCGCAAACTGCACTGTTTTGCGACGACTACTCCGTCGCAAAGTGTGGGGTCCATTAACTTCGTTGCATACCGACAAATTTTATGACGGATTAGTTGTAGCAAATTTCAATTTCACGTCCGTCGCAAACCGACCCGTTAAAAAATACCCGTTGGGGAAATGGACCACTTGACTAATTTTGCGACGGATATTTCCGTGGTAATTTTTAACTTTGAATTTACGACGGGCTATTCCGTCGCAAATATTGATCCGGTTTTGCGTGACCTTTGGGGAAACGTCGCGTTGACTGATTTGCGACGGAGTGTCCGTCGCAAAATTTTAAATTTCACATTTGTGACGGCTTGGCCGTCGCAAATACTAAAAAACGACGCCGTTCAGGTGTTTGGTGGTCGCAATTTGCGACGGACAGGCGTCCGTCGTAAGTTTTTTCCCCTATATATAGAGCAGCGCAAGCGGCGGAGAAATAAAGAAGAATAAGAGGAAGAAGAGGAAAAAGAGAGGAAAAGGAGGGATAAGTCGGGTGCAGTCGCGGTAGAGCCAATCCGTCCCAACCGAGTGATCGTTTCTTCATTAAATCGTAAGTTTTCTTCATTTTTACCGTTTAAAATTTAATTTCCAAGCATGTTTAGAATTTGTTAAGTTTAGAATTGAATTTAGTTGAATTGTTAAGTTTATATTATATTTTTAATTTTAGTTTTTTTATTTTAGTTGAATTGTTTTAGTAATTTGTTAATTTTTAATTGTTAAGCATGTTTAAATAATATTACAAAATAATTTTAGTTGATTGATTTTAGTTGAATTGTTTAATAATTTTACAAAATAATATTAGTAAATTGATTTAAGTTTAATATATAATTTTACAAAATAATATTTATAAGTTGTTTGATTTTAGTTGAGTAGGTAGTTTAATAATTTTAAATAATATTAGTTGTTTGATTTAAGTTTAATATATAATTTTACACAATAATATTAGTTGATTGAATTTAGTTGAGTAGGTAGTTAATTGATTTTAAATAATATTAGTTGTTTGATTTTAAATAATATTAGTTGTTTGATTTAAGTTTAATATATAATTTTACAAAATAATATTAGTTGATTGAATTTAGTTGAGTAGGTAGTTTGAATTATATTAGTTATTTGATTTTAGTTTAATGATTTTAAATAATATTAGTTGCTTGATTTAAGTTTAATAATTTTATAAAATAATATTATTAGTTGATTGATTTTAATTTAGTTGAATGAATTTAGTTGAGTAGGTAGTTTGAATAATATTAGTTGCTTGATTTAAGTTTAATAATTTTACAAAATAATATTATTAGTTGATTGATTTTAATTTAGTTGAATGAATTTAGTTGAGTAGGTAGTTTGAATAATATTAGTTGTTTGATTTAAGTTTAATATATAATTTTACACAATAATATTAGTTGATTGAATTTAGTTGAGTAGGTAGTTTAATGATTTTAAATAATATTAGTTGTTTGATTTTAAATAATATTAGTTATTTGATTTAAGTTTAATAATTTTACAAAATAATATTATAAGTTGTTTGATTTTAGTTTAGTTGATTGAATAATTCGTGAAATTTGTTATAGATGAGCGGACAAGGCAGTGGCGAGGAGGGCGAGTCGAGGGAGGAGACGACGGGCCTCACTAAGACCCGTGGTTCCACCTATTTTCAGGCCGATAGAGACCTCTTCACAGCCTGGTGTTGGCTCCTCCTCCTCCTCCTCACAGCAGACTGCTGAGGGCTCATCCTCCTCCCGCCAGCATCCGGTTGTTCAAGCACGGATGCATGTTCAGCCATGTGGTCATACATAAGTTTTAATATTTTATACTCAATTTTTTTATTAATTAAAACCTAATTATTTTACTAACTTTGAAGTTTTAATTTTACAGTTGGATTCCGGGTCATGAGGCTGCTAATCAAGTTTCCAAGTCCATCTTTCGCGGTGGATTCAAGCACACCGCTTACAGTTGGGGGTTAGTGTCCGATTCAAGAAAAAAGACATACGTCGAGGAGTTTAAGGTATTAATTTAATTTATTAATTCACCATTTATTAATATCAAATATATAAACAAATATTTACATTTAAATTGTAATTGCAGAAAGAATGTGTCTGGGCACCGGAGCACGATGACTAAATGTTGAGGAATTTTGAAAAATATGCGACAGAAAGATACATGGACCTGCTTTTTAGAATGAGGGACAAGTGGTACAAGAAGGGAGATGCCACCGACTTGGGGCTTGACAGTGAAAAACGGTCGATTTGGGACCAATTCCTCCGCTACTGGAATTCCCCTAAATTCCAAGAGAAGTCGGCGAAAAACAAGGCGAATCGGCGTAGTGACCCTGATGGAGAAGGGATGGCAAGACATCGGGCCGTTTCTCGGTCCATTTATGAGAACGGGTTGAGATTTGTAAGTTTCGTCTTTAATTTTGTAGTTTTAGAATTTTTATTATTTGTTTCCTAATTTTTATGAGTGGTATTAATTTTTACTATTTTTTTTCTAATTAGGCGGCGGGGCAAGGACGTGAGCCCTCTCATTTTGAGAGATTGCAGCTCGCCCACCGAGATCCACGTAAGTATTATTTCAATATTAATAGTATTATTTAAATTTTTAATATTAAAAGTATTTTTTATATTTTGTGTTCAATTTATTTAATTTTTTGTATAATTAATTTGCAGAGAAAGATGCTCGAGGACCTTGCCTCTCAGCCTCAGCCTGAGGAAACGGCAGAGGGGTCGGGGTCGATGCCCTCCACACAGCCTTCTGTTGACATTCAAAATGAATTGTACTCCAAGACGTCAAGGCTAAAAAGGGGCGGTTCGCTGGATAGGGCAGCTTCGGAAAGAACTTTTTCCGACCTCGTGGCTCGGGCTCATCCTCCTCTCAGTCTTCCATCGACTCTCATCCCAGTGAGGTCGAGAGAAGGAAGAGTATGAGAGGCAGCAGCGAGAGGTGCACGATCAATATACAACCGAGATGGAGCGGTATCGGGTCGAGGTGCAGGAGTATACAGCCGCCATGCAGGCGTGGTGGCTGATATTCGCCTCTGATTCAATGCCACGAGCGCAAATGTCTGCGCCACTGATGCCGTCGATCCCGCCGACCCAACCATCGATGCCGCCAATTGTTAACCTGGGCGAGGAAGAGGAAGACGGATTTAATTCCGATGGTTAAAAAAATTTAATTTTTAATAACTATGAAGTACAATTTTTTTTTTTAGTTTGAATAAAAACTTTAATTTAATTTTTGAATTGTTACTTTAATTTATAATTTTGTGAATTTATTTTAGTTTGAATTTACTTTTATTTAATAGACACAACATTTATAAAAACAAGTGAGAAACGAAAATGAATTAATTTGGTGAATTATGAAAAAAAAATGAGTCAATTTGGATACATATACAATTAATTGCATACAAATGAACGAATTATAATTTTAAGCGGGAGTCGAAATAAATAATTTTACAGAAATAATAAAAATTAAATGGCCCCAACATTTATAAAAACAAGTTAGAAACGAAAATGAATTAATTTGGTGAATTATGGAAAAAAACGAGTCAATTTGGATACATATACAATTAATTGCATAAAAATAAACGAATTATAATTTTAAACGGGAGTCGAAATAAATAATTTTACAGAAATAATAAAAATTAAATGGCCCCAACATTTATAAAAACAAGTTAGAAACAAAAATGAATTAATTTGGTGAATTATGAAAAAAAAAAAGAGTCAATTTGGATACATATACAATTAATTGCATACAAATGAACGAATTATAATTTTAAGTGAGAGTCGAAATAAATAATTTTATCAAACTAATAAAAATTAAATGGCCACAACATTTATAAAAACAAGTGAGAAATAAAAATGAATTAATTTGGTGAATTATAGAAAAAAAAAATGAGTCAATTTGGATACATATACAATTAATTGCGTACAAATGAACGAATTATAAAATTATGCATTGTCGAAATAAATAATTTTACAAAATAAAAAAAAATAGTTGGGCAAAATATTTTAATAAACAACTTAGATACGAAAAAAAATTAATTTGGTGAATTATAAAAAAAATGACTTAATTTGAATACATATACAATTAATTGCATAAAATGAACGAAAGTAGCTTGTGCCCTAGTGGCGCGCGCCCCCTCCTCTTGCACAAGAGGTCCCGTGTTCGATTCCCCTTGGACGCAAAAATGGATTAATTGTTCAAGGCCTAATAAGACTAATATAGAAGGTGGGCCACATATTCCAAGGAATGGGCCGGGTGGCCCGGTGGTCCGCGCCCGCCACGTGAGCCATTTTTTTTTTTTCGTATAGGCTCGGTAATTTGCGACGGCCAAATTCCGTCGCAAATATTGAATTTTGCGACGGAAAACAGCCCGTCGCAAATTATAACAGAAAAAAATTAAAATATATATATATATATATATAAACATTTGCGACGGAATGTGGCCGTCGCAAATGTTGTTGACTCAATCGGGTCTAACCCGAAAGATTTGCGACGGACTACAGTCCGTCGCAAATTCAGTGCGACCCGGCCGGGTCTGACCCGCCAATTTTGCGACCGATTTATCCGTCGTTAATTTGCGACGGAAGGCAAAATCCGTCGCAAAAATTAGCTACGGCTGTTTTAGGAATGGATACGTGTCCGTCGCAGAATCCATCGCAAAACAGTGTTTTTTTTGTAGTGAAACAAGAAAAAATACAACAAAATCTAATACTGAATAATTCTTTAAAAAAAATAAGTAAAAGAATTTTCTATTCTGATTATATCTTGTCCTGGTCATCCCTTAAGCCATGCAAGTAAAAGTGCTGTCATCAATTTTAACATTCAGCCTTGTATAATACTATATAATTCTACTTCAGAAAAATTATTGCTCTTTCTCAAATACTTTATTAGTCTTCATGTGTTGGAGAACATAAAGGCTTCAAGACAATAAAACAAACTATGAAACAAGAAATTGTTACCTATTCCTTCATTTTTTGAGGCTGAGCGAAAAACTCCTTAGCATTGCGTGCCACATCTTCCTCGAGTACTGCTTCCAATAAAATGTCAGATCCCCGTACGTCGCCTGAAACTGAACTTACCAGAAGTTTCTTGTTAAAGCGTGGAATACAAAATAAGTGCAAAACAACTCTTTACAAAATGGGTCTAATAAAAACTTATAATAGATAAGATTCATTTGAGTGGACAGGATAAATGAAGTTCACGAGGTTCATACAAGTTCTTGTCAAACTAGAATGACAAAAAGCACAATCTTAGATATGGTCACCTTTTTGAGTGGGCAACAATTTCGCACTTTCAGCTGATATAGGTAGAACGACGAACTGACCCGACTCGTCCTTCAGCTCATTAAGAAGTTCATTCATGGAATTCGGGGATTTAGCCAATCTTGCATATGTGCTTGGCTATGTATATCAGATAGCGACAGAATGGTCGAACTGTGATCCTTAGTGCAATAAGAAAATTAAACATAAGGAAACAGAAATTTTGCACTAAAATTTATATTACAATTACAAAGTTACCTTGGTAATGCTAGTGATTTTTGTGGTCTCAACTTTTACAGTGCTGTCTAGAGGAGGGTTTGAAGATTCCTTGTCCACTATCAAGTAGCAAAAGTAAAATATCAAGAAATGGAGAAGGTCTACTTGAACACAGAAAAAATAAAAATAAAAAAATCTCCCCCCGACGAAGATAGGTTTACAATTTTTTCACATAAATTTAAAAATGGAAGTTACTATAGTTAAAACAATAATTTTTTGCTTTGTTTTTCCATTTTTCCCTCATGTGAGTCATGTCTACTCGTTTCCACGATAATTACTGGTATCTAGATATTGTTTTTGGAAAATAACTAGATACATCGAGTAGATACTAAGATGGAAACGAAAATTTAACTGTGTCTTAAATATAGTAACTGGTCTATCTCTGTGGGGTGGGTGTTAATAGAAAGCAAGTCTATCATTATGGGACGCAGGTGGTTGACCAGCAATGTTATCCACTAGCCTTGTAGTCAATGGCCCGGGATTCATGAAAGTGATGGACCGAATTTCATGGCGTATGTCTTCTAGTTGAGCCCTAGTATCTTGCAGTTCTTTATGCACCTATTAGGTTATATCAAAAAATTGTATTAAAAAATAAAAGACGGAGAAACATCATTGCATCTAAGGCGAAGATGATAAATTTGCACACGTGAAATTTTTTATTATTCCCACTTAAGTGAACTAGGATTTGTCTTAGAAATTTTATCAATTCAGGGCCTTGAAAGATTTCCCTTAGTGATTTAGGTCCTAAAAGATTGAAAACTATCGATTCAAGACCTGAAAGATAAGACTATTAATTTATGACTCACTCATTTTAAAACTGTGTTTCATCTCTAATAATTTTTTGTTATCCGATAATATTTTTACAAATCAAAATTCCAAAAATATAAAAAAAAATATATTAAATCCACGTGATTGAAAAAAAAATAACGAAAAAATAATAATATATATAAATAAAATAAAAATATATTATATATCATAATATGTCAAATATGGTCATAATATTCTTGAGTCTTAAATTGATAGGTTCTCTCTTTCAAGTCCTGAATTGATAGGAAAAATCTTTTAGGCCTTAAATTGATAGTTTTACCATCTTTGAAGTCTTGAATTGACATTATTCATTTATCTTATTATCCAAAGACACGACATTCAAAATATGAAATCTGAACATCATTAACATAACCTTGATGACTGGGCGATTGCGTAATTAGTTGCAAAATAGTATCAATGTTAGCAGAAACAATGAAACCCTATGAGAGACGATCAAATTAGCGCACATGCCTTTTAGGAAAATAAACAAAAGAAATTGCAATATTTAAAACCTGGCGAGATTGGGATTGCTGCATAATGCTTTCGAATTGTCCGCGCGCCACTTGAACATATCCAATTGCACGCCCAGCTAACCTCCCAGCTGTTCTAGCTATAATTGGAAGATCTTTTGGACCTAATTTTTTAGCCAAAATTTCCACCATCAAATAAGCAGCCTTGATTTTCACAATATTCAGGAATGGAAAAGAATGCAACCCTATATGCAAATTCATAGATGAGTCCAACCATGATCGTAAGACAATAGGAAAATATGAATTTACAATTATACCGTACATTTAATGGAATGATAAACTACAGAGATCCTTAATAGCATTATATATGTAGAGACATGTATGTTATAAATTATAAGACAGAGAGAATGGGAGTACCAATAAGAGCAGTCGTAACTCCTAGAAGGAGGAATACTTCTCCATAGGAAATCCCGATCATTCTTCACCAGTGAGTTGTTTTCCGATTAATATTCTGGGGAGGAGGAAATACAGAAAATAATGTGAAATTCCAATAAATTATATTTATATGGGTGTGATAGCGCACCACCCGTGCGAGTGTATCAGCGAAGGAGGAAGGCGTTGCCGGCGTAGCTGTGTTTATTTATTTATGTCCTTTAAGTTTGAGCACTTGCCATTTTTAGTTGCACTTTCCAATTATGTGCAGTCTTTATTTCCGTTCTTTATTTACTCGGCCTTTGGGCCTGAGTGTCAGACTATTTATTTGGGGGAATGTTGCCCTAGTTGTTTGATCGAAAGCATTATTGTGGTTTCGGCCGTGTGGCTTGGGCAGAGATCTTCTCTGTGTATTATTCGGTTGCTCAGCGATAGTCGTTTGTATCAATTGGTCCGACCTGCCCTCTTTCTCGATGACGAACACCAGAACATCGCAAGAGAAGGAGCGCTTAGAATCAGTGGAAAAGTCGCTGAGCGATTTGCAACTCGCAATGTCCGATCAGGAGGCATTCCGTACGGAGGTTATTAAATCTCAGGCGGAATTGTCGCAGCAACTCCAGCAATTGATGGCAATGATGGCGGGTCGCCACTCCGGGGATTCTCCCTCGCACGGCGCGGACTCCAGCGGGGCTCCGAATTCTGGATCGGGATTTCCGGGCGCGACTCTGGAGAAGGCGGTTCCGCCTGGTTATGTTGCGGTCAAGAGTCGAGAATTACCTCAGTTTGACGGCTCTGATCCATTGGCGTGGTTAGCACAGGCCGAGCAATTCTTCTTGGTGCACCAGACGGCGGCACCCGATCGCGTCCGCCTCGCCCTCATTGCAATGTCGGGACGCGCTATGTTTTGGGCACAATGGGCTATGCGTCGTACTCCGGCTATAGCGTGGGTCCAGTTTACCAGGGAACTTATTGAGCGCTTCGGAGATAGCTCCGCGAAGAATGCTTACGAGGCGATGCAGGCCACTCGCCAAACGGGCTCCTTGGAGGATTTCTTGGCCTTATTCGAGGAGCGCGTTGCACAACTTCCCAGTCTTTTACCCGAGCAATACCTGGGAATGTTCCTCGGGGGCCTCAAACCATCCATCCGCGACAAGATTTCTGATGCCGAAACGGGGGATGTTCACTCCGCCATCCGGGCGGCGAGGCGAATCTCTCGTTCGACCTCCTTTCCGTCCAATTTTAATCGGCCGGCTTTCCAGCAGCCCAACACCAGCCGCGCGGTCTCTGTTTTCCGCGGCGGCCCGGCACCCGCTGCAGTGTCGGGTCCTCAGGGGTCTTCGGGGGTGTCGTCGAGTCCTCGACCCCCTAAACACACACGCCGCCTGACAGCAGAAGAGGCCCGCGAGTATAGGGCGAAGGGTAAATGTTATCGGTGTAGCCAACCCTACGGGCCACTACACAAGTGTGATGCTAAGTTTATGACAATTGTCATTGAGCCGGCTGAGGATGACATTGACGATCAGTTTGATGTGGGTGCCATCCCCGATGCTCTGCCTTCGGGATCTCAAGGTTCTGATCCGGAATTCTCCGCGGTTACATTGTCGGATCTATCGTCGAACGGGTTTGATGGGGCGACGACGATGAAATTATTTAGTCGGGTACGGGATTCCCGGCTACTTACTATGATTGATAGTGGAGCGAGCCACTGTTTTATCTCCGAGGCTATGGCAGCCAAGCTCGGGGTTCCCATTATCAGTGCGGCGGATTTTCATGTAATATTGGGGGACGGCTCCCGCGTTCCGATGAAGGGTTTGTGCAGAGCAGTTCCCATTACCCTAGATCGACATACCTTCTTAATTGACTGTTATGTTTTTCCTCTACGGGGTATCGATTTGATTTTGGGTGTGTCGTGGCTTTCTACATTGGGCGATGTTACCACGAATTGGTTGAACTTATCCATGACATTCGTTATCGGAGGTGCGACGGTACAGCTGTTCGGAGACCCCTCTCTCACACGAAGGGCTTGCACCCAAAGCGACCTCTCTTCCTTGGAGGCCTCGGACGAGATGTGGGTGTTGTGGGCGATTCACACTTCGGAGACCACTGCTGTTTCCCATCCAGGGGACTCAATTCCTTCGGTCCAGCGACAGGAATTGGAGGCTTTACTTGAGAAGTATGCAGCGATCACGCAACCATTACCGGGTCTTCCCCCAAGTCGCCCTAATGACCACCGGATTGTATTGCACGCCGACGCCGGACCGGTCTCCGTTCGGCCATACCGCTACAACCATGCTCAGAAAGATGAAATAGAAAAGTTGGTGGACGAAATGTTGGCAGCGGGCATCATTCAGCCCAGTTCGAGCCCGTATTCCAGTCCGGTGCTTTTAGTCCGCAAGAAAGACGGGTCATGGCGTTTTTGCGTGGATTATCGGGCATTGAATAAAGTTACTGTTCCAGATAAGTATCCTATTCCAGTGATCCAGGAGCTGCTCGATGAGTTGCACGGGGCTCGTTTCTTTAGTAAACTGGACTTGCGTGCGGGGTATCACCAAATTCGTGTTGCCCCGAACGATGTCCCCAAAACTGCTTTTCGTACTCACTCGGGCCATTATGAATTTTTGGTTATGCCGTTTGGGCTTACGAACGCCCCTGCCACTTTTCAGAACTTGATGAATGATATTTTTCGCCCGTGTCTCCGTCGTTTCGCCTTGGTGTTTTTTGACGACATTCTCATTTACAGCCCTAATTGGAAGACCCATCTCCATCATCTCGAGCACGCCTTCCGCACCTTGGCCACCCACTCCTTGGTGATTAATCCGAAAAAATGCACTTTGGGGAGTCAGTCAGTTGAATATTTGGGACATGTGGTATCATTTGAGGGAGTTCGAATGGATCCGGGTAAAGTAGCGGCGGTGGTCGAGTGGCCTCGACCTCAGTCCTTCAAAGGCCTACGGGGTTTCCTCGGGTTAACGGGCTACTATCGTCGTTTTATTCAAAATTATGGGAAGATAGCTAGCCCACTTACGGCATTGCTAAAGAAAGATAGTGGTTCCAAATTTCAATGGCCACCCGAAGCAGATTCCGCCTTTAAACACCTGAAATCTGCCCTCACGTCCGCTCCCGTGCTCCGCATGCCAGATTTTGCTAAACACTTTGTCATCGAGTGTGATGCCTCCGGTCGCGGGTTAGGCGCCGTCCTAATGCAAGATAAACAGCCGGTCGCCTATTTCAGCAAACAGCTTGCGGGTCGTACGCTGTCCAGATCGGCTTACGAACGCGAGTTGATGGCTTTGGTGCTTGCGGTTCAACATTGGAGACCATACTTGTTGGGCAGGCGGTTTACAGTCCGTACCGATCAGAGGAGCTTGAAGCATCTTCTCACGCAACCTCTTACCACTCCGGCTCAACAGAATTGGGCGGCTAAGCTGCTTGGGTACGACTTCGACATCATCTATAAAGAGGGGGTCAATAATAAGGCGGCCGATGCTTTGTCCCGCTGTCACGAAGATACCGTACTGTCCGCGGTTTCGCTACCTCAGTGGGTGGACTGGTCGGACCTCCAGTCGTCGGTTCGGGCGGATGACGCCTTATCCAAAATCATCTCCGATATCCAGATGGGTCGTCCCGCCCCAAAGCATTACTTATGGACCCATGACACTTTGTTCTACAAGAATAGATTGGTTATTCCCAAATCTTCCCGGTGGGTCCGCCTTTTGCTGCAAGAGTTCCACATGACGCCGGGAGGGGGTCATGCCGGGGCCTTTCGAACATACAAACGTTTGGCAGCCATTGTGTATTGGCAGGGTATGATGCGATCAGTGTTACAATTTGTGGTTGAATGTGATGTGTGCCAAAAGAATAAGAGTGAAACGAAGTCGCCCGCGGGTTTGCTAAACCCGTTGCCCCTGCCGAGCCAAGTTTGGGAAGATATAAGCATGGATTTCATTACCGGGCTGCCACGTTCGGGAGGGGTTGACTGTATTCTGGTGGTAGTTGACCGTTTCTCGAAATATGCTCATTTCCTTGGTCTCCGTCATCCGTTCACAGCTAAGTCAGTGGCTGATTTGTTTATGCAAGAGGTCGTGCGTCTTCATGGGGTTCCAAATTCGATTGTCTCGGATAGGGATCCTATCTTCTTAAGCTCATTTTGGCGCGAGCTATTCAAGACGTTGGGCACTAAGCTAAAAATGAGCTCGGCCTACCATCCCGAAACGGATGGACAAACGGAGGTTCTCAATCGCTGCGTCGAAACGTATTTACGTTGTTTTGCCTCGGAATGTCCCAAGCAATGGGGTAAATGGCTGTCGTGGGCGGAATTTTGTTACAACACGGGGTTCCAATCGGCTGCAGGCACGACGCCGTTCGAGGTGGTTTACAGTCGACCCCCGCCTCCGCTCGCTCCGTTCTTGCCTGGGGAAATTCGAGTCCGAGTGTTGGCTGAAGCACTGCGCGAAAGAGATGTGATTCTGCGGGACTTACGTGCTCACTTGGAAAGGGCGCAAAGCAGAATGGTTCGGGAGGCGAATAAGCATCGCCGGGAGCTGGAATTTGCGGTGGGAGACAAGGTTTATTTGAAATTCAGGCCTTATCGACAGCGCAGTTTGTTCGCCCGGAGTTCAGCCAAGCTTGCTCCCCGTTTCTTTGGCCCATTTGTGGTGTTGGCTAGGGTGGGAAAGGTGGCGTATCGTTTGGATCTTCCAGCCGGGTCGCGCATCCACCCAGTGTTTCACGTGTCGCTGCTTAAGCCTGCGGTGGGTCAGGTGATTGCGTCGCCCACCTTACCGGAGGACTTATTGTCTGTGGATCCACCGTATTTACCGGATTTTGTGGTGGATTCTCGCCAAATTTTGCGGGATGGGGTGAAGATTGATCAAGTGCTGGTGCGCTGGAAAGACTTGGGGCGCGAGGAAGACACTTGGTTGGATGTTTCGGATGTGGCAGGTCAGTTTCCGGATTTCAACCTTGAGGTCAAGGTTGCTTCGGGAGGGGGAGTAATTGATAGCGCACCACCCGTGCGAGTGTATCAACGAAGGAGGAAGGCGTTGCCGGCGTAGATGTGTTTATTTATTTATGTCCTTTAAGTTTGAGCACTTGCCATTTTTAGTTGCACTTTCCAATTATGTGCAGTCTTTATTTCCGTTCTTTATTTACTCGGCCTTTGGGCCTGAGTGTCAGACTATTTATTTGGGGGAATGTTGCCCTAGTTGTTTGATCGAAAGCATTATTGTGGTTTCGGCCGTGTGGCTTGGGCAGAGATCTTCTCTGTGTATTATTCGGTTGCTCAGCGATAGTCGTTTGTATCAGGGTGTGAGTCTGGCCCATATATACGGGCATTATGCGAGGGGTGCTTTAAGTTCTCTAAGCCTGTATTTATTAATGTGCTTCCTAATTGCTTCACAATAGTAACAATGTATCCTATTGGCACAGAGAAAATGCACAATAATTAAAACATAATCAAGATACATGATAAGCAGTATTCTTTGATCAGGTCAATCAACTAAAATTGTGAGACAAAATTCATAGTGCAAACAAAATTCCTACCATGTGAAAGAAAGTAAAAAATCAAAATTTCAGCAAACAATAATGACAAGCAGATATACAATGCTAAAATCAATAGAAACCCCAATAACTCTCTATCCACCTCATATTAAATCAAAAAAATAAAGCAGTTTAAATCAATAAACGACAAGAACACAGTAAATAAGATCTGGAAATAATTCACCAATTCTTATAAAAAAAGATGCAACAAAGAGAAGGAAAACTGTACAGGGGTAAGCACAAGAAGAAATTTCATCAGAGCCCCATTATTTGTCATGTATAGAAGGGAACTTGACATAAAACAAACCGAAGGTAGCGTGCTCATTGTCATTTGTCCAACAAATAATTTTATTTGGTTTTCAGTCGTTTGCATTGAAGGTGTGCTGCATTCTCGAGAACATGAGGATGGAAATCAGCGGGATGACGGGGAGGGTAACCCACCCTCAACTATGGTACACACAACTAATCTTTCCCGAAAACATCAACCAAAGGAAAAGTTGAACCTTCATGGGTATAGGGTTCCCAGAGAACTTTCAGACAAGGATAGTAAAGAGAATTAGTTTCAGGTAAGAGAGACGCAAAATAATATTTGCAAGTAAAGAACCGAGAAGGACCTAAGGGTCAATATCTGAAATCTTCCTCTGATTCACTAAAACTAAACCCCTAAAACAAGATTCATTCAATTCGCCCTCCCGAAAATTTCTAATTAAGTGCAGATCCCACCAAGGTATGATAGAAATGAGTTTATAGGCATATAATGAACAACCTAGAGGCAATAAAGGAAAGGGAATTTAAGTGAGGGGGACCGGACCAAGTATCTTCGCAGAAATGAACCTTATTACCACTTCTCACTTGAACTTTCACCGATCATATGAAATCAGGATAAACTCTTAAGGACTTCTGAACGTAGTCCTAACACCCAAACCTGCATCCCAGTTATTCCAATGTTCGAGAAAAAAAAGGGTAAAACTGCGAAAGAAAATCCATTTGATTTGAACAGTTTCGCAATCTCAAAAAGAGAAGTTTTTTCTTTGAAGTACCAAGAAATAGTTCAAAAGAATGCAATAAAGCAATTCTCATAAGAAATTAGAGAATCAAAGCAAAAGGAAGGAAGAGCTAACTTACAGGTAAGAAAGAAAAGAAGACTGAATATGCTGATAGTTCCTGTGTTCTAGTATTTATAAAACTACTTCCACCTCCAAATACCATCACAAAACATTAATGTTACAGTTAATTTAAACTTAAATTAATCATTTCTCACTATAATCTTAATGAATAATGAAAAGGTTTGTGCATAGGCCAAGCAGCATATAAACATTAATCTCTGACATGTTTGTGCATTCTTCAAGTAAAACTAAGATGCAGCATCCAATTAATTTCATGATTTTGTGGATCAAACTTGGCCACAAATTCCTCTTTGTTCAGAAGAATTGTTCTTTTACTCATCAAGCCCTCACAAACAAATTTTTGCAAGGTATGATCATCCAAATATTATTTGATGAACTATCACAAAAACAATTATGTGTGTGTGTGTTGGGGGGTGGCTCCTGGCACAGGAAGCTTTGAGTTCACATATAAGTACATCGATTATCTTTACCAAACAAACTATACGTATTTAAAAAATAATTTTGCTTCTGTTTCCTCTAGTCTCAGTAACAAGGGATATCATCCTTAAATGCTGCATAGAATCCCTTGAATACTCTAACCACTGTCTAAAGTCAATCGACATAATCCTAATCCAAATCCAAAAGCAGTCATATTACAAGACAAGCAAATGCAGTACATTCCATCAAGTGCACTAAGATAAAAGTCTCTACATAATACAAGACCAAATTCCCACATTCATATATAACGAAGTGGCCTACATCACTCTAATGGGTTTTGGAGATCTATGATACCAGTTATAATTGGGCTTCGGTGGGCATTATCACAAGTTTAGTCTCGAAAAATTAAACAAGTTCTCAACTTTATAAAACACAAGTCCATCAAGATTCAGAAACTGAGGAACACCATAAAATTACAATATAACTCGGCAACTCCAAGCCCCATATAAAGAATAATAGTCGAAAACAAGTAAGACTCATAATTTCATTTACTTTAGTGCCTCAGATTTGAGAAATGACAACAGAAACCAAAGTCCAATTGAAGTTGAATAAAGACCCAGGACCAAAGTGCAGATTATGAAGAAGGGATGTGTGACTAAGTAACAGCAAATCATGAACAAATTCACCTTGAATTCATCAGCATAATTCTGAAATCTCAGACAAAAAACAGTAAATTCACAGCAGCTTCACACTGAAAACTAAAAACAGCAAATTCAGACTAAAATCTAAATTGCCCAATGAAAAACTGTTCAAAGAAGTCATTTCAGAAATTCTGCATCAACGAACACTGTTATTCCGATTTGAAACCATGAGAAGATGAGTTTTGACTAACCACGGCCGAATGCCTCAATCTAGTAACACCACCAAACACATACATACGATTAAAACATTTGAAAAAGACTCGAATTCTTACTAATTGTCGTATCCCTACAGATTCGAACACCCCCCCACCCCACACACACACACACACAAATTGTTTTTGTGATAGTTCATCAAATACTTCGCAAAAATCTGTTTGTGAGGGCTTGAGGGGCTTGATGAGAAAAAAGACCATTCTTTTGAACTAAGAGGAAAATTGTGGCCAAGTTTGACCCACAAAATCATGCAATGAATTGCATGATGCATCTTAATTTTAATTGAAGAATGCACAAACATGTCAGAGATTAATGTTTATATGTTGCTTGGCCTTTTCATTCTTTTGGCTTGGGACGGAAATGAAAAAGTGGGCCCCTATCGAAGAAAAAAACTACTAACATAATATATCCAAAAACAATAAAAATAATGTAAAATAATTTTATCTAGTATTTTTAAAAACACATCTTCATAATAGATTTGTTCTAACGTGTCTTTTTTAGTACATAAAGTTTCTAATTCATTTAACATTTTCGTTTGAATTTTTATATGTTCGAGCTTGGCTTGTGTGTAAATTATTAAGTTCGCGGATAGCTCGAGCAAGGCTCCTGAAATATTTGTTAAATAAGTCAACAAGCTGCTCGAAAAAAGCTCATTTGCAAATTAATCAAACATAGTTCAAGCTCAATTTCGAAAATCTCAGCTCAAAAAGCTTGTTAAATTTCTTTAAGGCCTTTTAACAAACACTTTGATTGCATCACAATGTTGCCACAAATTCTTGCCACAACGCAATAAGAAGCAAGAAGCACCGAAGAGAATACAAAAACATCAGATGGTCAGAATATAGTAGCTGTTCTTTCATGTCATATACAGGGCTGGATAAAGAAGCGTGAACAAAATTACTTTACCTTAAGCCAAAAGAACCATAATCCTAATTTGAGGAGGGCTGTGAAAGGTGGGCGATGAGAGACGGGAGCCGAGTCGCAGGCGGCTGATTGCTGTGGTGGGCGGAAGGCTGCCGGAGGGCGGTGGGAGATGGGAGCGGCGGACGTGAAAGTGGGTTCGGAGTTGCACAAATTAGGAAATGGGAGGGAATGGATGCACGATCTACTCCTCTATTCTTCTCTTGCTGGCCGCTGTCCTACGCATAATTTTTTTTAAAAAAAAATCAATTGCATTTTATTTTTATAATTTATAAATTCGAATTATTACAATTTGGTTCAAGATACATATTGATATTATGTTTTAGTTCTAACCTTTTTCAAAATACCATATTGGTTCAAAAGGGCCCACAAAATGCATTTAACAAGTTTTTTTCCCCACCCCAAACACAGCGTGTCCGCCCCCAACCTCTTTCCCCCCTTTTATTTTCTCTCCCCTCATTTCAATTTTCGTTTCACTCTTCCCTCTCTCTCTCTCTACACACCACACACACTCTCTCTCTAATACAACACCCACACGGTGGCGTCAAGGGAGGTGGATGGCGACGGAGTCAGTCGCATCTCTCTTTTCCGATGCGGGGAGACGATTGGCGAAGCTCTTCGTAGAGAGTTTCTCCAACGCAGGGAGACGATCCGCCGCGGTGGCTCTTCCTCGAAAGTCATCTAGATCCGCCGATCTTTCTCTTCGTGGAGAGTTTTTCCGATCCACCACCACCGCCTAGATCTGCCACCATGCCCGATTCCCCTTTTCGCATGTCGCCTAGTGGCGCCGACCCGGTATCTGAAAGGTCACCGTGAACCGCCGCTGTCCAGATCCGGCGTCGACCCGGTATCTCTCCCCTCTTGATCTGTATCTCTCTCTATATATCTAATTTTGGTTGTTTTTTGGAATTAAGAATTTTGAAAGTGAAGAAGATGGGGGGAAGAACCGTGAAGAAGATGGTGGAAGGTGTGAATTTGAATGGATTTTATGGACATATGTGTTTAATTTGTTGATGTTTTGTTCTATCATTTTGTATGCATGTTGTAGTTTTAGAGCAAATTCATATCTATTGGAACTATAAACAAATATTCAGATTTTTGTTGTTTGCTATTTTTTATTTATTTTTATATAAAAGAACATATATGTGTGTTTGCTGCTGGGAATATTTAGAAGAAGAACAAGTACCAGTGGGAAAACAAAGAGACCAAGAAGAACAAGTAGCAGTGGGAAGATGAAGACACTGCAAAATTTTGTATTTTTCTTTTTGCACATTGTAATTTGTATCAAGAATTTTCAGTATTCAACACATGTAATATTTAGAATTTTTGGTTTGTAGAATTTAAATACATATTTTGCACACTATTTTTTGTATGTGTAAAGTTTTTATGTGTAGAATTCAAATAATTTTTGCGCAATGATATATTTGCACATAAACTTTGTATTGGAATTTTGAATACTCAATAAAAATACACAAATAAGTATTAAACTGTAAAATATAAAAAGTTTGCACAGAGTTCTTGCACGACGATTTTTTGGGGTACAAAGTTCTTTGAATAAAATATATAACACAAGTAATAAAAAAAGCCTGAAGAAGTGAAAAATCTAGAAAAAAAACAATAAAAAATAAAAGGGGGGGTTTAGTAGGCTAAAAAGGTAGTCTAGTAGGCTGCAGGTGGTATTGGCAGAGGTGAATAATAGATGGGCGAGTGAGGGAGGAAAAGAAAAAGTGAGTAGGGCCCACAATTTTTGAACCAAAATGGTATTTTCAAAAAGTGTTGCACTAACACTTAATATAGGGGTAGAAAGTGGACCTATTTGTTACTACCCCTTATAAATTATAGTTTCTATATGTAATATACTCCCATCGTCCCAACATTTCTTTCATATTTATACATCTCAATATTTCTATCACATTTAAAAAAAAGAAATAACTCTCTTTTAAAAAAGTCAATAAAGCATAAGGTAACCATTATTTTGTTCAAATCCACATCACATACTCTCTTTTTTCATAAAAAAATGTGTACACCCCATTTATGTAAAGAATTCCTAAGACGGAGGGAGTACTAGTTAGTGTGACATCTCAAGAATGACAAAGTATGCTGCTAAAATGATTTATACATGAACCATTGAAATATATTAATTATTTTCACTAAAGAGTATTAGTTATTTTCAATGGAGGATATTAGTTGCTTCCACTGAGGGTATTAGTTGTTTACTTAAAACAAACTAAGACACTTCAGTGAAAACAACTAATACATTTCAGTGAAAATAATTAATATTCCCTCCGTCCAAAGATTTTGTTCACACTTGCCTTAAATGGACGTCCTAAGATTTTTTTCACACCCAAAAAAAGGAAATAACTCTCTCTCACAAAAGTCAATAAAGCATAAATTTATCATTATTTTATTCAACTCCACACTCACATACTACCATTTTTCTTAAAAAAATGTGTCAAACCCAAGTGTGAACAAAATTCCCGGACGGAGGTAGTGTTTTTTTAGTGAAAACTAATACCCTTCAATGATTCATGTATGAATCAATTTTACTCTATACATACTCCTCAAGAATTGGGGTGTTTTAACCAGACGTTTATTACTTTGTTTTTATTATTATCTAGTGTTATTTCCTGCGAGTTTCGCAGAATGGAAATAAGATTATTATTATTATTAATTCAAATTATAATAATTATTAATATTTTTATTTAAAATATCTAGTAATTCTAGTATAATATTAAAATTCTAATTGTAATTGCTGTGTAGCAAATAATTCCTATCTAGACGAGGTAACTAGAAAGACTCAATGACGAGGTCAAGGCCCCAAGGTCGAATTTGTCATGCCTTAGTCGTTGCCATTTTTCCCCATCTGGGGAACCCAGACTTCGTCGAGGTACTGGGAACCATGACGAGGAGCTAGATTAAAGCCGAGGTCTAATCCAAATCTTGACATGGTGGCGGTATCTCATCATGAAGGCAGTATAAGCTGAGTCTCGTTAGAGCACGTGACCTCGGCATCCCATAAAAGAGACTAACTCCGAGGGATGGACGCAACTTATGACCATTTATATCAAAAGACGAGGAGAAGGTCACATATTTGATCTTATCCGAGAAGGCTAGTTTCAGATACCTCGTCAGACAATCATTCCATTTAAGGATAGGGAACAGTAAATCGAAACCAACTCTCGTCAGCAGACCATACTTATAGTTCTAAATCCCATAATTCAGTGAAGAAGTACACTTTACTTTTTACTTGTCAATCTTGTATTGGGCCAAATCTACCAACTCAATGAAGTTCGGCCCAACCTTGAAACTAGGGCCAGCCCAAACATTTAATGCTTGGGCAGCCCAGGTAGATCTAGGGCAGCTCAAGGGCATACCTTTGGGCTATAAATAGAGTCATATTGACATTTTAATAAAGGATCACCAACCTTAAAGTTCAAGCCTACACAAGTATTTGACAAATCTCTGCACATATATTACTTCTTGTTCTTCATTTATTACTGAGTTCACCACAACAATTAATGCCCTATCGATTCATCATTTTATAGTTGTCAGCCATCCAAAGTCACATCTAATCCGTATTAAATATATATATTTTGGTAACAATAATTGGCGCTAGAAGTAGTGTGTTCAAACCCAACAAATCATCAAGAAATCTCAGACAACACTCACAGTTCTTCGAACAAATCTTCAAAACTCCCGAAAGTCTTGAAATGTGGCAGGACACGACGCGGGAGAGGACACATCCAACCCTTGTTGGGGTTATATGTGAAAGTATGCTTTTACTTTGTATAACCTATGTATTAAACACTTATTTATAAGAATAAATCTTTTATCACTATTGCTTTGAATATGAATTAATGTTAAATATTTATTGCAACTCGTTCAATATATAGTATGTGTTACATTGTAGTTAATGTGGTGATATCACATCACGGAAGATCACATTAACGGTTTCCTTGTAACTAAATGTATAAATTCACGATCCAGCTAGAATTGAACAATCTGTCGTGAAAGGTCGATGTGTAGTTCTCAGATTGGCCTGTCTTGACCAAGAGATTGCACCAGCATTTTTAGTATGTGTTGAAGAGGACCTACATCGAGGATAAATTCTTCTGTTCTAAAAGGTGAAGAATTAGACCTCAGTGGTTATTTATTTCTTAATCTCCGTCACTTAAATAGGACCGTGTGAGGTTAATAGTTATTGTTTTAATACATGTTGGGTGAGAATCATCGTGACTTCGAATCTTGTGTTTTGGGGTTCAATATTGAAATTCAGAAGCTCATTGGAGGTTCTATCTAAATTCTCCTAAAGGCCCCCCAAGTAGCCCAATTAGTAGCTCTATAATAATAAGGTAATTAAAATAAAAGAAAATATAAATTCCTGATTTTTCTTTATATATTTCGAAAATTAAGTATGGAGAGTGAAAAAGATTTTGTTGATTTTCTTGGAAAGATACTATGGAAGATATGTATTCTTGGAATACAAGATTATCTTATAAATTCAAAAAGATCCAAATCTAGCTATTTTAATCTCTAAATTTTTGAAAATTACATATATTTGTAGGGTGAGATTTTTGTGGAATATTTTATTATGGAGAAAAGAATATATGAGATATATTCAAGATTTCTTGGAGACCAAGAAAAAGATTTTCTCCCCCTATTCCTAAGACCTAAATTTTGGCCCCCTCATTCTATATATAGGAGATGATTTTCTCATCTCCAGTTACACAATGGAAAAATCGAGAGCAATAAATATTTTCTTCTTCCTTAGATTATTAAGTTGTTCGTTAAGCGCTTTCCACCAGCGGGGGAGCAAGGCGAAGGGGAATACTTGAGAAGGCTTTTACAGTTGATAGGATCATTTAGCTTGTCCCGTTCTTCTCGGTTGGACGTCGCTTTAAGAGGTACATATTCATGTAAAATTCTTAGTATTTCCGTCGTAGAATTTTATATGCTAATATTCATATGCATGATCTTTTGTTGTTGAATTAATTATTTTTTGAATTAACTTAGGATTAATTCATGCTAGTAATAATTGGATATAAATTCGTATATAAATTTCATCCCGAATAGATCCGGGCACCCCCGGTTTCCCCTATAGTTTGTGTTGGGACAATGTCAATTTTGAGTTGATCCCAAATAGTCAGGCTAGTCTTGCTAGGTTAGAATATTTTATATTCACAGGTACTCAGTGAGAGTAGAACTCATTGATGACAATCAAGACTGAAGCTTGAAGAACACTAGAGCACCATCACTGAACTTATGGCAGTCTTTTTAAGCTGGCTGAATAAGTGTCAGGATGAAGAGCATGATCCTGAGATCATTGCTCACTCAGCCTGAAGGGAACATGACGACACTGAGTGTATTGGGAAAAGACTTGGAGTAGGATCCAAGCAAGTAAAAGGAATGTCAACGCTGGAACACATACATAGATGAGGACAAACCTGGACTCAGTAAAGACAAGACTAAATTGAAGAATGAGTTCTGACATTCTCACCTACCCGCTGACATGGACCAATGAGAAAATGACAAGTCATGTACGGACACTGACTTGAACCTGACATCCCTGTAGTTTTCAACGGGCAAACATTTAATGCATTTACCAAATCCATGCAAGGACGGCTGCTGCATGAAGATATGTCCGTTGAAGTATCCTACAAGAAAGGTGAGTAGGAGGCTATCCCTCCAACGGATAGTTTTCAAGTTTGCCTATAAATACAGAAGATCTTGGACCCAAACAAGGTTACGGGAAATTTTGAAGTCATAAATTACTCAAGACTCTTAGCACTCAAAGCATTCAAGCATTCAAAGAAGCAC
Organism: Ballota nigra; assembly: GCA_947034835.1. Lineage (NCBI taxonomy): Eukaryota > Viridiplantae > Streptophyta > Magnoliopsida > Lamiales > Lamiaceae > Ballota > Ballota nigra. The sequence goes on along the minus strand of OX344728.1, from coordinate 31,566,790 downwards.
TCGAAAAACCTAGAATTTCCCCAAGTATTTCTTAAGTTTAGAGTCTGTTCTATATTCCACTGAGCTACATATTCATATCTTAAGCTTAGAGTGATAATCCAATCCTTAGCATAAATTTGCCCTGTAAGGATTATCACAAATAGTTGGAATCCAAACTGAAACCAAGTCAGAACCTTGGCGTTCAAAGCCAAGTCAGAACCTGTTGAATCACCATCAAAGTCACTGATAGAGATGAGTAAAGAAGAACTCGCTGAGGAGTACAGTATCATGGCCAGAAGATTTGATAAGTTAAATTCAAGGTTTGGTCGATACAAGAAGTACTATCAGGACACAAGAGATAGCAAAACTGATGGAAGCCACCAAGTTCCAGAAGGTATGAAGACCGGAGGAACACTGACCAGAGACGCGATCGGGGTGAAGGAAGGAGGTACTCTGACCCGAAACCTTATCATGGGAAGTTAGACCAGAGACGTGCTCGTGATGACAGGCACTCAGGGAAGAATGAAAGCTCATCAAGACAGAGGGAACCTGACTCAAGAATGAACCCTGAACCAAGAAGAGAAGGAGGAGATGAGCCAACGAAGTGTTACAATTGTAACAAAACTGGGCATTATCAATATGATTGTCCAGAGCTGAGTGCACGGGAGAGAGAAGATATGAGGACTAAGAGAGACCAGAGATATGCGGATATGAGAACCATGCTCGCTGAAGACGCATCAGACTCGGATGGTCCTGAGGAGAGGTTGCCTGAACTCTTTTCCAACGATGAGTACAATGACTTGTGCCTTATGGTTGGGGAGGAGCCTGAGGTAACTTCTAACTCTGTATGTGATTCACACACTGGTCAAAATCCTGAGCTTAGCTCAGAGTCAGTTAGAGAAATGGACCTTCAGGTCTGTCTAGATCAATTGATTGTTGATTTCTCCAGACTGCAGGAAACTAATATCTTCTTGGTAAAGGAGAATGAGAAATTGAGTACTGAGGTTCAAAACCTGACTGATCAGTTGACTTAGTGAGATCTAAAGAAGTCAACTCAAATTGTGAGGCTAACTCAAGAGATTGACCTGATCAACTCTGAGCGCCTTCCTAGAGAGAAGATTATGAAGGAACTGGCTGAGGATGAACTGGTTAGGAAGGAAGAGCTAAAGACACTCAAGAGTAAGTTTGATGACCTTTTTGCTAGACATGAAATCCTGAAAAAGAGCGAGGACTCTCTCAAGCAAAAAGTTGCAGCAATGAATAAATCCCCAGTGGCTGTGGAGGAAATAAATAGCCACCAAAAGCTTGGGAATGAGAATGCTGGGATTGGCTACAATCCTAGGAAATCCTCATAGGGTCAATCTCATGTTGCGTCAGGGAGCAACACTGAGAGGGTGTTTGTTCAGGCAGGTCAGAGCACGAAGAATGTTGTGTTTAAGGCTCACAAAACTGATAAGGGCAAGGAAACTGTTGAGACAATCAGGGTTGCCCCCAAGGTTGTGAAGCCAAAACCAAAGGGAAAGGCTAAGCAACCTGAACGGGCCCCTGAGAGCTCAGGCCAGAAAACTTCTCAGCACAAGCCAAGGAGAGCTCAAGCCAAGAGCACCCAGACTGCTCAACGGGGGTACCATCATGCTTGGCAATACCCTCATGGAAGGCCAAATATGATGACATCTCCATGGTTTTGGCATCCTAAAGCTTACAACTGTTTTCAGTTTCCTCACTTGCCTAGGGGGAACAGGAAACAGGGCCCTTCTCAGGAACAAACCCCAAGGCCCGCTGCACCTAGGCCAAGGAAGAACAGAAAGCTAGCCCCAAAGACTACCACTCAGGCTCCTGTGACTCCAAAGTCTGACACTCATACACCATCTTCTTCTCAGACTAAGAAGAAGAAAGTTGTGTATGTGGATGTTAATGGGAGACAGATTTACTCCTCTGAGGCAATCAGGGTAGTCAAGCAAGTCTGGATCCCGAAAGGTACAACTGACACCATAGGACCCAACACCCAATGGGTACCTAAAGCCTGATTTTGTTGCAGACGGCTGTGGGATACAAGAAAAGGATGGATAACTCAATTAAAGTTGTTTGGCACCTAGACAGTGGATGCTCAAGGCACATGACTGGAATGAAGAGTTTCCTTCAAGATTTTCAAGATAAAGATGGCCCATATGTAACCTTTGGTGATAACTCAAAAGGTTTAACTAAAGGTTTTGGTGTTTTGGTAATATGTACAGTCAGAGTGGAGAATGTATCCTTTGTTGAAGGACTAAAGCATAATCTTTTGTCAGTAAGTCAGTTCTGTGACAAAGGTTTCAGTGTTGAGTTTTCATCGAATATTTGTTTAGTCAAGAAGAAATCAACACTCCAAGTGCTTCTTACAGGTATTAGGAAAGGTAATGTTTATTTAGCTGATTGGAGTAGCACTATTCCTGATACTTGTTTTGTTGCTAAAAGCTCTTCAGAGCTCAGTTGCTTATGGCATAAAAGATTAAACCATCTGAACTTCAAGATTCTTAACAAAATTTAAAGACTTTCACTTGTTGAAGGTTTACCTAATGAAGTTTTTAGCAAGGATCATGTGTGCAAGGCTTGTCAGGAAGGAAAGCAGGTTAGAGCTACATTCAAGGAGAAAGCTATTTCTCAAGTGACAGAGTTCTTTAGCTCTTGCACATGGATTTGTTTGGTACTGTAACACCTGTGAGTATGAATGGTAGGAAATATACACTTGTGGTCATTGATGATTATTCTAGGTATACTTGGGTTATTTTCTTGTTGAATAAGAAGAAAACACATGTGAAGCTTCCAGAGTTGCTCAGGAGTCTCAGTAATGAGCAAAATCAGTCTATTTTGAAAATCAGATCTGACAAAGGCACTGGATTTATAAATTCATAAATTTCTGACTTTTGCAATGAACTTGGTATAACTTATGAGACTTCAGCAGCTAGAACCCCACAACAAAATGGTGTTACTGAAAGGAGGAACATAACACTGAAGGAAGCTGCCAGGACCATGTTAGCTGAGTCAGGATTGCCCAAGAAATTCTGGGCTGAAGCAATCAATACTGCATGCTATACTTAGAATTGATCCTTGCTGAACAAACAACATGATCAGACCCCATATGAGACATGGAACAAGATAAAGCCTCATATTTCTTATTTCCATATATTTGGGTACTAGTGTTTTATCCTCAACAATGGGAAGACCCAATTAAAGGCTTTTGATAACAAATCTGATGAAGGGATGTTCTTAAGATATTCTGAAGTCAACAAGCATTCAGAGTTTATAATTGCAGGACTCTTGTAGTGGAACAATCAACACATGTTGTGTTTGATGAATCTGTGATTGAGTATAGGTCAAAGATTGTAGATCCTAACACTGAGGAGGTCACAAGGAGAGTGACAAAGCTAAGTTTGAAGAATCAAACTGGTCCAAAGGTTAAAGTTGTGCCAATTCCATGCTGGGATGATGACGAGGATCAGGATGACAATTCAAATGCCACTCCTAAAGCCAGCACATCAGGGATAGTTGAGCCTCAGACTGAGGAACAGGCTCAACCTGAGGTAAGTACCATCAATGAAGATGCAGTCGCTATTGAGACGGCTCCTGAGTCACCATATCAAGGGGGAATCAATATCCCTGACAATGAGTTGGTTAATCCTTTTGGTGTAGACTCAGGTTCATCCCCTTCTGTTCTTTTTCCTGAATTTATAGACCTTGTAGAAACTAACATTGTAGGTACTTAAGGAATAACTCCAGGCAAGAGATCATGGCTAGAAGATCATCCCATTGACCAAGTCATTGGTGATCCAACTGAGGGAGTCAGGATCAGGCGGTTCCATGGTGAGAGTGCTCTATTCTGTTGCTTTCTCTCTGAGCAAGAGCCTCAAAATATAGAAGAAGCTCACACTGACTCGTACTGGATCATAGCTATGCAAGAGGAGTTGAATAAGTTCACAAGAAATCAGGTTTGGGAACTGGTAGATAGACCTAGGCATCAAGGTGTGATTGATACCAAGTGGGTCTTTAAGAACAAGAAGGATGAGAATGGTATTGTAGTAAGGAACAAGGCAAGACTGGTAGCAAAGGGTATTGTCAGTCTGAAGTAATAGAGTATGATGAGACTTTTTCTCCAGTGGCTAGGCTAGAAGCAATCAGGCTGTTCCTTGCATATGCAACATACAAGAATTTCAAGGTGTATCAAATGGATGTGAAGAGTGCTTTTCTCAATGGTATCCTGAATGAAGAGGCATATGTGGAACAACCCTTAGGGTTTGAGGTTGGAGACAGAGTATACCACTTGAAGAAAGCACTATATGGACTTAAGCAAGCTACTAGAGCTTGGTATGATACCCTCTCTCAATTCCTGACTGACCATGGTTTCAAGAAGAGAACTGTGGATAGGACATTGTTCAGGATCACTGAAGGTGATGACATTCTCTTGGTCCAAATATATGTGGAAGACATCATATTTGGATCACCAAATCATCAGTTTTGTGAGAAATTCTCTAAGTTGATGACTGGTAAATTTGAGATATCTATGATGGGAGAGATGAACTTCTTTTTGGGATTGCAAGTCAAGCAAACTGATCAAGGGATTTTCATTAATCAGGCTAAGTATACAAGAAACTTGATTCAGAAGTTTGGTATTCAGAATTGCAATCTGGCTAGGATCCCAATGAACATAAATTGGAAGATGGATCCCGACACTGATGGGGTATCAGTGAATCAGACTGAGTACAGAAGGCTTATTGGATCACTATTGTACCTGACTGCAAGTTGGCCTAACATAACTTTTGCAGTTAGTGTGTGTGCTAGGTATCAGTCTGACCCTAAGAGAAGTCATTTGGAGGCTGCAAAGAGGATACTTAAGTATTTGAAAATGGCATTCAATTTAGGACCATGGTATCCTTCAGATGACAACCTAGAACTGACTGGTTATTCATATGCTGATTATGGAGGTTGTAGGATTGATAGGAAATCAACCTCAGGGACATGTCATTTTTTAGGAAGTAAGTTGATCTCTTGGTTTTCAAAGAAGCAGAATTCAGTTGCAACATCCACAACAGACGCTGAGTATATGGCTGCAAGTAGTTGCTGTGCTTTGATCTTATGGTTGAGGCAACAATTGAGAGACTACCAAGTGTTTACAAATGAAGTCCCAATTTATTGTGACAACAATAGTGCCATAGCAATCACTCAGAACCCAGTGCTTCACACAAGGTGCAAGCATGTGGATATTAGGCATCACTTCATAAGAGATTATGTGGAGAAGAAGGACATTAGGATGGAGAAGATTCACACTGACAGGTATATATTTTTCAATCCCGACTCTTTGAATTTGAACAGTCGCAATAAATTTTCCATCCTGAGAATTGCATTAAACACTGATTGTTATCATTCAAAGCGCGCCTTTTGATATTTAAACCCATGTGCGTCGGAGCATTTAATGCGTATAGTTACTTTATTGCATACGTGTCCGTATTCTACGGAGTGTGACTGATGTGATCAAAGAGATCCTTGTTGAATTAATCCTGGCCTTTCATTTCAAAAAACCTTTCAAATTTAGGATTAATCTCAACCACACGTCAGAGTAACTGTTTGATTAACATCAATTGATTAGCACTTTGAGAAATTTACGCTTACACATATACACACTTGCTCACTGAGTTTTCTCTCGCTCAAAAGCATTTCCGCAAATTTCTCAAACTCTTTTCAAAACCAAATGGCTACCTTGGCTACCTCGAGCAACGCTTGGACTGTTGTAGATTACGAATTTGTAGTCCAGAACAAGCTCCTGCACACAGAGCATATCTTCACAATGGAAGGGTCATACCTAAGAGTGAAGGAGATCAAACCAGATTATATTAAAGAATATAATCAACCATCTTAATTGATTATATGATTGATTGGTTGACTCCTTCTTTGATTGATTCTTCTATGATCTACAACTAATCTTCCTTGATATCAGTTGACTTCCCTTTCTTTACTCTTCTTATCTTTGGATCACAAAATCTTCTTGGTGGAGTAGAGTAGTCTGGTAGACTAATCTGGTAGAGTAGTCTGGTAGAGGAGTAATCTGGTAGACTAGTCTGGTCAGAACTCATCTGTTCAAAACTCCTCTTGTCCAGAACTCATCTTGTCCAAACCTTATCTGGTTCTCTACATCATCTGGTCTTCTACCTCATCTGGTCCTCTACCTCATCTGGTCCTCTACTCATCTGATCCCGACCTCATCTTGTCCTCTATCTCATCTGGTCTGGACTCGTCTGGTCTAGGTCTTCTAGTAGAGGTCTTCTGGTCATCTCATCTGGTCAGAGCTCATCTGCTCTAGTGACTAGTCTGGTCACCTCATCCGATCTACACAGATTTCTTCCCCCTTAACAAAAGACCCATTCTAGACCTAGACTAATTTGTAGCTGACTAACAGGTCTAGCTAGTTTTATTACAAGTTCTTTGTTTTAACATCTTCAAAATATCTAATCTATATTCCAACAATTTCCTCCTTTTTGATGATGTTTAAACTAAAAGAACTGAAATTAAACAAGACAAGAAAAAATTAAAGTGGCAATGAAAAGAGTCTAGCAGGCTGGGTCAACTGATCTTCCTCCTCAAAATATGCTCAACTGATATTTGTGGCAAAACATCAGCTGGTCTTCTTGTGTATCTGCAGGCAATCAAGTTTTTGGTACCCTTCTGGGTCCAGGTGGGTTAGCACAATATTTTGGAAGCCACAAGAATAGATCATCCATTTTTGGATCAGGTGATCTTATCTTTCTTCCATATAAGTCCACAAAAACACACTCAACAAAAGAGCCTTTAACATGGTTATTTCTTCTACAGGGTCTGATGGTCCCGTTTTCGAAGGGCAAAATGGGAATTCAGGGGCAAATTTTTTTTTTTAACCTTTTTCCTCAGGGAGTTCAGCAGGAGTGAGAAATACTCAAGTCACTGCTCTGCTCAGAGGCTGAGTTACCAAGTCAGAGAGAAGGCTTGGAGACTCATGCTCTGAGCAAGGACAGTGGCTTGAGATGCTGAACTCTCGAGTGCGTTATCAAATCACAGCTTGCACCCTGACCGAGTTCAGTGATGGAATACTCAAGTCACTGCATTGCTGAGAGTCAGAGCTATCAAGTCAGTGAAGAGACTTGAAAGCTCAGGCTCTCAACAAGGCAGTGACTCGAGAGACTGAACTCTCGAGTGCTAGCCTGATTCAGTCAGTGAGATGAAACTCCCTGACTGAAATGCTTAACTAAAGTTCCTTTTTAAACAATGCTCCCAGTGAGCAGATTTTCACAATACTTTCGAAGAAAATACATTCCAAATAATAACACTTGGTTTAACGTGGTTCGGAGACTCAAGCTCTTACATCCACGGCCTGATTTAACAGGAAATCCACTCCTTTGGATTCTTGTTTTTAACGTGCCAAGGTGCACTTACAACTGGACTCACGCCACTCCCTGGGCTGCCCTTCTCCTTACTAACAACTTACTCCCAACAAACCTGACAAGAGGGTTTTGGTTTCAGTTAGGGTTTTCTCCAACTAGGTGAGGTTTTCCCTTTACAATGTGTTAGCCAATAGCTAAGATAGGAAAAACCTCTCTAAGCCTAGAGTTACAAGCTGAGCACTCTTATGTATATATTTGTGAACTCTTAGTGTATAGATATGAGTAGAACCTCCTTATATCTCCCATGCACGTATGCTACTACTCACACTCTCAACTCGTAGGTGTTTTTTTTTTCTTACAAGATACAACAATACAACTAAAAAAACACACTCTAACAACAAGCTATGAGCTTGTATTTATAATGGGGATTCAAATGTATCCGTTGGAGAGGAAATACATTTGAATCCAGCATTAAATGGTTTCAACCACTTTTCTTGGAATGCGGCCTTTGTCAGTGTCAGAGTTGCTGCCTCGTGCTGATTGGTCCACGTGGCCTGAATTCACGGATCTTTGACTCAGTGGGTTGACCAAGACCCACTGACTTTAGGTAGCTTCCTCCTTCACTGACTGATGATCTTCAGTGGACTGAACGTCTTCAGTGTGGTTGTCCTTCAGAGACTGTTTGAAGATCACTCCAAGAAGTTTGTCATAAGGCTGGATGACAAACTTCCCTGACCACAGTAGCCTGATTCCTTCAGGCCTACTTGGTGCAGCACTGATCCTCCTGATCAGGCTCTTCACTGAGTGGTCCACCAGACTTGGCTTAGATCAGCCTGACTTGCACTCAGTGGGACTTCCTTCAGGCTTCTCTTCAGGTTCAGGTCTTTCTTCAATGGCTTCAGTTAGTTCTCTTGAGATGTCATCATGACTTCCTCAGGCTTTATCAATGAGTTCCCCCTCAACTGAGTGCTTCCTCAGCTACGTTCTTCTCACATTACAACCTGTCTAACTGAATACACAAACTATCCTGACCTGAATCTAAAGATACTATCCTGACTGCTTTCAAACCTATTACATGTTGTTTTGGAAAATCATCAAAACTAAAACATATCCCAACAATTTCCCCCTTTTTGATGATTCCAAAACTTCTAACCAAATGATTTTCTATTACAAGAATAATGTCATAGTATAAGTAATAGTTTGAAATATGCAGGAATTCCCATAGTTTAAAACATTTAAGATCTGTTCGGTAGACCATTTTTCTTAACAAAACTGGATCAGTGGTCATGTGAACAACCCGCTCCGATACCAATTGATGGTCCCGTTTTCGAAGGGCAAAATGGGAATTCAGGGGCAATTTTTTTTTTTTAACCTTTTTCCTCAGGGAGTTCAGCAGGAGTGAGAAATACTCAAGTCACTGCTCTGCTCAGAGGCTGAGTTACCAAGTCAGAGAGAAGGCTTGGAGACTCATGCTCTGAGCAAGGACAGTGGCTTGAGATGCTGAACTCTCGAGTGCGTTATCAAATCACAGCTTGCACCCTGACCGAGTTCAGTGATGGAATACTCAAGTCACTGCGTTGCTGAGAGTCAGAGCTATCAAGTCAGTGAAGAGACTTGAAAGCTCAGGCTCTCAACAAGGCAGTGACTCGAGAGACTGAACTCTCGAGTGCTAGCCTGATTCAGTCAGTGAGATGAAACTCCTTGACTGAAATGCTTAACTAAAGTTCCTTTTTAAACAACGCTCTCAGTGAGCAGATTTTCGCAATACTTTAGAAGAAAAGACATTCCAAATAATAACACTTGGTTTAACGTGGTTCGGAGACTCAAGCTCTTACATCCACGGCATGATTTAACAGGAAATCCACTCCTTTGGATTCTTGTTTTTAACGTGCCAAGGTGCACTTACAACTGGACTCACGCCACTCCCTGGGCTGCCCTTCTCCTTACTAACAACTTACTCCCAACAAACCTGACAAGAGGGTTTTGGTTTCAGTTAGGGTTTTCTCCAACTAGGTGAGGTTTTCCCTTTACAATGTGTTAGCCAATAGCTAAGATAGGGAAAACCTCTCTAAGCCTAGAGTTACAAGCTGAGCACTCTTATGTATATATTTGTGAACTCTTAGTGTATAGATATGAGTAGAACCTCCTTATATCTCCCATGCACGTATGCTACTACTCACACTCTCAACTCGTAGGTGTTTTTTTTTTCTTACAAGATACAACAATACAACTAAAAAAAACACACTATAACAACAAGCTATGAGCTTGTAATTCTAATGGGGATTCAAATGTATCCGTTGGAGAGGAAATACATTTGAATCCAGCATTAAATGGTTTCAACCACTTTTCTTGGAATGCGGCCTTTGTCAGTGTCAGAGTTGCTGCCTCGTGCTGATTGGTCCACGTGGCCTGAATTCACGGATCTTTGACTCAGTGGGTTGACCAAGACCCACTGACTTTAGGTAACTTCCTCCTTCACTGACTGATGATCTTCAGTGGACTGAACGTCTTCAGTGTGGTTGTCCTTCAGAGACTGTTTGAAGATCACTCCAAGAAGTTTGTCATAAGGCTGGATGACAAACTTCCCTGACCACAGTAGCCTGATTCCTTCAGGCCTACTTGGTGCAGCACTGATCCTCCTGATCAGGCTCTTCACTGAGTGGTCCACCAGACTTGGCTTAGATCAGCCTGACTTGCACTCAGTGGGACTTCCTTTAGGCTTCTCTTCAGGTTCAGGTCTTCCTTCAATGGCTTCAGTTAGTTCTCTTGAGATGTCATCATGACTTCCTCAGGCTTTATCAATGAGTTCCCCCTCACTGAGTTCCCCCTCAACTGAGTGCTTCCTCATCTACGTTCTTCTCACATTACAACCTGTCTAACTGAATACACAAACTCTCCTGACCTGAATCTAAAGATACTATCCTGACTGTTTTCAAACCTATTACATGTTGTTTTGGAAAATCATCAAAACTAAAACATATCCCAATAGGGTCTTCTTCTCTTATGAGTTTGACCAGTAAAAGAATTAACTTGTCTTAAAGTAACAAACTTGAAATTCTTTTGATAAGGATAAGTCTTACTAGAACCATCAAAGGTTCTAGCTGGTCTGGCAGATGACTTGAAAGTCTTCTGCAGCTGAGTAGGAGTCAGCTGGTTCTTCCTCTTTTGAGAAGATCCAGACTGTTTTCTACTCTGCTGGCCTGACTGAGGTCTTTTATTCTGGGTATAAACCTTCTTAAAATTTCTCTTCTGTCTTTTGGGTTTTTGAGTTTTGGTACTCATCTGCCCATTAGACTGAGCTACCTGGTCAACTGGCCTCTTACCCTTATTAATAAAATTACTAGGCTGTTCTTCTTTCTGAACATGTGAGGATTCAAGTTTGGTATAACCAAGGCCTGTCTTATCATGCTCTCTTTGAGATGAGACAGCTATGTGTGACACAACATTGTTTGCTGTAGTCAGCTGCTCCAGTCTCAGCTTGAGCTTGTCCTCACTTTCTTTTAAAATTTTGTTTTGATGGAAGAGTTCATCAAACTTAGCTTTAAGCAGGTTATACTCATTGTCTTTCTCAATATTTTCAACAACCAACCTTTCTATCAACTTAACTTGTTCAGTACACCTGGTTGTCAAGCCAGAAGACTCTTCAACCAGTGTATGATTTTGTTCAGCTGGTAGATCAACTTAGTTGCCTAGACATTGTGAAAGCTTCTGATTTTCTGCTTTCAGCTTTGTGTTCTTATCTTCCAACTTTGGACAAAGTTGTATAGATTTTTGGAGATATAATAGCAATTTTTACACATCAGACTCTTCTGATTGTTCAGAAAAAGAAGAAAAAGAAGAAGAAGAGGGAGTTCGATTACATACCTCATCTGTCACTAGACATATCTCTTCATCTGGTCCAGAAGTGGATACCTTTTCTTCCTCCACTGTGAAACTTCTTTTGGAGTAATTCATAGTGTCTCTTTTACTACTTATCTTTGAGCCCATTTCTGCAAAAATTGTTAGCACAACAAATATTTGGGTTTTTTAAAAAATAGATCTGCCCTGGTGACTACCAAAAGCTTTTCAAGGCAGTGGTATAGGACACACTACTCTGATACCACTTGTTGGTCCCAAAAAGGTTATCCAGCGGAAAGCGTTTTATACTTAATTTTGAGAAACCCCTTTAAAGAAAGTGCTAGAATTGAAATGCAGAAATCTAAAGTGCAGAAAAGTAAATAACATCGGATATATAGTGGTTTGGACCAACTTGTCCTACGTCCACTCTCCCTTTCTCAAAAGGGGACTCTCTCTCCAACCAACTTACGAACTTCTGGAATTGTGAAGTACCAGATCCTTTGTACAACTGCTTACAACAACCTTTCTATGAGATGAATAGGTTGAGTAAAGCTTCAACTAAAAACTCCAAAAAGAGTCTATAAACTTGAATGAACAAGGTGAGTGGGTGGAGAGTTCGTGTGTTTTGTGCTCTTACCCGACTCTTGTATAGAACTCATCCAAAACACTCTTATTTATAGTTGTGAGAATTAACTAGCCGTTGGAAGCTAGAAATTCAAACATCTATAAATTATAGAATATAATCAATTATCATAATTGATTATATGATTGATTGGTTGACTCCTCCTTTGATTGATTCTTCTATGATCTACAACCAATCTTCCTTGATATCAGTTAACTTCCCTTTCTTGACTCTTCTTATCTTTGGATCACAAGATCTTCTTGGTAGAGTAGAGTAGTCTGTTAGACTAATCTGGTAGAGTAGTCTGGTAGAGGAGTAGTCTGGTAGACGAGTCTGTTCAGAATTCCTCTGGTCAGAACTCCTCTTGTCCAGAACTCATATTGTCCAAATCTCATCTGGTTCTCTACCTCATCTGGTCCTCTAGCTCATCTGGTCCTCTTCCTCATCTGGTCCTCTACTCATCTGGTCCCGACCTCATCTTGTTCTCTATCTCATCTGGTTTGGACTCGTCTGGTCTGGGTCTTCTGGTAGAGGTCTTCTGGTCATCTCATCTGGTCACCTCATCTGGTCAGAGCTCATCCGGTCAGAACTCGTCTGCTCTGGTGACTAGTCTGGTCATCTCATCCGGTCTACACAGATTTCTTCCCCCTTAACCAAAGACCTATTCTAGGCCTAGACTAATCTGTAGCTGACTAACAGGTCCAACTAGTCCTATTACAAGTTCTTTGTTTTAACATCTTCAAAATATCTAATCTATATTCCAACAACTAAGTCAGTGATAGGTTTGTTGGTTGGGGTTAGTTAGTGAGTTAGAAGGAAGAGGATCAGTGAGTTGGTCTTTGTGCACCTTGGCACGTTAAAAATAAGTCAATCCTTAGTGGATTCTCCTGTTGAATCAGGACAGTGGACGTATGAGCTTTAGTCTCTGAACCACATTAAATGCTCTGAGTTCTTTACTTGCTTTGATACTGTGTTTATTTTATTATTCATTGTCATTGTCATTCATTGTATACTTTGTCAGTGTTTAATCAATCAGTCTGACCATTGAACTCATTGCACTGCCCTTCTAACCACTGCTTCATAAAAGGAAATCAATTTTTAGAAAGCAAACTAAAACAAGTCTTTAAACTTTCAAGGCTCACAAATTTCCGCACAAGAACATAAATAGATAGTTAGCCTACTAACTTGCCTCAGTGCAGTTAGTAGGTTTATTATCTATTCAGTGTTCATAACTTAAACTATGAGTTAAGGGGACTCAGTTTTGAAAAGAAAGTTGAAAATTTGTACACGTGTATTCCCCCCCATACACATATTTACTCAGACTTGTACGGGACCAACAGTTTGGGTAGTGGATACGGGAGCCACTGATCTTATTTGTTTCACTCTTCAGGGGTTCAAGCAAACCCGTCGACTTAACGAGAATGAGATCCTCATCACTTTGGGCGATGCTACGAGAGTGGCAGCTGATTAGGCATAAAATTGTGATGTTTTGTAGCCCAATTAGTCCATGTTTTGAGCGTATTTGATGAGTATTTAGAGTTATTTGAGTATCATTTTCATAAACTTATCAAGTTTTCTCTCTGATGCTCATATTAGGAAAGATAGCGAAAAATGGAGTTTGTAGGACTTTGAATCGACTCAAACGGCCTCCCGGATTAGAAAATATTGAAGAAATAAGAAAAGTATTAGTTTGTGCGAAGAAAAGTATCACTTTGCTCAAAAGGAGGAAGCACTCGAGCACTTAGTATTAAGCACTCGAGTACCATAGATCGAGCGCCCCATGCGTGTTGTAGCCAACATATGCTCGAATGCACTATGCTCGAGTGCTAGGCGCTCGAGTGCATTGAGGTCGAGCGGCTCCAAGGCGCTGTTGTTCGAGAGCGCTCGAGTGGAGGGAAGTCGAGCGCTAGGCGCTCGAGTACACCAAGGTCGAGCGTCCTGAGCCCACTGGAAGTGTGCACCGCTCGAGCGCTCGACACTCGAGTAAGAGAGGAGGTCGAGCACTTGAGGCCTTTTTAGCCTATTTTCGGCCCATACCCTATATATACCCATTCCAAGCATATTTTTAGATATCATCACATATTTAGACTTAGTTTTTGAAAAGGAAGAGCTTGGGAAGGAGTTTGGAGAGTTTTAGCAAAGTTTTACAACATGTAATCGAGGTTTTTAGCATACAAATTCTTAGTTTAATTATTTCTTTGAACATATTTTGATTTCTTGAGTACTTGAGACGATTAAGCCTAGGTTTTCCAGATTTTTAAAGATTTATTTTGAGACTTGAATTTATTGATTTCATATTTCGTTTATGATCTTGAATTCTTTAATCCTTTCAACTATGCATATGATTATGAATCTTACTATTGCTTTTATTCTTGAAACCACCATGTTAGGCTAGAACCCTTGCATGCTTAGGATAGGATGAACTTGTAGAAGTAAGATGTTGGTACATAATTAGGATAATTTGTGATGTATAGTTTTGTTTCTCTTAATTATTGAATGTTTCTAATAAACCATAGAATAATCTTGGAATTGAGTACGAAAATTATTGGAGAGAAGACGACCGCATCACTCTTTAATAACGAATAGGCTTAAGGAGAGGGTTTTTGAAGGGGTTTATAATTTATCGGTTTATTTAGGGAGGACGGCCGCATCACCTTAGTTAAATTAGGGCCTCAATAATTAAGAACAATTCATATAATTTAATTAGTGGATTAGTGAAGTAGGTTGATAGAACTAAGTATTATGATTAATTCTTGAGCTTCTATTCTTTCAATTCTTGGGCTAGATTAGGGAAGTTGATTGCCTAGTTTTAGTACACTTATGATTATAACTTGAACATCACAGTTATTTTAGTTATTGTACCAACTCTGTTAGTACACGTAAGGAATCCTATCCCGAATATCAACATCATATTTTCACTTCATATCGTAGTTAGAATATAGTTTAAGATTAGTTTAAACCAAACATAACATTCATATTAGCTACGACACGTTCATTTCCAGGGATTTATTCGTATACACACTTTCCCTTGGGTTCGATACTACTTGGTCCCTATACTCGCCCATACTACAGTGATCCCATACTCTTGTGGGGTAACTACTAGTCAAGCTAGTATTTTACGCTCAAGTCAATGTTGCCGTTGCCGGGGATGGCGATGTATGCTCATTGAGTAAGACTTTGAAATAGTTTAGTAGTTAGTAATGAGTGCATTTATATTGGGACAATGTCAGTTTTTATTAGATCCCAAAGGCCCTGAAAAGATGAGTTGCCTAAGTGTTGTAATAGTCAGGCTAGTCTTGGTTAGGTTTGTAAGTTAGTTTATTTTACATTCACAGGTACACAATGAGAGGAGTACTCATTGTTGGCAATCAAGACTGAAGCCTGAAGACACAAGAGCACCATCCGGAACTTATGGCAGTTCATCTAAGCTGACTGAGTAACTGTCAGGATAAAGAGCATCATCCTGAGATCATTGCTAATACCTGAAGGGAACATGATCATACTAAGTATTTGGGAAAAGACTTGGAGTAGGATCCAAGCAAGTCAAAAGGAATTTCAACACCGAAAAATATACGTAGATGAGGACAAACCTAAACTCAGTAAAGACAAAACTGAACTGAAGAATGAGTTCTGACATTCTCACCTACCTGATTACGTGGACCAATTAGAGAGCGCCAAGTCATGTACGGACACTGACCTGAACCTGACATCCCTGCACAATTCAACGGGCATGCATTTAATGCATTTACCAAATACATGCAAGGACGACTTTTGCATGGAGATTATGTCCGTTGAAGAATCCTACACGAAGACAACCTAGAAGGCTATCTCCTTCAACGAATAGTTTTAAGGGAAATTTCGAAGCCTGAAATTACTCAAACTCTCAAGTGCTCAAAGTAACCTGCATTCATAGAAGCACTCGAACAACCTTTAATTTCCCAAGCATTTCTAGAGTTAGAGAGTTATTCTGTATTCCATTGAGCGAGCTAGTCATATCTTAAGCTTAGAGTGATTATCCAATCCTTAGCATAACCTTGTCTTGTAAGGATAATCACACCTAGTTGGAATCCAAAACTGAAACTAAAACCCTCTCAGTTAGATTTGTTGGTTAATTTTAGTTGAGTGAGTTAGAAGGAAGGATCAGTGAGGAGTCAGATCTGGGTGCACCTTGGCACGTTAAAAACAAGCAAATCCTTAGTGGATTTCCCTGTTCAATCAGGACCGTGGACTGTGATACCCTTAATTTATCCAACCGATTATTTCTAGGTACAAGGACGATACATTTTATTTCATGTTTCGAGACAATGCAAGGCTATGCTATGACCATGTTACCAAGTGAAGTACAATTCATATAATTTAATTAGTGGATTAGTGAAGTAGGTTGATAGAACTAAGTATTAGGATTAATTCTTGAGCTTTTATTCTTTCAATTCTTGTGCTAGATTAGGGAAGTTGATTGCCTAGTTTTAGTACACTTAGGATTATAACTTGAACATCACAGTTATTTTAGTTATTGTACCAACTCTGTTAGTATACGTAGGGAATCCTATCCCGAGCTTCACCATCATATTTGCACTTCATATCGGAGTTAGAATAGTTTTCATTTCTTTTTGTTTCATAATTAATAGAATATAGTTTAGAATTAGTTTAAACCAAACATAGCATTAATATTAGCTACGACACATACATTTCCAGGGATTTATTCGTATACACACTTTCCCTTGGGTTCGATACTACTTGGTCCCTATACTCACCCATACTACAGTGATCCCATACTCTTGTGGGGTAACTACTAATCAAGCTAGTATTTTACGTTCAAGTCAGCAGTCGAAGCAGTGGGAGACGTGCACCTGTGTTTTAAAAATGGAGTTTTAATTTTAAGAGATGTTCTTTGCGTTCTGAACTTTAGAAAGAATTTAATTTCGGTTTCTAAGTTGTTTTTCAATGGATATTTAGTTACTTTTAATAAAGTTCTTACCATTTCTTTTAAGAATGACCCTATCTATCATGGAACGTTAGTGAACAATCTTTATACGATTAAATGTGCACACCACTCGCAAATTGAAAGATGGATCCCTGGAGTCTCTTCAAGTGGAGCCGTTTCCAACTTGTGAATCCTGTTTAGAGGGTAAAATGACCAAGAGGGCATTTGGAGCCAAGGGGAATAAAGCTACAGAAGTGTTAGAACTCGTTCATACCGATGTGTGTGGTCCAATGACGATCAAAGCAAGATGGGGTATGAGTATTTTGTTACTTTTATTGACGATTACTCGAGATATGGATACATCTACCTTATGAGGCATAAGTCTGAAACTTTTGACAAGTTCAAGGTATTTAAGGCTGAAGTCAAGAAGCATAGGGAAAAAAGTATCAAGTTTCTATGATCTGATCGTGGAGGCGAATACCTCAGCGATGAATTCTTGAACTACCTGTCGAAAGAAGGGATCGTATCCCAGTTGACCGTATCGGGAACCCCTCAAAAGAACGGTGTGTCGAAATGAAGGAACCTGACTTTTTTAGAAATGGTTAGATCCATGATGAGTTATTCAGATCTACCAAAGTCGTTTTCGGGTAATGCCTTGGAAACGGCGAATTACATTCTAAACTTGATGCCATCCAAATCAGTTCCTAAAATCTCGACAGAATTGTGGACCGGGCGAAAGCCCAGTTTGAGACACTTGAGAATCTGGGGGTGTCCGGCATACGTGCTAGACAAGGAAGCCGGTAAATTGGATCCACATTAGGAATTAAGGCTGTTTATAGGATATCCCATGGGAACGAAGGGGTGTATGTTCTATAGTCCCAAGGATCAAAAGACCATAACTAGCACACACTTTAAATTCTTGGAAGAGGACTATATGAACAATAGAAAGCCTAAAAGTGAGATTAGCTTAGAAGAATTGAGAGGGTAAACTCCGATACCAAGTATACAAGATGATATACCAATCGTCACACCTACACAACTAAACCCCATCATAGTGGGAGGTCTGTTAGACAACCCGAGAGATTCATGGGAATAGGAGAATCTTCGGATTTGATTCCTGGTGATGAATTAGACCCATGGACATACAAAAGGCAGTCCAAGATAAATATGCGACATCTTGGCAAACGACAATGGAAGCCGAGATGAGTTCAATGGATCATAATCAAGTGTGGGAGCTGGTTGAACCACCCAGTGGGGTAGAACCCATTGGATGCAAGTGGGTATACAAGAGGAAAAGAATACAAGAAGAAAGGGTTGAAACCTTTAAGGCTAGACTAGTAGCAAAAGGATATACTCAGAAAGAAGGCATCGATTATTAGAAAACATTTTTGCCTATAGCTATGCTTAAGTCCATCCGTATTCTCTTGTCAATCGCTACACATCTAGATTACGAGATCTGACAAATGGATGTCAAGACAACTTTCCTTAACGGAAGTCTTGACGGATCCGATATCTATATGCGTCAACCAGAAGGTTTTATTACGAAAGGCCAAAAGCATCTAATATACAAGCTAAAGAAGTCAATATACGGACTTAAGCAAGCATTACGTACTTAGAACCAGTGTTTTTGATCAGGTTATTAAGTCTTATGGGTTCGATCAAAACGAGTTCGAAAGTTATGTGTAAAAAAAGTGTGACGGAACTGCAGTGGTATTCTTAGTATTATACGTAGACGATATTCTGCTCATTGGAAACAATGTAAAGGTATTATCAGACGTAAAAGTATGGCTGTCAAAACAGTTTGATATGAAGGACTTAGGTGAAGCCGATCACATCCTTGGGATCAAAATCACTCGTGATCGCAAGAAATGGATGTTGGGCTTATCGCAAGCTTCATACATAGACACTATATTGAAGTATTTTAGCATGCAAGATTCCAAGAAAGGTTTTGTACCTTTTAGGCATGAAATCCATATATCAAAAGAAATGTGCCTTAAGACGTCTACGGAGATAGATGACATGAAAGGCGTTTCGTACACTTTGGCCATAGGAAGCCTTATGTATGCAATGTTGTGTACGAGACCGGATATCTGCTTTGCCGTGGGCATGGTGGCGAGATATCAAAGTAACCCCGAGCAGTTAAATGCATTCTGAAGTATCTGAAAAGAACTCACGATAGAATACTGATTTACCGGTCAGACAGTCTAATTCCCATGGGATACACGGACTCAAATTTCAAATCAGACCTAGACTCCAGAAGATCTACCTCGGGTAGTGTGTTTGCATGGGAGGAGGAGCTATTTCATGGAGAAATGTTAAGTAGAAATACATCGCCACTTCAACCATGGATGCTGAATATGTAGCTCCTTGTGAAGCAATGAAAGAGGCGGTTTGGCTTAAGAGCTTCTTAGTGGACTTGGATGTTGTTCCGAATTTGCCCAACACAATCACTATCTATTGTGATAATGTCTGAGCAGTTGCAAATTCAAAGGAACTGAGAGCCCACATGGCCAACAAACACATAGAAAGAAAATATCATCTTATACGAGAAATCGTTAAGAGAGGAGATATAGAGGTGGCAAAGATCACATAGGTGGACAACCTAGCGGATCTATTCACAAAGGGTCTGCCTCAGAGTACAATCGAGAGATATGTGGATGGAATGAGTGTCAAGACAATTGTCAATCTGCTTTGAATATAAGTGGGAGGAATTATTAGGTTAGTGTAGGTTGACATGAGATGTCACGTAAAACTACACTAGACATGCATGATATATACTTAGAAACAGACTTTAAGTATAAGTGAGAGATTGTCAGGGTTATACGTGAAAGTATGCTTTTACTTTGTATAACTTATGTATTAAACACGTATTAATGAGAATAAATCTTTTATCACTATTGCTTTGAATATGAATATATGTTAAATATTTCTTACAACTCGTTCAATATATAGTATGTGTTACATTGTAGTTAATGTGGTGATACCAGATCACGAAAGATCACATTAACGGTTTCCTTGTAACTATACGTACACATTCATGACCCAGGTGGAATTGAACAATCCACCATGAAAGGTCGATGTCTAGTTCCCAGATTGACCTGTCTTGACCAAGAGATTGTACTAGAACTTTTAGTATGTGTTGAGAGGACCTACAACGAGGATAAATTCTTCTGTTATGAAAGGTGAAGAATTAGACCTCCGTAGTTATTGATTTTTTAATCTCCATCACTTAAATAGGACCGTGTGTGGTTAATAGTTATTGCTTTGATACATGTCGGGTGAGAATCATCGTGACTTCGAACCTTGTGTTTTGGGTAGTAATAGTAATCATACGACGGTTGCTAAGATTTAATATGGAGAAACGTGTATGAGTACGGCTCGTGTGATTTTTCCCCTTGGTGGGCTCAGAAGTTTTATCGTACCAAATCTTGCAAGTGGAGAACTAAATTTCTCCGGTACGGATAATAATTTTGAGCTGTCTTTACTCCAAGGTGAAAGGTATTAATAAATTTAGAACTATTCAGAAGCTTAATTAACTAATGGACTAAATAATCTTAAACACGGGAAATAATAATCGGGAGCCCATATTATCGTAATATGGATTAAGATGGACAGTGCAATATTAATTTGATAGTGGTTTTAATTAATATTAATGGGCTGAATAATATTGGGGCGACTCAATATTGAAATTCAGAAGCCCATTGGAGGTCCAATCTTAATTCTCCTAAAGGCCCCTCAAGTAGCCTAATAAGTAGCCCGATAATAATAAAGTGATTAAAATAAAAGAAAATATAAATTGCTGATTTTTACTCATTATTTTCGAAAAATGCATATATGGAGAGAGAAAAGATTATGTTGATTTTCTTGGAAAAATATTATGGAAGATATGTATTCTTGGAATACAAGATTATATCATAAATTGAAGAAGATCAAAATCTTAGTATTCTTTCATCATATTTTCCAAAAAATAGCATGTAATGCCCCGAAATTCAGAAAGTTGACCTTTGAGGTCACAACGTCTTAAACCCGAGTCATCACTTAGTGAACCATAAAAACTGAGCCAACTAATTTCTTACAAAAGATAAAACAATAAACATAATTATACAGATGCAGCGGAAGAACTTACCACAAAACTTATTTGAGAAAATATCAATTGTTACTTAATAAAAACCATCATCCCATTACTAATAAGGAACATCCCGATGAGTCCTGGGTATGACTCTCGAGGCATTAGTGACGAAAGATTAACAGTACTATTAAAATACCATATTATTTCAATCTTGATAAAAATAGTTTATTTAATTAATAAGCGGGAGTGGGAAGTAGTCATCTACGGCAGCTCCAGGACCTCAGCATCATAACCTGAAATTGTTTAGAGAGGGGCGTGAGATAAAATCCCAGCGGGTAACCAATATGCTGTTATACAGATTGTCTGGAGATCCAAAATAACAATACCTTTAAGTTTTTTACCTTTCAGTTGGTTCGTTATAATTCTTGGTCATGTGTATTCGTGTTCTTTAACATAAACTTATAAACACAAATCTAGAAACAAGCATTTATATAGCCCGAAGGCTCATCATTCATATGGCTCAAAGGCTCATCAATCATATGGCTCAAAGGCCCATCAATCTCCTTTCTTATTCATATGGGGGGCACCGGTGGCATTTCCACCGTGACTTTATCCCTAAAAATATGGGGCACTGATACTCTTTCAACCACATCCTTATCCCTATTGGGGGGCACCGGTAGCGACTCTACCGCATCCTTATCCCTAAAAGATTTGGGGGCACTGATACTCTTTCAACCACATCCTTATCCCTATTTGGGGGACACCGATAGCAACTCCACCGCGTCCTTATCCCTTCCGTCCTTATCCCTCCATCAGCTTCCCTTACAACTTTCACATAGTTCACAAATCACGTACCACATGCTCACATTGTAATAACTGCATACTCGTATTCACATTCATAAGATTGTTCATGTCTTTTACTGAGATTCATTACGTTTGTTTTAGAAAACTGACAACTGTTGGTCCCGAAACGAGTTATACAGGTGTATGGGGGGGAGGGAATACACTTGGGATTAAAAATTAAAACTTTAACATATAACTCAAGACAGTAGACCTTCAGTGGACTAGAAAGTTTGCTGAAGATTTACTTAGAAAGCTTGCTGAGATATCAGCTCCACTGAAAGTTCTAGACTTTCAGTTGAGTTGCTATCTAATTAGCTTTCAGTAGAGGAATAGTGAGCCCTTTAAGAAATACTCGTTTTAGATGAAAGAAACTTGTTTATCACAACTCACACTTCAGGAATAACAGAAAGTAATTGCACATATGAAATATTTACCTGATCCCGTCGTGGAGAATGATCTCGGTGCGGCTGTTTCATTTAAATTTTAAAACACACACACTCTTTTGAAAAAATTTTAGTAGGCGAACCTGCTCTGATACCACCTGTAATGTCCCCACTTAAAATAGTAGGAAGACGTGATGTGGCACAAGTAGGAACGCTACTAAAGTTTAATTTTATAATCAAAGATAACGCCACACTATTTATACAGCAGAAGTAGTAAAGACGTACGGCCATAGTCTTGAGTTTACAAATAAAAAAATCTCAAAATAAAGTATATTAGAACTTAAAAGAACTTCACAGCCCGCCTCCGAGCTCATTCGTCCACGTTGGGATCCTCTGCATCTGAAAAATGTGAACGTGGAAGGGATAAACGTCTGTAAACACTTAGTGAGAAATCTCTTTATAATTTCACAAACTAAACATAAATGCGTATAACGTGGAGCCCCTGGAATTTCACCGGGTATATGTGGGTGGCGTGACCAACCAATTGTGCCGGAACGACCAGACTATATGTTTGCCAACATAAAGTTGGACTATATGTGGGGCTATTCGATAGCGGGCCAGACTCAAAATTTAACATTCGACGTTTAATAAGTGCAATTAAATAATAATGAACTCCCGGTAAAGAGTGAAGTTTATATCTCATTAACCCTAGCCCAACTTCAGAACTTTATATCTCATTAACCATAACTCATTTTACTATGAAATTTATACCCTAAATCCCTTAACCAGTCTACTATAATATATAAAAAATCCAGAAATTTTCATCAAAGGAAACGATCAAACTGATTTTTCTACCAAACTGTGTCCGAAATTTCAGATTTATGCACATATGAAGAACATATCACTTTAATCTTACTTCAAAACCTATAATTCAAACAATCACTTAATTAAGTAAGATAAGAAGCTTACCTAGAAGATGTTTAGTGCTTAGAGCAAACTCCTCTTAAATCTTAAGCAAAGCAAATGAAATAGTGGAAATTTCTTATGGTTTTTGTGTGTAGAAATTGAAGAACTCCTAAGCCCTATTTATAGTTGGGAAATGAAGATTATGGAACTCTCCCTACCCTACTTACGCATGCATGAACTGACTTTGAGGGGGTTTAGGTGGCATGGTTTGGTTAATCTATGTGTTACAAGTGTAAAAGATGAATAGTAAAGCACATGTTAGTAATATAATTAAATAATGAGTCATTAAACTCTCAAAGCTTCTACCATTCTCCTCATTTATCCTAAGTGATCGAAATTTAGGGTCAAAAGGAGTGGTCTTGGTCTAATTTTTATGTTATGGTTTTGACTTAGGTAAAAATTATGTAATTTTCTTAATTTATACTACTAATTTTTAACTAATTTCTAAAGTATACTGTCTCTACACTTAAGCATTACCTTATGTAACATAATTAAACCCTTCTAAGGGCATTTCTAGCTACGAATCATGACAATCTTATGTACTCATTTGGCTCTAAAAACTCAATAAAATCGACCAAAACTAGGGCATTTCTAGCTACGAATCATGACAATTTCACGCCTAATCAACCCCCCCAAACTTACCATATTGCTTGTCCTCAAGCAATGAAATAATAAGTCAAGTGAAATTGTTAGGGATGAGTCAAAGAATCAATCATGCAAGCTAATGAACTCGAGCTTCAAAAATCAATCACCCGTATACTCACTCACTTTCCTTTATCATATTCATGCAACAATAGCAAGAAACACCAAGATCAAGCATGGATGTGCACTCAACGATGTGTTTCGCTCCCTCACAAGTGTATATCAATGATTAAGGGACTCACTCAAACAATCAATCACTCAAATTGGCAGCCACAGACTTGGAAGCGCTCTTAACTCCGACCGTACTCTAGAAATCAATGCCGAATCAAAAAGGACTTTTCTCAAGGTTGTAATGTAGGCTCTTTGGACAGGTGGGATAACAATATGGATAAGTGACTCAAGTGAATGGAGAATAGAAACTCAAACTTTAGTACTTCGAGATTAGGAACAAACTACTTCAAACATTTTCAATCGACACTCTTTCAATTCCACTTTTCTCAACACTTCAATTTTTTTCTTTCTCACTCTTTTCACTTTTTTTTTCAATCACTTCATTTTTTTCTTTTTCGCACAACACATGAGCTCATTTTTTTCTTTTGCTCATTCTCAATTTTTTGTTTCTTTCCCACAACTCAAAACTTCATCACACCTTCTTCTCATACTCACTCGACAAACAACATTTTCCTTTTTCAACTCACTTCAATCCCTTCACATTCACACTTTCCTATTCTCCACTCAAATTTGGACAAAGAGGCTTAGAAATTGGAATAGTGTTCATATGTGCTAGCAAATAAAATAGGCTTTAGGCTCAAAGGGGCTAACAAGGGATTCAATGTCATTGGTAAGGAAAATTTTGGCTAAGCGACTCACTCAAATCAAAGATGGCCTAAGATCACATTCTGCATTTCAAACTAGACACAATCAAGAAGCGAGAGCACACACAAGTTCTAGCATCCTCTAAGGTGACGATTCACTCACAAACGAAGAGATTAATTCATGCATCAAAATCTCGTAAGGCTCAAATCTCACGGCTTTCACATCCATGCTAGTCCTAGTGCATTCTCACAATCATCACACAAGCACTCAGAAGGAAAATTTGTAAGCATACGGGTTCTCTCTCAAATCAACTCTAACTCAAACACTCACACAATAAAACTCATAACTCAACCTCACAACTCAACTCTACTCATCAAATCATACTCAAAGATAGCAATCAACAAGCATAAGATAGTTGATAGGCATGAAATATGCAATAGCGAGTCAAATCAAAATCACCCCAAGGAGTATCTCAACAAACCAATAATCAATCAAACTCAACTCAAAGATAAGGGCGTGCATGCATGTGCAATGTAATCATAAAATAAATAAAAAAAACTCCACCCCCCCAAACTTCGACCTTGCTAGAGGTCTAAGTTTGGGGTTGTGGGTTACCTCAACCAAACAATTCAGTTTCTCTCAATAGCTTTGCACACTCCCTTGTCTCAAGTTGGTTCCTTCAATCTGAATAACTCCATGATACCTTTACTCCTTTAGAGACAAGACTACAAAATAAAACTCTCAAGTACGAGGTTAAACATACGACTCAAAATAACTCCCTAATAACTAAAAAAAACTCAAAGCTAATAAAAAATAATGGGTTGCCTCTCATTCAGCGCTATTTTTAAGGTCCTCATGCCGGACCAAGCTCAAAGGAGCTTATGGGACATCATACTCAAATTTACCTCCCTCACTCTCATAAGAGTGGTGTTTGAATTTCTTTCCTTGTTGTCCCTCCATCATGAGTTCCTTTACTTCCTTCCCCACCTCAAGTGGTATAGGTCTCAACTCCTTCTCACCTTTATCTGGAAGAGTCTTACTAAATAATTTCTTGAATTTTGACTTCTTCTTCTTAACTCCTCATTTTCCCTCTAGCTGGACCACGTCCATACTTTTCACCTCTTCATCCTTCAACTTCTTCACTTTGTCCCTATCAAAATAATCAAGATCATAATGCTCATGGGTTAACTCATCAAGTGAAGGATTAACGAAATTATGAACATGAGAAAGATTAGAGATAGGAGGTGTGTCTTCAACACGAGGACTAATTGCATCCATGCAATACAAACTCTCATCCTCCTTTGGGTGCTTCATGGCCTCATATAGGGAAATCTTCACTTCTTGATCATCGACCTTCAACGTAATCTTCCCATTTGCCACGTCTAGCACCATCCCCGCCGTCGCCAAGAACGGTCTTCCCAAGATCAGGGGCACGCGCTCATCTTCCTCCATCTCTAGGACCACGAAATTGGCTGGAAAAATGTGATCTCCAACTCTCACGAGGACGTCTTCAACCACACCTTGAGGTCTAGTAATAGACCGATCGGCAAGTTGAAGCGTCATCATTGTGGGTTGAAGTTCACCACCTTCCAACTTCTTGAAAAGCGACAACGGCATCAAATTAATGCTCGCTCTGAGGTCGCACAACGCTCCCTTCTTGATCCCGTTCCCGATATCACAAAGAATGGTGAAGCTCCTATGATCCTTCAGCTTTGGAGGAAGCGCCTTGTGCACTAATGCACTCACCTCGTGGTTCAACTGCACCAACTTCGGCTCATCCACTCGCCGTCTTTTCGCGATCAAGTCCTTCAGAAACTTTGCGTAGTTGGGCATCTGTTCCAAGGCATCATAAAAAGGAATATTAATATGTAGCTTTTTAAAAACATCAAGGAATTTAGCAAACTTTTCACCAAGCTTCTTTTTCATGAAACGTTGTGGATATGGGACGGGTATCCCAGATTTGGGTACCCCCCATTCATCTTTCTCGGTCTCTTTCACTTTCTCCCTTGCTTCCTCTGCCTTCTTCCACTTAGGAACTCTCTCACCCTTCTCAATGTCTTCCTCTTCAAGCTCTTTGCTCTGATGAGACTCGTCCACATCTTTATGCTTCTCAATCCCTTCACTTTCAATCCCCTTCTCAACTCCTACTTCTCCACTCTCATCTCCATATTGGGGCATCTCAGAATCAGCAGGCATCTGGGGACCTTCATAGTTGGTTCCACTTCTAAGCTGGATCGCCTTGTAATGCTCTTTCGGGTTCCCCTCCGGCATGAAAGGATACTTACCCGGCTTCCTATTCAACGATTTTGCAATCTGGCTCATCTGGAACTCTAAAGAAGTGAACCTTCGATTGTTCTCTTGTTGAGTTCTAGTCCACTCAACGTTCATCTTCTGGAGCTCTTGATCACGTTGATCACCCTTTTTATGCAACTCTTTCACATCGTACTCCAAGGATGACAACCGCTTGCTACCTTCCTCCACCTTCTGTAGAATCGCTCTCAACATCTCCTCGGTTGAGGCACCGCCTTCTCCACCCGGAGGCTTAGACCACGGATCAACACCTGCAGGAACAGTAATACCAGCTTTTGGGTTAGCATAAGAAAAGTTCTCATTCTTCCTCCATGTGTTTTGAGGAGACTGCTGGCCTCCTTGAAATCCTTGTGTGTTCCTCCATTGATTTTGAGGTGGCTGAGGGCCTGAAGGTACAAATGGTTGGCCATAAGAAGGCCTTCCATACTGATTTCCACCTTGGTAACCATTCTGATTGTAATACGGACCTCCCATGTAATTGGCTACCTCTTGCTGTCCACTTGGCTGGTCTACTCTATCATTCTCTGCTGCATTCTCCCCAACCAAATTCTTCCCCAACTCGAGGTTGTTGATCTTCTCCATCATGACCATCAATAGCCTTCTCGTTCCTTCACCCTCTTCAACCTGATGAACTCTCTGAAAATCTGGATCTCCATTCCAAGCCCCGACATTCGTGACAATGTTGTCCACGATCTCTCTACACCTCTCTATGCCTTGATTCAGGAATGTTCCGCCCGCACAAACGTCTAAATGGTCTTGCCCCGCCTTGTTGGCACCACTGTAGAAGAATGCCATAGTATCCCCCTCATTGTATCCGTGCTGCGGGCACTCTATCAACATGTTTGAGTATCTCTCCCACGCTTGACGTAGGTCCTCTCCTGACTTCTGGTGGAAAGAAGATATCTCAATTCTTACTTTTATAGTTCTTGATGGAGGGTAGAATCGCTCAAGGAACAGACGCTCGAGCTTAGCCCATGTGGTTATACCTCCCCGTGGGAGCGTGTTGTCATACCACTCTTTAGCTATTCCCGTAAGAGAGAATGGGAACAACCTGAGCCTCTTGGCATCTTCAGACATGCCATTATAATTAAAGGTGGACGCGATCATCAGGAAGCTTCTCAAGTGAGTATGAGGGTTCTCCTTCCCAACCTTCCACTTGAATTGATTCTCGGTAAGCAGCTTTGAGGATTCCTGGGGAAATTGAAAAGTTATTCGCCTCAACAGGTGGTAAAGCCACTCCATCGTAGTACCTCTGCGGTTGTGCCGCGAACCTGCCCCGAATTGCCATATTCTGATCTGCGTTCTGGGGCACAGGCTGAGGAACAACAGGTGGTGCTGGTATGTGTTGAGCTGGAGGTTGTTGGTACACAGGTGGTTGGTTGTAGACAGGAGGTGGAGGGTACGGGTATGGTGGATAAGGGTATGGTGGGTATGGGTAATGTTGGTATACTAGGTTGTTGAAAGGGTTATTTGGGTTTTGTGGGTAAGCAGGGTTGTTCTGAGGATTTTGGACAAGATTCTGAGCTGGATTATTTACATTTTGTGCACCCGGGTTCTGGCTCTGACTATCCACAAACTGGTCTTGATTCTGACTACCACTCCCTCCAGAGCCATCAATCCGGTCTACTGCCTGATTAAAATCGTTGGCAGCATCGTCCAACTCATTAGTGGTATCCATTGGTTCCTTCCCTAAGTCGGCAGCGTTCATCCTCCTCAAGAAAGCTCGGTTCCTTCTAGCTATTGTCTCAGGGTCCAACGGTATTCTCTCTTCGCTCGTATTACCTTGTGAGCGTGTTTTCATATACCTGACACACTAGCAGAAAGATCAAAACGCAACTGCCGAATGAATAAAAATAAATAATAAAAAAATAGAAAATAATCACTCACTACTAACTACTAAGCTATCGACAAGTCCTATTCAAAACGCATACATCGCCATCCCCGGCAACGGTGCCATTGACTTGAAATGAATTACACTAACTTCTACTAATCGCTCACCCGCAAGCGGACGGGTTCACTGTAGTATAAGTACGTATAATGACCAAGTTGTATCGAACCCAAGGGATGGAGTGTATGCGAATAGATCACTGAAGATCTACGCGTCGTAGTTAATATGAGTGTATGTTTTTGGATTTTTGGAAAGATTAATTAAAAGACTAAATTAAACTAAGTAAACTAAAATACTAAAGAAATCAAATTAACTAAGGGTTGTGTTCTAATGAGAGATGGTGATGCTTAGGATAGAAATCCCTACGTATACTACCGGAGCGGGTACATAATCAAAATAATTGTGACACACAAGAAATAACCTAAGTCTAAGAATGCAAGGTGAAAGCTCAAGATTCTAAACCCTAATACTTTACCCTAACACTCGACTTCACTAATCTACTAACAAGTTAATAGATTGTGCTTAATTAATGAGACCCTAATTTAACTAAGGTGATGCGGTCGTCCTCCTTCGCTAAACCGGTAGATGAATTAACCCTTCCTAAACCTTCTCGTTTAGTCTACTCGTTGTTAAAGAGTGATACGGTCGTCCTCTCTCTAACACCTTTCGAACGAAATTCAAAAGCGAAGTCTAGATTAATTTTAAGAATTCATTAACCAAGAGAATTAAAACCTAACGTCACAAGTTACCCTAATTACGTACCCATAACCTACTTCTACGAGTTCATCCTACCCTAAGCATGCAAGGGTTTTAGCTAGACATAGGTTTAACGGAAATAATAATGATTGAATAAGTAACGAAAAAGAACATGATAATTAAGACGAAGAAGAAATCTAACATAAACTAGGGTTTAATGAAATAAATACTAAGAACTGAAATTTAATTAACTAAAATGAAGTTCAAAGCGTTTAAGGTAATCAAGCTAATGAAAAGAAACTAAGAAACAAAAAGAAACTAAGAATTCGTACAAAAAACCTCAAGAAAACGTAAGTAAAGCTTGCTCGTTCTTCTCCTCTTCCTCTCTCTAAAAACTAAGTCTAAAAGTGATTTCTAAAGTTCGCCGTCCTTCAAAACGTGTTTGGAAGAGGTATATATAGGCACCGGGTCGAAACGGGATCTCATGGGCCGAAAACCGAAATTTGGAACATAAGCCTCGGAAGCGCTCGAGCCATCCCGGTCGAGCGGGGCGCTCGAGCTGTTTTCGTCGATTGCTTCAGTAGGTTGAGCGGGGAGCTCGAGCTGCGTTGCTCGAATGGTTCAAGAGGTCGAGCGGGGCGCTCGAGCTGTGCCCCTCGAGCGGCAAAAATGTTCTGTAAGTCCGGAGCGCTCGACCTACGTTGCTCGAGCGATGGTGCTCGAGTGATGATGCTCGAATGGGCCCTCATTTCCTTGTAACTAACACTTTTCTTTTCACGTACTAATACCAATCGTATTTCTTCGATATCTTCTCATCCGGGCATCCGTTTGAGTCGATTCAAAGTCCTACGAACTCCGTTTTTCATCCTCGATTCACCTATGAGTATCAAAGAGACAAATTCATCAATGTATAGAAATAGTACTCATTTGGCTCTAAAAACTCAATAAAATCGACCAAAACTAGGGCGTTTCTAGCTATGAATCATGACAATTTCACGCCTAATCAACGTGCCCTTTGCATTTAATCAAAAGTAAATGCGTCATATAAGTTCATAGAATCATAATGCATTTAGTATAGCAAGTAAGGTCATGAAAACCTAGGATATTACAACCTACCCCCCTTAAATAAATTTCGTCCTCGAAATTTCAAGTGTTACCAGGATTACTGAGGTAAGAGTATTTGGCTAAGATTTCGTCCTCTCGCTCCCACGTAGCTTCTTCTGTTCCATGCATATCCCACTGAACTTTAACCATAGGAATATCTCTATTCCTCAACCTATGAAGTTTTCTATCAAGTATGGCTGTGGGAACTTCCTCGTAGGTTAAGTCGGTATCCAGTTCTAATTCAGGTAAGTTCACTATGTGTGTAGTATCAGGTATGTACTTTCGGAGCATAGAGACATGGAATACATTATGTACTCCTGCCAAAGATGGTGGTAATGCTAGTCGATAAGCCAAATCTCCAACTCTTTCCAAGATCTCGTAAGGTCCAATATATCTAGGCTTCAAATTTCCTCTTTTCCCGAAGCGGAAAATTCCATTCATTGGAGATACTTTCAAGAACGCCTTATCTCCAACCTCAAAATTCAATTCTTTCCTTCGTTTATCAGCATATGCTTTCTGTTGATCCTGAGCTGCTTGCATCTTTTCTCTGATTTTTCCTATTACCTTAGTAGTTTCTTCCACCAATTCTGGCCCTAACACTTTCTTTTCTCCAAGCTCATCCCAACATAGAGGAGATTTGCACTTTCTTCCATACAATGCTTCATATGGAGTCATTTCAATTGTTGCTTGATAACTGTTGTTATAGGCAAATTCCACTAAAGGTATGTACCTCTCCCAACTTCCTCCAAAGTCAATGGTACAAGCTCTTAACATATCCTCAAAAGTTTGGATTGTCCTCTCTGATTGTCCATCTATTTGAGGATGGAAAGCTGTACTGAATTCCAACTTTGTACCCAAAGCTTCTTGAAGATGATGCCAAAATTTAGATGTAAAGCGTGGATCTCTATCTGACACAATAGAGACCGGAACTCCATGCAATCGGATAATTTCCTTGAGATAAATCTGGGCTAATTTATCCAAGGTGAATGTCATCTTTATTGGTAGGAAATGAGCTGTTTTGGTTAATCTGTCCACAATGACCAAGATGGCTTCATTTCCTTGTATTGACTTTGGTAATCCTACCACAAAATCCATCGTAATGTGTTCCCATTTCCATTCAGGAATCTCAAGTGGTCTCAGCAATCCCGATGGTCTTTGATGTTCAGCTTTCACCTGTTGGCATGTCAAACATTTCTGTACAAAATTTCCAATATCCTTTGTTGGGACAATGTCAGTTTTGATTAGATCCCAAAGCCCCTGAAAAGATGTTTGCATTTGTTTGTCAGGCTAGTCTTGGTTAGGATTTGTACTTAGTCATTTTACACTTCACAGGTACTCAGTAAGAGGAGCACTTACTGATGAAAATCAAGATAAGAGCCTGAAGACGGTTTACCATCTTAAACTTATGGCAGTCCTCTCTAAGCTGGCTGAGTAAGTCTCAGTGATGAAGAGTATGACCCTGAGGTCATTACTACTCAGTCCTGAAGGGAACAAGATGATACTGAGTTTATGGGAAGACTTGGAGTAGAGCCAAGCAATGCAAAAGGAATGTCAGCGTCAGGACAAGACCGGTGAGCTCAAGACAAAAAGAACTTAATAAGATAAGCCTGAAGCCTAGGAATAAGTTCTGACATTCTCACAAACCTGATGACGTGGACCAATCCGGGAAGGACACACACGTACGAAATCTGACAGAAGACTGACTTCAGACTGCAAAATTCAATGGGCAATGTGCATTTAATGCAACTACCTAATTCCATGCAAGGACGGCTGCTGCATGAAGATATGTCCATTTGAAACAATCAACATAGATGACAAGAAATGCAATCTCTCCAACGGATAGTTTTTCAAATCACCTATAAATACAGAAGGCCTTGAACCCATTCAAGGTTACGGGAAATTTCCAAGCCAAAAATTACTCAAACTCTCAAGCACTCAAAGCATTCAGTCTTTAGAAGAAGCACTTGAAACCCTTTAAATTTCCCAAGTGTTTCTTAGCAACTGAGAGTTAATCTGTATTCCAAGAGCGTACAAGCAATATCTTAAGCTTAGAGAGATTATCCAACCCTTAGCATAGCTTTGTCTTGTAAGGATAATCTCAACCTAGTTGGAATCTAAACTGAAACCAAAACCCTAAAGTTAGGTTTGTTGGAAGTAAGTTAAGTTAGTTACTAAGGAAGTTTGTATAGGTCAGTGAGATAGTTGATCTTGGTGCACCTTGGCACATTAAAAACAAGAATCCCTTGAGTGGATTTCCTGTTAAATCACGTCGTGGACGTAGGAGCTTGAGACTCTGAACCACGTTAAACTTGTTGTGTTCTTATTGCTTTGATATATTGCATACCTGCCATATTAACTGTTCATTCATTGCATAAGATTTATCAGGCTTGAATCAATCAGTCTGATCTATTAAAAAGATGACTGCCCTTACTAAATACTATTCATTTGAGTAATCAAGGTTTTCAGGAAGCGAACTAAACAAGACTTTAAACTATCAGGGCTCACGCATTTCTGCACTGAACTTAAACTGATAGTTAGCCAACTGACCTGCACCAAGTGTAGTCAGTAGGTGTATTATCAGTTCCTAGTTCTTTATCACTCTGAGTAATGGGGACTCAGTAAGGTTTTAAGTTTGAAAATTGGTATACGTGTATTCCACCCCATACACGTATTCCTCAGTCTTGTACCAGGACCAACAAGTGATATCAGAGCAGTGGTTCAAAAGACCACTGACTTTGAATACTAATAGTTTCAGTGGAGAGATTGTTGGTGGTCACTGAACAGATCTGAGTTTGCTTTTCATAAAACTCGCATCATCATGTCTTCGAGAAGACTTGAAGCTTCGTTACCTGAATTCTCTGTATCTAACTTTATCTATTGGAAGTTCAGATTAGAAGCGCATTTTGATGCCATCCATGACCAGATGCCGCGTGTTCTCAGTGAGGGACCGATCAAGATCACTATTCCTAATGTCAGAGGACTGGGATATGAGCATCTTGAGATTGGTGTGCAGGTTGCGAAAGAAAGGAAAGACATGACCAACGATGAAATCAAGATGGTGGGACTGGACAACGTTGCCAGAAACATCATTTTGCATACGATACCCTTCGAGGAGTCAGCCAGGCTGATGAACTTAAAAATGGCAAAGGAGGTTTGGGATGAGCTAACAAGGATGTGCGAGGGGTCAGAAAATATAAAGGAGAACAAGAGAAACATTGCCATTCAGAAATTCAAAGCATTCGAGATGTTGCCTGATAAGACAATCGATCAGATGGAGTCAAGGTTTATCAAGTTGATGAATGAGCTGGTGATGCTGGACAAAGATGTTCCAAAGAGAGATGTTGATTCAAAGATCCTGAATGCCCTTCCTGAGAGATGGGATAACAATGTCATTATGCTTAAAAACACTCAGGATATGAGTAACATAACTTCTGCTTTACTTTTTTCAGAGCTTAAGGCACTGGAATTTGATCTTAACAAAACAAAGAAGAAAGTTCAGCCAGAAGAGGAAGAAAAGGAGAAAACTCCTGAGAAAAGTGTGGCGTTCAAGGCCAGGTTTGAACCTGTTGAATCTTCATCAAAGTCACTGATGGAGATGAGCAAGGAAGAGCTTGCTGAGGAGTACAACCTGATGGCCAGATGCTTTGATAAGCTTAATTCCAGGTTTGGT
This sequence comes from Ballota nigra, assembly GCA_947034835.1. Taxonomy (NCBI): domain Eukaryota; kingdom Viridiplantae; phylum Streptophyta; class Magnoliopsida; order Lamiales; family Lamiaceae; genus Ballota; species Ballota nigra. Next base: position 31,532,656 of record OX344728.1, on the reverse strand, counting down.
CGTTATAAGAAATTTTATCAGGACTCACATGACAAAAAACCTGAAGGAACCTACCAAAGCTCAAGGAGATATGAGGAAAGGAGAAACACTGACCAGAGGAGAGATCATGTCGATGAAAGAAGATATTCAGATCCAAAGCCCGATCGCAGAGATGAACAGAGACGTACTCATAATGACAAGCACTCAGGGAAGACTGAAAGCTCATCAAGACAGAGGGAACCTGACTCAAGGAGGATCCCTGAACCAAGGAGAGAAAGAGGAGATGAGCAACCAACATGTTACAACTGTAACAAGAGCGGGCACTATCAGTATGATTGTCCGAAGCTGGGTGCAAGGAAAAGAGAGGATATGAGGGCCAATAGAGACCAGAGACTTGCAGACCGGAGAGCGATGCTCGCTGAGGATGCAACTGACTCTGATGGTCCTGAGGACAGGTCGCCTAAACTCCTTTCTGATGATGAGTACGATGATATCTGCCTAATGGCAAGGGAGGAACCTGAGGTAACATCTAAATCCGTATGTGGTTCCTACACTGGTCAAAATCCTGAGCTCAGCTCAGAGTCAGTCAGAGAAATGAACCTTCAGATCTACCTGGATCAATTGATGGTTGATTTCTCCAGATTGCAGGAAACTAATGTCTTCTTGGTAGAGGAGAACAAGAAATTAAGTACTGAGGTTCAGAACCTGAATGATCAGCTCACTCAGTCTGATCTTAAAGAACCAACTCAGATTGTGAGACTAACTCAGGAGATTGATTTAATCAATGCTGAGCGTCTCCCAGGAGAGAAGCTTCTGAAGGAATTGGCTGAGGAAGAGTTGGTCAGGAAGGAAGAACTAAAAGCACTCAAGAGTAAGTTTGATGACCTCTTTGCCAGATATGAAATCCTGAAAAAGAGTGAGGACTCACTCAAGCAAAAGGTTGCAGCAATGAATAAATCCTCAGTGGCTAGAGAGGAAATAAATAGCAGCCAGATGCTTGGGAATGAGAAAAAGGGACTTGGATATGTTCCTAAGAAATCCTCACAGGGTCAATCTCATGTTGCTTCAGGGAGCAACACTAAAAGGGTATTTGTCCAGGCAGGCCAGAGTGCACCTAAGGTTGTACTTCAGGCCCGTCAAACTGATAAGGGCAAGGAAACTGTTGACACAGTCAGGGTTGCCCCTAAAGTTGCTAAGCCAAAACCCAAGGGAAAGGAAAAGCAACCAAAGGAGGTCCCTAAGAGCTCAGGCCAGAGAAAGCCTCGGCGAAAGCAGAGGAAGACTCAGGCCAAGAGCCCTCAGACTGGTCAACGAGGGTACCATCATGCTTGACAATACCAACAGGGAAGGCTAAATATGATGACACCCCCATGGTTTTTGCATCCTGAGGCCTTTAACTGTTTTCCATTCCCTTACTTGCCTAGGGGGAATAGAACACAAGGCCCTTATCAAGAACAAGGCCCAATACCTGCTGCACCCAGACCTAGGAAGAACAGAAAGCCAGCCAAAAAGGCACCCACTCAGGCTCCTGTGAAGCCTAAGTCCAGAACTCATACACCATCTTCCTCTCAGGCAAAGAAGAAGAAAGTTGTGTATGTTGATGTTTCAGGGAGACAGATTCACCACTCTGAGGCAATCAGGGTTGTGAAGCAAGTCTGGATCCCGAAGGGTATAACTGACACGATAGGACCCAACACCCAATGGGTACCTAAAGCCTGATTTGTTTGCAGGCGGCTGTGGATCACAACAAGAGGAGAGGAGACTCAAACAAAGCTGTTTGGTACCTAGACAGTGGATGCTCAAGGCATATGATTGGAATGAAGAGTCTTCTCCAAGAGTTTCAGGCTAAGGATGGTCCACAGGTAACCTTTGGTGATAACTCAAAAGGTGTTACTAAAGGTTTTGGTGTCTTGATAATAGGTACAGTCAGAGTGGGAAATGTGTCCTTTGTAGAAGGACTGAAGCATAACCTGTTGTCAGTAAGCCAATTCTGTGACAAAGGTTTCAGTGTTGAGTTCTCATCGAATATATGTTCAGTCAAGGACGAATCAACACAAGTGCTTCTATCAGGTATCAGGTATCAGGAAAGGTAATGTTTATCTTACTGACTGGAGCAACACTATTCCTAATACTTGTTTTGTTGCTAAAAGCTCTCTAGAGCTCAGTTGGTTATGGCATAAAAGATTAAGCCACCTGAACTTCAAGATTCTTAACAAAATTTCTAGACAGTCACTTGTTGAAGGTCTACCTAATGAATTTTTTAGCAAAGATCATGTGTGCAAAGCTTGTAAGGAAGGGAAGCAGGTTAGAACTTCATTCAAAGAGAAAGCTTCCCACTCCACTGACAGGATTCTTCAGCTCTTACACATGGATTTATTTTGTCCTATTACACCTGTGAGTATGAATGGCAGGAAATATACCCTTGTGGTTATTGATGATTATTCTAGATATACTTGGGTTATTTTCTTGATGAATAAAAAGGAAACAGAGGTGAAGCTTCCAGAGTTGCTCAGGAGACTCAGCAATGAGAAGAATCAGTCCATTACTAAGATCAAATCTGACAAGGGCACTGAATTTATAAATTCATATATTTCTGACTTTTGTAATGAACTTGGTATAGCTCATGAGACTTCTGCAGCTAGAACTCCACAACAAAATGGTGTTGCTGAAAGAAAGAACATAACACTTAAGGAAGCTGCCAGGACCATGCTGGCTGAGTCAGGATTGCCCAAGAAATTCTGGGCTGAGGCAATCAACACTGCATGCTACACTCAGAACAGATCCATGCTGAACAAACAACATTTACAGACCCCATATGAGACATGGAATAAGAGGAAACCTCGTATCTCTTACTTTCATATATTTGGGTGTAAGTGCTTCATCCTCAACAATGGGAAGACCCAATTGAAAGCCTTTGATAGCAAATCTGATGAAGGGATATTCTTAGGATATTCTGAAGTTAGTAAAGCTTTCAGGGTTTACAATTGTAGTACCCTTGTTGTGGAAGAATCACCACATGTTGTGTTTGATGAATCTGCTAATGAGTATAGGGTAAGAGTGTTGAATCCTGACACTGAGGAGGTCACAAGGAGGGTGACAAGGCTAAGCTTAAAGAATCAACCTGATCCAAAGGTCAAAGTCGTGCCAATTCCAAGATGGGATGATGACGATGATCAGGATGATGAACCAAGTGCCACTCCTAAGCCCAACACATCAGGGTTTGTTGAGCCTCAGACTGAGGAATAGGCTCAACCTGAGGTAAGCACCGTCTATGAAGATGCGGTTGCAGCTGAGATGGTTCCTGAGTCACCTCATCAAGGGGGAACCAATGTCCCTGACATTGAGCATGTTAATCCCTTTGGTATAGACTCAGGTTCATCTCATTCTGTTCAATTTCCTGAATTTCATGAACCTGTAGACACTAACCTTGCAGGTACTTCAGGAACAACTCCTGGCAAAAGAACATGGATAGAGGATCATCTTATTGATCAAGTCATTGGTGATCCAACTGAGGGAGTCAGGACCAGACAGTTTCATGGTGAGAGTGCATTGTTCTGTTGCTTTCTCTCTGAGCAAGAGCCTCAGAACATTGAAGAAGCTCTCACTGACTCGAACTGGATCATAGCCATGCAAGAGGAGTTGAATCAGTTAACAAGGAATCAGGTTTGGGAACTGGTTGATAGACCTAGGCATCAAGGAGTTATTGGTACTAAGTGGGTCTTTAAGAACAAGAAGGATGAGAATGGTGTTGTAGTAAGGAACAAGGCTAGACTGGTGCAAAGGGGTATTGTCAGTCTGAAGGAATAGACTATGATGAGACTTTTGCTCCAGTGGCTAGATTGGAAGCTATCAGGTTGTTCCTTGCATATGCAACATACAAGAAGTTTAAGGTGTATCAAATGGACATCAAGAGTGTCTTCCTGAATGGTGTACTCAATGAAGAGGTATATGTTGAACAACCACCCGGGTTTGAGGTTGGAGATAGAGTATACCATTTAAAGAAAGCACTCTATGGACTTAAGCAAGCACCAAGAGCTTGGTACGATACCCTCTCTCAATTCCTGACAGACCATGGGTTCAAGAAGAGAACCGTGGATAAGATATTGTTCAGGATCACTGAAGGTGATGACATTCTCTTGGTCCAGATTTATGTGGATGACATAATATTTGGATCACCAAATCATCAGCTCTGTGAGAAATTCTCTAAGCTAATGACTGGTAAATTTGAGATGTCAATGATGGGAGAGATGAACTTCTTTTTAGGATTGCAGGTCAAGCAAACTGATCAAGGTATCTTCATTAATCAGGCCAAGTATATAAGAGACTTGATTCATAAGTTTGGTGTTCAGAACAGCAATCCAGCCAGGATCCCTATGAACACAAATTGGAAGATGGATCCTGACACTGAAGGGACTTCATTGAATCAGACTGAGTATCGAGGGATGATAGGTTCTTTATTGTACCTGACTGCAAGTAGGCCTGACATCACGTTTGCAGTTGGTGTATGTGCTAGGTATCAGTCTGATCCCAAGAAAAGTCATTTGGAGGCTGCTAAGAGGATACTTAAGTATCTGAAAAGGACAGTCAATATGGGACTATGGTATCCTTCAGATGACAACTTAGATCTGACAGGCTATTCAGATGCAGATTATGGAGGTTGTAGGATTGATAGGAAATCAACCTCAGGGACATGTCAGTTTTTGGGGAGCAAGTTGATCTCATGGTTTAGTAAGAAGCAGAATTCAGTTGCAACATCCACAACTGAGGCTGAGTATATGGCTGCTGGTAGTTGTTGTGCTCAGATTTTATGGTTAAGGCAACAGTTGAGGGACTACCAGGTATTTTCTAATGAAGTTCCAATCTATTGTGACAACAATAGTGCTATAACAATTACTCAGAACCCAATACTTCACACAAGGTGCAAACATGTGGATATTAGGCATCATTTCATTCGAGATCATGTGGAAAAGAAGGACATTAGGATGGAAGAAAATTCACACTGACAGGCAGAGAGCTGACATCTTGACTAAGCCTTTGGCTGAAACAAGATTTATGGAACTGTCAGTGGAGTTAGGTCTCTTAGATCCTGGTGAACAGTCAGTGTAGGGTCTAGGGGGAACTCAGCCAGACTCGACTCAACGAGGTATCAGGGTGCTACAATGTCTCCCTGACAGGTATGAGTTTCAACCTGACTTTGTGAATTTAAGCGTCTCCCTGAGACCTTCGTCCTGAAAATCTTTATTAAATGTATTCCGTTTTCATTAAAAGCGCACCTTTTCATATTTAAACCCACGCACAACGGAGTATTTAATGCTTCAGTTACTTTTTCGTATACGTGTCCGTTTTATACGAAATATGACTAACATGGGTAAATGATTGATGTTGAGATTCATCCTGGCCCTTTATTTCAAAACATTTCAAATTCAGGAATTGATCTCAACCCACGTCTGAGTAACTGATTCAATCTTATCAATCAAAGAATGTCATTGAGGTTTTTACGCAAACACTAAAGCACTTGCACACTGAGTATTCTCCTGCTCAAGCACTCAATTTCAGTTTTTCAAAAACCTCTTACTCTAAATCAATGGCGTTCCTCAAATCAACCTGGTCCACAGACAACATCAATGATATCGTCAACAACAAGCTTGTGCACATGGAGCAAGTCATCTCCATGGGCGACATTTGCTTGAACGTGGAGGAAATCCGTCCAGTCTTCAAATGGATTTCTGAAGCAGGTCTTGAGACATATTTCACCAAACGACCTATCTCCGTGCTACCCAAAGCAGTGGTTGAAGCCTACTTCAACACGGGTGACCGCTCTAAAGCCCACCGGAGAGAAGGACGTTGATGGCGAGCCTTTCTACGAATTGACGGAGGTGGAGATCGACCTCAGAAAAGCAGTAAGGGAAGTGTTCATTCTGCCATCATCTGGTGACAACCCCAGGGTGTATAAGGAGAACGGTGAAGGAGACTCCTTGCTAATTGGACTAAGACGGGGTTAGGCGAGTTTAAGGCCCGTCAGAACAAGAGCACCCTGAAGCCTGAGTACAGGGCTCTTGTGAATCTTGTATCCAAGGTGGTCATGGGGTCCACTGGCTCACATGAACAGTTGAGTCTGCCCAAACTGAGGATCATGGGGGCAATCGTGGATGGAGTGGAAGCCAACTGGGAGCAGTTCTTCCTTGACCAGATCAGTCAGGCGGCGCTGGACAAGCTTAAGAAGGACGAAGATAAGAAGTACATCTCTGTCAAAGCTATACAGCCCTTTGGCACGCGCCTGTCAATCCTGATTGCCCATGCCTACCATGGGTACACGTTCGACTTGGAGGACACCCTATCTTCCAAGAGGGTGATGTTCACCTCGCTGAGTGATAACTACGTGATGCTAGGGCTGACTGATCCCAATGCCAAGGCAAAGGGTCAGGCCAAAAAGCCAGCTGGTAAGGCCAAGAAGGTGGCTACCAGTCTCATCGAGAAGGTAGATGAGCTCTTCGAGATGAGGGAGGAGGCTGTGGAGCCTGAGGAAGATGCGCAGCCTGTGGTGGAGAAGGTTGAGAAGAAGAGGGTTAAGATTGTGCTATCAGGGAAGAGCACGAGTTCAGGGACTGAGTTAAATCCCAAGATGGCCATTTCTGAGGCTGAGGGAACTGACGATGATGTCAGTAAGGATCAAGGGAAGAGGCCCTACAAAAGACTTAGGAAGGGACCCAAAAAGTCCCCAGCTAAGAGCCTTCCTGAGATCACAGAGAGGGAGAAGTCAAGCTCTCCTAGAGCCTCTGACTTGGAGGAAGTGAGAAAGTCTATCAAGACGGCTGAGTTGCTGCAGCTTGAGATAGCAGCCCATACATTCCCTACTCACCCTGACCCCCAACCCCAAACCAACCCTGATCCCTCACCTCAACCTACCCAATCACCCATCACCTCAGAGCCAAACATCTCAGTGTTAGTGCCATCTCCTCAGAGGCCTGACCAACCATCAGATTCCACCCCCAACCCTGAAGATTTCCCCACTTACCCCAACCCAAAAGGCTGCCCTAAGAACCTTCCAACTGAAGAGGATGAGTTCCTCAAAATAGAGGAGGAAGAATTAGACGAGCACATGGCAGGAGGCATTCTTGACAATACCCTGAGGGGGAACGCTACTGAATGGGCCTCCAAGTGCTGGCCGGGGCTGACAAAGTATGGAGAGCTTGCCGAAAATGTCAATGAACTCAAAGTTTGGTTGGACTTCAAGCAATCCAACATGCAGGAGTAGCATTTGTTGGTAGATGCTCGTGGTTGGGAACACTGGGAGATGGAGGAGGCAAGGTTATGCTCTTTCTTTGGACTGACTAGCTGGCTTCAACTGCTGAACTTCGAGAACCTGAAGAAGCTAGTCACTGACTTCATGTCCAAGAGTAAGGCTGACATCCTTTCTAGCGATGAGGAGGATAAGGAGGATGATGATGATGATGAGGCTCAAGGAGGAGAAATGGAGAAGGCCGTGGAGGAGATGGCAAGGGAAGTAGATTGTATGATCCCTGAGTCTCAGGCTCAGGGGGAAGGTGTGAAAGACACTGGTGCCAAGGGTGGACCAGTGGCTGAGGATGTTGTGAACATCTCAGCAGCAGATGAGACATCTGTCGATGACGGGATTCCCTGCCCTGAGACAAGGGAGAAAGATGTTGAGGCATCAAAGGAGACTCCCAGTTCCAAATGACAAGTTCCTAGGGTTCGAGATGGCATGGCTGAGCCTGAGCTGGCGGCCACGACCACTCAACAACTGCCCTCAGTGCACCCTGAAGTGGGGACTGATGCCGCAGGGGCTGACAAAGGAAAACAGCCAATCACTGAGGAGGCCGTCGATGAAGAAGAAGATGTTGTCATCACCGGGGTCGGACGCGCTGAGTTCACTACCCTTTTGGAGATGAAGAAGGAGAAAACCACTGAAAATCTAGCTGAACTTCAGGAGGAAGTGATGAGGCTACGAGCTGAGAAAGATGAAGATGCCAAGGCCCTGGCGAAACACATCAGGTGGACAAAGTCAGCATACAACACCCTTGTAAACAGGGAGTTGATTCTGCTTAAGAGGACGATGACTGACACGGCCAAGTCAGTGAGGAACGAAAGGAAGCGCACAAAGAAAATGCTGAGGCAAACCTTGAGGCAGCTGGCTGAGAAGGATGAGCAAAGGAAGGAGGAACTCAATCAGGCGGTGGAGAAACTTGCAGCTCAGGCTGGGGCCCTATTCACTCAGGCCATTCAAGACTCAGTGTCCAAATTGGAGCTGGAGTCAGATCGTATTGCTCAGACTTCAAAGTCCATTGCTGAGAGGCTGACCCAAGCATCTGATCAATCCGCCAAGGTGGAGAAGAGGATCGAAAAAGCTGAACAAAGACTCCAGCTTTCCATGGAGGTCTTTGAGAAGAAGGTAAATGTTGCAATCTGTTCTGTATCTTTTGCAGGGACTGGTATCTCGATGGGAGTTGAAATGCTGAAGGAGGGAATCACTGAAGTCCAATCCTTAACCTCCTTCGTGATCAACAGTGGATTTGACGCGTTCCCGTCGCAGGCCGATGATGATGCCAAAAAGGGGGAAAAGAAGAAGAAAAGATCCCACGCTGAGGTATCAGAGGTAGTCAACCAAGACTAAATAGTTTTAGCTGACCCTGAAGCCAATTCTGAAGGGAACGTGCTGAGGGTGAGGAAATCAGCAAGGTTGGCGGCAGCAGAGAAGGAAGATGAGGAAGTTGCTGCAAGGCTGAGGGCCGAGGCAGTGAAGAAGGCAAAGGTTGATGAACCTTCAAAGATACCTGAGCCAGTTCAGAAGTCTTCTCCCATGAGCACAAGGAAAAACCCCATCACTTACTCTGCGGAGACGGTGGCGGAGTTATGCGCTGAGGCGTGGGGAGCACCTTCTGAGAAAACTGAGGCTGAGCGCAGAGCTGAGATAGCACAAAAAGAGAAGATGCGCATTTTGGAGAAGAAGATTGAAAAGCTGACTGATATCAATAAGCATCAACAAAGGGAACTCGATGATGCAGTGATCAGTCTGCTTAGGAGGAAGAAGGCGAAGCCTGAGCCTAGGAAGTACAGAAAGAGGCCAACAACAAGAAAGTCAACAATTCTTCATGTCAGAAGGCCGGAATCAGGATTAAGGGAAACTTATGTCGACGAGTTCATCTTCGTGGCACTGAAGGAGTTCTGGGCTGATGCAAAGGATGAGTTTGTGAAGTTGTGGTATGTTGTGAAGAAATGGGACGACACTGACGATATCAATGCCCACTTCACTGACTACATGATGGACAATCATCCTGAGCTGATCCAAAAGATATTGGAGGAGACTGAAGCAGCTCAAGTCCAAGTAAAGGCCCCTGAATTCACGATTCGAGCTCCTCCCCTAGTTCCTGGAACTCAAAAGCACAATACTAAGGCCATTATCATGGAACTCAAGCAAACCAACCTAGCAGAGTTGACGAGTTAAAGGCAAGAGTCTATGCAGGATATGGACTTGAACCTGAGATGAGATTAGTCTAGGTGTTCACTCTCTTTTTGGTGTAATAGATTAAGATTCATTGTAACCTTGATCATATTCATCAATGAAATCTATTACTTTGCCCTCAGACAAAAACTCATTGTCTTTTTGGCTGTTATTTAAATTCTGTACTTTATCAAGAACTGCTCAAACACTGACTTATCTTATAGATAGGATTCATATTTCCTCTAAGTGTTTTGAGGATCTTTTCAGTGTTTTGGCATCATCAAAAAGGGGGAAATTGTTGGGACAATGTCAGTTTTGATTAGATCCCAAAACCCCTGAAAAGATGTTTGCATTTGTTTGTCAGGCTAGTCTTGGTTAGGATTTGTACTTAGTCATTTTACACTTCACAGGTACTCAGTAAGAGGAGCACTTACTGATGACAATTAAGACATGAGCCTGAAGACGGTTTACCATCCTGAACTAATGGCAGTCCTCTAAGCTGGCTGAGTAAGTCTCAGTGATGAAGAGTATGACCCTGAGGTCATTACTACTCAGTCCTGAAGGGAACAGGATGATACTGAGTTTATGGGAAGACTTGGAGTAGAGCCAAGCAATGCAAAAGGAATGTCAGCGTCAGGACAAGACCGGTGAGCTCAAGACAAAAAGAACTTAATAAGACAAGCCTGAAGCCTAGGAATAAGTTCTGACATTCTCACCAACCTGATGACGTGGACCAATCCGGGAAGGACACGCACGTACGAAACCTGATAGAAGACTGACTTCAGACTGCAAAATTCAACGGGCAAGCATTTAATGTGCATTTAATGCAACTATCTAATTCCATGCAAGGACGGCTGCTGCATGAAGATATGTCCGTTTGCAACACTCTACATAGATGACAAGAAAGGTTATCTCTCCAACGAATAGTTTTTCAAATCACCTATAAATACAGAAGGCCTTGAACCCATTCAAGGTTACGGGAAATTTCCAAGCCAGAAATTACTCAAACTCTCAAGCACTCAAAGCATTCAGTCTTTAGAAGAAGCACTCGAAACCCTTTAAATTTTCCAAGTGTTTCTTAGCAACTGAGAGTTAATCTGTATTCCAAGAGCGTACAAGCAATATCTTAAGCTTAGAGAGATTATCCAACCCTTAGCATAGCTTTGTCTTGTAAGGATAATCTCAACCTAGTTGGAATCCAAACTGAAACCAAAACCCTAAAGTTAGGTTTGTTGGAAGTAAGTTAAGTTAGTTAGTAAGGAAGTTTGTATAGGTCAGTGAGGTAGCTGATCTTGGTGCACCTTGGCACGTTAAAAACAAGAATCCCTTGAGTGGATTTCCTGTTAAATCAGGTCGTGGACGTAGGAGCTTGAGACTCTGAACTACGTTAAACTTGCTGTGTTCTTATTACTTTGATATATTGCATACCTGCTATATTAACTGTTCATTCATTAAATAAGATTTATCAGGCTTGAATAAATTAGCCTGATCTATTAAAAAGAGCACTGCCCTTACTAAACACTATTCATTTGAGTAATCAAGGTTTTTAGGAAGCCAACTAAATAAGACTTTAAACTATTAGGGTTCATGCATTTCCGCACTGAACTTAAACTGATAGTTAGCCAACTGACCCGCACCAAGTGTAGTCAGTAGGTGTATTATCAGTTCCTAGTTCTTTATCACTCTGAGTAAAGGGGACTCAGTAAGGTTTTAAGTTTGAAAATTGGTATACGTGTATTCCCCCCATACACGTGTTCCTCAGTCTTGTACCGGGACTAACATCCTTCTTCATATTTTTCCACCAGAATAACCTTTTTAATTCTTGGTACATCTTCGTTCCTCCAGGATGTACTGTATATGGAGTAGAATGTGCTTCCTCCAATATTTCTTTCTTGAGTTCTTCTATTTCTGGTACACACATTCTTCCTCGACATACTAATGTACCATCTTCACGTACTGAAAACTCCTTTTCTTTTCCTTCCTTGATCTTTTGCTTCATCTTCTTTAAGAATGTTTCAACCATTTGAGCCTTTGCTATTTTTTCCTTCAATGTTGGTTTCACAACCAAGGCATTGATCTTTATCCTCGCTTTGCGACTTAAGGCATCAGCTACTACATTTGCCTTTCCCGGATGATACAATATCTCGCAATCATAATCTTTAACTAATTCCAACCATCTCCTTTGCCTCATGTTCAACTCCTTCTGTTCGAAGATATACTTCAAACTGTAACACCCAATAAATTCAATTAGCATAAGTTATTAAAATGTATAAATTCTTAAAATGCATAAATTATAAAATATGTCAACGTTATTATTTATTAATACTATTAGTATTAGTATCAATTATTTTTGAAGTGTATTACTAATTATTATTAACATTAATATTATTAATATTTTTTTTCTTTCTAATAAAGAAAATATAGATAGAGAATATCTTTATGTATATAAGGATCTATGTGTTACAAGTGTAAAAGATGAATAGTAAAGCACATGTTAGTAATATAATTAAATAATGAGTCATTAAACTCTCAAAGCTTCTACAATTCTCCCCATTTATCCTAAGTGGTCGAAATTTAGGGTCAAAAGGAGTGGTCTTGGTCTAATTTTAAGTTATGGTTTTGACTTAGGTCAAAATTATGTAATTTTCTTAATTTATACTACTAATTTTTCACTAATTTCTAAAGTATACTGTCTCTACACTTAAGCATTACCTTATGTAACATAATTAAACCCTTCTAAGATCCTAATTAACTTATAAAGTCGTAATACTAATCCTAGAAAATATCAAATGAACATTTCATAAGTCATTTTTTAAGAAAACGTTCAATTTATTACTTAATCTTAATGAAATAAATCTTTAAACATAAGAACTATACTAATTCATAAGTTAAACATATTAAGACATAATGAAAGAGCATATATGAATCCTAAATTTTCAAGAATAATCATATATTGAGCAATTAGTATGTTAATAGTAAGTATCAAACAATTTACAACACATAGACGTGCCCTTTGCATTCAATCGAAAGTAAATGCGTCATATAAGTTCATAGAATCATAATGCATTTAGTATAGCAAGTAAGGTCATGAAAACCTAGGATATTACGGTGGAATCTTGAATTAAATACAAAAACCTTTTGTAAGAACTTAATGAAGTATGCAGAAAAGTAAATAAGCAGTAGAGAACACGCGATGTATAGTGGTTCGGATGTTAAGATCCTATGTCCACTCTCCCTTATAAAAGGGGTCTTACTAACCAACCAACTCACTTACGAAACACTGTAATTTACAAATCCCAGCTCCTTGTTACACACTTTAGATCTGACTTCGATCTAAAGTATATCTAACTCCAACCTTGTCTATAAAGATGAACAACTTGAGTGTTTAATTCCAACTACAAAACTCCTTTGGGAGTAGATAAATATTAAAAGCCTAAGAGTGCTTAATTGCTTGAGTATGAGTAAAGCTTGAGAGTATTTCTTCGTGCGCATAACTAGAGCTTTTCTTCATGCCAGTACTCTTGTATTTATAGAGATGATTAGGGTTTAGCCGTTGGAGAGCTAATCTAATCAGATCTCTATTTTTGGAAGCTTTAATCAATCAATTCCCTAATTGATTGATTGGGTTGGTGAGATCCTTGGATTGATTTCTTTATTTTACTTTCCAATCCGATCATGTTGACTTCATTTAAAATGCACCAACGGTCATAAGTGATGCGTACAAAATGAAGCACGTCAATAATATTCAAAGAATAGAAGAGATAAGAAAGCAATTTCTTGAGGATGCCCTCAAGAAGCCATAAAAAAGTTCCAAATCGTCTCTGGATCTTCTAAAAAATGGCTCTCCAGCAGCAACCGAGAGCTCCGGTGGAAACCTGCACAAAATCGGGCCGGAGGGGGCTCCGGCGTCGGTCCTCCAACGCTCAAAAAAGTCAGATTGTCATGGAAGAAAAACAATGATAAACTGCAGCCAAGAGGTGTAATTTTAGGTTAGAAGATACCTTGAAATGGTGAAGGGAGATGGTATTTATATTTGTGTCTCTGAGGGGCATAAGAGTTAATCTCTTAGTGTTGCCCTAATTGGTTTGGGGACCACTAGGACCACAGACCTGTGTGGTGCTGCCAAGTGTCACATATGGCTGATATTAGTACTTCAAGTAATACATATTATTCTTGTTATCTCTGGATTATTTATGCCATTAATCCAGAGACGAGAAAATGACATTTGTGTTGTATTCTTCTTCCATTGCTCAAATGACATCAGAGGAAAAGATAATGCTCTCTGTTCTTCAAGAGCTCATGACTGATTAACACTTATCCCTTTGTTCGTTCATTGTTACCAATTCCAGAGCCTATTTAGGCTCTGGAGAAATACGTTCCAAAAGCATTGGACATCACTCCCAAGGTAGTAAGAATTTATTCAGGCTCTTATTAGACTATTATTATTTTCATAAGCTCTGCTGCTCAGTTTTGCAAGCTCTGCCCAGAGCTTGTTATTCTGACAAGTAACTTCTTTCTTTATAACTGATGTAGTATGCCAATTCTGGCAGAGCCTACCTTAGACATGTTTTCATAGTTTTGGTCTCCATTTAGAGACGATTACCCCAGAGCCGTGACTAGCTCTGGACTAAATATGTTCATATCGGGTTAACACATCATTGAAGGTATGTATATGCGAGTAAGCCCCCTTTTTGGCCTATCTCTCGGCCTTCGTACGTTCCGACTCTGGAGCTCTTTACAAGCTCTGCTCAGAGCTTCTCCTCTGATGAGTGTCATTCTTCCATAGACTTGATGGTGGGAAGCCATCTCTAGTTTAGCCTACATCAACTACTCCCCCTATTCCATGTGACGTGTCAGAGGTCTCTTGGAATAAATGTCGTTCCGGTTCTAGAACTATTTCATGTGCTCTGCAGAGAGTCTTTTCTCTGGAGTGCATTATACTATTTTCATATTCATACTCTATACAAAGTTGTGTACTTCGGCATTGGTAATTCAGTTTCTTATTTCTATTTCATGCTTAGCTCGGACGGAGGCATATAATTCCTGCTCAGGTTGCACTACGATTTCTGGTACAGATATAATCTCTTCTCAACACATACTAAGACTCGTATGATGTAAGTTCATTTCCCAGATATCATCTATGCTTAACTTGTGTTAAGACTTATAAGAGGTGAATCTAAATCAAGAAATTCAAATTTCGGCTGTGATTCATGCTTAACTCGTGCTAAGGCTGATAGAATGTAGGCTCTAAATCTAAAGGTTTATTTCTCAGATGTGATCCTTGCTCAGCTCGTGCCAAGACTTAGAGGATGTGAATTTAAATAGAAAATCCATCTCTCAGATGTAATCCACGCTTAACTCGCATCAAGACTTGTAGAATATGAATCTGCGAGACACATAACTCCACAATTTTATAGGGATCTATCTCAACTGTAGAAGATAGTTCCCTCGGTTCTCATTAAGTTCTCAGAACGTCACAATGTAAACATTCAGTGCTTATATTTTAAAAATGATAGCTGATAAGGATCTGAGTCTGTTCAGACATGGTATTTCTTCAAGTTACTGATATTCCACGGATTAGGCATTTTCATACCATTCTGATCCGCTAATTCATATATCTCTAACCAGAACTCGAGTGACCACTTACGGGTCCTCCTGGTTTTGCAAATTTTTCAATTTTTATGCATTTATTATAAACGACTTTCATCTGATTCTTTGAACGTCAAGCTCTGAAATTGAGTCATTTCTCCAATTGAGGCTTATCCCCTCTTATTTTACTTTTATCGTCTGTGCCTTTCCTGACGCCAGTACTTTCTACATTCTCTATATGTCTGCTATCGTATGTTTCTTTGTACTTTTTGCAAATCTGATTCTAATCTTCACAGAAATCATTGCCTCAAATTTGTGTTTAATTTCTATTAAGGCTAATAATCAAATGCTATCTCTGCTCAACTAGTGTTGAGACTGATAAAAATTCTCATTTCATTTTTTCAACTCTGGGGAATTGATGCTAACGCATACTCCCTTCTCTGGCTCTTATTTCAGGTTCTCTGAAATAAAAATTCTCAATTTTCATTTATCAACTCTGCGGAGATGATGCTAAAGCATACTTCCTCCTTCAGTTTTTATTTCTAACATCTGTGAAATAAAAATTCTCAATTTTCATTTATCAGCCCTGCGGAGATGATGCTAAAGCATACTTCCTCCTTCAGTTTTTATTTCTAACATCTGTGAAATAAAAATTCTCAATTTTCATTTATCAGCTCTGCGGAGATGATGCTAAAGCATACTCCCTCCTTCAGTTTTTATTTCTAACATATGTGAAATAAAAATTCTCAATTTTCATTTATCAGCTCTGCGGAGATGATGCTAAAGCATACTCCCTCCTTCAGTTTTTATTTCTAACATCTGTGAAATAAAAATTCTCAATTTTCATTTATCAGCTCTGCGAAGATGATGCTAAAGCATACTCCCTCCTTCAGTTTTTATTTCTAACATCTTTGAAATAAAAATTCTCAATTTTCATTTATCAGCTCTGCGGAGATGATGCTAAAGCATACTCCCTCCTTCAGTTTTTATTTCTAACATCTGTGAAATAAAAATTCTCAATTTTCATTTATCAGCTCTGCGGAGATGATGCTAAAGCATACTCCCCCCTTCAGTTTTTATTTCTAACATCTGTGAAATAAAAATTCTCAATTTTCATTTATCATCTCTGCGGAGATGATGCTAAAGCATACTTCCTCCTTCAGTTTTTATTTCAGGCTCTCTGAAATAAAATAACTCATTTTATTTTTTCAACTCTGGGGAGTTGATGCTGAAGCATACTCTCTCTTCTGGTTTTTATTTCAGGCTCTCTGAAATAAAATATCTCATTTCATTTTTTCAACTCAGGAGAGTTGATGCTGAAGCATACTCCCTCTTTTGGTTTTTATTTCAGGCTCTCTGAAGTAAAATCTCTCAAATTTATATATATTCCGAGCCATACATCCTGTATGGTCTCAAATTTATCCTTTGGCTCTGGGCCTATTTCGTATAGAGACCCGTGATCATTCTTTCTATTCTGTGCTTGGTTTAGACCGAAGTTTTTCTCTCTCTTTTCAGAGACTGCGCGCTCTTTACTTTGTGTATCATGCTTTGCAAAGTGTTCCAGCTCTTGTGCTTTTTACTCTTCATGTGCTTCTCGTGCTAGCATTTAAGCTTTCAGTTTTTTTTATCTTTGCACACCTTCTAAGTTGTGCTTTTCAATTCTTGCCTTTTTTTATCCCGTAAAAAGGATTCTGATTGTGGGGGATTATGTGTGTGTACACTCATGCCCATCCTTTCAGAGTTTACTTCTGTTTAAGAAGTAGACTGTGTTATTCAATTCTAGAGATAGTGTATGACTATATCTTGCCTCCACTCCTCTTTCTTTCCGTTCAAGGAAATAAATTATCATTCTCGCAACTTTTCAATTACCTAGAATAGTTTCTAAGTTTTTTATCTAGGTTTGCAAAAACCTATTTCGGTTTTCCGAAAGTAGTATGTTCTCAATTCTACTTTCTGTTTCAGGCTCCTTTCATGTTAAAAACCCTTTTCAGCCAGTGCTCAGATCTTGAGGCTCTTCTGTGCTTTCAGAGCTTGCACGCTCTTAATATCTTAGTTTGTATTAAAATCTTTGATAAAACTCTATCGAAAAAACTTATGCTTATGTTAACAAGACTCATAAAGTGTAAATTCAATTCTGATTTCGTTATGAATTGGTATTCATATCTCGATTTTGATTAAGGCTCATGCCATAAATGATATCCATGCTCAACTGGTGTTAAGACTGATAGAATGTAGATTCATCTCTCAAATTCTGCCTATGCTTGGTGCTAAGACTCATAAGGCATAAATTCTATTCACAGTTTGGCTGTAATCCATGCTTAGCTCGTGCTAAGGCTGATAGGATTTAAGCCTCTGCAAATTGTAACACTTATCTGATATGCTCATACTCAGCCAGGTCTAGGTTTCTGACCCGTAACTTTGTCGGCTCTGACAGCTGCTCTGGCTTCTCTTGGTGGCTGTCCCACCGGCAGCTGCTCTGCCAATTCTGGTTCTCTCCGGGCGGTCTCCGGGAGAGTAGGCACGCTCTGGGCCTAAATTCGGGTTCTCACGTTGGTCTCCCCGAGGACATCTCCTGGGGGAGAAGACAATGGAAGGGCATCCAGACCCTATCATCCTGAGCCACATTGAAGACTCTAGGACAAGGCGCGCTCGGGGCCTTAAATCTGGGCACATCATGTGCCCGTAAATCGTTCATATTCAAACACTGAGGAGCTCCCCGAGTAGGAGTCCTTTCTGCCACAACCTGATCAACTGCAATCTTGATCAATGTACGCAACTGTTCAACTGTTAACAGAATCAGAGCTGAACTATTCCGAGTCAGTGTTATTTCTAGATGTTTCTCATCCACTGTTGTAACCGCGAGAGTGGTCACATTTTCTGAGGCGTCAGAGCCTCCTGCCACATTCACGCTCGTCGGAGTACCCATAGGAGCAGTGGTAGTGTCGTTAAAATCCTTTCCCAGATCTCGTGGAGTAGGATTTATCATGTCTGAGAGCCATAGAACAAATCACAGCTTAGTTCATGGTTTTCGCAGAACACATATTAATCATCACATACTTACCCCTTTTCGCCGAAATCTCCGGAAGAAAAAGGTGGTTGTAAAGACAGAGATAACATTTTCAGAGACTAAATTTTTATAAAAGCTCTCAACAGAGATCATAACATAACATGTTCCTTCAGAATCATAATAACATATTTTGGGGACCCTTGTAAGTTTCCACACGGATCAAATCACATTTCCATAACAAATTTAACAAAGAAAAATACGTCAATATGACATTTATCACATGCTCTCATGTTAACCATCAAGGTATGGAGGATAACAATTTCAAAAGAATGCTGTTACACATTTTCGGCAAACACTCGACATATATTTCCCAAAATTAGCTAAGGGTAAAAAGATTCTCATAAGGGTCAGAGCATATATCTACTCATATTTTCATCAAGACATTTACGAAGAGCATATTCACATGCATTCAAACACATACTTAGTGTATTCTCATAGCATATCAGTTAAGCAAAAGTTACTGATGCAAATTCTAGCATACTTCATACATTTTCACGAGGTTTCATCCAAGAAACAGTTACTGATGCAAATTTTAACACACTCGATGCATCTTCACAGCATATCAGTTAGAGAAGTGATTGTTTCTAACAAACCTAACACATGTTCTCACGCGAAATTCATATTTCTTATATGAACTAAATTTTTTCTTTTCATGATTAATTTTGAATAACTCATGAATAGATTCATTCATTGCTTTTCAAACAATGCATCAATTTCAAGTCACATAGTAAGGGAACTGAGATACTTATCTTGGATTATCAAGCGTGAATTGACAAAGTCCGTTTAACCATGGACTCCAGTGGAGCGAAATTCATCCTTCCATGAGTTTCCCTCGAACACTCGCATTTTTCCCGATGCGAAAATCATAAACATTTTCCCTCAGAGAAAACAAACAAAATCATTAGGAATCGAATTATTTTCATTCGAAAGGACTAATCATTTATCATATCAAGATCTTCTTAGAAAGAATAGATCCTAAGCATGAATCGCAAAATAAACTCAGCCGCCCCCACTGTTGGGCTAAAGTTTCAGACAATCACATTTTATTCTATGCACAAATATGCCTTATAAGTACGTGTATAGTCAGTGGTTTTCCAGTTCCACGTTCATAAACTTCAGACCTCGTGGTCCTCAGTTTACGTTTCGAAATACTTGTGTTTGGCTAAAGAGGCATTTTATCACACAAATCGCAATTTCACATTTAGCCCAAAGAATTCTCATGCCCATATGTATATGCACATATATGCTCGTTTCATCTATGCTAATCAAGCATACGTCTCAGCAAAGCCAGGCACCTTTAACCATACACACCCGTTGCAACATCCAGTCATATTCTAGAAAACACGTTTTCATATTCTTTGCATGATAATTCTAGCAAAAATTCCTTCTACTCCATTATTCTCTCTTGAGCATTTAATCAAACATGTAGTGGGCAAATCATACTCTTCTTCACTACACACTAATCACACCATATTTTCAAGTATAGAAGCAACAAGGTTTATCTCAAACATCGTATCAAGCAATATCCATTATCACAAAGTACATCAATTCAATCGAAATTCTAATACGTTGATAGCTTATGCACAAACATTCATTAGCATATCACATATCAAAGTCGAATCATGATTCATTATCTAAAATATCCTAGCAACATTCGATCATCACATAATACACATCATACTTCAATAATTTCCACATATCAATTTCACTGCATCTCCATCTATGCAACATATTCACGAAAGATCCAAAAGCTTTGGATATTCCATTCTCCATATTTTCAAATGGGATTTTCACCATCCAATCCATTAGATAGCACAAATAAATTCTTAATCCGACTAGGATTAGTAATTATCAGCAAGCAATTTAACATCAATTCATCATTTCTGCCTAAACAAGGCTCTTTAATTCCCCATTCACATACTAGAAATTAAGCAGTTCTAGGAGAAGATAAGAAAATTACCTCCATCCATAAACAATGAAGACCGCAACTCCAAAATTCGGATCACAAAGCACCACCAACCACGGACTGCTCATAGCCGAAGTTATAGCAGCTTGTCTCGAAATACATCGGGTAATATCTAATTTTCCATCACCCTGTTCAACAAAATTATTAGAAAGCATTTATTTTCTAACGTTAACACATTTAAATTCAATTGAGAATATATGAAAAGCCAGCAAATAAGGTGCAATATTAGGCATTGAAAATCCACTTTCGAACTGGGCCCATCAAACCAAGGCCCAAGTGAAGTCTATCAATATAAAATCCATAAAAGTCACATAGGCCCAAGTTAATACGGAACCGGCTGCGTGTCATTTGAGCCATCAATTAACGAGCGGCTGCTCTAAATGAGCGAATCACGCCAGCGAAGCGGCGGCGATGCTCAGTTCGAGCGATGGTGGCGGCGCATCATGATCCAAGAAAATTGGCATCGGCGAGCAGTAACAGAGCGGCACGACAGCGCTCGGATTTCGCTGGTACGGAGGTAGCCAATCTCCGATGGTGTGACGGCGAAAATAAGTGGCATCGGCTGGTCTCCATTGAAGCAACGGCATGTGAAAAGGGGTTCAACCCTGGAACTGCGACAGGATTCAGTGCGGTGAAGCGACGCAGCGGCGGTCGGCGTCAGCTGTTACAACGGCAAAAGCAGCGACCCGGTGGCGGCCAAGCCCCGCCGACGGTGGGCTCAGTGAGAGGCGACAAGGCGGCGCAAGACCGGCCAAGTCCCGTCCATGGCTGGGAGGTGCGACATCGGCCCGTCCCAATGGCGGCTTGGCAAAGTTCCTTCACAGACCCGAATTGGGCTATTCTTACGCCTTTTTTATTTTTTCCAGCCCAATTTATATTAGGGCACGGGCTTTCTTTCCAGCCCCGGATCTTCTGCAATTGACATGGGAGAATTAAATCCCAGCTTGCTACAAATTTTCAATAAATTTTAGGAAATTAAGCTTTAGAAATTTCCCAAAAATTATATCGAAAGAGACTCAAAATTAGGGGTATATTAAACCCTAAATTGCAATTTCTAGCTGGAGAAAAACTTAAAAGGATGAAAACTTAGCTTCAATATTCTAATGAATTTCTGGAACGGGTCTTGTGCATTCAACAAGATTTCATCGGATTTTGCGGAAACCTCACGTCTCAGCTCGGATTTTCCACAGACGGTGCCAGCTGATGCGTGCAAAATGAAGCATGTCAACAATATTCAAAGAATCAAAGAGATAAGAAAGCAATTTCTTGAGGATGCCCTCAAGAAGCCATAAACAAGCTCCAGATCGTCTCTGGATCTTCTGAAAAACGGCTCTCCAGCAGCAACCGAGAGCTCCGGTGAAAACCTGCACAAAACCGGGCCGGAGAGGGCTCCGACGTCGGTCCTCCAACGCTCAAGACAGTCAGATTGTAATGGAAGAAAAACAATGATAAACTGCAGCCAAGAGGTGTAATTTTAGGTTAGAAGATACCTTGAAATGGTGAAGGGAGAGGGTATTTATATTTGTGTCTCTGAGGGGCATAAGAGTCAATCTCTTAGTATTGCCCTAATTGGTTTGGGGACCACTAGGACCACAGACCTGTGTGGTGCTGCCAAGTGTCACATATGGCTGATATTAGTACTTCAAGTAATATATATTATTCTTGTTATCTCTGGATTATTTATGCCATTAATCCAGAGACGGGAAAATGACATTTGTGTTGTATTCTTCTTCCATTGCTCAAATGACATCAGAGGAAAAGATAATGTTCTCTGTTCTTCAAGAGCTCATGACTGATTAACACTTATCCCTTTGTTCGTTCATTGTTACCAGTTCCAGAGCCTATTTAGGCCCTGGAGAAATACGTTCCAAAAGCATTGGACATCACTCCCAAGGTAGTAAGAATTTATTCAGGCTCTTATTAGACTATTATTATTTTCATAAGCTCTGCTGCTCAGTTTTGCAAGCTCTGCCCAGAGCTTGTTATTCTGACAAGTAACTTCTTTCTTTATAACTGATGTAGTATGCCAATTCTGGCAGAGCCTACCTTAGACATGTTTTCATAGTTTTGGTCTCCATTTAGAGACGATAACCCCAGAGCCGTGACTAGCTCTGGACTAAATATGTTCATATCGAGTTAACACATTATTGAAGGTATGTATATTCGAGTAAGCCTCCTTTTTGGCCTATCTCTCGGCCTTCGTACGTTCCGGCTCTGGAGCTCTTTACAAGCTCTGCTCAGAGCTTCTCCTCTGATGAGTGTCATTCTTCCATAGACTTGGTGGTGGGAAGCTATCTCTGGTTTAGCCTACATCAATAAGCATCATTTGCACAACTCTGATTCTTTTAGAGTAGCTATACCAGGTACCAGATGACCCAGATATCTTCTGGTCTAGAGTCGGCTATGAAATAATTGTTCCTTTAGAATCAGGAGATGATTCTAAGCTACTTTTATTTTACCAGACTCGTCAGGTCAGAACTCATCTGGTTCTGGGGAAGGTCTTCTGCCTCTAAACTGATCTTCTCTGGTGAAGTCTTCTGTTCTGGCAGTTCCCCCTAGAATAAGTCCTAATCTAGTTCTTCATCTGGCTAACAGGTCCTGATGGTCCTATTACAACTTCTGGTTTGTTTCTAACTCATCAAAACTAACAATATTTATCCTAACAATTTCCCCCTTTTGATGATGTTAAAACAACACCAGAACTGAAAAGATAAGCATGAAAAACAAACAAGGACAAGATCTTAGAATAGATCTTATCAGGCAAATAATTAGACAACATGAAGTTGTCTTTCAAAAATAAGATATATGCGATTTCATTAATAATCAGAATAGAGAAGTTTACATATTACAAGGCAAAATCCTAATCTATGCATATCTTCAATCCTCCTTAGGCACAAGAAACCAATCCAGAAAGCGATCTTGAATAGCTCTGAGCTCTGCAGAATTTGAGGGAGTGAAGTCCATAAGCACCTTTGTCTTGAACAACTTCTTCAGGCCTGTCTAGTCAATCTAGTCACCTTTCATTGGAGTGTTGCGATAATGAAACTCTGGTGCAGTAACTTCCAGATTGAACTGAATGGTGGAGTCCATCAGCTGCTTGTAGAGGTCAGGATCATAGACCTTCATCCAAGTGTGGAAGGTCCTATTGATTAAGTCATCATCCTCTGGAGGAGGTCTCTGGATCTAATGCTGGATAAACCAGAGAGTCTTAGCATCTTTCCATTTCTCTATCAGAGGCACATGCACAGTAGAACCAAAAGATCCTTCTATCCTGAGAGGCAGGATGTCCATCACTTCCACTGGCTTCTTCTTCTTTGAGCTTGAGTTTCCACTGACACTAGGAGGAGCAAGACCAGCTTCCTTTGCTTTCTTGTTCTGCCTACGAACATATCTCCTTCTCTACTCTTCATCAATATTACTCTTTATCCTAGCTCTCTTCTCTTCTTTGGTTTCTTCTTTATATCTCTTTTCAGCTTCTTCAACAACTTCTTCTAGAAAAGACTTCTTCACCTTTCTGATCTTCCTCTTTGCAGGGCCAGGGACAGTCACTGGATCTAATTCAGACTCCAGATTCTCCTCCTCTACAGTGAGTTGTTTGGCCATTGCAAGTGATCTAAGCCCGTCCTTCTTCTTCTTGTTGAGCTCAGCCTGAGCCAGAGTGCTTTTCAACAGGTCCAGACGACCAGAATGGTTGAAAAGTGTTTCATTAGTGCTTTTTGCCAAAACAGTTCTAACCTTTTCTTTCCCTTTTTTAACTTCATCAAGGAGGGGCTCCACGATCTGCTTGACCAAAACCGGCAACTCAGTGTTGGAAGAAGTTTGCAATTCCCTTAGCTTCTTGGCCTCATCAAGATAAGACTTGGCCTCAGCTACCAGAGCCTGTTGCTTTTCCAGCATCTGCCTCAAATCCTCTTTCAACTGAGCAGTTTCAATCACTTGGGTGGCCAAGGTAGTCTTCAAAATAGACACAGGTCTGAGTTGATCAACCACATACTCTTGAAGTTGATTCTGGCTATGAATAATGTCCATCTTGAGAGAAAGCCCATTCTTTTTTAATGCAGCTTTAGCAGAGTTGAAAGTGTCCTTAATCTGCTTAAGGAATTTTTTTTCTTTCCTCTTTAATCTGATGGTCAATTAGATCTGGACCATAGTGTTGAAGAGCCTTGCTGAATCTGCCAATTTGCTGAATTTGCTCGTTGAAGAAGATTTTCATTTTCTTAAGCATAACAGGGGTGACTTCAAAATCTGCTTCATCAGAATACAGCTCCGGAGGAAAAGAGAAGTGTGGCCCAAAAGAGTAAGAGGGGCCAGCAGGAGAGAGCATGACACCTCTCTGGATGAGCAGACACCGAATGACCACTCTGGCGGATTCAGGAGTGGCCAGCTTAGAAGGAAACTGGACGTTGAGCTTCTTCTTAATGGCAACCTCTCATCTGGAGAAAGTTGAGGCAACCATCTCATCATATAGAAGCACAAAGTCTTCTACATCTTCTTCTCTGACCTTACTCCACACCTTACCATCGGTGAGGTATGCCAATAAAAGAAGGTGCTCCAGAAGAACTGGAAAATGCTCTCGTAGCCAGAGCTGAGCACCTTTGCTCATACTCTGCCTGATAGGACCCATATTTGTTTCGTTGAAGGAAAAATGAATGGGGCCCTGGGAAAAGAGGATGTGGAAGGACCTTTAGGCACCAGTGAAGCATCCTCATCTTCACTATCATCGCTAACTTGGCAAACATGAGAGCCAGGAGGGGCTACAAATCCCAAAGCCATGCCTGGAATAGGGGGAGTTTGGGTAGAGGTAGAGGGGTGAGGTTGATGAGAGGGAGTGGATGGGGGCTGTTCTGTACCAGGAAAAGTAGTAGGTATAGAAATCTCCTCTAGTACAAAGGTTGTTTGTGAGTAAGAGGGAGAGTTAAGTGTTTGGGTTTGGGGAGTGTTTGGGGTTGAGGGGATCTGGCCTGGAGCAGATGCAGAAATGTTTGCATCCAGACCAGAGGCTTGATGTGGATTTTCTGGGGGAGAAAGGGTAGAAGAGATAAGGTTTATAGGGGAAGGGTAGGAAGGTTTACCTCGGCAGAGTCAACATCTACCGGAATAACAGGAGATGTCACTTCTATGTTCTGTTGAACAGCCTCCTCTACTGCCTAGTCTAATGAAGTTCCCAGAGAAGGACTGGATTCTGGGTCCTGCAGGATTGCTCTCCTGGTCCTGGCCTTCCTCTTGAGAGGAATCTCCTCTACGTCATCAGCACTAACATCTTTTTGGTCTGTGGGTTCATCAACTAAGAGAGACTTCTTCTCAGTCCTCTTCTGCTTCTTCTTCCTAGCAGAAGATTTTCCAGCATCTCCTCCTTCAGCTAGTCTGCTTCTCTTTTTCTTCAGACCTCCTTTCTTAGTCTTGGGAGATGAAGCTTGAGCTTCCTAATTTCTTTTATGTTTCTTCAGAGCAGAATAGAGAGGAATCTGGTCCTCCTCTGAAGAAACAGTAACTGCAATCTTTTTGGAGACACTCCCACTTGTCTGTTTCTTCTTCCCTTTGTCTGGAGAGGGAACAGCCTGAATGGGCTGGGCAGGAATGGGAACATCACCATAAGAATCTGCCTGCCCATGGAGAGGCCCATTCTTGCTTAGGAAGATCTTAGTCTTCCCAAACTTCTTGCAAGCCTCCACAGCCCATGCTTTCTGTGGACACTTGAAATCCAACAGGGGAGTAAGTTTTGTTGCCAGAGAAACCTTGGCATTAAAACAGTACTGCAACTCTCCATCATCTTCCTGGCTTGGCTCTTGTTGCACCTTCACCTTGTTCTTCTTCAAAACATTCCAGAAAAATTCTACCCAGTTACACTTGACTCCATCTAAAATGGTTCTCATCACACACAATCTTCCTGCAAAATCTGCATCTGTGTTGTGGCTTTCACACATCAAGATTTTCACCACAATGTCGAAAAGAAGCTTGTAATTCTAGCTCAAGTGCTTGTTCGTGAATCCCTTAGTCATATTCTGGAAGGATTCCCTCGCAAACATCTTGAAGGATTCGATTTGCTCCTTCTCCTTGTAGGTGAGGGGATCAACTCCTTCCAATGATAATCCCCCAAACAATGTGCTGACCTCCGCCTTGGTGATGGTTACCCGTTCATCATCAACTCTAGACACCAACTCATCATCATTGATCCTCAATTTTACCAGAAAATAAGCAGTATATGCATCCAAAGTGCGAAATCCCTTGGGAAGAGCGGAGAGAAAAGTTTCTTAACCAGATTGCGAAGGAGATCCAAAATCTCCAAAGCAGCAGCATTCCTGGTGGAGTAGAAATCAACCACCATCTCCGACTTGAGTTTCTCACAAACGTGAGCAGCATCAAAATGCACAATAGTGGCCATCTGAGAAAGATATGAGAGAGAGATTCGAGAGAAAAATTATTTTCATAAAGTTAGGGTTTGAAAATTTGAAAACGTGAAGAGACAAAATGGACAATTTTGCTTTATAAGAGAGAAAGACGCGTGAATATGAAATTAAATGAGGGGATAAGATCAATTTATCAATTGATTGACATATTGCACTTTAATTAAATTCGACGGCCATGATTAAAATAGGCAGGATACAGATTTAACTAGTGTGTGTGGCACAGTCATTGAGACTAGGTTAGAGGGAGTTTTGTGGCAGTCAAGATAAAAGCAAAATGATTACATAGGCCCACGACCCAATTTTAAATACACTCAGAAGATGAAACGTTTTAGGTGTATTTAGTAATTTAAAAAGTGTCCCAATGACCAGGCACAAAAGAGTAAAAAATACCTGTCATCTGGTATAGTAACCAGATGATACCACAAGAACTCTGGTGTTACATCTCTTCTGGAGGTAACTCACTCGTAATCTGAAATAAATTCCAGGAACATTGCAAGTTATCTGGCTGTATAGTTCTTCTGGAGATGTAACTCATATGGTATATCTGATCTGCAGATAGGTTAGTACATATTATAAAGGAATAATTGAAATAAGTAATAAGGATACTCCTCTGATGTTCCCCCTAAATCAAATCTGTCACTGGATCTAACAATCCCAACTCAAAAGCTAACTCTCTGAATCTGGTCTCTGCCAAAGGTTTAGTGAGAATATCTGCCCGTTGCTTCTCTGTCGCAATCTTTTCCATCCTTATATCACCTTTCTCAACATGGTCTCTGATAAAATGGAGCCTTATATCAACATGCTTGCATTTGGTGTGAAGAACCAGATTTTGGGTAATGGCAATTGCACTGTTGCTTGGAATATTCTTAGCTCTAATTTGGTAGTCCCTAAGCTGCTGACTAATCCAGAGTAGTTGTGAACAACAGCTCCCTGCTGCTATGTACTCTGCCTCTGTAGTAGATGTAGCAACTGAAGTCTACTTCTTAGAAAACCAAGATACCAACTTGTTCCAAGTAAATTGGCATGTTCCACTAGTAGACTTCCTATCTATTCTGCAACCACCATAATCTGAATCTGAATATCCACTTAACTCAAAATTATCATCTGCAGGGTACCATAATCCCAAATTAACTGTTGGGACATTGTCAGTTTTGATTAAGATCCCAAAGCCCCTGAAAAGATGTTCGCCTTAATATGTCTGTGTCAGGCTAGTCTTGGTTAGGATTAGTGCTTAGTCTTTTTACACTTCACAGGTACTCAGTGAGAGGAGAACTCACTGGATACAATCAAGACTCAGAGCCTGAAGACGAAGAGCACCATCCTGAACTTATGGCAGTCTTCTAAGCTGGCTGAGTAAGTGTCAGTGATGAAGAGTATGACCCTGAGGTCATTACTAACTCAGTCCTGAAGGGAACAGGTTGTCACTGAGTTAATGGGAAGACTTGGAGTAGAGCCAAGCAATGCAAAAGGAATTTCAGCGTCAGGACAAGACCGGTGAGCTCAAGACAAAATGAACTTAATAAGACAAGCCTGAAGCCCAGGAATAAGTTCTGACATTCTCACCAACCTGATGACGTGGACCAATCCGAGGAGGACACGTACGTACGGAACCTGACATAAAGACTGAATTCAGACTGCATATTCAACGGGCAAGCATTTATTGTGCATTTAATGCAAATACCAAATCCATGCAAGGGCGGCTGCTGCATGGTGATATGTCCGTTTGAAGCCCCTCTACATAGGTGACTAGAAGGCTATCTCTCCAACGGATAGTTATTCAAACCACCTATAAATACAGAAGGCCTTGAACCCATTCAAGGTTACAGGAAATTTCCAAGCCAGAAATTACTCAAACTCTCAAGCATTCAAAGCATTCAGCCTTTAAAAGAAGCACTCGAAAACATTCAAATTTCCCAAGTGTTTCTTAGCAACCGAGAGTTATTCTGTATTCCAAGAGCTAAATAGAATTATCTGAAGCTTAGAGAGATTATCCAATCCTTAGCATAGCTTTGTCTTGTAAGGATAATCTC
Organism: Ballota nigra; assembly: GCA_947034835.1. Taxonomy (NCBI): domain Eukaryota; kingdom Viridiplantae; phylum Streptophyta; class Magnoliopsida; order Lamiales; family Lamiaceae; genus Ballota; species Ballota nigra. The sequence continues at coordinate 31,504,158 of OX344728.1, read as the reverse complement.
AACCTAGTTGGAATCCAAACTGAAACCAAAACCCTAAGATAGGCTTGTTGGGAGTAAGTCAGTTAGTGTGTTAGTAAGAGGAGTTTGTATAGATCAGTGAGGTAACTGATCTTGGTGCACCTTGGCACGTTAAAAACAAGAATCCCTTGAGTGGATTTCCTGTTAAGTCAGGCCGTGGACGTAGGAGCTTGAGACTCTGAACCACGTTAAACTCCTTGTGTTCTTACTGCTTTGATATTGTGCATTCGTGCCATATTACTCGTTCATTCATTGCATTCAAGTTTATCAGGTCTGAATCAATCAGCCTGATCTTCAAAAGAACACTGCCCTACTAAACACCTTTCAGATTTGAGTAAATCAAGTTTTCAGAAAGCAAACTAAAACAAGACTTTAAACTATCAGGGCTCAAACATTTCCGCACTGAACTTGAACTGATAGTTAGCCAACTGACCCGCACCAAGTGTAGTCAGTGGGTGTATTATCAGCTCCTAGTTCTTTACCACTCTGAGTGAAGGGGACTCAGTCAGTTTTAAGTTTGAAAATTGGTATACGTGTATTCCCCCCCCCCCATACACGTATTCCTCAGTCTTGTACCGGGACCAACAAGTGGTATCAGAGCAGTGGTTCGAAAGACCACTGACTTTGAATACTAATAGTTTCAGAGGAGAAACTGTTGGTGGTCACTGAACAGATCTGAGTTTGCTTTTCATAAAACTTGCATCATCATCATGACTTCGAGGAGACTTGAAGCTTCGCTACCTGAATTCTCTGTATCTAACTTCGTCTATTGGAAGTTCAGATTAGAGGCACATCTAGATGCCATCCATGACCAGATGCCGCGTGTACTCAGGGAAGGACCGATCAAGATCACTATTCCTAACGTCAGAGGACTGGGATACGATGATCTTGCGATTGGCGTGCAGGTTCCTAAGGAGAGGAAAGACATGACCAACGATGAAATCAAGATGGTGGGGCTTGACAACGTCGCCAGAAACATCATCTTGCATACGGTGCCTTTCGAGGAGTCAGCCAGGCTAATGAACCTAAAGACGGCAAAGGAGGTTTGGGATGAGCTGACCAGGATGTGCGAAGGGTCAGAAAAGATAAAGGAGAACAAGAGGAATATTGCCATTCAGAAATTCAAAGCGTTCGAGATGCTGCCTGATGAGAGCATAGATCAGATGGAGTCTAGATTCATCAAGTTGATGAATGAGTTGGTGATGTTGGACAAGGATGTCCCAAGGAGAGATGTTGCTTCAAAGATCCTGAATGCCCTTCCTGAGAGATGGGACAACAGTGTAATTATGCTTAAGAACACTCAGGATATGAGTAACATAACTTCTGCTTTACTTTTTTCAGAGCTCAAAGCGCTTGAATTTGATCTTAACAAAAGAAAGAAGAAAGTTCAGTCAGAAGAGGAAGTGAAGGAGAAAACTCCTGAGAAAAGTGTGGCGTTCAAGGCCAGGTCTGAACCTGTTGAGCCCTCATCAAATTCTTCATCAAAGTCACTGATGGAGATGAGCAGGGAAGAACTCGCTGAGGAGTACAGCCTGATGGCCAGACGATTTGACAAGCTCAATTCCAGGTTTGGTCGTTATAAAAAGTTTTATCAGGACTCACATGACAGGAAACCTGAAGGAACCCACCAAAGCTCGAGGAGATATGAGGAGCGAAGGAACACTGACCAGAGGAGAGAACGTGGTGATGAAAGGAGATATTCTGAACCAAAGCCCGAAAGAAGAGACGAACAGAGACGTACTCGCGATGATAGATATCCAACCAAGGCTGAAAGCTCACCGAGAACCAGGGAACCTGACTCAAGGAGGAACCCTGAACCAAGAAAAGAAAGAATAAGTGAGCAGGTAGCATGTTACAACTGTAACAAGATTGGTCACTATCAGTACGATTGCCCGGAGCTGAGTGCTAGGGAGAGAGAGGAAAGGAGAGCCACGAGGGATCTAAGATCTGCTGATCGGAGGGCCATGGTGGCTGAGGATGCAACAGACTCTGATGGTCCCACTGAAAGGTCACCTGAACTCTTCTCGGATGATGAGTACGATGATGTCTGCCTAATGGCTAGGGATGAGCCTGAGGTAACATCAAATTCTGTTTGTGCTTCTTACACTGGTCAAAATCCTGAGCTCAGCTCAGAGTCAGTTAGAGAAATGAACCTTCAGATCTGTCTTGATCAATTGATGGTTGATTTCTCCAGACTGCAGGAAACTAATGTCTTCTTGGTAGAGGAGAACAAGAAATTGAGTACTGAAGTTCAAAACCTGAATGAACAACTCACTCAGTCTGATCTCAAAGAATCAGCTCAGATTGTGAGACTAACTCAGGAAATTGATATGATCAATTCTGAGCGTCTCCCAAGAGAGAAAATTCTGAAGGAACTGGCTGAGGAAGAGCTGGTCAGGAAGGAAGAGTTGAAAGCACTTAAGAGTAAGTTTGATAACCTCTTTACCAGACATGAAATCCTGAAAAAGAGTGAGGACTCTCTCAAGAAAAAGGTTGCAGCAATGAATAAATCCTCAGTGGCTAGAGAGGAAATAAATAGCAACCAGATACTTGGGAACAAGAAAAAGGGACTTGGATATGTTCCTGAGAAATCCTCACAAGGTCAGTCTCATGTTGCTTCAGGGAGCAACACTGAGAGGGTATTTGTTCAGACAGGCCAGAGTGCACCTAAAGTTGTGCTCCAGGCCCGTCAAACTGATAAGGGCAAAGAAACCGTTGACACAGTCAGGGTTGCTCCTAAGGTAGCTAAGCCAAAACCCAAGGGAAAAGTGAAGCAACCTACGGAAGCCCCTGAGAGCTCAGGCCAGGGAAAACCTCAGCGAAAGCAGAGGAAGACTCAGGCCAAGAGCCCTCAGACTGGTCAGCGAGGGTACCATCATGCTTGGCAATACCAACAGGGAAGGCCAAACATGATGACACCCCCGTGGTTTTGGCATCCTGAGGCCTTTAACTGTTTTCCATTCCTTCACTTGCCTAGGGGGAATAGAAATCAGGGTCCTTATCAAGAACAAGGCCCAAGACCTGCTGCACCCAGACCTAGGAAGAACAGGAAGCCAGCCCAAAAGGCACCCACTCAGGCTCCTGCGAAGCCTAAGTCTAGCACCCATACACCATCTTCCTCTCAGGCTAAGAAGAAGAAAGTTGTGTATGTCGATGTTTCAGGGAGACAGATTCACCACTCTGAGGCAATCAGGGTTGTGAAGCAAGTCTGGATCCCGAAAGGTACAGCTGACACAATAGGACCCAACACCCAATGGGTACCTAAAGCCTGATTTGCTTACAGGTGGCTGTGGATCACAACAAGAGGAGAGAAGACTCAATCAAAGCTGTTTGGTACCTAGACAGTGGTTGCTCAAGGCACATGACTGGAATGAAGAGTCTTCTCCAAGAATATCAGGCTAAAGATGGTCCACAGGTAACCTTTGGTGATAACTCAAAAGGTGTTACTAAGGGTTTTGGTGTTCTAATTATAGGTACAGTCAGAGTGGAAAATGTGTCCTTTGTGGAAGGACTGAAGCATAACCTGCTGTCAGTAAGTCAATTCTGTGACAAAGGGTTCTGTGTTGAGTTCTCATTGAATAAATGTTCAGTTAAGGACAAATCAACACAAGTGCTTCTATCAGGTATAAGGAAAGGTAACGTTTATCTCGCTGATTGGAGCATCACTATTCCTAATACTTGTCTTGTTGCTAAAAGCTCTCTAGAGCTCAGTTGGTTATGGCATAAAAGATTAAGCCACCTGAACTTCAAGATTCTTAACAAAATTTCTAGACAGTCACTTGTTGATGGTCTACCTAATGAAGTTTTTAGCAAAGATCACGTGTGCAAAGCTTGTCAGGAAGGGAAGCAGGTCAGAGCGTCATTCAAAGAAAAGGCTTCCTACTCCACTGACAGGATACTTCAGCTCTTGCACATGGATCTATTTGGTCCCATAACACCTGTGAGTATGAATGTTAGAAAATATACCCTTGTGGTTATTGATGATTATTCTAGATATACTTGGGTTATTTTCTTGTTGAATAAGAAGGAAACACAGGTAAAGCTTCCAGAGTTGCTCAGAAGACTCAGCAATGAGAAAAATCAGTCCATTACTAAGATCAGATCTGACAAGGGCACTGAATTTATAAATTCATATATTTCTGACTTTTGTAATGAACTTGGTATAGCTCATGAGACTTCTGCAGCTAGAACCCCACAACAGAATGGTGTCGCTGAAAGGAGGAATCGGACACTGAAGGAAGCTGCAAGGACCATGCTGGCTGAGTCAGGATTACCCAAGAAGTTTTGGGCTGAGGCAATCAACACTGCATGCTACACTCAGAACAGATCCATGCTGAACAAGCAACATGCTCAGACCCCATATGAGACATGGAACAAAAGAAAACCTCGTATTTCTTACTTTCATGTGTTTGGTTGTAAGTGCTTCATCCTCAACAATGGGAAGACCCAGTTGAAAGCCTTTGATAGCAAATCTGATGAAGGAATATTCTTGGGATATTCTAAAATTAGCAAAGCCTTCAGGGTTTACAATTGTAGGACCCTTGTTGTGGAAGAATCACCTCATGTTGTCTTTGATGAATCTGCTAATGAGTCTAGGGCAAAGGTGCTGAATCCTGACACTGAGGAGGTCACGAGGAGAGTGACAAGGCTGAGCCTGAAGAATCAACCTGATCCCAAGATCAAGACTGTGCCAATTCCCAGATGGGATGATGATGACGATCAGGATGATGAACCAAGTGCCACTCCTAAACCCAGCACATCAGGGATTGTTGAGCCTCGGACAGAGGAACAGGCTCAACCTGAGGTAAGTACCGTCTATGAAGATGCTGTTGCAGCTGAGACGGCTCCTGAGTCACCTCATCAAGGGGGAATCAATGTCCCTGACATTGAGCTTGTTAATCCCTTTGTAATAGACTCGGGATCATCCCCTTCTGTTCAATTTCCTGAATTTTATGAGCATGTGGACACTAACATTGCAGGTACTTCAGGAACAACTCCTGGCAAAAGAACTTGGTTAGAAGATCATCCCATTGATCAAATTATTGGTGATCCAACTGAGGGAGTCAGGACCAGACGGTTTCATGGTGAGAGTGCACTGTTCTGTTGCTTTCTCTCTGAGCAAGAGCCTCAGAACATTGAAGAAGCTCTCACTGACTCGAACTGGATCATTGCCATGCAAGAGGAGTTGAATCAGTTCACAAGGAATCAGGTTTGGGAACTGGTAGATAGACCTAGGCATCAAGGTGTGATTGGTACCAAGTGGGTCTTTAAGAACAAGAAGGATGAGAATGGTGTTGTGGTAAGGAATAAGGCTAGACTGGTTGCAAAAGGGTATTGTCAGTCTGAAGGAATAGACTATGATGATACTTTTGCTCCAGTGGCTAGGTTGGAAGCTATCAGGTTGTTCCTTGCCTATGCGACATATAAGAAGTTCAAGGTGTATCAAATGGATGTCAAGAGTGCATTCTTGAATGCTGTACTCAATGAAGAGGTATATGTTGAACAACCTCCCGGGTTTGAGGTTGGAGATAGAGTATACCATTTGAAGAAAGCACTCTATGGACTTAAGCAAGCACCAAGAGCTTGGTATGATACCCTCTCTCAATTCCTGACTGATCATGGGTTCAAGAAGGGAACAGTGGATAGGACATTGTTCAGGATCACTGAAGGTGATGACATTCTCTTGGTCCAAATTTATGTGGATGACATAATATTTGGATCACCAAATCATCAGTTATGTGAGAAATTCTCTAAACTGATGACTGGTAAATTTGAGATGTCAATGATGGGAGAGATGAACTTCTTCTTAGGATTGCAGGTCAAGCAGACTGATCAAGGTATATTTATTAATCAGGCCAAGTATACAAGAGACTTGATTCATAAGTTTGGTGTTCAGAACAGCATTCCAGCCAGGATCCCAATGAACACAAATTGGAAGATGGATCCTGACACTGAAGGGACTTCAGTGAATCAGACTGAGTATCGTGGGCTGATAGGTTCTTTACTGTACCTGACTGCAAGTAGGCCTGACATTACGTTTGCAGTTGGTGTGTGTGCTAGGTATCAGTCTGATCCCAAGAGAAGTCATTTGGAGGCTGCTAAGAGGATACTTAAGTATTTGAAAAGGATAGTTAATATGGGACTATGGTATCCTTCAGATGACAACCTTGAACTGACAGGGTATTCAGATGCAGATTATAGAGGTTGTAGGATTGATAGGAAATCAACCTCAGGGACATGTCAGTTTTTGGGAAGTAAGTTGATCTCGTGGTTTAGTAAGAAGCAGAATTCAGTGGCTACATCCACAACTGAGGCTGAGTATATGGCTGCAGGTAGTTGTTGTGCTCAGATCCTATGGTTGAGGCAACAGTTGAGGGACTACCAAGTGTTTGCTAATCAGGTTCCAATCTATTGTGATAACAATAGTGCAATAGCAATCACTCAGAACCCAGTGCTTCACACAAGGTGCAAGCATGCGGATATTAGACACCACTTCATTCGAGATCATGTGGAAAAGAAAGATATTAGGATGGAAAAGATTCACACTGACAGGCAAAGAGCTGACATCTTGACTAAGCCCTTGGCTGAAGCAAGGTTTATGGAACTGTAAGTGGAATTGGGACTCTTAGATCCGGGAGAGCAGTCAGTGTAGGGTTCTAGGGGGAACTCAGGCCAGACTCGACTCAGCGAGGTATCAGGGTGCTACAATGTCTCCCTGACAGGTATGGGTTCTAACCTGACTCTCGTGAATCTCAAGCGTCTCCCTGAGTCATTCGTCCTGAAAATCTTTATTAAATGCATTCTGTTTTCATTAAAAGCGTGCCTTTTTATATTTAAACCCACGCGCACGGAGCATTTAATGCTACAGTTACTTTTTCATATACGTGTCCGTTTTATACGGAATATGACTGACTTGGGGTTTTAATTAAAACTGAGATTAATCCTGGCCTCTCATTTCAAAACCTTTCGAATTCAGGAATCAATCTCAACCCCACGTTTGAGTAACTGACTTAGTCTTATCAATCAAGGGTGCCATTTGAGGTTTTTACGCAAACACAACGCACAATTTGCACACTGAGTTTTCTCTTGCTCAAACACAGAATTTCTAAAACCTCTTTTTCAAAAACAATGGCATTTCTTAATTCCGACTGGACAACCGACAAGATCGTCGATGTTGTTGAGAAGAAGCTGGTACACATGGAGCAAGTCATCTCCATGGAAGGTATCTGTCTAACGGTTGAGGAAATCAAACCCGTTTTTAAATGGATTTCCGACGCCGGGTTGGAAACATACTTCACCACTCGCCCCATTTCCGTGCTCCCAAGAACAGTGGTGGAAGCTTATTTAAACATGTACTTGCGGAAGGGGGAAGTCTTCACAAAGGTGACTGCGCTAAAGCCAACGGGAGAAAAGAACGGCGACGGAGAGCCTCTCTACGACTCGGAGGTGGTCACCATCAATCTCAGGCAGGCGGTGAGGGAAGTCTTCAAGCTGCCATTCTTAGGCATCAACCCCAGGACTTACAAGGAAAACTCGGAGGGAGAATTCCTTGGGAAATGGACCAAGTCAGGGTCTTCGGAGTTCAGGGCCCGTCAGAACAAGAGCACTCTGAAGCCGGAGTACAGGGCTCTGGTGGACTTGGTGTCCAAGATTGTGATGGGAGCAACTGGCTCTCACGAGCAGTTGAGTCTGCCCAAGATGAGGCTCATGGGAGCAATCGCTGATGGAGTGGAAGCGAACTGGGAGCAGTTCTTCCTCGATCAACTCCATCTGGCGGGATTGGACAAGATCACGCGTGACGAGGAGAAGAAGCACATATCCGTCAGTGCCATCCTGCCATTTGGCACAAGATTGTCCATCCTGATTGCTCATGCGTGCCATGAGTACACTTTTGACTTTGAGGACACCCTTTCCTCAAAGAAGGTAATGTTTTCCTCACTGAGTGACACCTATTCAGTGCTAGGGCTGACTGATCCCAATGCGAAAGCAAAGGGTCAGGCCAGAAAGCCAGCTGGGAAGGCCAAGAGAGTGGCAACCAGCCTCATTGAAAAGGTGGATGAGCTCCTTGAGAGGAGTAAGGAGGCTGAGAAGGCTGCTGCTGAAGAGGTGGAGCAACCTGAGGTGGGCGTGGCTGAGAAGGAGAGGAGGGTGAAAATCGTGCTGTCAGGGAAGAGCACGAAGTCAGGGATTGAGTCAGATCCCAAGAAGGCCGGGACTGAGGCTGAGGGAACTGATGATGGCGTCAGTAAGGAGGGTGCTCAGGGAGAGAGGCCCCTGAAGAGACTTAGGAAGGGAGTAAAGAAGTCTCCTGCTAAGAAACTTCCTGAGTTGAGTGAGAGGGAGAAGTCAAGCTCTCCTGGAGCCTCTGACTTAGAGGAGGTAAGAAAGACTGTTGAGACGGCTGAGTCATTGCAGCCTGAGACAGCACCCACTCAAACACCCCCACATCCTGAAACCCAAACACCTCCCATCCCTGACCCCACACATCAAACTCCCCAACTCCCCCAACCTTCAGAGCCAATTTACCCTACTGAGTCAGTGCCCTCAACCTCACCTACAAATGAGCCTGACCAGTTAGCCGAGCCAAACCTTCCCAACCCCTCAGATTTTCCCTCATACCCCAACCCCAAAGACTGTCCCAAATCTATTTCAGCTGAAGAGGATGAGTCCCTTGAAATAGAGGAGGAGGAGCTGGATGAGCACATGGCGGGAGGTATACTGGAGAATACGCTCAGGGGGAATGCCACAGAGTGGGCAGGGAAGTGCTGGCCTGGGCTGTACAAATATACTGAATTGCTGGCATATGTGGTGGAGCTCAAAGTTTGGTTGGACTTCAAACAATCAAACATGCAGGAGCAACATATGCTGGTGGACGCTCGCGGCTGGGAGCATTGGGAGACGGAGGAGGCCAAGATTTTCTCATTCTTTGGCCTGACAAGCTGGCTCCAACTCTTGAACTTCGATAACCTGAAGCAGCTTGTGGCTGAAATGATGGCCAAAAGCAGGGCTGATCTTCTCTCCGTTGAAGAGAAAGAGGATGATGAGGAGGATGATGACGCTCAAGGTGGAGCTGTGGAAAAGGCAGTGGAGGAGACTGCTAGAGAAGTTGATGAGATGGACTCTGAGCCTCAGGCTGAGGGGGAAGGCGATAAGAACACTGGTGCCAAGGGTGGACCAGTGGCTGAGGATGTTGTGAACATCTCAGCTGCCAATGAGACATCTGTCGATGAAGGGATTCCCTACCCCGAGACACGAGAGGATGATGTTGAGGCATTCAAGGAGACTCTCAGTTCCGAAGGACAAGTTCCTAAGGTTCAAGTTAGCTTAGCCGAGCCTGAGGAGACGGCTATGACTACTTCACAACTGCCTTCAGTGCACCTTGAAGAAGGGACTGATGCTGCAGGGGCTGACAAGGGAAAGCAGCCAATCACTGATGAGGCCGCTGATGATGAAGATGTGATCATAACCGGGGTCGGCCGTGCTGAATTTACAAGCATAGTGGAGGTCAAACAGGAGAAAACCTCGGAAAATCTAGCTGAACTTCAGGAGGAAGTAATGAGGCTACGTGCTGAAAAAGATGAAGACTCCAAGGCCCTGGCGAAGCACATCAGGTGGACAAAGTCAGCTTACAACACCCTTGCTAACAGAGAGCTGATCTTGTTAAAGCGTACAATGACTGACACGGCCAAGTCAGTGAAGAATGAGAGGAAGCGCACAAAGAAGATGCTCAGAAACACTCTCAAGAAGCTTGAAGAGAGGGATGCGATCAGGGACGAAAAGATGAATCAGGCAGTGGACAGGCTTGCAGTTCAGACTGGAGCTATTGTCACTCAGGCCTTGAAGGACTCAGCGTCCAAATTGGAGCTGGAGTCAGGGAAGCTGGATCGCACCTCTCAATCAGTGGCGGACGTTTTGGCTAAGGCCACTGAGGAGTCTACGAAGATACTGACTGAGGTTAGCAGAGTCAGCGGTGAGTCCTTGAAGGTGGAAGAAAGGATCGCCAAGGCTGAACAAAGTCTCCAACTCTCTATGGAGGTCTTTGAGAAGAAAGTCAATGCTGCCATCAGTTCCGTATCTTTTGCAGGGACTGGGATTTCAATGGGAGTTGAATTATTGAAGGAGGGAATCAACGATGTCCATTCCCTAGCCTCCTTCGTAATCAACAGGGGATCTGACGCATTCCCATATGAGGCCAATGATGATGCCAAAAAGGGGGAAAAGAAGAAGAAAAGATCCCGCCCTGAGGCATCTGAGGCAGTTAGTCAAGGAGAGACCGTCCTAGCTGATCCTGAAGCCAATCCTGATGGAAATATTCTAAGGGTAAGGAAGTCAGCTAGGTTAGCGGCCGTGGAGAAGGAAGGAGAACAATTAGTTGCCAAGCTGAGGGAGGAGGCAACAAAGGCAAAGGCTAATGAACCTTCAAAGCAACAACCTGAGCCAGTCCAAAGATCGTCTCCCATGAGCTCAAGGAAGAATCCCATCACTTACTCAGGTGAGTTAGTTGCGGAGCTATGTGCTGAAGCATGGGGAGATCAACCTGAAAAGACTGAGGCTATGCGCAGAGCTGAAATTGCTCAGAAGGAGAAGATGCGCATTTTGGAGAAGAAGGTTGAAAAGCTGACTGACATCAATGAGCTTCAACAACGCGAACTAGATGATGCAGTGATCAGCTTGCTAAGGAGAAAGAAGGCGAAGCCTGAGCCAAGGAAGTACAGGAAGAAGCCAACAATTAGGAAAGCAACAATACTTCAAGTCAGTAGGCCAGAATCAGGAGCAAGGGAAGCTTTTGTTGATGAGTTCGTCTCAGAGACTTTGAAGGAGTTTTGGACTGATGCAAGGGATGAATTTGTCAGGCTATGGTTTGTTGTGAAGAAGTGGGGCGCCACTGACGATATTGATGCCCACTTCACTGACTATATGATGGACAATCATCCTGAGCTATTCCAGAAGATCTTGGAGGAGGCTGAGGCAGCTCAAGTCCAAGTGAAGGCTCCTGAGTTCACCATTCGAGCTCCTCCCTTGATTCCTGGAACTCAAAAGCATGACACTAAGGCCATAATGATGGAAGTCTTGAAGATAGCCAGAGCTGAAGGATATGTGAACCAACCAGGAAGACTTTACGAGCTAAAGGCAAGAGTTTATGCAGGATATGGACTCAAGCCTGAAATGAGATTAGTCTAGGTGTTCATAGGCTTCTTTGTAATAGATTAGATTCATTGTAATCATTTCCACATCTATCAATGAAATCTATTACTTTTGCCCACAGACAAAAACTCATTGTCTTTTTGGCTTGTTTAAATTTTGTACTTTATCAAGAATTGCTCTAACACTGTCTTATCTTATAGATAGGTTTGTCTTGTTTCCTCTAAGTGTTTTGAGGATCTTTTCAGTGTTTTGGCATCATCAAAAAGGGGGAAATTGTTGGGACATTGTCAGTTTTGATTAAGATCCCAAAGCCCCTGAAAAGATGTTCGCCTTAATATGTCTGTGTCAGGCTAGTCTTGGTTAGGATTAGTGCTTAGTCTTTTTACATTTCACAGGTACTCAGTGAGAGGAGAACTCACTGGATACAATCAAGACTCAGAGCCTGAAGACGAAGAGCACCATCCTGAACTTATGGCAGTCTTCTAAGCTGGCTGAGTAAGTGTCAGTGATGAAGAGTATGACCCTGAGGTCATTACTAACTCAGTCCTGAAGGGAACAGGTTGTCACTGAGTTAATGGGAAGACTTGGAGTAGAGCCAAGCAATGCAAAAGGAATTTCAGCGTCAGGACAAGACCGGTGAGCTCAAGACAAAATGAACTTAATAAGACAAGCCTGAAGCCCAGGAATAAGTTCTGACATTCTCACCAACCTGATGACGTGGACCAATCCGAGGAGGACACGCACGTACGGAACCTGACATAAAGACTGAATTCAGACTGCATATTCAACGGGCAAGCATTTAATGTGCATTTAATGCAAATACCAAATCCATGCAAGGGCGGCTGCTGCATGGTGATATGTCCGTTTGAAGCCCCTCTACATAGGTGACTAGAAGGCTATCTCTCCAACGGATAGTTATTCAAACCACCTATAAATACAGAAGGCCTTGAACCCATTCAAGGTTACGGGAAATTTCCAAGCCAGAAATTACTCAAACTCTCAAGCATTCAAAGCATTCAGCCTTTAAAAGAAGCACTCGAAAACATTCAAATTTCCCAAGTGTTTCTTAGCAACCGAGAGTTATTCTGTATTCCAAGAGCTAAATAGAATTATCTGAAGCTTAGAGAGATTATCCAATCCTTAGCATAGCTTTATCTTGTAAGGATAATCTCAACCTAGTTGGAATCCAAACTGAAACCAAAACCCTAAGATAGGCTTGTTGGGAGTAAGTCAGTTAGTGTGTTAGTAAGAGGAGTTTGTATAGATCAGTGAGGTAACTGATCTTGGTGCACCTTGGCACGTTAAAAACAAGAATCCCTTGAGTGGATTTCCTGTTAAGTCAGGTCGTGGACGTAGGAGCTTGAGACTCTGAACCACGTTAAACTCCTTGTGTTCTTACTGCTTTGATATTGTGCATTCGTGCCATATTACTCGTTCATTCATTGCATTCAAGTTTATCAGGTCTGAATCAATCAGCCTGATCTTCAAAAGAACACTGCCCTACTAAACACCTTTCAGATTTGAGTAAATCAAGTTTTCAGAAAGCAAACTAAAACAAGACTTTAAACTATCAGGGCTCAAACATTTCCGCACTGAACTTGAACTGATAGTTAGCCAACTGACCCGCACCAAGTGTAGTCAGTGGGTGTATTATCAGCTCCTAGTTCTTTACCACTCTGAGTGAAGGGGACTCAGTCAGTTTTAAGTTTGAAAATTGGTATACGTGTATTCCCCCCCCCCCCCCATACACGTATTCCTCAGTCTTGTACCGGGACCAACATTAACTATTCCCTTTAGATACTTCAATATCTTCCTAGCTGCTTCCAGATGACTCCTCTTAGGATTAGCTTGAAATCTGGCACAAACACCTATGGTAAAAGTAATATTTGGTCTGCTTGCAGTCAGGTACAGAAGAGAACTAATAAGAGCTCTGTACTGAGTCTGGTCCACACTCTCTCCAGACTCATCTGGGTCCATGTTAAAATTTGTCATCATAGGAATCTTGGCAACTTTGCTAGATCCTACTCCAAATTTATCTAACGTGTTTCTGATGTACTTTGCCTGGTTGATGAAGATTCCATTCTCTGATTGCTTGACCTGCAAACCTAAGAAATAATTCATCTCACCCATCATGGACATCTCAAACTGACTCTACATGAGATTTACAAATTTCTCACACAGCTTCTTGTTAGGGGATCCAAATATAATGTCATCCACATATATTTGGACCAGAAGGATGTCCTTTCCTTCTTCTTTCCTAAACAAGGTTCTGTCTATCTTACCCTTAGTAAAACCATTGTCCAGAAGAAATTGAGAAAGAGTGTTATACCATGCTCTTTGTGTCTGCTTAAGCCCATAAAGAGCCTTCTTAAGCTTATACATCTTATCACCTTGTTCAAAGCCAGGGGGCTGTTCCACATACACTTCCTCAATGAGAATCCCATTAAGAAATGCAGATTTCACATCCATCTGGTAAACTTTGAACTTCATGTGAGCTGCATATGCTAGAAACAATCTAGTGGCTTCTAGTCTGGCAACAAGAGCAAATGTCTCATCATAGTCTATTCCTTCAGACTGAGAATAGCCCTGGGCCACTAGTCTTGCCTTGTTTCTAGTAATGACATCATTCTCATCTTTCTTGTTCTTGAAAATCCACTTAGTGCCTATCACCTTTTGATGTCTTGGTCTGTCTACCAGCTCCCAAACATCCTATCTGGTGAATTGATTCAACTCCTCCTGCGTAGCAATTATCCAGTTTGAATCTATAAGTGCATCCTTGATGTTCTTAGGCTCAATCAAGGATACATAGCAACTGATTTTGGCAGCTAAGGTCAAGGTTCTCATCGTCTGGACACCCTTAGTTGGATCACCTATAATCAACTCTTTGGGGCGATCAACCAGACTTTTCCTTCCCATGGACTTGCCTGATTGACCATCTTCTGCAGTACCTTGGTGATTATCACCAACTGCAGGAGAGCATCCCCCTACAGGAGTTCCAACCTCTTCTGATTCTGCTCCTTGTGGAGACTTCTGCTCCAGAGAACCAGGAGATGGGTTACCATCTGAATCTGAATCTTACTTTGAATCAACAACAGGTGGTTTGACTTTAATGACCTTGGAGGTACTCTGATCCTGTGTCCCTCTGGAGACAGATTCCTTAAGTCCACCTTGCACTCAAGAGTAGATTCATAAAAAATAACATGATTGTATCTTCCACACAAAGAGAGTTCTTATTAAAGACTCTGTATGTCGTACTGGTGCTGGAATATCCTAAAAATATTCCATCTACCACTTTAGTATCAATTGTCTTTAATTTGGACTTCCCATTGTCATGGATGAAACACTTACATCCAAAAATATGAAAGAATTAAATAGATGGGGTTTTACCTTTCCATACCTCATATGGTGTCTTGCCATGTCTCTGGGCAATGAGGCATCTGTTCTGAGTGAAACAAGCTGTGTTGATGGCTTCTGCTCAAAACCTTTGAGGTGTGTTGTACTCTGCTAGAAGAGTTCTGGCAGCTTCTTTGAGTGTTCAGTTCCTCCTTTCTGCCACTCTATTCTGTTGAGGTGTTCTGGCAGATGAGGTTTCATGAAAAATACCCTTGTCCTTACAGTACTGTGCAATGTGTGAATTAAAAAACTCTGTCCCTTTGTCACTTCTGATCCTCACTATGCTCTGGTTCTGCTAATTCTGAATCTGCTTGAAGAACTCTGTTAGCTTAGTGATAGTTTCATTTTTCTTAAACAAGAACACTACCTAAATGTATCTTGAAAATTCATCTACTATCACCAAGGTGTATTTCCTCCCACTGAAGTTAAGAGGTGAAATAGGTCCATGTGAAGTAGTTGAAGTACTCTGGTTGTGGTTGTGCACTAGGCATCCTTAAAAGAAGTCTTAGGTTGCTTACCCTTCTGGCAGGAACCACATACCTGATCCTTCTTGAACACTTCATTTGGAAGACCTCGGACTAGACCCTTTCTGGCAATCTTGTTGAGTGCTTTGAAATTCAGGTGACTCAATCTCTTATGCCAAAGTCAGCTGTTCTCTGCAGATCCTTTTGCAACCAGGCAAGTGTTTCTTGGACATCTATTGAAATCTGCAAGATAAATGTTACCTTTCCTCAAGCCAATAAGCAAGATATCATCATAATTAGAGGAAAATACAGTGCAAGAATCACTAGAAAACTTCACTGAGTATCCCTTGTCACAGAATTGGGATACAAAAAGCAAATTATTCTTGAGTCCTTCAACATAGTAGACTTCATCTACAGATACGTCGTTGATGATCAACTTTCCAACTCCTCTGGTGACTCCAAAGTTGTTATCACCAAACGTCACTCTTGGCCTATTCAATAGCTTAAAATCCTGGAGATGATCTTTCACAAATGTCATGTGTTTGGAGCATCCACTATCAATGTACCAAACACTATTGCTTGAAAATCCTTTCTCCAATAGGCTCTTGTCCTCCTGCAGAGAGATCAATTAGGTCCCCTACTGGTGCTGGGTCCTGATTGGTTAGTTACTTTCTTTGTAGGAATCCAAAGATAAAGATCATCCCTTGCTGGATGAGGAGATCTTATCTTTCTTCCAAATCTATCTACCAGCACATGTCCTTTGATAATGACAAATTGAGTTGCTGGTCTGATGAGAACACCTTTCCTATACACTGGTCTGGTGTATCTCACTTTAAATCTAGCCTTTGGAATGACCTGCTTCAAAGACATGGTCTTAAAGGTCTGGTTGTAAGGGTATATCCTAGAAGAACCATCTCTGGTGTCATAACTACCCAGATCAGTTGGTTTTCTATAGACGGGTCTCTAGTTCTGATTAAAGTTAGACCTTTTCTGGTGATTATAGTTCCCCTGAGTGTATCTGTTCTGGAATCGATTCCTCTGAGAAAATCTTCTTTGGGGTGATAGTTTTGTTGTCCATTGTTTCTTCTCTGAGAATTCCTATTCTGATTGAAATCCCCCCTTCTTGAGTGTCTCCTCTGAGGTCCCCTAATCTGCTTAGGTTCCACTCTTTGAGGATTCCTCTGAGGTCCTCCAATCTGATTAGGTTTTACTCTTTGAGGTTTAATGTGAACAGAACCATCAATTCTCATTGGTTCCCCATTTTGAAGTTTAGTCTCAAAGATTTTCTCTTCCAGTTCAGTTAACTCTTCTGGTTCATGATCTACATGGTCAGCAGAACAGTCCCTGTTCCAACTAGGATTGTGAACTACTCTGTAACCATTCCCATTAGGATATTTTTCATCCCAGATTTCTACCAATTCAGCAGATCTGACAGACTTGTGTTTGTTATAGGCATATTTATGAGATCTTGTAGTAATTCCAGAATATCCTAAACCACTCTTATCATTAATGCACTGAGAAGACTTTGATATAATAGATACAATAATTGGTATCTTTGGAGCTTCTCTTGGCATAGGTACTTCCTCAATAGTTTGCACAACTTGCTTTCCCTTGAGAAGAGTTTGGTATTTTGCTCTAAGTTCATTGAACTCTTTTTCCTGAGAGTCTCTTTCTCTCATGAGTTGATCCACCAGAGCATCTCTTTCTGTGACCTTTTCCTGAAGTTCAGAGACTTCTTTAGAATGATCACTCATGAGTTCTCTGGTAGACTTCTGCTCATGAGATAAAGATTGAACTTCTACTCTGAGCTTACCATTCTCTTTCTCAAGTTTCTAGCACAGTGGAACACAATTTTGGAAATCTGATAGCATTTGCTGCATATCAGACTCTCTAGAAGTACTAGATGAGTGAGAGGATTGAGTATATTTGGAATTAGATAAACATAAGGTAGATTCTTGTACCTCAGTGATGTCTGCCATAAGACATACATCATCATCAGATCCAAAGTCAGAAGAAGAAGAAGAATTGGAACTAGTATCTTTCTCCTCTGCTTCTGTCAGCAAAGTTCTCTTGTCTGCATATCTCCTATCTCTCTTGAGTCCTTTCTCTTCTCTTTCTCTAGGAGTGAGTTGAGGACAATCATAACTGTAGTGACCTGACTTGTTGCATGTGTAGCAAGTGTTATCTCATGCTCTGGGACTTGGAGTAGTGTCTCTTCTCCTGGAGTTGTAGTCTGGTCTACTTGGACTGTTTTCTCTTCTCTTGTAGTCTGATCTGCCAGAGCTGCTATCTCTCCTCTTGGGGCTTAAGTCTCTTATCCTGTCTGGTGATTGGAACTTGGTCTCTCTAGGATCTCCAGATGACCTTTCCTTCTCTGCAGGCTTGAAGGAACTCTTTCTGTCTCTGGTAGAGTCCTTCCAGTGCTTTTTGTACCTGCCATACTTAGAGCTCATTTTATTAAGTTTTCTAGTTAAGAGTGCTACCTGCTCCTTAAGACCCAGGTCATCTGCAACAGGTTCCTTTACTGATTCTTCGACCTTCATGGTGGAAGAGAATGCAACTCCTTTCTGACCAGAAGAGGTAGAGATCTCATCTGAATGATCTTCCTCTTGCAGATCATACTCATAGGCTTTCAGATCAGAGAGTAGTTGGTGATGATCAAGAGTACTGAGATCCTTGTTGTCCTTGATGACCGTGACTTTGATTCTCCACCTGCTTGTTAGTGATATTAAAATTTTACTATTAATTTCTTTCTCAGAACAAGTTTTACCTAAGGCACTAGCCTTGTTAAGAAGATTTGTGAGACTCATGTCTAGCTAGTCAATGGTCTCATCTGGCTTCATCTTGAAGGTGTCAAATGAGCGTTGAACAACTTGGAGCTTGTTGGCTTTGATCTTCTCCGTTCCTTCACAGAGCAGAGCAAGTTTGTCCCACATCTCTTTGGCCGTACTACAAGTTTTGACTTTCTCAATCACTTCTTTGGTGAGAGTGTTGATGATCTCTGTTCTAGCTACCTGGTCCAGATTGTAGAGCTTTCTCTCATCATTGTTCAGCTCATCTTTCTTCTTGAGAATTCTTTCCCTACGTACTCTTCCATCAGTGGTAGTTCTCTCTTCTGCAGTTCTTTCCTCAGCAGTTCTGCTAGTCTCTTCTCTGCCTTCTGATATGCCATCATCAATTGGAGTCCAGTAAAATTGAATAGGGTCACTTTCAACCACATCAAGCATACGGTGATGTATAGCTCCAAGATGATTACTCATCATGAAACTCCAGTAGTTATAATCATCAAAAGAAAATTATGGTAAATTACGACTCTTATATGCAGATTTTAAAGATATTTTGAAAGGAGATAAAAAGGTTTATGCAATAGAAATATATATAAAGCAGTGGATCTGCCCGGTGACCACCAAAAGCTCTTCAAAGCAGTGGTCTAGGACACACTGCTTTGATACCACTTGTTGGTCCCACTAGTCAGTTTTAAAGCAATGCGAAAACTTGAATTAAATACAAAAACCTTTTGTAAGAACTTAATGAAGTATTGTTGGATATGTTTAGTTTTGATGATTTTCCAAAACCACATGTAATAGGTTTGAAGCAGTCAGGATTGTACCTTTAGTTTCAGGTCAGGCTAGATTATTGTTCAATTAAACAGGTTGTCAGTTGAGGAAGCACTCAGTTAAGGGGGAACTCACTGACACAGCCCTAGGAAGTCAAGATGACATCTCAAGAAGAACTGACTGAAGCCATGGCAGAAGACCTGAACCTGAAGAGAAGCCTGAAGGAAGTCTCACTGAGTATAAACCTGACTGATCTAAGCTAAGTCGGTGGACTACTCAGTGAAGAGCATGATCAAGAGGATCAATGATGTACCAAGTAGGCCCTGAAGGAGTCAGGCTACTGTGGTCAGGGAAGTTTGTCATTCAGCCTTATGACAAATTCTTGGAAAGATCTTTAAGAGTCTACTGAAGGACAACTACACTGAAGACAGTTGTGTCTACTGAAGATCATCAAGTCAGTGGAGGATAAGCCATCTGAAGTCAGTGCGCCCTGATCAAGCCCACTGAACCACAGAGCCATTGGATTCAGTCCACGTGGACCAATCTAGTCAAGACAGTGCATCCGACACTGACAAGGCCACATTCCAAGAAAAGTAGGTAAACCTATTAATTGTCTGGATTTAAATGTGATTCCCTCCAATGGTTACATTTGAATCCACACTATATATACAAGCTCATATTTGTCGTTCAAGGGTGTGTGAGAAGAAAAAAATCAACACCTACGAGCTGTGAAGGTGTGAGAGTTTAGTGCAGATTCAAAGGGAGATATAAGGAGGCACGTCTTACACCTAGGACACTGACCATTAGGGTCTTCACATATATCATTCGAGTGTTCAGTTTGTAACTCTTAGCTTAGAGAGGTTTTTCCAATCTTAGCTTTAGGCTAACACCACTAAGGGAAAACCTCACTTAGTTGGAGAAACCCAAACTAAAACCAAAACCCTCTTATCAGGTTTGTTGGTTGAAGTTAGTTAAGTAAGGAAGGAAGTAAGCAAGATCATTGGATCTGGGTGCACCTTGACACGTTAAAAACAAGCCAATCCCAAGTAGTAGATTCTCCTGTTAAGTCAGGGAAGTGGACGTAGGTGCTTGATTCTCTGAACCACTCTAAACTGAGTATTATTTGTTGTTTAAGCACTTGCTAATTGTGTGTAGTATATGCTCACTGAGAGTATTTTGAAAGTAAGAAAATTAGTTAAGTATTTTAGTCAGGGAGAAATAATCTCACTGACGAGCTTATGTAAACACTCGAGAGTTCAGTCTCTCGAGTCACTACTTTGTTAAGAGCCTGAGCTCACGAGTCAATTGTCAGTGACTTGAGAGCTCTGACTCTTAGCAATGTAGTGACTTGAGTGTCCCGCACAGAACTCGTTAAAAAAATCGGTATTTTCTCATAAATTCCCATTTTTGTGTATTTACAAAAAGAAATACGGGACTAACAAGTATGCAGAAAAGTAAATAAGTAGTAGAGAACACGCAAAGTATAGCGGTTCAGATGTTAAAATCCTATGTCCACTCTCCCTTATCAAAGGGGCCTTACTAACCAACCAACTCACTTACGAAATACGGGAATTTACAAGTACCAGCTCCTTGTTACACACTTTATATCTGACTTCGATCTAAAGTATATCTAACTCCAACCTTGTCTATAAAGATGAACAGGTTGAATGTTTAGTTCCAACTACAAAACTCCTTTGAGAGTAGATAAATATTAAAAGCCCAAGTGTGCTTAATTGCTTGAGTATGAGTAAAGCTTGAGAGTATTTCTTCGTGCGCGTAACTAGAGCTTTTCTTCATGCCAGCACTCTTGTATTTATAGAGATGATTAGGGTTTAGCCGTTGGAGAGATAATCTAATCAGGTCTCTATTTTTGGAAGCTTCAATCAATCAATTCCCTAATTGATTGATTGGGTCGGTGAGATCCTTGGATTGATTTCTTCATTTGACTTTCCAATCCGATCATGTTGACTTCATTTAAAATGCACCAACGGTCATAAGCATCCTTTGCACAACTCTGATTCTTCCAGAGTAGCTGTACCAGGTACCAGATGACCCAGATGTCTTCTGGTCTAGAGTCGGCTGTGAAATAGTTGTTCCTTTAGAATCAGGAGATGATTCTAAGCTACTTTTGTTTTACCAGACTCGTCTGGTCAGAACTCGTCTGGTTCTGGGGAAGGTCTTCTGCCTCTGAGCTGATCTTCTCTGGTGAAGTCTTCTGGTCTGGCAGTTCCCCCTAGACTAAGTCCTAATCTAGTTCTTCATCTGGCTAACAGGTCCAGATTATCCTATTACAACTTCTGGTTTATTTCTAACTCATTAAAAGTAACAATATTTATCCTAACACTTACAATGTGAGCTCATAGGCGGATTATATCGTTCTTAACTTTGGATATAACTTTAAGTACGGTTACAAAAGCTATTGAATACTCTCTACAAGTAATGAAACACTTGGGAAACTTGAGTGATTTTGAGTGCTTCGTTTGTGCGTTTGTGAGTGTAGAGAATGTTAGATCTTTTAAGTTTTCCATTCTTGGAAATGAGCACGGCCTCCTGTATTTATAGACTTTTTGAAAATTTTCCCGTTGGAGTTTGAATCTTCCCAAGTAAATCTCTTTGAATATGATTGGCTCAAACGACTCTTTCAGGCTTTATGTCGCATCAATAATTAGCTTGGAAGTCTTTGCCTGCAACCAGCTCTCTGAAAAAGGCAGGATATGACTTTTGGTGCATGTCAGTCTATGGTAGGTCGGCTGTCAGTAGGGTACGCCTACGTGTCAACTTCTCATTGGGCCGCCCAGTCAACTCGGTGCAGAGTTTGTCTGGGTTTAAGGTGGAACTCCACTGAGAACCTTCTTATTCCTTCCTTTATTGCACTCTTTATTGACATTATTTTTGCCTTTGTTCCAACCATAATAACTAACAACTTTTAATGTGTTATGCCTTAAATGCATCCGTTAGTTCTTCATCAGTAACCTCCCAGTACTCTACTGATGGTTTTACCTTACCATAAATGCACTTAGAAAATATTTGTGTTTCAGGTGTATTCTTCAGTAAACTTCACTTCAGTGGACTTTAACTCTTCAGCAGACTTCGTGAACAATATACACTCCAGAGCTTAGTAAATGTACTCCAGTTCCCTAACAGTTGAACTGTCTATTTCTAGTGTAACTCTACTGAATATAATTTACTTACATTATTCTAAGGAGAACGTTTTGGCATCTTAATCAAAACTTAATACAATTTCCCAACAACATCAGTTCATATAACATAAACTAGCTATACAGATAGTGTCACCCACCTGGAAACTTATAGAGATAAATTTTAACTTCTTGATTGTTTAGAACACAGGCGACCTCCGAGCTTCCGACCTAACCCCACTTTACCTAACACAGTCCGCTCATTTAGTCATCGTTCATTCTTTTAGTTTATTACTCAACTTTGCATCATACTTGGGGATTTTCGGTAATAGGAGAATATTTAGCCTATTAAAATGGCTTTAGTCTTTCGTTCAAGTTCAAGGAGGGCATTGAAAGGTTACTCTAATTCAATACGGGTCCACAGGTTGGGGTTTTGGGTCTTCCGGGTTCATTCAACACTAAAAAGCGAATAAAACACCCAAACACATTCTTGGGAAAGTAAACACAAATCATTCATATACCTAAAACATGCATGTTTATAAAAGTATCACTTATTCCTTCTCTCTAGTGATACTTATTTAACAAAAGACATACATACATGTATTAACTGAAAAAGGCATTTATACTTACTGGAAAATTGTGAAATTTTAGTATGTTATATATCTGATAACATGGAACAAATTTCATTAAGGGCACCAAGTCACTTGAAGTACAAAAATAGGGTACATTTGCATTTTAAAAAAGAACAGCAAGATATTCGTCAAAACAGTGTACATTGAAATCTAAAAATCATATCTCACAGTAGGTGCATTAATAAATTATGAAATCTGAATATGTTACAGAGAAATTAAAACCTAACATTTTTCATTTAGGAGCCTAAGTAATTTGAGTTACGAAACATTACCAGATGTTTGATGGAAAATAGGTTTATAACATAGTATGTCATACAGTACATGCTTTACTTAAAAATCCATAACCTATTTTAAACTCAATAAAATTTAACCAAGTATTTTACGTAGCATTCATGATTTAGTGGAGAACATCTCAAAAATTTTCTAAGATTTTTAAACACTTATAAAAGGGCTAAATAAATTTTTGAAAACCATGAATCAACCTTAGTCAAGTATTTACCACATAATATTCAAATAGACATATCTCATTATTCTCTGCACAAAAAGCTACAATTTTTGTATATATCTTAAAAAATAACAAGGGGAACATCCCCAAATATTTCTATAATTTCATCACTAATGTAAATTGGAAAAATAGTTAAATAGATTCATTGCTCCCAGTTTCGAACGGTTTTAGACACACAAATTTCCATGAATTTATTCTCCCTCAATATAAATCAGATGACCACCAAATTTTCACAGTTTCTTATATACATCAAATACTACATTCAGGTAATTTTTTATGATTTTTTAATATCAATAAAGGGGGCAGTAGCTAACTCGGGTAGAAACGAATATTGTCAAACTTTCACATACACGATCATATAAGCTCAAAAACGTGGGAAATCTTAAACACAAACCTCATAAAATATATTCAAAGTTTAAAAAAGCTTAGGAGAGGTTCTTAGAATGCCATTTCTAAGGGTTTCATACTCAAAACAAAACATGATCATAACATCAAGGAAAAAAAAAAGGATTTAAAGGGCTTACCCTTGTAGTTTCTTTCTTTTCCTTGAAGATTAGGAACCAAAGATGAACACCCTAGCTTCTAACACTCCCTTGACTTCAAGATGGTGGGAAAACACTCCTCCTAGGTGGTGGTGGTGTAGGCCAAGAGGGGGAGGAGAGGAGAGGTCTCCTTCTCCTTCTACTCTCACTTCTAACTTTCTCTCTTTCTTTTGTCTCTCTTGAGTGCAAGAACTAATGTGGGTAACATAAAGGGGTTTGGAGGGGTATATATAGGAGAAAATGGAGAGGAATGACTGATCATAAGGAGAGGGGAGAGGGAGATGTGTTTTTGTGTGTATTAAACACAAGAGTTATGAGATGTGATGGGTGGTAGGATTAGGGTAGGCTTTAGCATATTATCATGACATTGCACTTGAGTATGAGACTTAATGAGGGAGATTTTTATCAGATTTTGGGCTGCCATTTATGGTAGCCCCGATTCTAGACGCGATTTTAGCTTCGACAGTGTATCTTCGATATTTTTTCGATTTGACTTTTGGTTCTAAAATTTGATTCAAACGTACTGTTAAATTCGTATGATTTTTGTGGTTCATATAAATGTTCTTATTTATCATTTTGAATTCTATAAATTTAATTTAAACAAGTCGATCCATTTTACGGATAAAACTAAAAAAATGCTAGTAGGGTTTTTCGGCTCGAATGCTCGTCTGTCACCTGAAAAATTATAAACTTGAACACACATATATTTAAATCAAACATTTCATGTAAACACAATAAAATAAATCATGAAACCCCTAATTTGGTTTCGGATCGTTACATAGCATATATATTAGGAGGGTGAGATTTTTGTGAAATATTTTATTATGGAGAAAAGAATATATGAGATATATTCAAGATTTCTTGGAGGCCAAGCAAAGATTTTCTCTCCCCATATTTCGCTCATAATTTCGGCTACCCCTAGTCCTATATATAGGGGATGATTATTTCATCTCTAGTTTAAAGTTCCATGACTTGGGAAAAATCGAAAGCAATAAATATTTTCTTCCTCCCTTATATTATTAAATTGTTCGTGAGCGCTTCCCACCAGCGAACAATTAAGGCGAAGAGGGAATACTAGAGAAGGCTTTTACGGTTGATAGGATCGTTTCGCTTGTCCCGGTCTTCTTGATTGGACGTCGCTTCAAGAGGTAGGATTAATTCATGCTAGTAATATTTTAATTTAAATTTGTATTTAAATTTCATCCCGAATAGATCCGAGCACCCCGATTTCCCCAACAACCCTAACTACGTCGTCACCATTACACCCGTCAGGCAAACGAGGGACATCCCCATCAACCCTGACGACTACCAGACTCCGGAACAAGTGGAGTCTGTGATCGAACAACTCTCCCGCAAGGCCAAGGAGATGAGGCAAGACCTTGACGTCCAGACCACTCCCCTTGGCCCATGGAGATAAAATCATCCTCGGCCAAGCCGAACTAAGAGGAGGATTCAAGAGATTTAGGACGAGAGCTTAGATGAAGCTCCTAGGACTATGAGGCCCGGGGGGTAGAGCTCTCGCTCTGTCTTCAGTCGCCTAGAAAGCGAGACCTGGGTACCATCCGCGTTTCCCAAGTCAGAAATGGAGACCTACACTGGGCTTCGAGATAACCGGCCCCGACAAAGGCACCCCGACCGAGGTGGGGGATGTTGGGATATAGGTTAGATGTTTTGAAGATGTTAAAACAAAGATCTTGTAATAGGACTAGATGAATCTGTTAGTCAGCTACATATTAGACTAGGTCTAGAATAGGTATTTGGTTAAGGGGGAAGAAATCTGTCCAGACCAGATAAGCTCTGACCAGAGGACCAGATGAGCTCTGACCAGAGGAGTCTGACCAGAGGAGCCTGACCAGAGGAGTCTGCCAGAGGAGCCTGACCAGAGGAGCCTGGCCAGAGGAGTCTGACTTGAGGAGTCTGTCAGAGGAGTCTGCCAGAAGACCTCTCCCAGATGAGGTTCAAAGCAGAAGTGTCACCAGACCAGACTAGAAGACCCCAGACAAGTTGAGTGCTGACCAGACGAGTGTGACAGATTAGTTCACTCACCCAGAGGCTTCGTAGTAATCTGGAGACAAGGAGATCTTGGAGTTCAATGATTGAGAAGAGGCAATCTGGAAGTCAACTGATGGAGGATATGATTGATTGCTTGATTGAAGTCATCTAATCAATCATATAATCAATCTTTGATTGATTATATCCCTCCAATTATGGTTGTTTGAATTGCTAGCTTTCCAACGACTACTTAATTCTCACAACTATATATAGAAGTGTTTGGATGAGTTCTACATATGAGTCGGGCAAGAGCACATAAATACACACGAACTCTCCCACCACTCTACCTTGTCCATTCATGATTATATACTCTTTAGGAATTATTAGTTGGACACTTTACACAATTCTTATCTTCCTAGATAGATTGGTATAACAGTTAGATAGAGAGATTGAAGTTGTAAGAAGGATCTGGTACTTCCTAATTCCAGAAGTTAGTAAGTTGGTGAGAGAGAGAGACCCCTTTTGAGTAAGGGAGAGTGGACGTAGGACCTGTTGTCCGAACCACTATAATTCCTGGTGTCATTTCTTTTTCTGCACTTTAGATTTATGCATTTCCTTTTAGCACTTACCTTTAATTTGTTTTTTCATTAAAATATTTCAAAACGCTTTCCGCTAATAATATTTTTGGGACCAACAGGGGAAATACGCCAACCCCCCACATGCAGATAAATCGAAGGGGAACACAGCTTCCCCACCGGATAATATGAACATCGCTTCTTGGCACATGAGTTCCTGGGCCCTGAAGTCACACTTCGCACCGAGGCCAATCAAGGAGTCGTGATTGTAGCACTTCAGAATCACCACGCGACATGGAGAAGAAGATGGAGGCCAAGAACTCCCCGACTAAGCGCTCTACCTTGGGAAACAAGCCCCTCCCCTCGATATTGAGAGCAATTTCGTCTAGATGAAGGACGCTTCCCCCCAAACTTCCCTTTACGAGGGAAGGATGGATTTGAAAACCTGCCTTAACAAATACTGGATCTACATGACGGGTCGGGCGTATCTAACGTCACGAAGTACCGTAAATTCTCCCTAACCTTAGGGGAACTGGCCCACAAGTAGTACATCAACCTGCCCTCACGCTCCATCCAGAACTTCATCAATCTGAGCGACAAGTTCATCACCTACTTCACGGCCAAAATTTCTAGGCATGCGGGCCGACATAGGTTGATGAACATCAAACAAGTGCACAACGAGGCTGATGAGGCTTACGTCGACCGCATCGACAAGATCATCTTCACTAGCGAGCCCGTTAGTGATAAGCTCACACTCCACTCCATCCTCAACGGCTTCACAACCTTCTCCCCTAAGTTCTGACACATTTCCAAACATCTCCCCACCACCAATGCCGAGTTCCGCAGAAGGGCGGGGGAGATGATTTGCCGACATAAACTTCTGGCACAAAGATTGGGAACCCTTAAGGCCGAGGGGAGAGGAGAGGAAAAGCCAAAAGCCTCCCCCAACAAAGGAGAAACTCCTCAAATGCCCGAAGGATGAATAACAAGGCACTGGGCTCATTCAAGAAATTTGAGAACTAGACAGACGAGGAACTGCTCCAGGCAGACTTACCCAAACGAACCGAAACCGGTGGTTTGTTGGTTCTAACTGAAACTGCCGAAACTAAAACAGTCACTAAACTGAAACAATGAATAACATGGTTCGGTTTTACTAAATTAAAAACTATAACCGCCGGTTCCACAGTTCGAACCAACGGTTCTAATATATATAAATTGTTGGGGAAAACGGAAAATATCATCGATCTATTCGGGTGTGATTTAAATATGAATTATCATAAATCTATCAAGCATGAATTAAAATAATTTAAATAAATTAAATTCATGTAATTCATGTATTGAATACGGTAAAACATACATAACATTAAACATGCGGAACCAAGGGATATCGTATTTACCTTTTAATCGGAGAGACACCGTTGAAAAGAATAATACGTTCAACCCAAACACCTTCTTGGGCATTCCCTAAGCCCAAACTCGTAGATTCGGTGAGAAATCCTCACGAACTTTTAAACCTTCAAAGAAGAATTATTTTCTATTTCTTTGCACCTTTTTTTTTTAATAAAAAAACTTTTTTTATTTAAAAAACCTTCAAAAGAAATCAACCCCTGCGTGAATTACTTGGGGTTTGTTATCAAAACAAACCCCATTCACGTGTACTTGGGGATTGAGTTTTTTTTTATATCAAAATAACAATCAAAACCTCCTTTTTTTATATATATAGGCCGAAAGTTGGCCTAAATATAATTATTATCAAAACCTCCTTTTTTTTTTTTATATATAGGCCGAATGGTGGCCTAAATATAATTATTAATTGGAGCCCAATAAATATCTTCAATATATGATAAGATCTATTTCCTTTCGGGTATGAATTTTTCATATATATAAATGCTCATATATATTCTTTCTATGACAAAGTATAGAGTGAAACTAGTTTATACATAAATTCACGAAGGGTATTAGTTGTTTTCACTGAAGAGTATTAGTTGTTTTTACTGAAGAGTATTACTGATTTACATTAAAGAGCCTTAGTTGTTCGGTGAAAATGAACTAAGACTCTTCAGTGTAAACCAGTAATACTCTTCAGTAAAAACAACTAATACTCTTCAGTGAAAACAACTAATACCCTTCATGGATTTATGTATAAAGTAGTTTCACTCAATACATACTCTATTTCCATATGTTTATTTCTCTCTCCAATATTCATGCAACAAAATAATAATTCTTATATTTTAATCACCTTGGTTAATGAACTTTTTATGGGCTACTCAAGGGGCCTTTAGGAGAATTAGGAATGCACCTCCCAATGAGCCTAGAAACCAATATTGAGCCACAATATTATTCTAGCTCATTAATATTAATTCACTCAACTATATAATTAATATTGCATTATCCATCCTAACCCATATTACGAAATATGGCTCTCGGTTATTGTTTTTCGTGTTTAAGATTCTAATGTCCATTAATTAATTTAATCCATTGAACGCTCTAATTAATTAATATATTTTGTTCCTAGGGGTAAGGACAACTCAACATTAGTATCATATCGGAAATTAATTCACTGACCAGATTTGATATGATAAACGTTCTGAGCCCACCATGGGGGCATAATCAACTTGACATTACAAGACATGATTTTCTGTATTAATCCTTAGCAATTGTCATATAATTAATAATATTACCCAAAATACTAAGTATCGAATCCCATTGACTCTTTAACCCTAATAAATCAAAGCTATATAAATTAGTTATATATAATCCTAATTAAGTGATAGAAATTAAGAAATAATTAACCGCTGAGATCTAATTTTCTTTCAAGCCAGTCTAGAAAAATAATCTCGTTGTAGGTCCAATTCAGCGCATTAAAATGCACTAGTGTAATCTCTTGGTCAAGACAAACCATTCCGAGCCTTACACCTCAACTTTTACCAATGGATTATTCAAGTCCATCTAAGTTGTGAATCACTAATAATTATTACAAGGAACTGACAATGTGATCTTTTGTGATCTACTACACACCACATTTATCTACAATGTAAAATTATTTGAACGGTTTTGCAATAAATAACAACATTCATAATATTTAGAGTAAATAGTGATAAAAAATTTATTCTCATAAATGAAGCGCAAGAATCAGTTAAATATACAAAGCAGCACTAAAAGCATACTTTTCTGTATATCCATAACACTATCCCACTTATACTCAAAGTCTGCTTTTAAATATACCCCATGTACCAATATGTCTCCCACTTATACTCAAAACAGGTTGGCAATGCACTTGAACCCCATTCCTTCCACATGTTTCTCGAATGTACTCTGAGGCAGACTCTTTGTGAAAGGACCTGTTAAGTTGTCCACCGATGTGAACTTTGCCACCACAATATCTCATCTCTTAACGATTTCTCGTATAAGATAGTATTTCCTTTCAATGTGTTTGCTTGCCTTGTGGACTCTTGGTTCTCTTGAATTTGCAATTGTTCCAACATTATCGCAATAAATTGTAATACTGCTAGGCAAATTTGGAATCACATCCAAGTTCACTATGAAGTTCTTGAGCCAAACCACTTATTTCGCTACTTCACAAGCAGCGACATACTCGGCTTCCATGGTTGAGTTAATGATGCATTTCTGCTTCACACTCCTTCATGTCATAGCTCCACCCCCCAAGCAAAACACACTACCTGAGGTAGATTTTCTGAAATCTATGTTTGATTAGAAATCTGAGTCCGTATAACCCACAAGGCATAGACTGTCCAATTGATACACTAACATTTTATCTCGAGTTTTTTTCAGATACTTCAAAATATTCTTAACCGCAGTCCAATGTTCTTTCCCCGGGTTACTTTGATATCTTGCCACCATGCCCACTGCATAACAAATATCCGGTCTCGTGTACAACATTGAACACATGAGGCTTTCAACTGCGGACGCATATGGAATATTACTTATGTCATCTATCTCTTTTTGTTTCTTCGGACACATGTCTTTTGATAGATGTGTTCCATGCCTAAAAGGTACAAAACCTTTCTTGGAATCTTTCATGCTGAACCGTCTCAAAATAATATCGATGTACGAAGCTTGGGATAAGCATATTATCCTTTTATGGCGATCTCTAGTGATCATGATCCCAAGGATATGACCAACCTCTCCTAAGTCCTTCATATCGAACTGTTTTGACAATCATACCCTTATATCTGACAACACCATTTTATTCCAATAAGCAAAATGCCATCTATGTATAGTACTAAAAATACCAAGGCAGTTCCGATATACTTCTTTGTTGGTCCTGTGCAAGTCTCAGTGATACGTGTATGGGGGGGAATACACGTATATAAATTTTTAACTTTCTTTTCAAGACTGAGTCCCCTTAACTCAGACTTTAAATGATGAACACTGAATAGATAATAAACCTACTAACTGCACTGAGGCGAGTCAGTTGGCCAACTATCTATTTATGTTCTTGTGCGGAAATGTGTGAGCCCTGAAAGTTTAAAGACTTATTTTAGTTTGCTTTCTGAAAACTGATTTTCCTCTTACGAAGTCGTGGTTAGACGGGCAGCGCGGTGAGTTCAAAGGTCAGGCTGGTTGGTCCAACACTGACAAAACATGCAATGAATAATAATGATAATAATAACAGGTAAGAATAACATCAAAGCAATAAAGAACTCAACGAGATAATGTGGTTCAGAGACTCAAGCTTCTACGTCCACGGTCCTGATTTAACAGGAGAATCCACTAATGGATTGACTTATTTTTAATGTGCCAAGGTGCACAAAGACCAACTCACTGATCTTCTTCCTTCTAACTCACTAAATAATCTCAACCAACAAACCTAACACTTAGGGTTTTGGTTTCAGTTTGGATTCCAACTATTTGTGATTATCCTTACAAGGCAAACCTATTCTACAGATTGGATAATCACTCTAAGCTTAAGATATGAAATTATAGCTCAGTGGAATACATAATAGACTCTAAACTTAAGAAACACTTGGATTCTAGGTTTTTTGAGTGTTTCTTTGAATGCTTGAATGCTTTGAGTGCTAAGAGTAGTGAGTAATTTCTAGCTTCGAAATTTCCCGTAACCTTGTTTGGGTCCAAGGTCTTCTGTATTTATAGGCAAACTTGAAAACTATCCGTTGGAGAGATAGCCTCCTAGTCACCTTTCTTGTAGGATACTTCAACGGACATATCTTCATGCAGCAGCCGTCTTTGCATGGATTTGGTAAATGCATTAAATATTTTATCCGTTGAAAACTGCAGGGATGTCAGGTTCAAGTCAGTGTCCGTACATGACTTGTTATCCTCTCATTGGTCCACGTTAGTGGGTAGGTGAGAATGTCAGAACTCATTCTTCAGTTCAGTCTTGTCTTTACTGAGTTCAGGTTTGTCCTCATCTACGTACGTGTTCCAGCGCTGACATTCATTTTTCTTGCTTGGATCTACTCCAAGTCTTTTCCCAATAACTCAGTGCGGTCCTGTTCCCTTCAGGCTGAGTTAGCAATGACATCAGGATCATGCTCTTCATTCTGTCACTTATTCAGTCAGCTTAGATAGATTGTCATAAGTTCAGAGATGGGGCTCTTGAGTCTTCAGACTTCAGTCTTGAATGACAACACTGAGTACTCCTCTCAATGTGTACATGTGAATAAAAAATATTCTAATCTATCAAGACTAGCCTGACTATTACAACACTTAGGCAAATTCATCTTTTCAGGATATTTGGGATCAACTCAAAACTAACATTGTCCCAACATTTTTGTAAACACAACTCTCAAATTTGTTTTGAACAAATCCATAGGATTTGATCATCTGATCAAAACTTTGATTCCAAGCTCGTGATGCTTGCTTAAGGCCATATATTATCTTCTTAAGCTTGCATACAAGGTTTTCTCAGCCTTTTTCAATGAAGCCCTCGAGTTGACACATATAGATATCTCCTTCAAGACTTCCGTTAAGAAAAGTTGTCTGGACATCCATTTGCCAGATCTCGAAGTCTAAGTGTGCAGCTATCGACAAGAGAATACAGATAAACTTAAGCATAGCTATATGCGAAAAGGTTTCCTCATAATCGATGCCCTCTTTCTGAGTATACCCTTTTGCCACAAGCCTTGCCTGAAGGTTTCCACCTTCCCATCAGCTCCTCCTTTTCTCTTGTAAACCCATTTGCATCCAATAGACTTTACGTCTTTGGGTGGTTCAACAAGCTCCCATAATTTATTGTGATCGATAGACCCCATTTCTGCTTCTATTGCAGTTTGTCGAGATTCTGCATCCTTGTCTTGGATTGCCTCATCGTAAGTCAATGGGTCAGATTCATCCTCCTGGGACCAAGTCCGATGACTCTCCCACGAACATGAATCGCTCGGGTTGTCGAACGACCCTCCCACTACGATGAGATTCCGATCGTGTTTGTGTATCGCTAGGTACATATACTTGTACAGTTAGTATATGAGTTGACCCTCTCAATTTGTCACGCCCCAAGTTTATACAAATTATTTTAAATTAAAAAATTTATTTTAATTATAAATAAAAGACATGAACTAATTAATTTTTTTAAACACAAAATGATAAAATAAGCAGCGAAAGACTAAACAAATTAAACCAAACCCTCAAAGATAATTTAATTTCAGCAATCAATGTACCAAAAGATAGTTAACTAACAACAAACCTCTCAAGTATGAGTTTGCTAAAGAAATAAAATTATTTTAGCAAAAATACTAAAAATCATAGTAGAAAGGCATCCACCGCTCCTCCTTGCCACCAGCTCCTCAATCTGAAAATGTTAAAATGGATGGGGTGAGTATGTAACGACCCGAAACCAAATTAGGATTTTCATGATTTATGTTTAATGTGTTTAAATGAAATGTTTGATTTAAATATATGTGCATGCAAGTTCTAATTTTTCAGGTGACAGACGAGCATTTCGAGCCGAAAAACCCTACTAGCACTTTTTGAGTTTTATCCGTAAAACGGGTCGACTTTATATAATAAAAATTTAAAGAATTTAAAATGATAAATAAGAACATTTATATGAGCCACAAAAATAATACGAATTTAACGGTATGTTTGAATTAAATTTTGGAACCAAAAGCCGAACCGAAAAATATCAAAAATACACTGTCGAAGCAAAAATCGCGTCTAGGATCGTGACTACCATAAATGGCAGCCCCAAATCTGATAGAAATATCCCCTCATGAAGTCCCATACTCAAGTGTAATCTCATGATGATATACTATGTCTAGCCCTAAACACCCCCTACACACACAATCATTATTACCTTGCATTTAATACACCCAATACCAACCCTTCACTCCTCCCTGTCCCCTTCTATAAATACCAACATCCAACCCTCATTCTTTATCTTGCAAACATACAAGAGAAGTTTAGAGAGAGAGAGAGAGAGAAAGTTAGGAGTAAGAGTAGAAGGAGAAGGAGTCCTCTCCCCTCCTCTCCCTCTTGGCCTACACCACCACCACCTAGGAGGAGTATTTTCCCCACCATCTTAAAGCCAATGGAGTGTTAGAAGTTAGGGTGTTCATCTTTGGTTCCTAATCTTCCAAGAAAGAGAGGAAAACTACAAGGGTAAGCCCTATAAACCTATTTCTCTTAATACTATGATCATATTTTGTTTTGGACATGAAACCCTTAGAAATGGCATGTTAACAACCTTTCCCAAGATTTTTTAAACTGTAAGAATGATATATGAGGTTTGAGTTTAAGATTTCCCATGATTTTGAGCTTATATGATCGTTTATGAGAAAGTTTGACAAAGTTCGTTTCTACCCGAGTTAGCTACTGTCCCTTTTTTGATGAACCCATTTCGGACCATTATTAATGTTGAAAAATAATGAAAAATTTCCTGGATGTATTATTTGATGTATGTAAGAAACCGTGAAAAATTCGTGGTCATCTGATTTATATTGAGGGAGAATAAATTCATGGAAATTTGTATGTCTGAAACCGTACGAAACTGGGAGCAGCGACTCTATCTAACCTTTTTTCCTATTTAAAGTATTTATAAAATTATAGAAAAATTTGGGGATTTTCCCTTTGTTGTATATTAAGACATATCTAAATATCCAAGAATTTTGTATAAAATATAATGAGATATACATGTTTTAATATTATGTGGTAAATACTTGACTGAGGTTGATTCTTTGTTTTGAAAAATTCATTTAACCCTTTTATATATGTTTAAAAATCTTATAAAAATTTGGAGATGTTCTCCACTGAGTTTGAAATGCTCTATAAAATATTTGGTTAATTTTGATTAAGTTTACAATAAGTTATGTATTTTTTAGTAAAGCATATACTGTATGACAAACTATATTTTAAACCCGTTTTCCATCAAACATCTGGTAATGTTTAATAACTCAAATGACTTAGGTTTCTAAATGAAAAATGTTAATTATTAAGTTTTATAAAACATATTATAATTTCATGATTTTTTAATATATCTACTGTGAGATATGAATTTTAGACTTCAATGTACATTGTTTTGACGAATGTCTTGCTGTTCTGTTTTCAAATGCAAATGTACCCTATTTTCGTAGATCAAATGACTTGGTACCCTGAATGAACTTTGTTCCATATCATCCGATTTATAACATAATAAAATTTTATAATTTTCCAGTAAGTATAAATATCTTTTTCAGTTAATACATATATGTATGTCTTTTGTAAAATAAGTAACACTAGGAAGAAGTAATAAGTGATACTTTTATAAACAAGCATGCTTTAGGTATATGAATGACTTGTGTTTACTTGTCCAAGAATGGGTTTGAGTGTTTTACTTGCTTTTGAGTGTTGAATGAACCCGGAAGATCCAAAACCCCAACCGGTGAACCCGTATTGAATTAGAGTAACCTTACTACCCGAATGAAAAAGTTTCATCGCCTTCCTTGAACTTGAACGAAATCCTAGGACTGTTTTAATAGGATAAATATTCTCCTATAACCGAAAAAAACCTAAGTATGATGCGAAGTTGAGTAATAAACTAAAAGAATGAACGATGATTAAATGAATGGATTGTGTTAGGTAAAGTGGGGTTAGCTCGGAAGCTCAGAGGTCGCCCGTGTTCAAAGAAATCAAAAAGTTAAGCTTTACCTCTAAAAGTTTCCAGGTGGGTTACACTATCTGTATAGCTAGTTAATGTTATATGGACTGTTGTCAGTTTTCTGAAATAAACATAATGAATATCAGTAAAAGACATGAACAATCTTATGAATGTGAATGCGAGAATGCGATTTATAACAATGTGAGCATGTGATATGTGATATGTGATTTGTGAACTATGTGAAAGTTGTAAGGGAAGCTGGTGGAGGGATAAGGACGGAAGGGACAAGGACGCGGTGGAGTCGCTACCGGTGCCCCCCAAACAGGGATAAGGATGTGGTTGAAAGAGTACCAGTGCCCCCAAACTTTAAGGGACAATGATGCGGTAGAGTCGCTACCGGTGCCCCCCCAACAGGGATAAGGATGTGGTTGAAAGAGTACCAGTGCCCCCATATTTTTAGGGACAAGGACGCGGTGGAAATGCCACCGGTGCCCCCCATATGAATAAGAAAGGAGATTGATGGGCCTTTGAGCCATATAATTGATGGGCCTTTGAGCCATATGAATGATGGGCCTTCGGGCCATATGAATGCTTTGTTCTAAATTTGTGTTTATAAGTTTTATGTTAAAGAAAACGAATACACATGACCAAAAATTATAACGAACCAACTGAAAGGTGAAAATCTTAAAAGTATTATTATTTTTTGGATCTCCTGACAATCTGTATAACAGCATACAGGTTACCGCTGAGATTTTATCTCACGCCCCTCTCTAAACATTTTCAGGTTATGATGCTGGGGTCCGGGAGCTGCCGTAGATGACTACTTCCCACTCCCGCTTATTAATTAAATAAACTGTTTTTATCAAGATTGAGACATTATGCTATACTACTGTTAATCTTTTGTCACTAATGCCTCGAGAGTCATACCCAGGACTCATCGGGATGTTTCCTTATTAAGTAATGGGATTATGGTTTTTATTAAGTAACAAACTGATGTTTTCTCAAATAAGTATTATGTTAAGTTCTTCCGCTGCATCTGTATAATTATATTTATCGTTTTATCTTTTATAAGAAATTTTCTGGCTAAGTTTTTATGTTTCACTAAGTGATGACTCGTGTTTAGGACGTTGTGACCTCAAAGGTCAACTTTCTGAATTCCGGGGCGTTACAGGTGGTATCAGAGCCTGTGTTCAAAACTTCGGACCAAATGATTTATTTTCCTTTATTTCAAAACTTTCACTTAGTAAAGTAGACAACATAAAATTCAAATTAAATATCACTAGTGGGAAGGTTATCTACAGCGAGCATACCGGAAAAACCTCAAGGTATGTGATGTCTTATGAGAAATCTAATAACAAAACCCTTACAAATAATAAAACCAAAAACGAAAGAAAGAACACAGAAGCTTATGAGGACAAGTGCTTGAATTTCATACTATTTGCGCATGTATGTGAAATTACTTGATTATTCATGTTATGCTATTCTATGACGTCATTTTCTCTGGCGAGCAAAATTGTTATGTCGTGTATAGTATTACTATTTTCTTTTCTCCTTTAGTATTCTGTCTACAGACCTTAGATCTATTCTAGGTTGAGAATTTTAGCATATAGGCACAACTACTGGACCTTGGAGTAGTCTGAGTTTGAGACCCTAATGGTTTTGTGGCACGCCTTATCTAGCTGTCGAGAAAGAGCCATCGACGAAGACATGGTGGATACGGATCATGAGGACCAATCAATCTCCCAAATGGCCCCTGGCTGGCATGACATTAAGATATGACCTAGCCACCTTCATGGGTCCTTTGCCAACTAGTACATGTTTGAATTTTGGTTATTGTTGAAATAATCTCCTGGTAGTAGCTAAATGACCCTTATCGTTGCGAACTAAGATATTTTGTGGATTGACTTAGACTCTAACCTTTTGGTAGCTCGAGCTATTTTCTTTTGTAGCAGTCTCGCAGCCTTCACAGTTTGGCTTATTATGTATATCTTGACTACTTTTAATACTATCTTTATATATTTTGGACGTCTCGCATCTTTTGATTTTCGTTGGAGACCCGTTTCTCTCCGTTTAACTTTGAGAACTCGTTTTTCTCTTTCCAATTATGTATACTTACTACAGTCTCACGTGTTTTATTTCGTGGGATATTCTATTCTACCTGTTATGTTTATCTTATGTTTGCATCGTGTGTCATTATTTTCCCTAACATGCATTGTCGTAGCTCTTTACCGTGCTGCTGATCATGACAGTATGTTCCAGTTTCTGTGTGCACCCCTGCGTGATTGAATTAATGCCATGGTGTTAAATGTTGGATTCTTTTATTTTGAATTTTATCATACCTATATAAAGTAACTTATTTTCTTATTTGCTGTTTGGTACCTAGTTGTTTAGATTTCACTCCTTGTGTCTAAGAAGTTGGGAAATTTTGGGAATAGGAAGTACCAAAGGAGAAAGTTTAAGGTAAGTATTACACCTACGTGTTCAGTAAAAATCCAAGATGTAGTATGGGAGTAAGAACGAAATATAATGAACTATAAATAGGGATCAAACTTGACCTTAACATTAAGATTTTAGCATAATCTTGGGAATAGACTAGTTATCAAAACACAAGACGATTAGTTAGGTGGACAAAGGAAACCACGTTCTTGTCGAAATAAAATTTTGGATAAAGTTTGAGGAAGACTAATTTGAGGGTAACTCTAGATTAATAGATAGAGTCTCACTAATGAATTAGTACCACTGCAAAGGTTGTTAAACGAAATGTTCATATGGGTTGACACAGCACCGATAGGGTAGCCGGTTTTACTCGTGACGAAAATATTTATTAAGTTGTAAAAAAAAAAAACTCCCACCTCTTTTTTTCAAACTACAACTTTATCATTTCCACTCAACTCCTCCAACGGTCGTAAACGGTAATAAACGATCATATTATCGAAAATTTTGCTCTATAAATACCTCATTTCACTCCCACCTCTAAGCACCATTCTTTGAATTTTTCATCCTCATAACCGAAAATGAGTAAACTCTTTCTCACCATCGTCGTTTTTGTTTACGTCCTCATGCTCATCATTTGTTATAAAGCAGAGGAGGAATTTAGTGCACCTCTCGTACTTACCACGATACTCGTTGCGTATTTTTAGTTTTAGCTTGGGGAGTAGAATTTTTATGATTTATATGTATTGTCTTGAAGTATGAATAAAAGATCTTTCGATCGTGTTGTTTACTTTTCTTCTTTTTCTTTTGCTCTCGTCTTTGAGTAGAGCTCTAAATATTTATGCAGCTATTGTTTCTTTGAATAAATTTTTTCCTTATTTCTGTAAAAAAAAAAAAATTAATGCTTGATGTAAGAGATTAAGGTTACTATCGACAAGATTAAGATTCGACTAATAAGATATGAGTACAAATATTTTGGGAAAAGATAGAGGAAGTAAGGATCACAATATTCATCGCGAAGACAAAATTCTATAGGAAGTACAGAATGTTTAAGAAGAACAAGTGGATTTTGGGGACGAAATTATTTTAAGAAGGGAAGGATGTGATACCCCGAACCAGAATTACTAGGGATATTCATGTGATTAAATGCTATGTGATTTTTTTTTTCGGGAGATATTTCTATGTGTTTGCTACAACATATCCAAGAAATTCAAGGTGTTTTGTTGAGAAATAAACGAGTTATGAATTTTTGAAATCTATGTATTATTTCTCGAGAAAGATCATGAATAGTAAAATACGGATTTAAAATTTTCATTCTATTCATGATAAAATTTTTATTTTTTTATTTATCATATGTTAATATGATAATAAGGGACCAGATATTCAAAATTCAAAGTGTTTTGATGAAGGAAACGAGAGAAATGAATTTTTGAAATACGTGTTATAAATTTATGAACTATTAATTATAAATATCTTTCCTATGTCCCTGTTCATAAGAAAATTATGAAAAACTTATCATATCTTTCTTGGATGGTAGTCTATGACATATACGAAATTTATGAGCATCGTACATAAAATGAAGGAGAAACAAAACCTCAAAAATCACTTGTGCTAAACCGAACCAAACAGTGAGGCCTATAATTAAGGACCTAAGTGTAAGTCGTGACTTAACTTATGAAGAAGTACTTGTGACCATCTTTGGGAAGAAAAATTCACCTTCTGAAGAATCGAGAAGTCCCTTTTAGTACTGGTACAATGGAGCCGACACGAAAAAAAAGGAGTCACTTAGGAAAGAGAGGAAGATACATTAGTTAAATACCCGCAATGCCTTTTGGATAAGTAAGTAAATTTCGAGGACGAAATTTCTTTTAAGGGGTCTAGGATGTAACGACCCAAAACCAAATTAGGATTTTCATGATTTATGTTTAATGTGTTTAAATGAAATGTTTGATTTAAATATATGTGCATGCAAGTTCTAATTTTTCAGGTGACAGGCGAGCATTTCGAGCCGAAAAACCTTACTAGAACTTTTTGAGTTTTATCCGTAAAACGGGTCGACTTTTTATAATAAAAATTTAAAAAATTCAAAATGATAAATAAGAACATTTATATGAGCCACAAAAATAATACGAATTTAACGGTATGTTTGAATTAAATTTTGGAACCAAAAGCCGAACCGAAAAATATCAAAAATACACTGTCGAAGCCAAAATCGCGTCTAGGATCGGGACTACCATAAATGGCAGCCCCAAATCTGATAGAAATATCCCCTCATGAAGTCCCATACTCAAGTGCAATCTCATGATGATATACTATGTCTAGCCCTAAACACCCCCTACACACACAATCATTATTACCTTGCATTTAATACACCCAATACCAACCCTTCACTCCTCCCTGTCCCCTTCTATAAATACCAACATCCAACCCTCATTCTTTATCTTGCAAACATACAAGAGAAGTTTAGAGAGAGAGAGAGAAAGTTAGGAGTAAGAGTAGAAGGAGAAGGAGCCCTCTCCCCTCC
Organism: Ballota nigra; assembly: GCA_947034835.1. Taxonomy (NCBI): domain Eukaryota; kingdom Viridiplantae; phylum Streptophyta; class Magnoliopsida; order Lamiales; family Lamiaceae; genus Ballota; species Ballota nigra. Next base: position 31,464,186 of record OX344728.1, on the reverse strand, counting down.
TCTCCCTCTTGGCCTACACCACCACCACCTAGGAGAAGTATTTTCCCCACCATCTTGAAGCCAATGGAGTGTTAGAAGTTAGGGTGTTCTTCTTTGGTTCCTAATCTTCCAAGAAAGAGAGGAAAACTACAAGGGTAAGCCCTATAAACCCATTTCTCTTAATACTTTGATCATATTTTGTTTTGGGCATGAAACCCTTAGAAATGGCATGTTAAGAACCTTTCCCAAGATTTTTTAAACTGTAAGAATGATATATGTGGTTTGAGTTTAAGATTCCCCACGATTTTGAACTTATATGATCGTTTATGAGAAAGTTTGACAAAGTTCGTTTCTACCCGAGTTAGCTACTATCCCTTTTTTGACGAACCCATTTCGGACCTTTATTAATGTTGAAAAATTATGAAAATTTTTCTGGATGTATTATTTGATCTATTTAAGAAACTGTGAAAATTTCGTGGTCATCTGATTTATATTGATGGAGAATAAATTCATGGAAATTTGTATGTCTGAAACCATGCGAAACTGGGAGCAGCGACTCTATCTAACCTTTTTTCCTATTTAAATTATTTATAAAATTATAGAAAAATTTGGGGATTTTCCTTTTGTTGTATTTTAAGACATATCCAAATATCCTAGCATTTTGTATAAAATATAAGGAGATATACATGTTTTAATATTATGTGGTAAATACTTGCCTGAGGTTGATTCTTTGTTTTGAAAAATTCATTTAACCCTTTTATATATGTTTAAAAATCTTATAAAAATTTGGAGATGTTCTCCACTGAGTTTTAAATGCTCTTTAAAATATTTGGTTAATTTTGATTAAGTTTACAATAAGTTATGTATTTTTTAGTGAAGCATATACTGTATGACAAACTATATTTTAAACCCATTTTCCATCAAACATCTGGTAATGTTTCATAACTCAAATGACTTAGGTTTCTAAATGAAAAATGTTAATTTTTAAGTTTTCTATAACATATTCTAATTTCATGATTTTTTAATGTATCTACTATGAGATATGATTTTTAGACTTGAATGTACATTGTTTTGACGAATGTCTTGCTGTTCTGTTTTCAAATGCAAATGTACCCTATTTTCGTGGATCAAATGACTTGGTACCCTGAATGAACTTTGTTCCTATCATCCGATGTATAACATACTAAAATTTTATAATTTTCCAGTAGGTATAAATATCTTTTTCAGTTAATACATATATGTATGTCTTTTGTTAAATAAGTAACACTAGGAAGAAGTAATAAGTGATACTTTTATAAACAAGCATGCTTTAGGTATATGAATGACTTGTGTTTACTTGTCCAAGAGTGTGTTTGAGTATTTTACTTGCTTTTGAGTGTTGAATGAACCCGGAAGATCCAAAACCCCAACCGGTGAACCCGTATTGAATTAGAGTAACCTTACTACCCGAATGAAAAAATTTCATCGCCTTCCTTGAACTTGAACGAAACCCTAGGATTGTTTTAATAGGATAAATATTCTCCTATAACCGAAAAAACCCTAAGTATGATGCGAAGTTGAGTAATAAACTAAAAGAATGAACGATGACTAAATGAACGGATTGTGTTAGGTAAAGTGGGGTTAGCTCGGAAGCTCAGAGGTCGCCCGTGTTCAAAGCAATCAAAAAGTTAAGCTTTACCTCTAAAAGTTTCCAGGTAGGTGACACTCTCTGTATAGCTAGTTAATGTTATATGGACTGTTGTTAGTTTTCTGAAATAAACATAATGAATATCAGTAAAAGACATGAACAATCTTATGAATGTGAATGCGAGTATGCGATTTATAACAATGTGAGCATGTGATATGTGATTTGTGAACTATATGAAAGTTGTAAGGGAAGCTGATGGAGGGATAAGGACGGAAGGGACAAGGACGCGGTGGAGTCGCTACCGGTGCCCCCCAAACAGGGATAAGGATGTGGTTGAAAGAGTACCAGTGCCCCCAAACTTTAAGGGACAAGGATGCGGTAGAGTCGCTACCGGTGCCCCCCCCCCCCCCCCCCCCCCAACAGGGATAAGGATGTGGTTGAAAGAGTACCAGTGCCCCCATATTTTTAGGGACAAGGACGCGGTGGAAATGTCACCGATGCCCCCCATATGAATAAGAAAGGAGATTGATGGGCCTTTGAGCCATATAATTAATGGGCCTTTGAGCCATATGAATGATGGGCCTTCGGGCCATATGAATGCTTTGTTCTAAATTTGTGTTTATAAGTTTTATGTTAAAGAAAACGAATACACATGACCAAAAATTATAATGAACCAACTGAAAGGTGAAAATCTTAAAAGTATTATTATTTTTTGGATCTCCTGACAATCTGTATAACAGCATACAGGTTACCCGCTGAGATTTTTATCTCACGCCCCTCTCTAAACATTTTCAGGTTATGATGCTGGGGTCCGGGAGCTGCCGTAGATGACTACTTCCCACTCCCGCTTATTAATTAAATAAACTGTTTTTATCAAGATTGAGACATTATGCTATACTACTGTTAATCTTTTGTCACTAATGCCTCGAGAGTCATACCCAGGACTCGTCGGGATGTTTCCTTATTAAGTAATGGGATGATGGTTTTTATTAAGTAACAAACTGATGTTTTCTCAAATAAGTATTATGTTAAGTTCTTCCGCTGCATCTGTATAATTATATTTATCGTTTTATCTTTTATAAGAAATTTTCTGGCTCAGTTTTTATGGTTCACTAAGTGATGACTCGGGGAGTTACAGAGTATGCAAGCACACTCAGTGGGTTAAGCTGTTCAAAGTTAAATATCAAACAGATTGTCAAACACATTAATGCAAACATGAATATATAACTATACATTACCTCGTACTGTGGTTTGTGGGCCGTCCCAAAGCCGTTTTAATGACTAAAGTATTCCTTCACGTAACATTCAATGAGCATTGCGGGCCTTCCCAAAGCCAATTTAATGACCCGGTAATCCCGAGGACAACTTATATGGTCCCGGACCCGTGAACTAGTCCATGACTAAATTTCATAACATTTCATACATGAAATATAGCACGTAGCAGTCAAGTTCAACAAATCACGTAAAACATTTAACAATGAACAATATGCTCTACTGACCACTGTAGAGATAATTTAAATAGAAACCCCACCTCGTATGAATGTCGTGGATGAAATGAATGCAATAACCCAATAGCCTACACCTCATGATTATCATCACATAAAATAGATAATTAAATCTATTTAGATAGACATAGAAATAAATCCTTTAACTTAAAATATTATAAATCCTATCTAAGTTAACCTTAAAAACATACTGCGTAAATCTCTATATAATTTTAATTGAGTTCATAAGTATAACATCATCATCTTCAGTCACGTAAATAATTCCTAAATTACAATCCATATCAAACCATTTCTTAATATACCTAAACAATTCCAATTTGACCATTCCTAACCAAACCTTAATAATTTACTCCACCTATTAATATAGTGAAATGACCAACTTACATTACAACCTAGATCATTAAATAATGCCGATCACTACCAACCCTATATTACCAATTTAGCTGAATACATTCTTAACCACAAAAATGATTTCACTATCAAAACTTCTGCCTAATTAAAACTAAAAGTATTTGAGAATAAATCCCCTACGCAAGATAATAAATCCAAAACTAAACCGTGCATCTATACAAAGTCCCCAAGCAGCAACCATTAGTGAAATAAATAATTTTATAGGTATTATTAGTAATTTAAAATTATATCAACTCAAAATAAATAATAATAAAAAATTTAGAATAACTTGGCATATCCAAAACTTGTCCAACAATGAAACTTGCTTACAAGTGATAACTAAAATTATCATGAAATTAAAACAAAAGCTTGATTGTACAAGAGATAAATAATGGGGTTCTGCTTCACTTTTCGAAATTCAAGTTTTGATCATTGGTAACTAAAATTAATAATAATAATAATAATAATAAATCTATGAACACCTTACGTGGAGGTTAAAAAGGGATCAAGAGATTAGTGATCCATATTACTGTCATGGGGGTTCAAAAAGTAAGTTTGAAATAATTTACGTAACTAAGAAAGCTAGGGAAAAGAGAGTATTACCTCTACCACGACAATAATGTGGAGATTTCTGAAGAATTAAAAGGAGAGACGACAGAGGTAGCGCCCAAGCTATTAAGATCGGTAGGGAGAAATGAGATGTTTTTTTTTTTTTTTTTGTGGGAGTGTGTGAGTAAAAGAAATTCTGTGATTTGAGACTAAGCGATTCACACATATAAAGAGAGATGAAGACTTGTTTTTCTGTTGAGAATTTTAGGGATAATGGGTCATCAAAAGAATCCCATATTTTACGTGAGTTTGAATACTAAGAGGATTTGAAAATAACTAACATAGAGAAATTTGGGGCACGCTTGAAACGAAAACCGATTTTTTTAGTAAAAAATAATTTCTTATAACACACATATATTTTACTATTATTGAAACGAAAATAACTAACATAGAGAAATAGTGGTAATGAAATTTTCTATGGAACTTTCGGGTATTATAAACTATATCGTCCTCGAAATTTAAAACGTACCACTATATAGAAGGTCTGGATATTCGCTTTTATCTCGTCCTCTCTTTCCCATGTGGCTTCATTTTTTCCATGTTGACTCCACCTAACTTTGATAAGCACGACTTTTCTATTCCTTAATTTGTGAACTTTCCGCTCCAACACCTCCACTGGCATTTCCTCATAAATCATGTCTTTATTGATCTCTAAAGAAGAATAGTTAACAATGTGGCTTGGGCCATGTACGTAATTCCTCAACATCGATATGTGAAAAACATTGTGCACAGCAGCAAGAGCTAGCGGTAATGCCAGTCTATAAGCAAGATCGCCAACTCGTTCTAGTATCTCAAAAAGACCAATATACCTTGGTTGAAGCTTCCCTTTTCGACCATATCTCATAACCCCCTTCATTGGTGAGACTCTTAAGAAAACCTTTTCACCTTGTTCAAACTGCAGCTGCTTTCTCCTTTTATCAGCATAAGACTTTTGTCTATCTTGAGCTACTGCAATTCTTTCTCTGATCTTTTTTATCACATCAACAGTCCTTTCAATGATCTCCGGTCCTAGAATCTTCTTTTCACCAACTTCATCCCAGTAGATCGGTGATCTACACCTTCTACCATACAAAGCTTCATATGGGGCCATTCCAATGGTTGCCTGATAACTGTTGTTATAGACAAACTCCACTAGTGGCAAAAAGTACTCCCAACTTCCACTAAAATCCAACACATAGGCTCTCAACATATCTTTCAAAATCTGAATCGTCCTCTCAGACCAAAATCTGAATCATCCTCTCAAACTGCAGCTGCTTTCTCCTTTTATCAGCATAGGACTTTTGTCTATCTTGAGCTACTGCAATTCTTTCTCTGATCTGTTTTATCACATCAACAGTCCTTTCAATGATCTCCGGTCCTAGAATCTTCTTTTCACCAACTTCATCCCAGTAGATCGGTGATCTACACCTTCTACCATACAAAGCTTCATATGGGGCCATTCCAATGGTTTCCTGATAACTGTTGTTCTAGACAAACTCCACTAGTGGCAAAAAGTACTCCCAACTTCCACTAAAATCCAACACACAGGCTCTCAACATATCTTCCAAACACTATGACAGGTATGGTGTCGATATTTGGTGTACCTATTCTTACTTTATTTGATACTGGCGCATCACATTCTTTTATTTCTGCCAAATGTTGTGCTAAGTTTGGTTGTGAGAAAATAAGTACAATTGAAACCCTTGAAGTTAGTATACCATCAGATAGGACGATCATGATTGATAGACTAGTCAAGGGTGTTATATTAGATATTAATGGGAATAACATGTATGCGGATTTGCATGTTATTGATATGAGGGACTTTGACATAATATTGGGTATGGATTGGTTAACCAAGAACCAAGCTAGCATTAATTATCGAAGAAGGGAAGTGGTCTTGTATACATCTAAGGGAGATGAGTTCACTTTCTTTGGGATAAAGACGGGCGCTAAACCTCAAATAATTTCAGCAATGAAGGCGTTGAAGATGTTGTAGAAGGAGGGATGTCAGGGATATCTTGTTAATGTGATGGGGACTCAAGCACCGGAGTTAACTATTGAGGATGTTCCAGTAATTCGTGAATATAATGATGTTTTTCCTGAAGATTTGCCAGGTATTCCACTAGATAGGCAGTTGGAGTTTACCATACATATGGTACCCGGATCAGCACTGGTATCCAAAGCACCGTACAGAATGGCGCCAAAGGAGTTGGAGGAATTCAAGGTACAATTGAAAGAGTTGTTGGATAAGAAATTCAATCAATCTAGTGTATCTCCTTGGGGTGCACCAGTCCTTTTCGTGAAGAAGAAGGATGGATCCATGAGAATGTTCATTGATTATAGGGAGTTTAATCGACTCACGATTAAAAATAAGTATCCATTGCCAAGGATTGACGATCTTTTTGATCAGCTAAAGGGAGCGAGTGTTTTCCCCAAGATCGATTTGAGGTCCGGTTATCATCAACTGAAGATCAAGGAAGGAGATATACCTAAGACCGTATTCAGAACCCAATATGGTCACTGTGAGTTTATAGTGATGCCTTTTGGGTTAAGCAATGCACCTGCGGTATCATGGATTTAATGAATCGAGTTTTTCATCCATTCTTGGATCAATTCATCATTGTTTTTATTGATGACATATTGATCTATTCAAAGGATAAGAAACAACATGAGGAACACTTGAGCACAGTACTCGAGGTACTTCGCAAGGAGAAGTTGTATGCGAAGTTCAAGAAATATGAATTCTGGCTAGATCGAGTTACCTTTCTCAGTTATGTGATCACATCACGTGGAATAGAGGTTGATCCTTCTAAAGTCAAGGCAATCAGCGAGTGGAAGAATACCCACAAACGTTGATGAAGTTCGAAGTTTTCTTGGATTTGGTAGGGTATTATAGAAGATTTATAGAAGGCTTTTCAAAACTTGCATTGCCCATTACTCGTTTGACGAGAAAAGGAAAAAAATTTGATTGGTCGAAGAAGTGTGGGGAAAGGTTTCAAGAGTTGAAGAGGAGACTCGTTCAGCACATGTATTAACAATTCAAAATGTATCTAAGGGATTTATTATTTACAATGACATGTCGAAACAAGGTTTGGGATGTGTTTTGATGCAACATTGTAAAGTGGTTGTGTATGCCTCGAGACAGTTAAAGTCTCATGAATTGAACTACCCCACTCACGACTTGGAGCTTGCTGTTGTAGTACATACTTTGAAGATTTGGAGGCATTACTTGTATGGAACGAGATGTGAGATTTACACAGACCATAAAAGTCTGAAGTACCTTTTCACACAGAAGGAACTGAATATGAGGCAAAGGAGATGGTTGGAGTTAGTCAAGGACTATGATTGAACTATCAATTACCACCCTGGCAAGGCTAACGTGGTAGCTGATGCATTGAGCCCAAAGAGTAGAGGCGAATTGACTTTCTGTTGACAAAGCAAGAGCATCTAATAGAGGATTTTGCTAAATTTGAGATAGAAGGTTGGGAACCACCAAAGAATGTTGCATTGGTGGTGTATGCAATGATGGTTCAACCCTCGTTGAGAGAGAGAATCATAGGAGCTCAAAACTGAGATAAAATTTTTGAGCAAGATGAAGAAACGAGTAGAAGAAGGAAATGCAAAAGGTTTTGGGATTGTATCTGATGGTGCACTTACCTATGATGGAAGGTTATGCGTACCAAAAGATGAAGATTTAAGAAGATTGGGTTTAGAAGAAGCTCACTGTAACCCATACACAGCTCACCCTGGAGGAACAAAGATGTACCGAGATTTAAAGGCAATATTTACGTGGAGGAATATGAAGGGTAGTATTGGTGCTTTTGTGGAAAGATGCTTGACGTGTCAACAAGTGAAAGCTGAGCATCAACGACTGTCGGGATTACTAAAGCCACTTGAGATTCTGCAATGGAAATGGGAGCACATCACAATGGATTTTGTGGTGGGATGCCAAGATCAGCTAAAAGAAACCATGCAATATGGGTCATTGTTGATAGATTGATGAAGTCTGCACACTTTCTGCCAGTTAAGATGATATTTGGGATGGATCAATATGCGCAGTTGTATATTCGAGAGATTGTAAGCCTCCATGGAGTACCAGTTTTGATAGTTTTAGACAGAGACACCAGATTCACGTCATAGTTTGGAGGAGTTTGCATAGAGCCATGGAAACAAAGTTGAGTTTTGTATGACATATCACCCGCAGACAGATGGTCAGTCTGAGAGGACGACAAGGGTTTCAATTGTACTTATTTTCTCACAACCAAACTTAGAACAACATTTGGCAGAAATAAAAGAATGTGATGCGCCAGTATCAAATAAAGTAAGAACAAGTACACCAAATATCGACACCATACCTGTCATAGTGTTTGTTCCATGCTCATCATTGTTCTCTGAAAGTACAAATACTCGTGCCTTTCCTTTTGGCACTGAATCCCTATGTTGGTTGTTAGGGCAATCATAAGCCTCATGGCCAATCTGCTTACAAATGTAACATCTACCTTGCCCTCTGAGGCACTCTCCATAGTGACCCTTTCTGCATTTCGAACATACTAGTCTGCTAGTAGGGTTACTTTGACTTGTGTTTCCTGGGGCCTTCATCTATTTGTTATGGTTCCCGCCTCTGCTAGGGCCTTCTCACCTTCTCTTGCCATAATTCTCAGAAGGCCTCCTACTCGTATTATCCTTCATACATGATGTTATCTTTTCTGCTCTGTCAAATGTCTCACTGAAACTGAGATCCCCGTGGCCAGCGAGATTACTCTGAATCTCAGGCCGCAGCCATTTCGTGAACATGTAAACCCTCTTTTCCTCAGAGTCCACTAGATGTTGAGCAAACCGTGCTAGCTGGCTGAAATTTATCTCATACTGTTTGTCATTCTTCCTTGTTTCAGATCAAGAAACTCCGTCTCTTTACTATCCCGGTAGGACTTGGGAAAGTATCTGTTCATAACAATCTCTCTGAATCCGTCCCACGTCAAGGCCTCCAATTTCTCGATAGGCCTAATCCGCCAGTAACTCTCCCACCAATGGTCCGTATCCTCCACCAGCTGGAAGGTAACACACCTGAGTCTTTGAGCTTCTGTGCTCCCAATAAGCTTAAAAATACGTTCCATTAAGCGAAACCACTGCTCAACAGCTTCCGATCCATCCCTTCCATTACATGTCGTAAGTTTGTAGCGATGAACTGTTCTACTACTTGAGCGACGGTATTATTGTTGGGACAATGTCAGTTTTGAGTTGATCCCAATGACCCTGAAAAGATGAATGCCTAAGTGTTGCAATTGTCAGGCTAGTCTTGATAGACTTTGTTAAGTTAGAATATTTTATATTCACAGGTACTCAGTGAGAGGAGAACTCACTGATGACAATCAAGACTGAAGCCTGAAGAACACAAGAACACCATCACTGAGCTTATGTTAGTCTTTCTAAGCTGGCTAAGTAAGCGTCAGGATGAAGAGCATGATCCTGAGATCATTGCTCACTCAGCCTGAAGGGAACAAGCACTGAGTGTTTTGGGAAAAGACTTGGAGTAGGATCCAATCAAGCAAAAGGAATGTCAGTGCTGGATCATGTACGTAGAAGAGAACAAATCTGAACTCAGAAAAGACAAGACTGAACTTGAGAATAAGTTCTGACATTCTAACCTACCTGTTGACGTGGACCAATGAGGAGAAGACAAGTTATATACGGACACTGACTTGAACCTGACATCCCTGCAGTTTTCAACGTGCATGCATTTAATGCATTTACCAAATCCATGCAAGGACGGCTGCTGCATGAAGATTATGTCCGTTGAAGTATCCTACAAGAAAGATGTCTAGGAAGCTATCTCTCCAACGGTTAGTTTTTCAAAATCATCTATAAATACAGAAGGCCTTAACCCAAACAAGGTTAAGAGAAATTTCGAAGCCAGAAATTACTTAAGACTTACAAGTATTCAAAGAAGCACTCGAAACCCCTTTAATTTCCCAAGTGTTTCTTATAGTCTATAGTCTATTCAGTATTCTACTGAGCGTACCATACATATCTTAAGCTTAGAGTGATAATCTAATCCTTAAGATAGGTTTATCTTGTAAGGATTATCACAAATAGTTGGAATCCAACTTGAAACCAAAACCCTAAGTGTTAGGTTTGTTGGTTAAGATTAGAAAGTTGGTTAGAAGGAAGAGAACTAGAGCTCGCATTCTGGGGATCAGTGAGCTGGTCATTGTGCACCTTGGCACGTTAAAAATAAGCCAATCCTTTAGTAGATTCTCCCGTTGAATCAGGACCGTAGACGTAGGAGCTTGAGTCTCTAAACCACGTTAAATGCTCTGAGTTCTTTGCTTCTTTGATAGATTGTTTTGTATTTCTCATCTTTATTCATTCATGGTACACTTTGTCAGTGCTGAATCAATCAGCCTGACCTGAACTCATTGCACTGCTCTGCTAACCACGGTTTCTTAAAAAGTAACATTCAGTTTTCAGAAATAATTAAAACAAGTCTATAAACTTTCAGGGCTCACACAATTTTGCACAAGGTATAAATAGATAGTTAGCTAACTGACTTTTGAAAAGAAAGTTAAAATTTGTATACGTGTATTCCCCCCATACACGTAGCACTCAGACTTGTCTGGGACCAACAAGTGGTATCAGAGTAGTGGTTCAAAAGACCATTGACTTTGAATACTAATAGTTTTAGAGGAGAAACTATTGGTGGTTGCTGAACAGATCTCAGTTTGCATATTTTCTAAAAACTTAGCATCATGACTTCAAGGAGGCTCGAAACTTCTTTGCCTGAATTCTCTATCTCTAACTTTGTCTATTGGAGATTCAGGTTACTTGCACACTTGGATGCAATTCATGACCAGATGCCTCAAGTAATCAGGGACGACCCCATCAAGATCACCATTCCAAACGTCAGAGGACTAGGATATGATGATCAACCCATTGGAGCTCCAGTGCCGAAGGACAGGAGCCAACTGACTAATAATGAGATCAAGATGATAGAACTAGACAACATGGCCAAGAATATCATTCTTCATACAGTGTCATTCGAGGAGTTAGCCAGGCCGATGCACTTAAAGACTACAAAAGAGGTGTGGGATGAGTTGAACCAAATGTGTGAGGGATCTGAGAAGATAAATGAGAACAAGAGAAATATTGCCATTCAGAAGTTTGAGAGTTTCAAGATGCTGCCTGAAGAGCCCATTGATCAAATGGAGTCAAGATTCAATAAGATGATGAATGAGTTGACACTACTAGGGAAGGAAGTCCCTAAGAGAGAAGTTGCTTCTAAAATCCTGAATGCTCTCCCTGAGAGATAGGATAACAGTGTTATCATGCTCAAGAACACTTAGGATATGAGCAACATTACTTCAGCTCTACTATTTTCAGAGCTCAAAGCATTGAAATTTGATCTAAACAAGAGAAAGAAGAAAGTAGTAGTTGAAGAAAAGGAGAAAGATCCAGAGAAGAGTGTGACATTCATAGCCAAGTCAGAACCTATAGAACCACCATCAAAGTCACTGATGGAAATGAGTAAAGAGGAACTCGCTGTGGAGTATAGTATGATGGCCAGACGGTTTAAGAAACTGAATTCAAGGTATGGTCGATACAAGAAGTACTATCAGGATACAAGATATAAGAAAGCTGAGGGAAGCCACAATAGTTCCAGGAGGTATGAAGACCGGAGAAATACTGACCAGAGACATGATCGGGGTGAAGAAAGAAGATATTCTGACCCGAAACCTGATCGAGAGGAGTTAGACCAGAGACGTGCTCATGACAACAAGTACTCTAGAAAGAATGAAAGCTCATCAAGACGGAGGGAACCTAACTCAAGAAGGAACCCTAAAGCAAGAAGAGAAGGAGGAGATGAGCAAACAAAGTGTTACAACTGTAACAAGAGTGGGCATTATCAGTATGACTGGCCAGAGCTGAGTGCTAGGGAAAGAGAAGACAGAAGGACTAAGAGAGACCTGAGATATGCGGATAGGAGAGCCATGCTCGCTGAAGACGTCACTAACTCGGATGGTCCTGAGGAGAGGTCACCTGAACTCTTTTCCGACGATCAGTATGATGATCTGTGCCTTATGGCTGGGGAGGAGCCTGAGGTAAATTCTAACTCTGAGTGTGCTTCTTACACGGGTCAAAATCCTGAGCTTAGCTCAGAGTCAGATAGAGAAATGAACCTTCAGGTCTGTCTAGATCAATTGATGGTTGATTTCTCCAGACTGCAGGAAACTAATGTCTTCTTTGTAAAGGAGAATGAGAAATTGAGTACTGAGGTTCAAACACTGACTGATCAGTTGACTCAGTCAAATCTAAATGAGTCTTTTCAAATTGTAAGGGTAACTCAGGAGATTGACATAATCAATGTTGAGCGCCTTCTAAGAGAGAAGATTCTCAAGGAACTGGCTGAAGACCAACTGGCCAAGCAAACTGAGCTAAAGGCACTCAAGAGTAAGTTTGATGACCTTCATGCTAGACATGAAATCCTGAAAAGAAGTGAGGATGCTCTCAAGAAAAAGGTAGTGATAATGAATAAATCCTCAGTGAATGTGGAGGAAATAAATAGATGTCAAAAGCTTGGGAATGAAAGATCTGGGATTGGCTTCGATTCCAGGAAATCCTCACAGGGTCAATCTCATGTTGCTTCAGGGAGCAACACTCAGAGGGGTGTTTGTTCAGGCAGGCCAAAGTAAAAAAAAAAAAATTGTACTATGCCTGCAAAACTGATAAGGGCAAAGAAATTGTTGAGACAGTCAGGGTTGCCTCCAAGGTTGTGAAGCTAAAACCCAAGGGAAAGGCTAAGCAACCTAAACAGGCCCCTGAGAGCTCAGGCCAGAAAACTTCTCAGCGCAAGCCGAGGAGGACTCAGGCTAAGAGCACTCAGACTGCTCAACGAGGATATTATCATGCTTGGCAATACCCTCATGGAAGGCAAAATATGATAGCACCCCCATGGTTTTGGCATCCTTAAGCCTATAACTGTTTTTAGTTCTCTCACTTGCCTAGGGGGAATAGGAAACAAGGCCCTTCACAGGAACAAATCCCAAGGCCCACTACACCTAGGCCTAGGAAGAACAGGAAGCCAGCCCCAAAGGCTACCACTCAGGCTCCTATAACTCCGAAGCCCGACACTCATACCCCATCTTCTTCTCAAGCTAAGAAGAAGAAAGTTGTGTATGTGGATGTGAATGGGAGACAGATTTACTCCTCTGAGGCAATCAGGGTGGTCAAGCAAGTTTGGATCCTGAGAGGTACAACTGATACCATAGGACCCAACACCCAATGGGTACCTAAAGCCTGATTTCGTTGCAGGCGGATGTGGGCTACCGGAGAAGGAAGGATGACTCAATCAAAGTTGGTTGGTACCTAGGCAGTGGTTGCTCAAGGCACATGACTGGAATGAAGAGTCTCCTTCAAGATTTTCAAGCTAATGATGGCCCACAGGTAACCTTTGGTGATAACTCAAAAGGTTTAACTAAAGGTTTTGGTACTTTGGTGATAGTATCAGAGTGTAGAATGTGTCCTTTGTTGAAGGACTGGAGCATAACTTCTTATCAGTGAGTCAGTTTTGTGATAAAGGTTTCAGTGTTGAGTTTTTATCGAACATTTGTTTAGTCAAGAACAAATCAACACTCCAAGTGCTTCTTACAAGTATTAGCAAAGGTAATGTTTATTTAGCTGATTGGAGTAGCACTATTCCTGATACTTGTTTTGTTGCTTAAAGCTCTTCGGAGCTCAGTTGGTTATGGCATAAAAGATTAAACCATCTGAACTTCAAGATTCTTAACAAAATTTCCAGACTTTTACTTGTTGAAGGTTTACCTAATGAAGTTTTTAGCAAGGATAATGTGTGGAAGGCTTGTCATGAAGGAAAACAGGTCAGAGCTATATTCAAGGAGAAAGCAACCTTCTCAACTGACAGAGTTCTTCAGCTCTTGCATATGGATTTGTTTGGCCATGTAACACCTGTGAGTATGAATGGTAGGAAGTATACCCTTGTTGTTATTGATGATTACTCTAGATATACTTGGGTTATTTTCTTGTTAAATAAGAAGGAAACATAGGTGAAGCTTCCAGAGTTGCTCAAGAGACTCAGTAATGAGCAGAATCAGTCCATTGAGAAAATTAGATCTGACAAAGGCACTGAATTTATAAATTCATATATTTCTAACTTTTGCAATGAACTTGGTATAGCTCATGAGACTTATGCAGCTAGAACCCCACAACAGAATGGTGTTGCTGAAAGGAGAAACAGAACATTGAAGGAAGCTGCCAGGACCATGTTGACTGAGTCAGGGTTGCCCAAGAAATTCTGGGCTGAAGCAATCAACACTGCATGCTATACTCAAAATAGATCCATGCTGAACAAAAAACATGCTCAGACCCCATATGAGACATGGAACAAAAGGAAGCCTCGTATCTCTTATTTCCATATATTCGGGTGCAAGTGCTTCATCCTCAACAATGGGAAGACCCAATTAAAAGCTTTTGATAGCAAGTATGATGAAGGAATATTCTTAGGATATTCTGAAATCAGTAAAGCATTCCGAGTCTATAATTGTAGTACCCTTGTTGTGGAAGAATCACCACATGTTTTGTTTGATGAATCAGTGATTGAGTATAGGTAAAAAATTGTAAATCCTGACTCTGAGGAGGTCACAAGGAGAGTGACAAGGCTGAGTTTGAAGAATCAAACTGATCCAAAGGTCAAAGTTGTGCCAATTCCATGCTGGGATGACGACGAGGATCAGGATGACAATTCAAGTGCCACCACTTCAGGGATAGTTGAGCCTCAGACTGAGGAACAGACTCAACCTGAGGTAAGTACCGTCAATGAAGATGATGTTGCAGTTGAGATGGCTCCTGAGTCACCATATCAAGGGGGAATCAATGTCCCTGACATTGAGCTTGTTAATCCCTTTTGTGTAGACTCAGGTTCATCCTCTTCTGTTCTTTTTCCTAACTTTATAGACCCTGTAGACACTAACATTGCATGTACTTCAGGAAGAACTCCAGGCAAGAGGACATGGCTAGAAAATCATCCCATTCACCAAGTCATTGGTGATCCAACTGAGGGAGTCAGGACCAGTAGGTTCCATGGTGAGAGTGCTCTATTCTGTTGCTTTCTCTTTGAGCAAGAGCCTCAAAATATAAAAGAAGCTCTCACTTACTCAAACTGGATCATGGCCATGCAAGGGGAGTTGAATCAGTTCACAAGGAATCTGGTTTGGGAACTAGTAGATAGACCTAGGCATCAAGGTGTGATTGGTACCAAGGGGGTCTTTAAGAACAAGAAGGATTAGAATGGTGTTGTAGTAAGGAACAAGGTAAGGCTGGTGGCTAAAGGATATTGTCAGTCTGAAGGGATTGACTATGATGAGACCTTTGCTCCAGGGGCTAGGCTAGAAGCAATCAGGTTGTTCCTTGCATATGCAACATACAAGAAGTTCAAGGTGTATCAAATGTATGTGAAGAGTACTTTTCTCAATGGTATCCTGAATGAAGAGGTATATGTGGAACAACCCCCAGGGTTTGAGGTTGCTGACAAGGTATACCACTTGAAGAAAGCATTGTATGGACTTAAGCAAGCTCCTAGAGCTTGGTATGATACCCTTTCCCAATTCCTGACTGACCATGGATTCAAGAAGAGAACCGTGGATAGGACATTATTCAGGATCACTGAACGTGATGCCATTCCCTTGGTCCAAATATATGTGGATGACATCATATTTGGATCACCAAATCATCAACTCTGTGAGAAATTCTCTAAGTTGATGACTGGTAAATTTGAGATGTCTATGATGGGAGAGATGAACTTCTTTTTGGTATTGCATGTCAAGCAAACTGATCAAGGGATTTTCATTAATCAGGCCAAGTATACAAAAGACTTGATTCAGAAGTTTGGAGTTCAAAATTTCAATCCAGCTAGGATCCCAATGAACACAAATTGGAAGATGGATCCTGATACTAATGGGGTATCAGTGAATCAGACTGAGTACAGAGGGCTGGTAGGATCATTGTTGTATCTGACTGCAAGTAGGCCTGACATAACTTTTACAGTTGGTGTGTGTGCTAGGTATCTGTTTGACCCTAAGAAAAGTTATCTTGAGGCTGCAAAAAGGACATTAAAATACTGGAAGAGAACAGTCAATTTAGGACTTTGGTATCCTTCAGATGACAACCTAGAACTGACAGGGTATTCAGATGTAGAATATGGAGGATGTAGGATTGATAGGAAATCAACCTCAGTAATATGTCAGTTTTTAGGAAGCAAGTTGATCTCTTGGTTTTCAAAGAAGCAGAATTCAGTTGCAACATCCACAACAGAGGTTGAGTATATGGCTGCAGGTAGTTGTTGTGCTCAGATTTTATGGTTGAGGCAACAATTGAGAGACTACAAAGTGTTTGCAAATGAAGTCCGAATTTATTGTGACAAATATAGTGCCATAGCAATCACTCAGAACCCAATATTTCACAGAAGGTGTAAGCATGTGGATATTATGCATCACTTTATAAGAGATCATGGGGAGAAGAAGGACATAAGGATGAAGAAGATTCACACTGATAGGCAAAGAGCTGACATCTTGACCAAGCCCCTGACTGAATCAAGATTTATGGAACTATCAGTGGAGTTAGGACTCTTAGATCCAGGTGAGCAGTCAGTATAGGATCTAGGGGGAACTAAGGTTCAGAGTCGAAGGGGGAACTAAGGATTATACTCGACTCAACGAGGTATCAGGGTACTACAATGTTACCCTGACTGGTATGTAACTCTAATCCTGACTCTTTGAATTTAAACCGTCACACTGAATCTTTCATCATCCTGAAAATCGCATTAAACGCTATCCGTTATCATTAAAAGCATAACTTTTGATATTTAAACCCATGCACGTCAGAGTATTTAATGTGTGCAGTTACTTTATCACATATGTGTTCGTATTCTAGGAATGTGACTAACGTGATCAAAGAGGTTTTCTTTGAATTAGTCCTGGTCCTTCATTTCAAAACTTTACAAATTCAGGATTAATCTCAAACACACGTTAGAGCAACTATTTGATTAACATCAATAATTTAGCCATTTGAGAAATTTACGCTTACACAAATACACACTTGCTCACTGAGTTTTCCCTCGCTCAAAAGCTGTTTTGCAAATTTCTCAATCTTTCTAAAAACCAAATAGCTATCTCGAGTAATGCTTGGACTGTTGTAGACTATGAATCCGTAGTCCAGAATAAGCTCGTTCACATTGAATAGGTAATCTCCATGGAAGGTCCGTGCTTGAGAGTGAAGGAGATCAAGCCCGTTCTGGACTATATATCTAAGGTCAGACTCAAGACGTATTTCTCTAAGAGGCCGTATGTTGTTCTTCCAAAGGTGGTTGTGGAAGCATACATCAAGATGTTCAAGAAAGGAGGTGAACTTTTTACCAGGGTGACGGTGCAAGTACCCAAGGGTAAGGATGATGAAGGAAATGATGTGTTCGAGGAGGAGGTTAGGGAGATTAACCTCAGGAAGGCGATAAAGGAGGTGTTTGGGTTACCCCATTCCGGTATCAATCCCAAGATTTACAAGGAAATTCAAGAGGGGGAGTTATTGAAGATATTCACCAAGTCAGGCTCTTTTGAGTTCAGAGCCCGAATGCATAAGGATATCTTCAAGCCAGAGTACATGGCGCTTGTGGATATCATTAGCAAGATCATCATAGGGAATGTTGGTTCCCAAGAACATGTTAGCAAAGATAAAATCAAGATAATGGCTGTCGTGATTGACCAGGTTGAGGCCAACTGGGAGCAGTATTTCTTGGACCAACTTGCCTCAGTGATTGTGGAAAAGGTGAATCGATATGAGGAGAAGAAGCACATCTCAATCTCAGGAGCCCTTCATTTTGGGACTAGACTATCCATGCTCATATCTCATGCCTGTCCTGGGTGTTCATTCGATTGGGAGGATGATCTTTCTGCAAAGAAGGTCATGTTTTCCTCTGAGACTGACACCTACCCAATCTTGGGGCTCACTGACCCAAACACACCTCCTAAGGGTCATAAGAAGAAACCTGAGCCTAAGGGCAAGAATGTTGTGAAGAATCTACTGGAGAGAGTAGATGTGTTGATAGAGAAGTCACATGAGAACGCTGCCACAGTGGAGGCTGAGAAAACGGAGCATGAGAAGGAAAAGAAGGGTGAGAAGAAGACTGAGGAGAAGGCAACTAAGCTGAAAGTGGTGCTGAAGCAAAAGGCCACTGCGACTTGGAAGAAGGCGACTGAGAAAGTCTCCAAGAAGGCCATTCTTGAGGCTGAGGAGACTGACGATAAAGTCATGGAGGAAGGAGTGATGGTTGTGAAGCCAAGGTCGTTCAAACGGCTAAGGAAAGGTGGTAAGGTCTTTGAACCCGCTTCTGAGGAAGCCACTGACCTAGTTTAGGCCAAGGAGGTAATTGAAAAGGCCTCCCTACTCTACCCCGAATCTCCCAACCCTACACCCACCAAAATCCACATCACTGAACCCACTTCCTCCCCCACTGAACCAAATGAATCATTGCCAACTGAACCAACTCAATCAGAGCAAAATATCCCCAACCCCTCTGAACCCCAAACATCACTACCCTTACCTACTGACTTTCCAATCACTGCCACCAACCCCAAAGAACAATCTTAATCCCTGTTGGTCCCACTAGTCAGTTTTAAAGTGATGCGGAAGCTTGAATTAGATGCAAAAACCCTTTTAAAAGAACTTAATGAGATATGCTGGAAAGTAAATAAGCAGTAAAGAACACGCGATGTATAGTGTTTCGGATGTTAAAATCCTACGTCCACTCTCCCTTATCAAAGGGGCCTTACTAACCAACCAACTTACTTACGAACCACTAGAATTTACAAGTACCAGCTCCTTGTTACACACTTTAGATCTGACTTTGATCTAAAGTATATCTAACTCCAACCTTGTCTATAATAATAAATAGGTTGAGTGTTTGGTTCCAACTACAAAACCCCTTCGAGAGTAGATAAATATTAAGATCCTAAGAGTGCTTAATTGCTTGAGTATGTGTAAAGCTTGAGATTATTTCTTCATGCGCGTAACTATAGCCTTTCTTCATACCAGCACTCTTGTATTTATAGAGGTGATTAGGGTTTAGCCGTTGGAGAGCTAATCTAATCAGATTTCTATTTTTGGAAGCTTCAATCAATCAATTCCCTAATTGATTGATTGGGTTGGTGAGATCCTTTGGATTGATGCTCCATAGACTTTCCAATCCGATCTTCAATCAATATTAAATACACCAACGTTAATAATCAGCTTCCTTGGAAAACTCTGATTCTTCAAGAGTAACTATACCAGGTACCAGATGACCCAGATGTCTTTGGTCCAGAGTCGGCTATGAAACAGTTGTTCTCTTAGAATCAGTGGATGATTCTAAGCTACTTTTGTTTCACCAGACTCGTCTGGTCTGGACTCGTCTGGTTCTGGGGAAACTTCTCTACCTCTGATCAGATCTTCTCTGATGGAGTCTTCTGGTCGAGTCTACTGGTGAAGTCTTCTGGTGACTCTTCTGGTATGGCAGTTCCCCCAAGACTAAGTCCTAATCTAGTTCCTCATCTGGCTAACAGGTCCAGATGGTCCTATTACATTTTCTGGTTTGTTTCTAACTCATCAAAACAAACAATATTTATCCTAACAATCCCAACCATCTAAGGACGCCATCCCTGAGACTGAGTTCTTCATCTAGAATCCTGAGGAAGAGGAAGAGGATGAAACCTCGATGTACTTGTATGAAATCCTTATCAGGTTCAGGGCAAAAGAATGGGTTGTGATGAACTTCCCAGGGCTGAATAACTACCCTATCCTAAGGAAGCATGTTGCGGACTTGAAGGTTTAGGTGGAATACAAACAGTTCAACATGCCTGAGCAACGAATGTTGGTTGAATACAGGGGGTGGGATTTCTGGTACCAAGAGAAGACGAGATGTGATCTTACTTCAATATTACTAACTATCTCGAGGTGCTGGAGTTGGGGGCTGTGAAGGAACTTGTGGAGAAGATGAGGGCTATGAGAAAGGAAAAGGGTAAGTGTGGAGACACCCCGGAAAAGAAAGGTGATGATGATGATGACTCCAATAGCGCTGAAGGAAAGGCCAATAAAATGATGGTGGACAAAACTGCTAAGGAGTTGGATGAGATGTTCATTGAGCCATCAGCTCTGGGGGAAGAAGGTGTGAAGGAGACTGCGTCCAAGGGTGGAGCAGTTGATGAGACCAACTTGGTTTGTTCATCTGCCAATGAAGGAACTGTCGATGATGGGATTCCTTGCCCCGAGACACAGGAGGAAGTTGATGTGGCATCCAAGGGGACTCCTAGTTTTGAAGGGCAAGTCCCTGAAGTTTGAGCTAACTCGGCTGAGCCTGAGGGGTAGGTGGTTGAGATCACTCCACAACTGCCCTCAGTGCATCCTGAAGAGGAGACTGAGAAGGCAGGGGCTGACAAAGGAAAACAACCACTTACTGGAGAAGATGAGGTTGTGTTGACTAATGTCCGCCAAGGCAAGTTCACTGATATAATTACAGTGAAACCAGAGAAGATGACAGAGAACCTTGTTGAGTTGGAGAACAAGCTGCAAAAGCTTGAGTCTGAGCAAACCAACAAAGACAGGGCAATCTGAAAGTAGATACGGTGGATGAGGTCAGCCAATAACAAGTTGAAACATCTCAAAAAAGGCAATGAAGGTCACAGTCAACTCCATCAAGTCAGGGAGGAAGAAGTCGAATAAGCTGCTTGCAGGGGCTCTGACCCAGATGAAGGAGCATAATGAGCAAATAATTCTAAAGGCGGTGGAGCAGTTGACCACTCAGTCAACTGAACTGCTCACCAAGGCCCTGAATGACATGGCTGAGAAGATTGCGCTTGAGTCTGAGAAGATTACTTCAGAATTAGACAAGATAGCAGTAAGGCTGGCTGACACTGAGAGGTGCTTGAACAATTCGATAGAAGTCTTTGACAAGAAGCTGAAATCAAGCCTATCTCAGTTGTCATTATCCGGAGCTGGAATCGACACTAGAGTTGAGTTAATGAAGGAGCACCTAAAGGAAGTTCAATCCTTTACAGCCTTCATTATCAATAATGAGGATGAGGTCCTAAAAGATGCAGTTCCAAGGTTTCTACCTCCTGCCAAGGATGATGCCAAAAAGGGCAAAAAAGTGGTGAAGAGGAAAAGATCCAACTCTTAGGAAGTCAGCCAGGTTAGCGACACATGCTAATTAACCTTCAATTATTCCTCAACTACCTTCCATACTTGAGGCTTCAGTGCATTCCCCCATCGAGACAAGGAAGAATCTCATTACTTGTGATGGTGATCAAGTAGCAGATCTCTGCTCAGATGCTTGGAATATTGCACCAGAGAAGACTGAAGCTCGGCGCAGGGCTGATATTGCATAAAAAGAAAAGCAGCGCATACTGGAGAGGAAGGTTGAGAAGCTGACTAAAATTACTGCACTACAACAGAAGGAACTTGATGATGGTATTTTCAGTTTGCTAAGGAGGAAGAAGGAGAAGCCTGAGCCGAGGAAGTACAGAAGGCAGGCTACACCCAGGGCAAAGAAGATCTAAGTCCAGACTGAGTCAAACACTGAGCCAGTTCTGTTGGTCCCGTCCAAGTCTGAGTAATACGTGTATGGGGGGAATACACGTATACAATTTTTCTTTCTAAAAACTTCACTGAGTCCCCTTTCTCAGAGTTATGTGTTGAACACTGAGTAGATAATACACATACTAACAGCATTGAGTGCAAGTCGGTTGACTAACTATCTACTTATGTTCAAGTGCGGAAATGTGTGAGCCCTGAAAGTTTAAAGACTTGTTTATATTTGATTTCTGAAAACTTATTTTTCCTTTACAAGGCCGTGGTTAGAAGGGCAGTACGCTGAGTTCAACGAGTCAGACTAATTGGTTCAGCACTGACAAGGTATGCAATGAAATGACTTAAGCAATGAAAACAGTTAAGAACAAATACCAAAGCAAGTAAAGAACACAACGAGATAACGTGGTTCAGAGACTCAAGCTCCTACGTCTACGGTCCTGATTTAACAGGGGAATCCACTAAGGATTAGCTTATTTTAACGTGCCAAGGTGCACCCAGATCAGTCTCACTGGCCGTTCTTCCTTGTAACTCACTTACTAACTTCAACTAACAAACCTAACTAAGAGGGTTTTGGTTTCAGTTTGAGTTCCAAATATTTGTGATTATCCTTAAAAGGCAAACTTATGCTAAGGATTGGATAATCACTCTAAGCTTAAGATGTATGTAATGCGCTCAGTGGAATACAAAATAAACTCTCTACTTAAGAAACACTTGGAAAATGCTAGGTTTTTCGAGTGCTTATTTAATGCTTTGAATGCTGAGAGCTTTGAGTAATTTCTGGTTTCAAAATTTCCCGTAACCTTGTTTGGGTCCAAGGTCTTTTGTATTTATAGGAAAATTTGAAATCTATATGTTGGAGCGATGGCTTCTAGTCACATTCCTCGTAGGATACTTCATATTTCCCATGCAGCAGTCGTCCTTGCATGGATTAGGTAACTTGCATTAAATGCATGCCCGTTGAAAACTTGCAAGCATGTCAAGTTCAAGTTAGTGTTCGTACATGACTTGTCTTGCTGTGATTAGTCCACGTCATCAGGTAGGTGAGAATGTCAGAACTCATTCTTCAGTTCAGTCTTGTCTTATCTGAGTTCAAGTTTGTTCTAATCTACGTACATTTTTCAGCGCTGACATTCCTTTTGCTTGTTTGGATCCTACTCCAAGTCTTTTCCCAATAACTTTGTGCAGTCCGGTTCCCTTCAGACTGAGTTAGCAATGATCTCAGGATCATGCTCTTCATCTTGACACTTACTCAGCCAGCTTAGATAGACTGCCAGCGATGGTGCTCTTGTGTTCTTCAGGCTTCAGTCTTGAATGTCACCAATGAGTACTCCACTCATTTTATACCTGTGAATATAAAATATTTTAACTTAATAAAGCCTATCAAGACTAGCCTGACTATTACAACACTTAGACAAATTCATCTTTTTAGGGTATTTGAGATTAACTCAAAACTGACATTGTACCAACAATTTCCCTCTTTTTGATGAGGCCAATATACTGAAAAGATCCACAAAACACTTAGTGGAAATAAGTCTTATTCTATAAGATAAAGTCAGTGTTAGAGCAATTCTTGATAAAGTACAGAATTTTAATTGTAGCCAAAAAGACAATGAGTTTTTGTCTGTGGACAAAGTAATAGATTTCATTGATAAATGTGATTGTGAGTACAATGAATCCTATTTATTACACAAAAATGGGTACAACTAGATTTTCCTCATTTCAGGTTTGAGCCCATATCGATTGTTGACTCTATCCTTCAATTCATCAACGGGCTCTAGTTGGTTCAGGTACCCTTCAGCCTTGGCAATCTTGCACACTTCCTTTATAATGGCCTTCGAGTCATATCCATTCGATCTAGGCAGGTGTGGTGGTGGGCGAGTTAAGAACCCAGGGGCTTTGATCTGAACCTTTGCATCGTCAGCCTCCTCCAAGATCTTTTTGAGTAGCTCAGGATGGTTGTCTGCCATAAAATAAGTGAAGTGGGCTACAATGTCGTCAGTGTCGCCCCACTTCTTCACAATGTACTAGAGCCTGATAAACTCATCCCTCGTATCCAACAAAAACTCCTTCAGCTTCTCAGAGATGAAGTCATCAATGAGTGTTGTCCTCTGAGTTGTCTCTTCAGGCTTCTGCACTTGAAGTATTCTTGTCTTCCTTACCGTTGGCTTCTTCCTGTACTTTCTTGGCTAAGGTATTCCTTCTTCCTCCTCACCATACTGACCAATGCATCATCCAGTTCTCTTTGTTGCATCTCAGTCAGATCAGTAAGCTTCTCAACCTTTTTCTCCAGAATTCGCTGCTTCTCCTTCTGAGCAATTTCAGCTCGGTGCTGAGCTTCGGTCTTCTTAGGGGCATATCCCCATGCCTCTTCGCACAACTCAGCCACTTTGTCGGCGTCATAAGTAATTGGGTTCTTCCTTGTGCTTAAAGGCAAGCGTTCTGAAGCTTCTGGAATGGATGGAAGTTGAGGAACCTGCTTCAAAGGGTCATTAGCCTGATTAGCTGCCAATCTTGCCGACTGCGGAGAATCTGTACGTTTTCTACCTCAGATGCCTAGGGGAGTAATCTTTTCTTTGTCTTCTCATTTTCCCCCTTTTTGGCATCATCCTTGGCATGAGGGAGAGCCTTTGGCACAACTTCTTTGAAGGCCTCCTCCCCAGTGTTGATTGCGAAGGAAGTCAAGGACTCAACTTCCTTAAGAGGAACCTTCATCAACTAAACGCCAGACTCAATACCTGATCCCGTATTTGCTTGTGGATTGCCTTGTCTTTGTTGGATTGCCCCTCTTCGAGCATGATAATCTTGTTCTCCAACTCAGCCAGGTTCTCCGTGGTGTTCTATTGCTTCACTGTAATGATGTTACTGAAGTTAGCATTACGGACGTCAGTGACTTGAACATCATCAATCTCCTCTTCAGGATGCACTGAAGGCAGTTCAGGAGTGATCATAGCCGCCCGCTCAGGCTCAGCTAAGTCAGCTCGAACTTCGGGAATTGAACCCTCAGAACTAGGAGTCACCTTGGGTGCCTCTGCATTATCCTCCTTTGTCTCAGGGCAGGGAATCCCTTCATCGACTAATGCATCATTGGCAGATGAACTATTCACAACAGTCTCATCAACTACTCCACCCTTGGAGCTAGTTCCCTTCTCACCTTCTTCCCCCTGAGCATCCGGCTCAGTGCATATCTCATCCAGCTCCCTTGCAGTCTCTTCTGCCAACTTTTCTCCAGCCTGACCACAATCACCATCAGGGCCATCATCTTCTTCATCATTGCCATCATAATTGCCATCTTTTTCCGGAGTGTCTAAGAACTTAGACTTTTCAGTACGCATGGCAATCATTTTGGTTACCAACTGCCTGATTGACTCCATCTGCAGCAACTCCAGATAGCCAGATATCCCAAAGTAGTTGGTCATCCTGGCCTCCTCTAAACACCAGAAATCCCATCCTTTAACTTCCACCATCATCTTTTGTTCCACCATGTTGGCCTGCTTGTACTCCAGCCAGACCTTCAAATCCACAATGTGTTCCCTGAGCTTTGGGTAGTTGTTCAGCTATGGAAACTCCATACCACCCAGCTCTCCACCCGTTCTTTGATGGAGTTAATGAACAAAAGTGACGTGAGATCATCATTTTCATCGTCATCTTTCTCCTCCTCGACAAACAGTTCAGGTTCAGGGTCGGTGTCCTTTGGGTTTTGTTGGGATGAAGATGGTTTTAGGATTTTTTGATGATATGGGGAAATCTTCAGGGTTGGGTAGGCTAGCATCAGTGTCAGGCTCGTTGGTGTTGGAAATATTTGGCTCTACCTGTGGATGGGGTTGGGATTGTTCAAGGTTTGGCTTAGAAGGGTTAGAGGTAGGTTCAGGGTGGGTTATGGTGGGTTCAGTGGATTGGGTTTCAGTGGGTGTGGGGTTGGGTTGTTCAGGTTGGAGAACTTCAGCAGTTTCAATCACTTCTCAGCACCTGAGCAAGGTTAGAGCCCTCCTCTGCGCCTGACCCAGCAGCTTCCTCCACAAGGCTTAACTCCCTCATCTTCTTCACTGAAGATCCCTTCACTCATTTCCTCAGCCTCTTGAAGCTCTTAGGCTTCTCCACTGCAACATCCTCCCTGACTTTCTCGTCAGTGTCCTCAGCCTCAGAGACGGCCGTCTTGGACACTCTCTCAGTTCCCTTCTTGCTTGTGGCCTTCTTCTTCCGCACCACCTTCAGGCCAGCAAGCCTCTCTTCCTTCTCCTTCTCAGCAGCCTGCCTCTCAGCCTCCACGGCTGCTTCAATCTCCTGAGCCCTTTCAAATAGGTCATCTAGTCTCTCCAGTAGATTTGTGATCATTTTCTTACTCTTGGATGTGGCTCTCTTCCTCTGACCCTTTTGAGGTGCATTAGGGCCAGGAAGACCCAGAATGGCGTAGGTGTCACTCTCATTTGAGAACATGGCCTTCTTTTCTGATAGGTCATCCTCCCAATCAAATAAATACCCTGGACAAGCATGAGAGATCATCATTGACAGCCTTGTCCCAAAAGGCAGTGCTGCAGTGACTGAGATGTGCTTCTCCTTGTCACCTGTCTTCACCTTCTCCACTGTAGCGTGAGAAATCTGATCCAGGAATAACTGCTCCTAATTGGCCTTGACATTGTCGATTAGTGCTGCCATGATCTTGAGCTTATCCCTGCTAATTTGCTCATGGGACCCAGCTGTACCCATGACCATCTTGCTCACAATGTCAATGAGTGCACGATACTCAGGTTTCAACAAGTCCTTGTGCATCCACGCCCTGAATTCTGGCGACCCTTACTTGGTGAACACCTTCAGCAGTTCAACCTTCTTGTTCTCCTTGTAGGTTTTAGGGTTTATGCTAGAGCAAGGTAACAAAAACCACTTTCACCACCTTCTGGAGGTCAATCTTCCTCTTCTCCGTCTCGTACAACTCCTCTCCTTCTGTGTCCTTCCCCCTGGGTATGTGCACCGTTACCCGTGTGAACAGTTCACCTCCCCTCTTGAACATGTTGATGTACGCCTCCACCCCTGCCTTCGGAAGCACCACATGTGGCTTCTTGGAGAAGTACATCTTTAGTCCAGTTTTCGAGATCCAGTCCAGGACCGGCTTGATCTCCTTCACCCTCAAGCAAGGTCCGTCCATGGAGATGATTTGTTCAATATGTACCAACTTGCTATTGACGATGGTCTCAAGATCACCGTAAGTCTATTCGTCAATGTTGGTGATGGAAGCCATTGAGTTTTGAGAGAAAACTTGAGAAATTTGTGAAAAACTTTGAGTGTGGGAGAATACTCAGTGAGCACGAGTGTATAAGTGTAAGCGTAAATTTCTCAAATGGCTATCCAAATTGATATGAATCAAACAGTTACTCAGACATGTGGTTGAGATTAATCCTGAATTCTACGATTCTGAACCTGAGTTCCCCCAGATCCTACGGTGACTGCTCTCCCGGATCTAAGAGAGCTAACTCCAATGACAGTTCTATAAACCTTGATTCAGCCAAAGGCTTAGTCAAGATGTCAACTCTCTTCCCGTCTGTGTGAATCTTCTCTATCCTAATATTCTTCTTCTCTAGATGATCTCTTATGAAGTGATGCCTAATATCCACATGCTTGCTCCTTATGTGAAGCACTGGGTTCAGAGTGATTGCTATGACACTATTGTTGTCACAATAAATTGGGACTTCATTTGCAAACACTTGGTAGTCTCTCAATTGTTGCCTCAACCATAGAATCTGAGCACAACAACTACCTACCGCCATATACCCAGCCTCTGTTGTGGATGTCGCCAATGAGTTCTGCTTCTTTGAGAACCAAGAGATCAACTTGCTACCTAAAAACTGACATCTCCCTGAGGTTGATTTCCTATCAATCCTACAACCTCTATATTCTGCATCTGAATAACCAGTCAGTTCTAGGTTGTTATATGAAGGATGCCATAGTCCTATATTGACTGTCCTTTTCAAATACTTAAGTATCCTCTTTGCAGCTTCCAAATGACTTTTCTTAGGATCAGACTGATACCTGGTACATACACCAACTGCAAACATAATATCAAGCCTGCTTGCAGTCAGGTACAACAATGACCCTATCAACCCTCTGTACTCAGTATGATTCACTAATACCCCATCAGTGTCAGGATCCATCTTCCAATTTGTATTCATTGGGATCCTAGCTGGATTACAATGCTGAACTCCAAACTTCTAAATCAAGTCTCTTGTGTACTTGGCCTAATTAATGAAGATCCCTTGATCAGTTTGCTTGACTTGCAATCCCAAAAAGAAGTTCATCTCTCCCATCATAGACATTTCAAATTTACCATTTATCAACTTAGTGAATATCTCACAGAGCTGATGATTTGGTGATCTAAATATGATGCCATCCATATATATTTGGACCAAGAGAATATCATCACCTTCAGTGATCCTGAACAATGTCCTGTCCATGGTTCCCTTCCTAAACCCATGGTCAGTCAGGAATTGAGAGAGGGTATCATACCAAGCTCTAGGAGCTTGCTTAAGTCCATCCAGTGCTTTCTTCAAGTGGTATACTTTGTCTCCAACCTCAAACCCTGGGGGTTGTTCCACATGTATGTCCTAAAAACGTTATCCAGCGGAAAGCGTTTTGAAATATTTTTAATGAAAAACCAACTTTTAAATTAAGTGCTAAAATTAAGATGCAGAAATCTAAAAAGCATAAAGTAGAGAACACCGGTTTTATAGTGGTTCAGACCAACTTGTCCTACGTCCACTCTCCATTTCTCCAAAGGGGACTCACTCTCCAACCAACTTACTATCTAGAATTGGGAAGTACCAGATCCTTCGTACAACAACTTTCACTCTTACAATCTAACTCTTACACTAATCTATCTAGGAAGATAAGGATTGAGTAAATCGTCCAACTAAGAACCCCTAAAGAATATATATACGTGAATGAATAAAGTTGAGTGATGGGAGAGTTTGTGTGTTTTTGTGTGTTCTTGCCCGACTCTTGTGTAGAACTTATCCAAGCACTCATATTTATAGTTGTGAGAATTAACTAGCCGTTGGAATGCTAGCAATTCAAACAACCATAATTGGAGGGATATAATCAATCAAAGATTAATTATATGATTGATTAGTGTTGGTCCCAAAAAGGTTATCCAACAGAAAGCGTTTTGAAATATTTTAATGAAAAACCAAATTGTAAAGTAAGTACTAGAATTGAAATACAGAAATTTAAAGTGCAGAAAATATATAACACCAGGATTTATAGTGGTTCGGACCAACTTGTCCTACATCCATTCTCCCTTTCTCAAAAGGGGACTCTCCCTCCAACCAACTTACGAACTACTGGAATTGTGAAGTACCAGCTCCTTCGTACACTTGCTTACTCAAACCTTTCTATATGATGAATAGGTTGAGTAAAAATTCGAACTAAAAACTCCTAAAGAGTATATATACGTGAAAGGAAAAAGGTGAGTGAGTGGAGAGTTCGTGTGCTTTGTGCTCTTGCCCGACTCTTGTTTCTAATGAACTCAACCAAAACACTCCTATTTATAGTTGTAGGGATTAACTAGCCGTTGGAAGCTAGAAATTCAAACAACCATAATTAGAGGGATATAATCAATCAAAGATTGATTAGTTGACTTTCAATCAAGCAATCAATCATATCCTCCATTAGTTGACTATCTAGATTGCCTCTTCTCAATCATCGAACTCTAAGATCTCCTTGTCTCCAGATTACACGCAGCCTCCATGTGGGTGAACTAATTCATCTACCTCATCTGGTCAGGACTCGTCTGGTCTGGGGTCTTCTGCTCTGGTCTGGACTCATCTGCTGAACCTCATCTGGGAGAGGTCTTCTGGTAGACTCCTCTGGTCAGTCTCCTCTGGTCAGACTCCTTTGGCAGACTCCTCTGGTCACACTCCTCTGGTCAGACTCCTCTGGTCAGACCTCATCTGCTCTGATGACTCATCTGCTTTGGTCTGGACATCTCATCTGTTCACCTCTCATCTGGTCACCTCATCTGGTCACCTCTCATCTGGTCACCTCATTTGGTCACCTCATCTGGTCTGCACAGATTTCTTCCCCTTTAACCAAAGACCTATTCTAGACCTAGACTAATCTGTAGCTGACTAACAAGTTCAGCTAGTCCTATTACAAGTTCTTTGTTTTAACATCTTCAAAATATCTAATCTATATCCTAACAATTAGTTGACTTCAATCACGCAATCAATCAATCAGATCCTCATAATAGTTGACTCTCCAGATTGCCTCTTCTCAATCATTGAACTCCAAGATCTCCTTGTCTCCATATTACTTGCAGCCTCCATTTGGGTGAACTAATCTGTCTCCCTCATCTGGTCAGAGCTCATCTAGTCAGAGCTCGTCTGGTTAGAGCTCATCTGGTCAGACTCCTCTGATCATACTCCTCTGGTCAGACTCCTCTGGTCAAACTCCTCTGCTCTGATGACTTATCTGCTCTGGTCTGGATACCTCATCTGGTCACCTCTAGTCTGGTCACCTCATCTGGTCACCTCTAGTCTGGTCACCTCATCTGGTCTGCACAGATTTCTTCCCCCTTAACCAAAGATCTATTCTAGACCTAGACAAATCTGTAGCTGACTAACAGGTTCAACTAGTCCTATTACAAGTTCTTATCTTAACATCTTTAAAACATCTAACCTATATCCCAATAATTTCCCCCTTTTTGATGATGTTAAAACTAGAAGAACTTAAATAAAACAAGACAAGAAAAAATTGAAATAACAAGATAAAGAATCT
The DNA here is from genome assembly GCA_947034835.1 of Ballota nigra. Classification (NCBI taxonomy): domain Eukaryota; kingdom Viridiplantae; phylum Streptophyta; class Magnoliopsida; order Lamiales; family Lamiaceae; genus Ballota; species Ballota nigra. Next base: position 31,433,712 of record OX344728.1, on the reverse strand, counting down.
AGCAGGCTGGTTCAACTAATCTTCTCCTTCAAAATATGCTCAGTTGATATTGGGGCAAAACATCAGTTGGTCTTCTTGTGTATCTGTAGACAATCAAGTTTTTGGTACCCTTCTGGGTCCAGGGGGGTTAGCACAATATTTAGGAAGCCACAAGAATAGATCATCCATTTTTTAATCAGGTGATCTTATCTTTCTTCCATACATATCCACAAAAACACACCCCACAAAAGAACCTTTGACATGGTTATTTCTTTTAGAGTCTCTTCTTCTCTTATGAGCTTGTCTCGTAGAAGAAGTAACTTGTCTTAAAGCAACAGTCTTGAAATTCTTTTGATAAGGATAAGTTTTGCTAGAACCAATAAAGGTTCCAGCTGGTCTTGCAGATGACTTGAAAGTCTTCTGCAGCTGAGTAGGAGTCAGCTGGTTCTGCCTCTATTGAGAAGATCCAGACTGTCTTCTACTCTGCTGGCCTGGCTGAGGTCTTTTATTCTGGGTATAACCCTTCTTAAAATTCCACTTCTGCCATTTGGGTTTTTGAGTTCTGGTACTCATCTGTCGATTAGGTTTAGTTGCCTGGTCAGTTGGTCTGTTGGTCCCTGTACAAGACTGAGGAATACGTGTATGGTGGGGAGGGGGAATACACGTATACCAATTTTCAAACTTAAAACCTTACTGAGTCCCATTTACTCAGAGTGATGAAGAACTAGGCACTGATAATACACCTACTGACTACACTTGGTGCGGGTCAGTTGGCTAACTATCAGTTTAAGTTCAGTGTGGAAATGCGTGAGCCCTGATAGTTTAACGTCTTATTTAGTTCGCTTTCTGAAAACCTTGATTACTCAAATGAATGGTGTTTAGTAAGGACAGTGCTCATTTTAATAGATCAGGCTGATTGATTCAAGCCTGATAAATCTTATGCAATGAATGAACAATTAATATGGCAGGTATCCAATATATCAAAGCAATAAGAACACATCAAGTTTAACGTGGTTCAGAGTCTCAAGCTCCTACGTCCACGGCCTGATTTAACAGGAAATCCACTCAAGGGATTCTTGTTTTTAACGTGCCAAGGTGCACCAAGATCAGCTACCTCACTGACCTATACAAACTTCCTTACTAACTATCTTAACTTACTTCCAACAAACCTAACTTTAGGGTTTTGGTTTCAGTTTGGATTCCAACTAGGTTGAGATTATCCTTACAAGACAAAGCTAAGCTAAGGGTTGGATAATCTCTCTAAGCTTAAGATATTGCTTGTACGCTCTTGGAATACAAATTAACTCTCATTTGCTAAGAAACACTTGGGATATTTAAAGGGTTTTGAGTGCTTATTTTTAGGAATAAATGCTTTGAGTGCTTGAGAGTTTGAGTAATTTCTGGCTTGGAAATTTCCCGCCACCTTGAATGGGTTCAAGGTCTTCTGTATTTATAAGTGATTTGAAAAACTATCCATTGGAGAGATAGCCTTTCTTGTCATCTATGTAGAGTGTTTCAAACGGACATATCTTCATGCAGCAGCCGTCCTATGCATGGAATTAGGTAGTTGCATTAAATGCACATTAAATGCTTGCCCGTTGAGTTTTGCAGTCTGAAGTCAGTCTTCTGTCAGGTTCCGTACGTGCGTGTCCTTCTCGGATTGGTCCACGTCATCAGGTTGGTGAGAATGTCAGAACTTATTCCTAGGCTTTAGGCTTGTCATATTAAGTTCCTTTTGTCTTGAGCTCACCGGTCTTGTCCTGACTCTGACATTCCTTTTGCATTGCTTGGCTCTACTCCAAGTCTTCCCATAAACTCAGTATTATCCAGTTCCCTTCAGGTCCGAGTAGTAATGACCTCAGGGTCATACTCTTCATCACTGAGACTTACTCAGCCAGCTTAGAGGACTGCCATAAGCTCAGGATGGTAACCTCCGTCTCCAGGCTCTTATCTTAATTGTCATCAGTAAGTGCTCCTCTTACTGAGTACCTGTGAAGTGTAAAATGACTAAGTACAAATCCTAACCAAGACTAGCCTGACAAACAAATGCAAACATCTTTTCAGGGGCTTTGGGATCTAATCAAAACTGACATTGTCCCAACATGGCCTCTTACCCTTATCAATAAAATTACTAGGCTGTTCTTCTTTATGAACATGTGAGGATTCAGGTTTGGTATAACCAAGACCTATCTTATCATGCTCTCTTTGAGATGGGGCAGCTATGTGTGACACAGTATTGCTTGTTGTAGTCAGCTGCTCCAGTCTCATCTTGAGTTTGTCCTCACTTTCTCTTACAATTTTTGTTGGGACATTGTCAGTTTTGATTAAGATCCCAAAGCCCCTGAAAAGATGTTCGCCTTAATATGTCTGTGTCAGGCTAGTCTTGGTTAGGATTAGTGCTTAGTCTTTTTACACTTCACAGGTACTCAGTGAGAGGAGAACTCACTGGATACAATCAAGACTCAGAGCCTGAAGACGAAGAGCACCATCCTGAACTTATGGCAGTCTTCTAAGCTGGCTGAGTAAATGTCAGTGATGAAGAGTATGACCCTGAGGTCATTACTAACTCAGTCCTGAAGGGAACAGGTTGTCACTGAGTTAATGGGAAGACTTGGAGTAGAGCCAAGCAATGCAAAAGGAATTTCAGCGTCAGGACAAGACCGGTGAGCTCAAGACAAAATGAACTTAATAAGACAAGCCTGAAGCCCAGGAATAAGTTCTGACATTCTCACCAACCTGATGACGTGGACCAATCCGAGGAGGACACGCACGTACGGAACCTGACATAAAGACTGAATTCAGACTGCATATTCAACGGGCAAGCATTTAATGTGCATTTAATGCAAATACCAAATCCATGTAAGGGCGGCTGCTGCATGGTGATATGTCCGTTTGAAGCCCCTCTACATAGGTGACTAGAAGGCTATCTCTCCAACGGATAGTTATTCAAACCACCTATAAATACAGAAGGCCTTGAACCCATTCAAGGAGACGGGAATTTTCCAAGCCAGAAATTACTCAAACTCTCAAGCATTCAAAGCATTCAGCCTTTAAAAGAAGCACTCGAAAACATTCAAATTTCCCAAGTGTTTCTTAGCAACCGAGAGTTATTCTGTATTCCAAGAGCTAAATAGAATTATCTGAAGCTTAGAGAGATTATCCAATCCTTAGCATAGCTTTGTCTTGTAAGGATAATCTCAACCTAGTTGGAATCCAAACTGAAACCAAAACCCTAAGATAAGCTTGTTGGGAGTAAGTCAGTTAGTGTGTTAGTAAGAGGAGTTTGTATAGATCAGTGAGGTAACTGATCTTGGTGCACCTTGGCACGTTAAAAACAAGAATCCCTTGAGTGGATTTCCTGTTAAGTCAGGCCGTGGACGTAGGAGCTTGAGACTCTGAACCACGTTAAACTCCTTGTGTTCTTACTGCTTTGATATTGTGCATTCGTGCCATATTACTCGTTCATTCATTGCATTCAAGTTTATCAGGTCTGAATCAATCAGCCTGATCTTCAAAAGAACACTGCCCTACTAAACACCTTTCAGATTTGAGTAAATCAAGTTTTCAGAAAGCAAACTAAAACAAGACTTTAAACTATCAGGGCTCAAACATTTCCGCACTGAACTTGAACTGATAGTTAGCCAACTGACCCTCACCAAGTGTAGTCAGTGGGTGTATTATCAGCTCCTAGTTCTTTACCACTCTGAGTGAAGGGGACTCAGTCAGTTTTAAGTTTGAAAATTGGTATACGTGTATTCCCCCCCCCCCCCCCCATACACGTATTCCTCAGTCTTGTACCGGGACCAACAATTTTGTTTTGATGGAAGAGTTCATCAAACTTAGCTTTAAGCAGGTTATATTAATTGTTTTTCTCCTTATTTTCAACAACCAACCTTTTTATCAGCTTAACTTGTTCAGTACACCTGATTGTCAAGTCAGAAGACTCTTAGACCAGTGTATGATTTTGTTCAGCTGGTAGATCAGCTGAGTTGCCTAGACATTGTGAAAGCTTCTGATTTTCTGCTTTCAGCTTTGAGTTTTAATCTTCCAACATTTGGCAAAGTTGTATAGATTTTTTGAGATCTAATAGCATTTTTTGCACATCAGACTCCTCTGACTGTGCAGAAAAAGAAGAAAAAGAAGAAGAAGAGGGAGTTCGATTACATACCACATCTGTCACTAGACATATCTCTTCGTCTGGTCCATAATTTGATGATGAACCAAAAGTGGATACCTCTTGTTCCTCTACTGTGAATCTTCTTTTGGAGTAACTCCTAGTGTCTCTTTTACTACTTCTCTTTGAGCCCATTTCTGCAAAAAATGTTAGCACAACAAATATTGGGGTTTTTAAAAATGGATCTGCCCTGGTGACCACCGAGATAATTTTAAAATAGTGGACTGTAGGACACACTGCTCTGGTACCACTTGTTGGTCCCAAAAAGGTTATCCAGCGGAAAGCGTTTTGAAATATTTTTAATGAAAAACCAACTTTTAAATTAAGTGCTAAAATTAAGATGCAGAAATCTAAAAAGCATAATGTAGAGAACACCGAATTTATAGTGGTTTGGACCAACTTGTCCTACGTCCACTCTCTCTTTCTCCAAAGGGGACTCACTCCTCAACCAACTTACTATCTGGAATTGGGAAGTACCAGATCCTTCGTACAACAACTTTCACTCTTATGATCTACCTCTTACACCAATCTATCTAGGAAGATAAGGATTGTGTAGATCGTCCAACTAAGAACTCCTAAAGAGTGTATATACGTGAATGAACAAAGTTGAGTGATGGGAGAGTTCGTGTGTCTTTGTGTGCTCTTGCCCGACTCTTATCTAGAACTCATCCAAGCACTCCTATTTATAGTTGTGAGAATTAACTAGCCGTTGGAATGCTAGCAATTCAAACAACCATAGTTAGAGGGATATAATAAATCAAAGATTGATTATATGATTGATTAGTTGGCTTCAATCATGAAATCAATCAATCAGATCTTCCTAAGAGTTGACTCTCCTGATTGCCTCTTCCCAATCATTGAACTCCAAGATCTCCTTGTCTCCAGATTACATGCAGCCTCCATGTGGGTGAACTAATCCGTCTCCCTTATCTGGTAAGACTCCTCTGATCAGACTCCTCTGGTCAGACTCCTCTGCTCTGATGACTTATCTGCTCTGGTCTAGATACCTCATCTGGTCGCCTCTAGTCTGGTCACCTCATCTAGTTACCTCTAGTCTAGTCACCTCATCTGGTCTAAACAGATTTCTTCCCCCTTAACCAAAGACCTATTCTAGACCTATACTAATATGTAGCTGACTAACAGGTTCAGCTAGTCTTATTACAAGTTCTTGTTTTAACATCTTCAAAACATCTAACCTATATCCCACCACCACACATACCTCTCCATTTGATACACCTTGAACTTCTTGTATGTTGCATATGCAAGGAACAACCTGATTGCTTCTAGCCTAGCCACTGGAGCAAAGGTCTCATTATAGTCTATTCCTTCAGACTGACAATACCCCTTTGCAACCAGTCTTACCTTGTTCCTTACTACAACACCATTCTCATCCTTCTTATTCTTGAAGACCCATTTAGTACCAATCACACCTTGATGCCTAGGTCTATCCACCAGTTCCCAAACTTGATTCCTTGTGAACTGATTCAACTCCTCTTACATGGCTATGATCCAATTCGAGTCAGTGAGAGCTTCTTCTATGTTCTGAGGCTCTTGTTTAGAGAGAAAGCAATAAAAAATAGCACTCTCTAATGGAACATGCTGGTGAAGGCGATCCATCCCCAAGATCATTGTTGGGATACCAAACGTGTATAAACAATTAAAAACCTAAACATGCATCTAAAGATTAGTTTAGATTCGTTACCCATGAAGACCGAGATGTTGATTCCACTAGAGATCTTCTAGTTTGTCTCCCAACCTCGTTCGAACACCGGGTGGACGGTGAACTAGCGAACGTGGAGAAAAGGGCCTCCCAATTTCGTCTCCTCAAACCCTAATCACTAATTTTGGCTGCTGCAATATGAGTCTATTAGGGTTTGGACGAAATTAAGGTCCTTTTATATATACTCCTTTTAGGTTTCATGGGCCAGACTAGGGATCTGCTAGAAGGTATAGGGTTTGGGCTCCTCACGGACCCAAATACTCTTATGTTCAGTCCAGAACATTTATTTGGCCCGTGAACATTAATTCATTCCACTAGAGAATTAATGTTGCACTCCCATCCTATCCCGAACTGAATCAGGGCTTCTATTAGACACTATAATTCCCCATGTTAAAGATATCACACGTCCATTAATTATTAAAGCTTTTGACTGCTTTAATTAATTAACATCTATTATTCCTTGAGTAGTACCACTCAACCTTGTTGTCGTATGGATTAAATCCACCTGCAAGGTTTAATACGACAATTTTTTATGAGTTTCCTCAAGGGGACGTCATCAACCAGGATCACAAGGACACGGTGCCCTAATGCCAATAAATAGACATCGTGCAAACGATGTCACTACCTGTTAGGATAAAAGTTGTTAGTTTTGATGAGTTAAAACAAACCAGATAATGTAATAGGACCATCTGGACCTGTTAGCCAGATGAGGAACTAGATTAAGACTTAGTCTAGGGGAACTGCCAGACCAGAAGACTTCACCAGAAGAGTCACCAGAAGACCTACCAGAAGACATTCCAGAGGACTTCACCAGAGGACTCCATCAGAAGACTTCACCAGATGAGACTGACCAGAGGCAGAGAACCTTCCCCAGACCAGACGAGTCCGGACCAGACGAGTCTGGTGAAACAAAAGATGCTCAGAATCATCTCCTAATTCTTCTGAGTTATCTGTTTCTTAACCAACTCTGGACCAGAAGACATTGATGTTGCCTGGTGGCTGGTCCTGCCTCCTCTGGAGAGAATCAGAGTTAGGCATTGGAAGTATTTGACCGTTGGTGATTTAAATCAAGTCAACAAGATCGGATTGGAAAGTTTTGAAGTCAATCAATCCAAGGATCCCAACAACCCAATCAATCAATTAGGGAATTGATTGATAGAAAAGCTTCCTTAAATAGAGATCTTGTAATACCCTAGGTTTTCATGATCTTATCTGCTTTACTAAATACTTTATAATTCTTCATGAATCTATGTGACGCATTTACATCCAAATTTATGCAAAGGCACGTTTATGTGTTTTATTTACTCGATACTTACAATTAACGTATTATTTGCTCAATACATGCTTATTCTTGAGACTTTATAATTTTTATATGTTCTTTATTTTATGTCATATAGTGATTAATTTAGAAATTAATATAGTTTTCAAGAATTAAAGCAAAGATTAACAACGGCCCCAGTTCTTACAATTCCTGAAGGTACAGAAGGATTTATTGTGTACAGTGATGCTTCTAAACAAGGCTTGGGATGTGTACTTATGCAGAATTGGAAAGTAGTAGCGTACGCATCAAGACAATTAAAACCACATGAGTAAAACTATCCTACGCATGATTTAGAGCTAGTAGCAGTTGTGCATGCACTCAAGATTTGGAGACATTACTTGTATGGAAGTAAATGTCAGATCTACACAAATCATAAGAGTTTGAAGTATATCTTCGAACAGAAGGAATTGAACATGAGGCAAAGAAGATGGTTAGAGTTGGTAAAGGATTATGATTGTGAAATATTATACCATCCGGGAAAGGCAAATGTAGTGGCTGATGCCTTAAGTCGCAAAGCGAAGATAAAGATCAATGCCATGGTTGTGAAACCAACATTGAAGGAAAGAATAGCAAAAGCTCAATATGACGATGCATTCTTAGAGAAAATAAAACGAAAGATCAAGGAAGGTAAAGCAAAGGAGTTTTCAGTATGTGAGGATGGTACATTGGTATGTCGAGGAAGAATATGTGTCCCAGAAAAAGAAGAACTCAAGAAGGAAATATTAGAGGAAGCACATTCTACACCAAATACAGTTCATCCTGGAAGAACAAAGATGTATCAAGAATTAAAGAAATTGTTCTGGTGGAGAAATATGAAAAGAGATATTGGGAATTTCGTACAGAAATATTTGACATGTCAGCAGGTGAGAGCTGAGCATCAAAGACCATCAGGATTATTAAAGCCACTTGAGATTCCTGAATGGAAATGGGAACATATTACAATGGATTTTGTGGTAGGATTGCCCAAGTCAATACATGGAAATGAAGCTATTTGGGTAATTGTCGACAGATTGACCAAGACGACACATTTCTTACCAATAAAGATGACATTCACATTGGATAAATTGGCTCAGATTTATATTAAGAAAATTGTCCGATTACATGGAGTTCCAATTTCTATTGTGTCAGATAGAGATCCGCGATTTACATCAAGATTCAGGTACAGTCTTCAAGAAGCTATGGGCACCAAGTTGGAATTCAGTACAACTTTTCATCATCAAACAGATGGTCAATCGGAAAGAACAATTCAAACTTTGGAAGATATGTTGAGAGCTTGTATCATCGATATCGGAGGAAGTTGGGAAAGATACTTACCTTTAGTAGAATTTGCCTATAATAATAGTTATCAAGCTACAATTGAAATGGCACCGTACGAAGCATTGTACGGAAGGAAGTGTAGATCTCCAATATGCTGGGATGAAATCGGAGAAAAGATATTGTTAGGACCGGAATTGGTTGAAGAAACTAACATGGTGATAAAGAAAATTAAAGAAAAGATGCAAGCGGCTCAAGATCGACAGAAAATGTATGCGGATAGGCGAAGGAAAGAATTAAGTTTTTAGATTGGAGACAAGGTATTTTTGAAGGTATCTCCAATGAAAGGAATTTTCCGCTTCGGGAAAAGAGGAAAGTTGAAGCCTAGGTATATTGGACCTTATGAGATATTGGAAAGAATTGGAGATTTGGCTTATAGGCTAGCATTACCACCATTATTGGCAGGAGTACACGATGTATTCCATATCTCGATGCTCCGAAAGTATGTACCTGACCCTACCCACATAGTATACCTACCTGAATTAGAAATTGATGCCAACTTAACCTATGAGGAAGTCTCTATAGCCATACTTGATAGAAAGCTTCATAGGTTAAGAAATAGAGATATTCCTATGGTTAAGGTCCAGTGGAATAGACATGGAATGGAAGAAGCTACATGGGAACGAGAGGATGAAATCTTAGCAAAGTAACCTTACCTCAATATCCACGGTAACACTTGAAATTTCAAGGATAAAATTTATTTAAGGGGGTTAGACTGTAATACCCTAGGTTTTCATGATCTTATGTGCTTTACTAAATACTTTATAATTCTTCATGAATCTATGTGACACATTTACATCCAAATTTATGCAAAGGCATGTTTATGTGATTTATTTACTCGATACTTACAATTAACGTATTATTTGCTCAATACATGCTTATTCTTGAGACTTTATAATTTTTATATGATCTTTATTTTATGTCATAAAGTGTTTAATTTAGAAATTAATATAGTCCTTAAGTATAGTAATTTTATTTCATAAGTTATAAGTTGAAAAATGAATGTGTCTTTAAGAAACGAATTGCGTATCGATTACTCGATATATTTTTATGATTAGTATATAGACTTTGTAATTTATTTAGAGTCTTAGAAGGGTTTTAATTTTATTTCATAAGATAGTATAAGTAAATTTTATTAGAATTATCCAATAATTACAATTTCTACTTATTAAATTCATAGTATATATGTGTTATTTCTACAAAATATAAGACTACTCTTGGACTCCTTCCAATTTTCGATAATTTAGGATAAAATAGAAGAATTAGAGAAGCTTCAAGAATTAAGATAAGATAAGATAAAATAATTAGAAAGAAAAGTCAAAATTAGCAACTAACCAAAAATTAACAAGTGTACTTACTTAACCTCCAAGATTATCCAAAATCTTCCACAAACCTCCTAAAATGTCGGTCAAGAGGGGAGGTGGAGTAGCATCCAAGCACATCTTCTCCTATAAATACATGTCCTTGCATGAAAAATTATTCATAAGAAAAAGTTTAAAACAAATACTACTACTCTTATACTTAGAAGTTGAGAAAGGAGAAGAAGAGATTTCTTGTAGCTACCTATCTCTAAGTAAGTTTCTCTTCTTGTTTGAATAATTACTTAAGTGGTAGTATGAATTTTATGCATGATATGTGAATTAATTGATAGGAAAATGAGTTTTGATGAGTAAATTGCATGTTATCCATGTTTTACTTCATGTTTGAATGTTTAATTCAATTTCTTCAAGAGTTATGATCAAAATCATGTTTATTACTTGATTATCTATGCTTTAGAAGTAGAAATTATGAAATTATATGGTTTAAAGTGAGTTTAAGATGATATGTTCTTCATGTATGCATAAAACCGAATTTCTGGACCAACTTTGGGGTAAATTTCGTTTCGACCAATTCATTTGGTGGAAAGTTCTGAAAATTTTGTATGTGAAAATAGACTTGTGAAGGAACTTAGGTTTCAAATTACGTAGTTTTTGGACTAGTATTCGATGCATGGTGATTTTTCAAAGTTGAACTAGGGTTTTGGACTCTATAGCAGGAACAGTAGGAGTTTGCTATGATCTGAGAATAATCGGTTAGGTTTTTATAGAAAATAAAAGTATGTTGATAAATTACATGAGGTTGGGAGTTCATGGTTAAAATATCATGAGTATTGGACTTATGGTTGATTTATGGTGAATTTTTTAAATTAAGTGACCATAATCTGTATTAGTGTGTTCATTACGAAATATTTGATGTTTGGTAAAGAGTTTGAGAAATCTGAAAATATGGTGATAAACTTTATAGAGTTGAGAATCTACTGTTAAAATTTCATAATTTCTGGACGTATGGATAATTTAATATGAATTTTCAAAGTTATGTATGTAAATCTGCCAAAATTGAATTTTTGTATGAAAAGTTCGAAATGGTCCAGTTACATTTTTTACAGTCGATATTTATTTATAACTTGCTATTTGATGATTTTACACACTTAATTGATGTTTGTGCTTTACTATACGATATTTGAGTATATATTGAAATTGAATTCAAGTCTTACAATTTGCAAAAGTGAAGGGATAAGTAACAATGTTTCTATTTTAAAAATTTTACTTGTAGGTACAAACCTGCAAGGTGGGGAATCACTTCACTCTTCACCGAATATTTTATTATTATTTTAATTGCACTTATTAAATGTTGAATGTTAAATATTTTGAGTATGGTCCGCTATCGATTGGCCCCTGAGATAGTCCAACTATATGTTGGCAAATGAGATAGTTCGGTCGCTCCGGTAACGGGTTGGTCGCGCCACCCAAGGAGATACTCGGTGAAATTTCGGGGGCTCACATGTTATAAACAATTGATGTTTAGTTTGTGCAATTAACAAGAGGTTTCCCACTAAGTGTTTTCAAGCACTTATCCCTTCCACTTTTAAATTTTGACAGCTGTTGTGGATCCGGACGTGGGCGAATGAACTCGGCGGGCTGTGAAGTTTCCCTAAAAACTTTACATTTTCAAGAATTATGTTTTTAAATTTTGGTTTATATCTTAAGCTACGAGCATACTTATTTACTAATTCCGCTGTGTAAATGGATGGCGTGTGTATATTTTAATACAAAGTACTATTTTAGTGTCGTTCCTACTTGTGCCATATCATATTTTCCGTACTATATTAAGTGGGGACGTCATAGGTGGTATCAGAGCAGGTTCGCCTGCTAAAGTATTTTAAAAAATAGTGTGTTTTAAAATTTTAAAAGGAAACAACCGCATCGAGATCATTCTCCACGACGAAATCAGGTAAATGCTTTATATGTGCTTAAATTATATTATTTATTTGAAAGTGTGTTTGATTATTTGAAAGTTTGTTGTTATTATTTAAACTAATCAGTAAAGTGTGTAAAGTAAACAGAAATGGACGAGGATGTTAGAAGACATAATGCTAAAAGATTAGAACGAGTGCATGAAATGGGTAGAACCGAGATTGAAGATATAGGGGCTCATATCGGGGAAATAACATCACAGTATAGGCATGCGTTAATGAACGAATATCACATAACTGATGATTATTTTTGTCACTTGCTTCTTGACACCCTGCCATCTACTTGGATACGTGTATCTCTGGATATACTCGACTATGTATTTGATAAACATGGATACCTATGCTTTCCGTATTTTACTTCGATGCTATATTGTGAGTGGGCCCAATCAGAAACCGTCCATTTTACACCACTACGTCCAAGATTTGAGATAAGGGAAAACCAGGAAAGGCAGCTTGAGAGGGAACTAGTACAAGAAAGTTGTGGAGGTCCTGAAATGGAGGAGGATAGTAGCTATGGAAGTTCTGAAATGGAGGAAGATAGCAGCGACAGTTTCATCGAGATGTGGGTAGAATAAAAGGATGAATCCGATATAATCATCATTGATGATGATGATGATTAAAACTATGTGTTTTACCTGATATGCATACTATATGGCTATATATGATGATATGTGTACTAAATGCTTTTGATATACTATATGCTTTTGGGTGTAATAGATGTATGATGTTAGTAGATATATGTACTTAATATGTACTAAATGCTCTTGATGTATCATATGCTTTTGAATGTAATATATATGTATTATGTTTTGAATGTAACGTTTATGCATGTAATATATGATGTATTTTGAATGTATGAAATATATGTTAAAATTTTGTTACTAATGAATTTGTTATTGAATTGAACTATGAGTCGTAGAGGAAACCAAAACAACTCAGACATGAGGGAGGATCTAGCTTCCGTTTTAAGGAGGTTGGCTCAGCAACTAGGTCAGCAAAGTCAATCATCTCAAACACTTGTATCTTCAGCTCAAAACCATGATATTGTTAGTCAATTTAAGAAATTTAGACCCTCAACCCTGACCGGAAAAGAAAACCCTATGGAAGTAGAAAACTGGATTCGGAGCTTGGAGAAGATATTCGCTTATCTTAAGTGCACCGATGAGCAAAAAGTTTCTTGCGCTATATTTCAGCTGACTGAAGATGCAGATTATTGGTGGGAAGCTCATTGTAGAACAATGACGGAAGAAGCACGAACTACAGTTACTTGGGAAGAATTTGTAGAAGCAGTGGTTAAGAATTATATACCACAATCATTCTTAGATCAGAAAGAGACCGAATTTCTACAGTTGAAGCAGGGGAACCTGACAGTACAGGAATATGAAAGGAAGTTTAATCAATTGGGAAGGTATGCTTCTCATTTGATTAATACTGATGACAGGAAGGCAAAGAGATTAGTTCAAAACCTACGTCCAGAGATTAGTACCATCTTAGCAGCACAAGATATTAAGTCCTATGCCTAGATGTTCGAGAAAGCTCAAACAATAGCAGCATATATGAAACCAGAAGAAGTAAGAATTCCAGAATCACAGCCAAATAAAAGAAAGTGGGTTGGTACAAAACAAGGAGGAAATTTTAGGCAAGTCAAAAAGACGGGAATGATACCACAACAGCAACAGAGGCCATCTAAATGCAGAAATTGTGGAAAAGAACATTCTGGACAATGCCTGAAAGGAACAGGGGTATGTTATAAGTGTAAGGAACCTGAACATCTTATAACTGATTGTCTAAAGCTGAGGGGACAACAGAAGATGGCACATGCTCGAGTGTTTGCCATGAATCAGCAGGAGGCTTCAGCAAATCTGGAAGTGATGGCAGGTATGTTCAAAATATCCCAAATACCTGTTTTCACGTTATTTAATACTGGTGCTACACATTCATTCATCTCTACAAAGATGTTTGAACAAATTAAGACTGCCCATATTAAGGTAGAAGAAAATTTCCTAGAGGTTATTCCCTCTGGTAGTACGACACGATCCTTAGGACTGTGTAGGAATGTGAAGATTGATTTTGAGCATGCAATACTCTCGGCAAATCTACATATAATAGAAATGAAGGACTTTGATATTATCTTGGGAATGGACTGGCTTATAGCTAATCATGCTCTCATCAAGTGTCAAGAAAAAGAAATATTAGTACAAAGATCAAAGGATGAGAACTTTACACTCTATGGTACTAGAATTGGAACTATACCTCAAGTAATTTCAGCAATGAAAGCCCGAAAATTATTGAGGAAAGGAAAGAATACGGCATTTCTAGTAAATATTGTAGCAATGGAATCCAATGGTCCAACATTGGATGATGTGCCGGTAGTATGTGAATACAAGGATGTATTTCCAGACGATTTGCCAGGATTACCCCCAGATCGTCAGTTGGAGTTCACTATTGATTTAATACCTGGAGCCGCGCCTGTTTCTAAAGTACCTTACAGAATGGCACCAAAGGAGTTACAGGAGTTGAAGGTGCAATTGCAAGAATTATTGGACAAAGGCTTTATTCGACCAAGTGTGTCACCATGGGGTGCACCAGTTTTATTTGTGAAAAAGAAAGATGGATCGTTGCGGATGTACATCGATTATCGAGAACTGAATAAGCTCACTATCAAGAATAAATATCCACTTCCGAGAATTGAAGATCTGTTTGATCAGTTAAGAGGAGCTTGTGTATTTTCAAAAATTGATTTGAGATCGGGATATCATCAGATAAAGATTAAAGAAAGCGATATTCCGAAGACAGTATTCAGAACCCGATATGGGCATTATGAGTTCGTAGTGTTACCATTTGGACTCAGTAATGCACCAGCTATATTCATGGATTTGATGAATCGGGTATTTTATCAATATTTAGATCAATTTGTGATCGTCTTTATTGATGATATTCTGGAATATTCAAGAAATCAGGAACAACATGCAAAACATCTTCGAATTATATTGGAAACTCTGAGGAAAGAGAAATTGTATGCTAAATTTAAGAAGTGTGAATTCTGGTTGGATAAAGTTGTATTTCTTGGACATACGGTTTCAGCTTTAGGAATAGAAGTTGACCCAACAAAAGTAGAAGATGTAAACCAATGGAAGACACCAACTAATGTAAACGAAGTCAGGAGTTTTCTTGGTTTAGCCGATTATTATCGAATATTCATTGAAGGGTTTGCTCGGATTGCAAAACCTTTGACTCAGTTGACTCGGAAAGAAACAAAGTTTGAATGGACAGAAGAATGTGAAAGGAGTTTTCAAGAATTAAAGCAAAGATTAACAACGGCCCCAGTTCTTACAATTCCTGAAGGTACAGAAGGATTTATTATGTACAGTGATGCTTCTAAACAAAGCTTGAGATGTGTACTTATGCAGAATTGGAAAGTAGTAGCGTACGCATCAAGACAATTAAAACTACATGAGCAAAACTATCCTACGCATGATTTAGAGCTAGCAGCAGTTGTGCATGCACTCAAGATTTGGAGACATTACTTGTATGGAAGTAAATGTCAGATCTACACAGATCATAAGAGTTTGAAGTATATCTTCGAACAGAAGGAATTGAACATGAGGCAAAGAAGATGGTTAGAGTTGGTAAAGGATTATGATTGTGAAATATAATACCATCCGGGAAAGGCAAATGTAGTGGCTGATGTCTTAAGTCGCAAAGCGAAGATAAAGATCAATGCCATGGTTGTGAAACCAACATTGAAGGAAAGAATAGCAAAAGCTCAATATGACGATGCATTCTTAGAGAAAATAAAATGAAAGATCAAGGAAGGTAAAGCAAAGGAGTTTTCAGTATGTGAGGATGGTACATTGGTATGTCGAGGAAGAATATGTGTCCCAGAAAAAGAGGAATTCAAGAAGGAAATATTGGAGAAAGCACATTCTACACCATATACAGTTCATCTTGGAGGAACAAAGATGTATCAAGAATTAAAGAAATTGTTCTGGTGAAGAAATATGAAAAGAGATATTGGGAATTTCGTACAGAAATATTTGACATGTCAGCAGGTGAAAGCTGAGCATCAAAGACCATCAGGATTATTAAAGCCACTTGAGATTCCTAAATGGAAATGGGAACATATTACAATGGATTTTGTGGTAGGATTGCCCAAGTCAATACAAGGAAATGAAGCTATTTGGGTAATTGTCGACAGATTGACCAAGAGGGCACATTTCTTACCAATAAAGATGACGTTCACATTGGATAAATTGGCTCAGATTTATATTAAGGAAATTGTCCGATTACATGGAGTTCCAATTTCTATTGTGTCAGATAGAGATCCGCGATTTACATCAAGATTCTAGTACAGTCTTCAAGAAGCTATGGGCACCAAGTTGGAATTCAGTACAACTTTTCATCTTCAAACAGATGGTCAATCGGAAAGAACAATTCAAACTTTGGAAGATATGTTGAGAGCTTGTATCATCGATATCGGAGGAAGTTGGGAAAGATACTTACCTTTAGTAGAATTTGCCTATAATAATAGTTATCAAGCTACAATTGAAATGGCACCGTACGAAGCATTGTACGGAAGAAAGTGTAGATCTCCAATATGCTGGGATGAAATCGGAGAAAAGATATTGTTAGGACCGGAATTGGTGGAAGAAACTAACATGGTGGTTAAGAAAATTAAAGAAAAGATGCAAGCGGCTCAAGATCGACAGAAAATGTATGCGGATAGGCGAAGGAAAGAATTAAGTTTTGAGATTGGAGACAAGGTATTTTTGAAGGTATCTCCAATGAAAGGAATTTTCCGCTTCGGGAAAAGAAGAAAGTTGAAGCCTAGGTATATTGGACCTTATTAGATATTGGAAAGAATTGGAGATTTGGCTTATAGGCTAGCATTACCACCATCATTGGCAGGAGTACACGATGTATTCCATATCTCGATGCTCCGAAAGTATGTACCTGACCCTACCCACATAGTAAACCAACCTGAATTAGAAATTGATGCCAACTTAACCTATGAGGAAGTCTCTATAGTCATACTTGATAGAAAGCTTCATAGGTTAAGAAATAGAGATATTGCTATGGTTAAGGTCCAGTGGAATAGACATGGAATGGAAGAAGCTACATGGGAACGAGAAGATGAAATCTTAGCAAAGTAACCTTACCTCAATATCCACGGTAACACTTGAAATTTCGAGGATAAAATTTATTTAAGGGGGTTAGACTGTAATACCCAAGGTTTTCATGATCTTATGTGCTTTACTAAATACTTTATAATTCTTCATGAATCTATGTGACGCATTTACATCCAAATTTATGCAAAGGCACGTTTATGTGTTTTATTTACTCGATACTTACAATTAACGTATTATTTGCTCAATACATGCTTTTTCTTGAGACTTTATAATTTTTATATGATCTTTATTTTATGTCATAAAGTGTTTAATTTAGAAATTAATATAGTCATTAAGTATAGTAATTTTATTTCATAAGTTATAAGTTGAAAAATGAATTGTGTCTTTAAGAAACGAATTGCGTATCGATTACTCGATATATTTTTATGATTAGTATATAGACTTTGTAATTTATTTAGAGTCTTAGAAGGGTTTTAATTTTATTTCATAAGATAGTATAAGTAAATTTTATTAGAATTATCTAATAATTACAATTTCTACTTATTAAATTCATAGTATATATGTGTTATTTCTACAAAATATAAGACTACTCTTGGACTCCTTCCAATTTTCGAAAATTTAGGATAAAATAGGAGAATTAGAGAAGCTTCAAGAATTAAGATAAGATAAGATAAAATAATTAGAAAGAAAAGTCAAAATTAGCAACTAACCAAAAATTAACAAGTGTACTTACTTAACCTCCAAGATTATCCAAAATCTTCCACAAACCTCCTAAAATGTCGGTCAAGAGGGGAGGTGGAGTAACCTCCAAGCACATCTTCTCCTATAAATACATGTCCTTGCATGAAAAATTATTCATAAGAAAAAGTTTAAAATAAATACTACTACTCTTATACTTAGAAGTTGAGAAAGGAGAAGAAGAGATTTCTTGTAGCTACCTATCTCTAAGTAAGTTTCTCTTCTTGTTTGAGTAATTACTTAAGTGGTAGTATGAAGTTTATGCATGATATGTGAATTAATTGATAGGAAAATGAGTTTTGATGAGTAAATTGCATGTTATCCATGTTTTACTTCATGTTTGAATGTTTAATTCAATTTCTTCATGAGTTATGACCAAAATCATGTTTATTATTTGATTATCTATGCTTTAGAAGTAGAAATCATGAAATTATATGGTTTAAAGTGAGTTTAAGATGATATGTTCTTCATGTATACATAAAACCGAATTTCTGGACCAACTTTGGGGTAAATTTTGTTTCGACCAATTCATTTGGTGGAAAATTCTGAAAATTTTATATGTGAAAATAGACTTGTTAAGGAACTTAGGTTTCAAATTTCATAGTGTTTGGACTAGTATTCGATGCATGGTGATTTTTCAAAATTAAACTAGGGTTTTGGACTCTATAGCAGGAATAGTAGGAGTTTGCTATGATCTGAGAATAATCGGTTAGGTTTTTATAGAAAACTAAAGTACGTTGATAAATTACATGAAGTTGGGAGTTCATGGTTAAAATTTCATGAGTATTGGACTTATGGTTGGTGAATTTTTAAAATTAAGTGACCATAATCTGTATTAGTGTGTTCATTATGAAATATTTGATGTTTGGTAAAGATTTTGAGAAATCTGGAAATATGGTGATAAAATTTATAGTGTTGAGAATCTACTGTTAATATTTCATAATTTTTGACCATATGGATAATTTAATATGAATTTTCAAAGTTATGTGTGTAAATCTGCCCAAATCGAATTTTTGTATGAAAAGTTCGAAATGGTCCAGTTACATTTTTTACAGTCGATATTTATTTATAACTTGCTATTTGATGATTTTACACACTTAATTGATGTTTGTGCTTTACTATACGATATTTGAGTATATATTGAAATTGAATTCAAGTCTTACAATTTACAAAAGTGAAGGGATAAGTAACAATGTTTGTATTTTAAAAATTTTACGTGTAGGTACAAACCTGCAAGGTGGGGAATCACTTCACTCTTCACCGAGTGTTTTATCATTATTTTAATTGCACTTATTAAATGTTGAATGTTAAATATTTTGAGTCTGGCCCATTATCGACTGGCCCCTGAGATAGTCTAACTATATATTGGCAAATGAGATAGTCCGGTCGCTCCGGCACTACGGGTTGGTCGCGCCACCCAAGGAGATACCCGGTGAAATTCCGGGGGCTCACATGTTATAAACAATTGATGTTTAGTTTGTGCAATTAACAAGAGGTTTCCCACTAAGTGTTTTCAAGCACTTTCTCTTCCAGTTTTAAATTTTGACAGATGTTGTGGATCCGGACGTGGGCGAATGAACTCGGCGGGCTGTGAAGTTTCCCTAAAAACTTTACATTTTCAAGAATTATGTTTTTAAATTTTGTTTTGCATCTTAAGCTACGAGCATACTTATTTACTACTTTCACTGTGTAAATGTGTGGCGTGTGTATAATTTAATACAAAGTACTATTTTAGTGTCGTTCCTACTTGTGCAACATCATATTTTCCGTACTATATTAAGTGAGGACGTCACAGATCTGATTAGATTAGCTCTTCAATGGCTAAACCCTAATCACCTCTATAAATACAAGAGTGCAGAATCAAAAAAAGTCTCTAGATTCTCACGCGCAAGAAGTCACATTCAAGCCTTTGTTTTATCACTCTTAGCACTCTTATTGTTCATATATTTCATACATACTCTAAAGGAGTAGTTGGATCTCAACCTGTTCATCTCTAAGAAAAGGTTGAAGGCTGTAGACTTTAGATCTAAGTTAGATCTAAAGGGATTGTAAGAAGGAACTGGTACTTCACAATTCCAGTAAGCAAGTTGGTTGTTGGTTGGTTAGTGAGACCCCTTTGATAAAAGGGAGAGTGGATGTAGGATATTGAAATCCGAACCACTATAAATCTGGTCCATTTACTGCTTTCTTCAATTATGTCTTGTTTAAATTATTGTGCTCTTATTAAAGATCTTGTTAAAAGACATAACCTCTAAAGCTTCCGCAATTAATCTACTTAGTGGGACCAACAAGTGGTATCAGAGCAGTGTGTCCAAGACCACTGCTTTGTAAAGCTTTTTGGTGGTCACCGGACAGATCCATTGCTCTTTATTGTGTTTGGATTAATTTATTGTTAAATTTTTAAATTGAGTAAAAATGTCTTCAAAATCTTCATATAAGAGCCGCAAATTACCAGAATTCTCCTTTGAGGATTACAGCCACTAGAGCTTCATGATGAGTAATCATCTTGGAGTTATCCACCACCGCATGTTAGATGTGGTAGAAAGTGGCCCCATCAAATTTTATTGGACTCCTATTGATGATGGCAGGTCTGAGTCCAGGGCAGAAACAAGTGAGTCTGCAGAGGAGAGAACTGGTGCTCGTGTTGCTAGACAGAAGGTACTAAAGAAGAAAGATGAGCTAGACAATGGTGAAAAGAAGTTGTATAACCTAGACCAGGTGGCAAGGACTGAAATTATTAACACACTCACAAAGGAGGTGATTGAAAAAGTCAGAACATGTGCCACTGCCAATGAGATGTGGGACAAACTTGCACTGCTCTGTGAGGGAACAGAGAAGATCAAGGATAACAAACTCCAAGCTGTTCAACACTCGTTTGATACCTTCAAGAAGAAACCAGACGAGACCATTGACCAGCTAGATATGCGCCTCACAAATCTCCTTAACAAGGCTAGTGCCTTAGGTAAGACCGATTCAGAGAAAGAAATTAATAGTAAAATCTTGCGTTCACTAACCAGCAGGTGGAGAATCAAAGTGACTGTGATTAAAGACAACAAGGATCTCAACACTCTGGATCATCATCTTCTGCTATCTGATCTCAAAGCTTACGAGTATGACCTTCAAGAGGAAGATCAAACAGAAGAGGTTTCCTCTTCTGGACAGAAATGAGTTGCCTTTTCCTCAACTATCAAGATAGATGATAAGCCAAAAGAGTCTACTGCAGATGACTTGAGTCTCAAGGAGCAGGTAGCACTTCTAACCCGTAAACTTGATAAGATGAGTTCTAAATATGGCAGGTACAAAAAGCATTGGAAGGAATCTACTAGAGATAGGAAGACTTATTTCAAAGCTGCAGATAAAGAAAGGACATCTGGAGACTCTAGGGAAACCAGATTCAGAACTCCAAAGAGGAGGAGAGAAAGCAGCTCTGGGAGATCAGATTACCAGAGGAGGGATGGCAGTTCTAGCAGATCTGACTACCAGAGGAGAGAGAGTAGTCCAGCCAGAACAGAGTACAAACAGAAGAGGAGAGATGCAAGTCCCAGTCCCAGAGGAGACAACATTTGTTACACCTGCAACAAGCCTGGTCACTACAGCTATGATTGTCCTCAATTGACTCATAGAGAAAGAGAAGAGAAAAGACTCAAGAGAGATAGGAGATATGCAGACAAGAGAGCACTAATGGCAAAAGCAGAAGAGGAGGATACTAGTTCCAGTTCTTCTTCTTCTGATTTCGGATCTGATGATGATTTATGCCTTATGGCAGACATCACTGAGGTAAATGAACCTACCTTATGCTTATCTAATTCCAAATATACTGAATCCTCTCATTCATCTGGTGCTTCCAGAGAGTCTGATATGCAGCAAATGCTATCAGATCTCCAAAATTGTGTCCAACTTTGCCAAAAGCTTGAAAAATAAAATGGTAGGCTAAGAGCTGAAGTCCAGTCTCTATTAAATGAGCAAAAATCTACAAGAGAACTCATGAAAGACCATTCTAAAGAAGTCTCTGAACTTTAAGAAAAGGTCACAGAAAGAGATACTCTGGTAGACCAACTCATGAAAGAGAAGAACTCTCAGGCAGAAAAGTTCAATGAGCTCAAGGCCAAATACCAATATCTTATCAAGGGTAAGCAAGTTGAACAACCTATCATGGAAGTATCCAAGACCAGAGAAGTTCCAACTATTGTATCCATGATACAAGGATCTTCTCAAACAGTAAATGATAAGAGTGGTTTAGGATATTCTGGAATTACAACCAGATCTACTAAATTTTTATGCAATAAAGGCAAGTTTTCTCAAAGATCTGGTGAATTGGTAGAAATCTGGGATGAAAAGGATCCTAATGGAAAAGGTTACAGAGTAGTTAAAAATCGTAATCGGATTAATGATTGCTCTGTTGACCATATAGATGAAGTTCCCAATGAGTTCACTGAACTGGAAGAGGAAATCTTAGAGCACAAACACCAGATAGGAGAACCTATGAGGATTGATGGTTCTGTTCAGATGCCTACACAAATTAGGAGACCTCAGAGGAAACCTAAAAGAGTGGAACCTAAGCAAATTAGGGGACCTCAAAAGGGAATCTCTAAGAGGAATCCTAATCAGAAGAGGAGATATCAAAGGAGATATACTGAACCAGAGAACCTCAATCAGAATCAGGGATCTCAAAGGGGTTATGCTCAAAGAAGATTCCAGAACAGGAATACTCAGAAGGAATTTTATCATCAGAATAGATCCAATTTTCAGAACCAGAAGAGGTCTTCCAGACCCATCTATAGAAATCCAACTGATCTGGGTAGTTATGACACCAAAGATGGTTCTTCTAGGATGTACCCTTACAACCAGACCTTTAAGACCATGTCTTTAAGGCAGGCCATTCCAAAGGCCAGATTTGAGAAAAGATACACCAGACCTGTTTATAGGAAAGGTGTTCTGATCAGACCAGTACCTCAATATGTCATTGTGAGAGGACATGTGCTGGTAGATAGATTTGGAAGGAAGATAAGATCTCCTCATCCAACAAGGGATGATCTTTATCTTTGGATTCCTACAAAACCTGCAACTAACCAATCAGGACCCAGCTCCAGTAGGGGACCTAATTGATCTCTCTGCAGGATGATAAGAGCCCATTGGAGAAAGGACTTTCAAGCAAGCATGTGTGGTACATTGATAGTGGATGTTCCAAGCACATGACATTCCAGAAAGGTCATCTCCAGGATTTCAAGCCATTGAATGGGCCAAGAGTGATGTTTGGTGACAACAACTATGGAGTCACCAGAGGTGTTGGGAAGTTGACCTTTAATGGCGTATCTGTAGATGAAGTCTACTATGTTGAAGGACTCAAGCATAATCTGCTTTCAGTATCCCAATTTGGTGACAGGGGATACTCAGTGAAGTTTTCTAGTGATTCATGCACTGTCTTTTCTTCTGATTATAATGATATTTTGCTTATAGGCTTGAGGAAGGGTAACATTTATCTTGCAGATTTTAGCAGTTGCCCAAGAAATGCTTGCCTGGTTGCTAAAGGATCTGCAGAAGATAGCTGGTTATGGCACAAGAGATTGAGCCATCTTAACTTCAAAACACTGAATAAGATTGCCAGAAAAGGTCTTATTCGAGGTCTTCCTAATGAAGTGTTTAGGAAGGATCAGGTTTGTGGTTCATGCCAGAAGGGTAAACAACCCAAGACCTCCTTTAAGGATGTCCAGAGCACAACCACAACCAGAGTACTTCAACTACTTCACATGGACCTATTTGGACCTATTTCTCCTCTTAGTTTCATTGGAAGGAAGTACACCTTGGTGATAGTAGATGACTTTTCAAGATACACTTGGGTAGTGTTCTTGTTTAAGAAAAATGAAACTATCACTAAGCTGCCAGAATTCTTCGAGCAGATTCAGAATGAACAAAACCAGAGCATAGTCAGGATCAGAAGTGACAAAGGGACAGAGTTTCTGAATTCACACATTGCAGAGTATTGCAAGGAACATGGAATTTTTCATGAGACATCTGTTGCCAGAACACCCCAACAAAATGGAGTAGCAGAAAGGAGGAATAAAACCCTAAAGGAAGCTGCAAGAACTCTTCTAGCAGAGTACAACACACCACAAAGGTTTTGGGCAGAAGCTATCAACACAGCCTGTTATACTCAGAACAGATGCCTAATTGCCCAGAGACATAGTAAGACTCCATATGAGGTATGGAAAGGTAAAACCACACCTGTTTCATATTTTCACATTTTTGTTTGCAAGTGTTTCATCCATGACAATGGGAAATCAAAATTAAAAACTTTTGATGCTAAAGTAGCAGATGGAATATTTTTGGGATATTCCAACACTAGCAAAGCATTTAGAGTTTTTAATAAGAATTCACTTTGTGTGGAGGAAACACCTCATGTTGTTTTTGATGAATCTACTTTTGAGTGCAAGGTGGACCTAAAGTCTTCTGAAGAGACACAGAATCAGACTACTCCCAGAGTAATTAAGGTCAATCCACCTATTCTTGATTCAGATTCAGATGATGACCCATCTTCTGGTTCTCTGAAGAAGAAGTCTTCACAAGGAGCAGAACCAGGAGAGGTTGGAACTCCTGTAGGGGGAAGCTCTCCTGCAGTTGGTGATAATCACCAAGGTACTGCAGTAGATGGTCAATCAGGCAAGGCCACGGGAAGGAGGACCCTGGTTGATCACCCCAATGACCTGATAATTGGAGATCCAACTAAGGGTGTCCAGACTAGGAGAACTCTTTACTTAGCTGCCTTATTCAGTTGCTATGTGTCCTTGATTGAGCCCAAGAAGATCAAGGAGACACTGAAAGATTCAGATTGGACTGTTGCTATGCAAGAGGAGTTGAATCAATTCACCAGACCAGATGTTTGAGAGCTGGTAGACAGACCAAGACATCAAAAGGTGATAGGCACTAAGTGGGTTTTCAAGAATAAGAAAGATGAGAATGATGTCATTACTAGGAACAAGGCAAGGCTAGTGGCTCAGGGCTATTCTCAGTCTGAAGGAATAAACTATGATGAGACATTTGCTCCTGTTGCCAGACTAGAAGCCATTAGATTGTTCTTACCATATGCTGCTCACATGAAGTTCAAAGTATACCAGATGGATGTGAAATATGCCTTTCTTAATGGGATTCTCATTGAGGAAGTGTATGTGGAACAACCTCCTGGTTTTGAACAAGGTGACAGAGTGTTTAGACTTAAGAAAGCTCTTTATGGGCTGAAGCAGGCACCCAGGGCATGGTATGACACTCTTTCCCAATTTCTTCTGGACAATGGTTTTACTAAGGGTAAGATTGATAGGACCTTGTTTAGGAAAGAAGAAGGAAAGGACATTCTTCTGGTCCAAATATATATTGATGACATTATATTTGGATCCCCTAACAAGAAGCTGTGTGAGAAGTTTGGTGAACTCATGCAGAGCCAGTTTGAAATGTCTATGATGGGTGAGATGAATTATTTCTTAGGTCTGCAGGTAAAGCAATCAGAGAAGGGAATTTTCATCAAATCAGGTTAAGTACATCAGAAACATGTTAGAGAAATTTGGAATAGGATCTAGCAAAGCAGCCAAGATCCCTATGATGATAAATTTCAACATGGATCCAGATGAGTCTGGAGAGAGTGTGGACCAGACTCAGTACAGAGCACTTATTAGTTCTCTTCTGTACTTGACAGCAAGCAGACCAGATATAACCTTTGCAGTTGGTGTGTGTGCAAGATTTCAGGCTAATCCTAAGAAAAGTCATTTGGAAGCAGCTAGGAAGATATTGAAGTATCTTAAAGGGACAGTGAATTTGGGGTTATGGCATCCTGCAGATGACAATTTAGAGTTAAGTGGTTATTCGGATTCAGATTATGGTGGGTGCAGAATAGATAGGAAGTCTACAAGTGGAACATGCCAAATTTTAGGAAATAAATTGGTATCTTGGTTTTCTAAGAAGCAGACTTCAGTTTCTACATAAACAACAGAAGCAGAGTATATGGCCGCAGACAGCTGCTGTTCACAACTACTCTGGATTAGTCAACAGTTAAGGGACTACCAGATTAGAGCTAAGGATATTCCAATCTTTTGTGATAGTAATAGTGCAATAGCAATCACCCAGAATCCAGTTCTTCATACCAGATGCAAACATGTTGATATAAGGCATCACTTTATCAGAGACCATGTTGAGAAGGGAGATATAAGGATGGACAAGATTGCAAGAGAGAAGTAGAGAGCATATATTTTGACTAAGACTTTGGCTGAAACCAGATTCAGAGAGTTAGCTTTTGAGTTGGGATT
The DNA here is from genome assembly GCA_947034835.1 of Ballota nigra. Classification (NCBI taxonomy): domain Eukaryota; kingdom Viridiplantae; phylum Streptophyta; class Magnoliopsida; order Lamiales; family Lamiaceae; genus Ballota; species Ballota nigra. The sequence continues at coordinate 31,407,754 of OX344728.1, read as the reverse complement.
ATTAGATCCAGAGACAGATTAGGTTTAGGGGGAACATCAGAGAAGTATCCTTTGTTTCATTTTGTTACATAATTTTTATGTATTCAAACTAACATGCCTACAGGTTAGATATACCAGGGAAGTTACATCTCCAGATGAGGTATGTACCAGATGAGGTGTGTACCAGTTGGGGTACATCCCAGATGAGGTGCAGAAACAGATTCAAGAGAAATCTGAAGTCAAATTTGACCAGAACCAGATGAGATGTAACACCAGACTAACCGTGGTATCATCTTGTTACAATACCAGGTGACGGGTATGTATTTACTTCTCTGGCCTCTGATCATTGGGATACACTTTCAAAATTAATAAATACACTCAAAACGTTTCATCTTCAGGGTGTATTTAAGACTAGGGTAAAGGGCCTAGGCAATCATTTCGCATTTTCTCTTGACTGCCACAAAACCCCCTAAATCCTAGTCCCAATGACCATGCCCACGCACTATATTAAATCTGTAACTTGCCTTTTAATCGTGGCTGTCAGATTTTAACAACAATGCAATATGTCAATCAATTCAAAAATTGATTTTGTTCCCTAATTTAAATTTGGGATTTACACACGTTCACACTTCATTAATTGTTCAAGCCACGCGTCTTGCCCTATTTAAATCAAATCTTTTTTATTCTGTCCTTTCACGTTTCCTTACTCTCAAATCCCTAACCTCTCTCTCTCTGCAAGTTCTTTCTCTCTCTCTCTCTCTCTCTCTCTATCTCAGCAATGGCACCCAAATGCAACTTCGACCCTGAGCACGTGTGCAAGAAACTCAAATCGGAGATGGTGGTTGATTTCTATTCCACTAAGAATCCGGCAGCACTGAAAATTCTGGAGTTGCTAAGGAAGTCTGGAGTTGAGGAATTGATCTCCAAGGTTCCCAAGGATCTGCGCACCTTGGATGGGTATGCTGCCCAGTTTTTTATCAGAATGAAGATTCACAATGACCACATCTCCTCCAAGCTTGACAAGGAGGATGTCGTCTTTTCGAAGCACGACTTTTGCAGCCTGTTTAGGAATATTTCCTCGGAAGGAGTGGATCCCTTGAAATACAAGGAAGGAGAAGCAGTTGAATCGTTCAAGATCTTTGCCAGATCTTCATGCCAGAATTTGACGAAGAGCTTTTTGGACAAGCATCTCAGGCAAAAATACAAGGTACTTTTTGATATTGTAGTGAAAGTGTTGATGTGTGAGAGCCATAGCACAGATGCCATCTTCACTGGCAAGCTCTGTGTTATGAGGGCTATTTTTTATGGTGTCAAATGCAACTGGGCCGAATTCTTCTGGGGCGTGTTGAGGAAGAATAAGTTGAAGGTGCAGAAGGATGAGTGTCCCAGCTTGCCAGGAGAGCAGCAATACTTCTTCAATGACAATGTTTCTTTGGGCACAAAGCTTACTCAGATCCTGGACTCTATCTTCCCAGAGAAGAAGTGGAAGGACTCTTGGTGCAAGGGATTCCACAAGTCCAAGATCATCTTTTCAAAAGATGGGCCTCTCCATGGCCATCCAGATTCAGATGGAGAGCAAGCCATCCCTGCCCCTCCTCTCCAAGCAGTGCCTTCATCTGCTAAGGGGCAGAAGCCTAGGAAAAGCTAGAAGAAGACGGTTGAGGCTACTGGTTCTACAACCATAACCTTCTCTGGTTCCTCATAGGAGGGCCAGATTCCCCTTCAAACTATCTTGAAGAAGAAGGGTGATGGTGAAGAAGTTGCTAAGAAGGCAGGAGCAGCTAAGAGGAAGAGGCCAGAAGATGCCAGGAAGGCCTTTGCAAAGAAGCCCAGAACAAGTAGAAGGGCTAAGAAGACGCTTCTGGTGGATGAGCCATCAGAAGAGGAGGAAGAAGCTGAAGAGGTTGAGCCTCTAAAGAAGAAGAAGTCAAAGGCCAAGAGGGTCATCCTTCAGGAGTCAGACCCTGGATCTGACCTGGGAGATGCTTTGGAGCAGGCCATTGAGGAGGCCTCTCACCTGATGGAGGAAGCCATAGCTTCAGAGCAGGTAAACCACTCTAATCCCCCATATATCCCCATAAACCTTGTAACCCCCACCACATCTCCCCCATAAACCCTTACCCAAACTACCTCCCCTGCTCCTGGTGCCCCCATTTCCTCACCAGGGCAAACCCTACCTGATACCCCTCAATACACTCCCTCCACCATCCCTACACAAACACCCTCTCCCCCACCTCACAAATCCCTCTCCCCACAAATCCTTCTCCCCCAGCCCCTGTACCAGAGGTGCCATCAACCTCTGGTGCAGAACAACCCATTCCACCCTCCTCTTCTCAAATTCCCATTCCAGCTTCTGTACCAGAAGTTCCCTCTACGTCTTCTGGTGCAGAACAACCTCTACCATCAATCTCTACCTCACAAATCCCTACCCCTCCCCAATCTCACACTGAACAGAACCCTTCCATGGCTTTGGGATTCTCTGCTCCCCCTCCCCCTCCCTCATGCCTATCTAGCGATGATAGTGAAGATGAGGATGCTTCACTTGAGCCTGCTAGCTTGGCCCCATCCTCCTCTGCCTCTGGGCCCAAACCCTTTTCATTCTAATCTGATGATATGGGTCCCATTAGGCAGAGCATGAGTGTAAGTGCTCAACTCTAGCTAAGAGAGCACTTCCCTGTCCTTCTTGAGCACTTACCTATTCTGGCGGATCTGACTGACGCCAAAGTCTGGAGCAAGGCCAGACTTGAGGATGTGGAGGATCTGATGCTACTGCTTGAAGAGATGGGTCCTCCAAATTTCACTGCCTGGGAGATTGACATCAAGAGGAAGCTTAATCTCCAGAATCCAACGGAGTTAGAGACTCCAGAGGCAGCCAAAGTGGTGGTTTACGCCTTATTGATCCAGCAGGGAGTTATGATCTCCCCAGAAGGCCCCTCATACAAGTTTGGCCCCCACTTCTCTTTTCCTCCAGAGCTCTACTCTAATGAAGAGGATTGCGATGTCACTCCTGCAGTCCTCCAGAAGATGAAGCTGTTCTTCTATGAACAAATCTTGCAAATTGGCAGATTCTCTAAGGCCATGTAGCACCTGGCGCCGGCTCTGGTAGAGCACCAGATCAAAGTTGAGAGGCGAAAGTTTTTGAAGCAGATTAAGGATATCTTTGCCTCTGCCAAAGCAGCTTTCAAGTCTGATAGCCTCTATTTGAAGATGGATGTTCATGAAAGCCAGAGGCAGATCCAACAATATGTATTGGACCAGGTGAGACCCGTCTCAGTGCTGAAAGTGGAGATGGCCTCAAAGATGTTGCAGACAGCCAAGCTCAAGGATTCTCTACATGAGATGCTCGAGAAGCAAGAGAAGCTGGTAGCTGAATCGAAGGCCTACCTGGAAGAAGCCAGGCAACTTCGTGGTCTTCACTCTTCCTCCTCCACTGCCTTGCCTGATCTCATAAGGCAGGTAGTGCAGCCCATGTTTGATGAAGTTAAAAAGGGGGAAGAGCAGGCCAGAACTAATCTGACTCTGTTTAGCCATGGGGCTCGTCTGGACCTGCTGGAGAACACTTTGGCCCAGGCGGAGCTGCAGAAGAAGAAGAAGGAAGAGTTGAAATCTCTTACCATGGCTAAGAAGCTGGCGGCAGAAGAAGAGATAATTGATACAGAGCAGGATCCTATTTCCCTTTTTGGACCTGCTAAGAGGAAGATAAGGAAAGTCAAGAAGAGCTTCCTTGAATCTGTCGTTGAAGAGGCAGAGAAGAGATTCAAGGAAGAGACGCCTGAAGAGAGGCAAGCCAGGATTAGGAAGAACATAGATGAAGAGCAGAGGCTCCGATATGTTAGGAGGCAGAACAAGAAGACCAGAGAAGCTGGCATTTCTTCTGGTGCCAGTGGATCCAGCCAGAGAAGGAAGGCTCCTGTTGAAGTGATGGAGATTTTGCCTCTCAGGACAGAAGGGTCTTTTGACTCTACTGTGCCTGTCCCTCTGATAGAGAAATGGAGAGAAGCCAAAACCTTATGGTTTATCCAGCATTACATTCAGAGGCCTCCACCAGAGGGTGATGCACTCATCAACAGTACTTTCCACACTTGTATGAAGACATACGATGCAGGGCTCTACAAGCAGCTGATGGACTCAACCATTGAATTCAACCTGGAAGTCACTGTCCCTGAATTCCATTATCTCAACACTCCCATGATAGGGGACCAGGTGGATTGGGCAGAGCTGAAGAAGCTGTACAAGACCAAGGTGTTGGCAAATTTCACTACAACATCTTCTGCTGAGTTGAAGGCCATTTGTTGGTCCCAAAAATGGTTATCCAGCGGAAAGCGTTTTTAAGTTTATTTTTAAGAAAACCCTTTTAATAGATAGTGCTAAAATATAAATGCAGAAATCTAAAAAGCATAAAGGTAGAGAACACCGGATTTATAGTGGTTCGGACCAACTTGTCCTACGTCCACTCTCCCTTTTTTCAAAGGGGTCATTCTCACTCTCAAACTTACGTACTCACTTACTGGAATTTCCGAAGTACCAGCTCCTTCTTACAACTTACAACAACCTTATCTAACAAGATGAACAGGTTGAGTAATAATCCAACTAAACTCCTAATAGAGTGTATATAAACTTGTATAAACAAGGTGAGTGATTGGAAGAGTTCGTGTGTTCTGTTGTGTGCTCTCGCGCGACTCTTGTGTATTGAACTAATCCAAGCACTCCTATTTATAGTTGTGGAATAAACTAGCCGTTGGAAGCTAGAAATTCGAACAACCATAATTGGAGGAATATAATCAATCAAAGATTGATTATATTGATTGATTAGTTGACTTTAATCAAGCAATCAATCAATCAGATCCTCCATCAGTTGACTTCCAGATTGCCTTCTTCTCCATCAAGAATTTCCAAAGTCTTCTTGTCTCCAGATTACTATGAAGCCTCCATGTGGGTAAACTAATCCGTCACACTCATCTGATCAGGATTCGTCTGGTCTGGGGTCTTCTGGTCCTCATCTGGGAGAGGTCTTCTGGGGAGTCCTCTGGTGAAGTCCTCTGGTGAGGTCTTCTAGTGACTCCTCTGGCAGACTCCTCTGGTCCAAGCTAATCTGGTCAGACTCCTCTGGACCTCATCTGCTCTGGCGACACTTCTGCTCTGGTGACTCCTCTGCTCTGGACATCTCATCTGGTCACCTCTCATCTGGTCACCTCATCTGGTACCTTCTCTGGTCACCTTCTCTGGTCTGCACAGATTTCTTCCCCCTTAACCAAAGACCTATTCTAGACCAAGACTAATCTGTAGCTGACTAACAGGTTCAGCTAGTCCTATTACAAGTTCTTGTTTTAACATCTTCAAAACATCTAATCTATATCCTAACAATTTCCCCCTTTTTGATGATGTTAAAACTGGAAGAACTTTAAATAAAACAGGACAAGAAAATATTGAAATAACAAATAGAGATTCTAGCAGGCTGGGTCAACTGATCTTCCCCCTCAAAGTATGCTCAGCTGATATTGGGGCAAAACATCAGCTGGTCTTCTTGTGTATCTGCAAGCAATCAACTTTTTGGTACCCTACTGGGTCCAGGGGGGTTAGCACAACATTTAGGAAGCCACAAGAATAGATCATCCCTTTTTGAATCAGGTGATCTTATCTTTCTTCCATACATATCAACAAAAATACACTGAACATAAGAAGCTTCGACATGGTTATTTCTTCTAGAGGCTCTTCTTCTCTTATGAGCTTGTCCAGTAGAAGGAATAACTTGTCTTAGAGCAACAGACTTGAAATTCTTTTGATAAGGATAAGTTTTACTAGAACCATCAAAGGTTCCAGGTGGTCTGGCAGGTGACTTGAAAGTCCTCTACAGGTGAGTAGGAGTCATCTGGTTCTGCCTCTTTTGAGAAGATCCAGACTTTCTTCTACTCTGCTGGCCTGGCTGAGGTCTTTTATTCTGGGTATAGCCCTTCTTAAAATTCCTCCTCTGCCTTTTGGGTTTTTGAGTTTTAGGACTCATCTGCCCATTAGGCTGAGTTGCCTGGTTAGCTGGCCTTTTACCCTTATCAATAAAATTACTAGTTTGTTCTTCTTTCTGAACATGTGAGGATTCAGGTTTGGTATAACCAAGGCCTGTTTTATCATGCTCTCTTTGAGATGAGGCAGCTATATGTGACACAGCATTGTTTGCTTTAGTCAGCTGCTCCAGTCTCAGCTTGAGCTTGTCCTCACTATCTTTTACAATTTTGTTTTGATGGAAGAGTTCATCGAACTTAGCTTCCAGCAGAGTATATTCATTATCTTTCTCAATGTTTTCAGCAAGCAACTTTTCTATTAGCTTAGTTTGTTCATCACATCTGGTTTTCAAGTCAGTGGACTCTTCTACCAGAGTTTGAACTTGTTCAGCTGGTAGATCAGTTGGGTTGTTAAAACATTGTGAAAGCTTCTGATTTTCTGCTTTCAACTTTGTGTTCTCTTCTTCCAATTTTTGACAAAGTTGTATAGAAGATTGGAGATCTAATAGCATTTTCTGCATATCAGACTCCTCTGATTGTTCAGAAAATGAAGAATAAGAAGAAGAAGAGGGAGTTCGATTGCATACCTCGTCTGTCATAAGACAAACCTCTTCGTCTGGTCCAAAATTAGATGATGAACCAGAAGTGGATACCTCATCTTCCTCCTCTGCTAAGCTTCTTTTGGAGTAAGTCCTGGTGTCTCTTCTACTGCATCTTTTTGAGCCCATTTCTGCAAAATTTGTTAGCACAACAAATATTTGGGTTTTCAAAAAAATGGATCTGCCCTGGTGACCACCGAGATAATTTCAAAACAGTGGTCTGTAGGACACACTGCTCTGATACCACTTGTTGGTCCCAAAAATGGTTATCCAGCGGAAAGCGTTTTTAAGTTTATTTTTAAGAAAACCCTTTTAATAGATAGTGCTAAAATATAAATGGAGAAATCTAAAAAGCATAAAGGTAGAGAACACCGGATTTATAGTGGTTCGGACCAACTTGTCCTACGTCCACTCTCCCTTTTTTCAAAGGGGTCTTTCTCACTCTCAAACTTACGTACTCACTTACTGGAATTTCCGAAGTACCAGCTCCTTCTTACAACTTACAACAACCTTATCTAACAAGATGAACAGGTTGAGTAATAATCCAACTAAACTCCTAATAGAGTGTATATAAACTTGTATAAACAAGGTGAGTGATTGGAAGAGTTCGTGTGTTCTGTTGTGTGCTCTCGCGCGACTCTTGTGTATTGAACTAATCCAAGCACTCCTATTTATAGTTGTGGAATAAACTAGCCGTTGGAAGCTAGAAATTCGAACAACCATAATTTGAGGAATATAATCAATCAAAGATTGATTATATTGATTGATTAGTTGACTTTAATCAAGCAATCAATCAATCAGATCCTCCATCAGTTGACTTCCAGATTGCCTTCTTCTCCATCAAGAATTTCCAAAGTCTTCTTGTCTCCAGATTACTATGAAGCCTCCATGTGGGTAAACTAATCTGTCACACTCATCTGATCAGGATTCGTCTGGTCTGGGGTCTTCTGGTCCTCATCTGGGAGAGGTCTTCTGGGGAGTCCTCTGGTGAAGTCCTCTGGTGAGGTCTTCTAGTGACTCCTCTGGCAGACTCCTCTGGTCCAAGCTCATCTGGTCAGACTCCTCTGGACCTCATCTGCTCTAGCGACACTTCTGCTCTGGTGACTCCTCTGCTCTGGACATCTCATCTGGTCACCTCTCATCTGGTCACCTCATCTGGTACCTTCTCTGGTACCTTCTCTGGTCACCTTCTCTGGTCTGCACAGATTTCTTCCCCCTTAACCAAAGACCTATTCTAGACCAAGACTAATCTGTAGCTGACTAACAGGTTCAGCTAGTCCTATTACAAGTTCTTGTTTTAACATCTTCAAAACATCTAATCTATATCCTAACACCATTCAAGACAGATTCTTCGACTGGTTCCTGTTGCCTAAGGAGAACAGAAGATATGCTTAGAATAAGACCAGAATTGCATTGTAATCTGTAATCCTTTTTGTCCTTATTATTAATGAAATATCACATCTTCTCTGTCTTAAAGACAAGTTCTTGTTTGCCTAATAAGATCTATTATAAGGTCTTATCCTTTTATTGTTTTTATACTTAAGTGTTTATATTTTTTATCAGTTCTGGTTGTGTTTTAACTCCATCAAATAGGGGGAAATTGTTAGGATAAAAGTTTTTAGTTTTGATGAGTAAAAACAAACCAGATAATGTAATAGGAACATCTAGACCTGTTAGCCAGATGAGGAACTAGATTAAGACTTAGTCTAGGGGAACTGCCAGACCAGAAGACTTCACCAGAAGAGTCACCAGAAGACCTACCAGAAGACCTTCCAGAGGACTTCACCAGAGGACTCCATCAGAAGACTTCACCAGATGAGACTGACCAGAGGCAGAGAACCTTCCCCAGACCAGACGAGTCCGGACCAGATGAGTCTGGTAAAATAAAAGATGCTCAGAATCATCTCCTGATTCTTCTGAGTAATCTGTTTCTTAACCAACTCTGGACCAGAAGACATTGATGTTGCCTGGTGTCTGGTCCTGCCTTATCTGGAGAGAATCAGAGTTAGGCATTGGAAGCATTTGACCGTTGGTGATTTAAAACAAGTCAACAAGATCGGATTGGAAAGTTTTGAAGTCAATCAATCCAAGGATCCCACCAACCCAATCAATCAATTAGGAAATTGATTGATTGAAAGCATCCTTAAATAGAGATCTGATTATATTAGCTCTCCAACGGCTAAACCCTAATCACCTCTATAAAAACAAGAGTGCAGACTCAAAGAAAGTCTCTAGATTCTCACGCGCAAGAAGTCACATTCAAGCCTTTGTTTTATCACTCTTAGCATTCTTATTGTTCATATATTTCATACATACTCTAAAGGAGTAGTTGGATCTCAACAAGTTCATCTCTAAGAAAAGGTTGAAGGCTGTAGACTTTAGATCTAAGTTAGATCTAAAGGGATTGTAAGAAGGAACTGGTACTTCACAATTCCAGTAAGCAAGTTGGTTGTTAATTGGTTAGTGAGACCCCTTTGATAAAAGGGAGAGTGGACGTAGGATATTGAAATCTGCACCACTATAAATCTGGTCCATTTACTGATTTCTTCAATTCTGTCTTGTTTAAATTATTGTGCTCTTATTAAAGATCTTGTTAAAAGACAAAACCTCTAAAGCTTCCGTAATTAATCTACTTAGTGGGACCAACACTACCCAAAATACATAGTGCGTTGAAACTAACAAGATTCTCACCCGTAGTAAATCAAAGTAGTGAACAAGCGCTCCACATATCTAGATATCACAATTAGGGTTAAGAATCAAGAGTTACCAAGACCTTTAGTTCTTCATAACAGTCAGAATAGAAGTACATGTCTTAACTGTGATCCATTCAATACGACATAGCGTACTAGTATGAACTAATGGCCAAGAAAAGCCACTAACAAGTTCATACTACAACTTATACCAATAGTTATGTTCAGAACTATCTCAGTAGTGAATACTGTTTATATCTTATAAGGAACTGACAATATGATCTTCTGTGTGACTACAAACCCACCACATTATCTACAATATAAGATAAACAGACATACAAGCAATACAAGAAATTAATAAGATTGCAATAATGTGAAAAACCATTTATTTCATATAATAAAAAAATCGAATATATCCATAAAAGCCCAACAAAAGTTTGCTTTACAGTATACACCAACAATCTCCCACTTATACTAAAGCTAAACTTTTAGTATACACATAAAGACATATCAATTCTCCCACTTATACTTAAAGTCTAGCTGATATACATTGTAAACCAAGACCTTCCACATGTTGCTAAAAAACTTTCATCCCCAGAGTCTTTGTGAAAGGATCAGCCAGGTTGTTCAACGATGCAATCTTATCTACAACCACGTCTCCTCGATTTACGATGTCTCGTATAATGTGGTACTTCCGCTCTATGTGTTTACTCGCTTTATGAGCTCTAGGTTCCTTTGAGTTTTCCACTGCACCCACATTATCATAATAAACAGTGATACACCTTGGCATACTCTTGGACACCTCCAAGTCCAAAAGCAAATTACGTAGTAAAACAACCTCTTTGGCAGCCTCTAAGGCAGCTACGTACTCGGCCTCCATAATGGAGTCCGCGATGCATTTCTGCTTCACACTTCTCCAAGATATGGCTCCGCCTCCCAACATAAACACATAACCCGAGGTAGAGTTCCATTCATCTAGATCAGCTTGGAAATCCGAATCAGTATAACCCAAAGGAACAATACTATCTGACTGGTATACCAGCATATAATCTCGAGTCCTTTTCAAATACTTGAGAATATGCTTGACAGCAGTCCAATGTCCTTGACCAGGGTTAGACTGATATTTTTCTACCATGCCGACTGCATAGCAAATAATAGGCCTCGTACACAGCATCGCATACATAAGGCTTCCTACAGCCGAAGCATAAGGAACCTTAGCCATCTCCTCTATCTCCTTTTGTGTCTTAAGACACATATCCTTAGATAAGGGAACTCCATGTCTAAAAGGCAGTAAACCCTTATTTGCATACTGAAATGAGCAATCACAGTATCAATGTAAGATGCTTGAGATAAACACAACATTCTCTTTTTCCGATCACGAATAACCTTAATACCAAGAATGTATGGTGCGTCTCCCAAATCCTTCATTTGAAACTGCTCTGAAAGTTACACCTTTACGTCTGATAATACTTTCACATTGTTGCCAATGAGAAGAATATCATCTACGTACAAAGAATACCACGACGTCTCTGTTACTCTTCTTATACACACAACTTTCATTTTGACACTGTTCAAATCCAAAAGATTTGATCACCTCATCAAAATGAATATTCCAAGACCTGGAAGCTTGCTTTAGCCCATAAAGAGATTTTTTCATTTTCCAGACAAGATGCTATTGGCCTTTCTTCACATAACCCTCAGGTTGCCGCATGTAGATGTCCTTATTCAGATTTCCATTAAGGAAAGCTATCTTGACATCCATTTGCCAAACCTCATAGTTCATGTGATTAGCTATGTATAAGAGAATCTAGATCGATTTTAGCATGACTACTGGTGAGAAGGTCTCGTCATAGTCGATTCCTTCTTTCTGGGTAAAACCCTTTGCCACCAACCTTGCTTTAAAGGCAATAACCTTTCCATCAGATCCTCTCTTACGTCTGTAGACCCACTTACACCCAATGACTTCCTTACCATGGGGAAGTTCGCTTAGGTCGTACACTTTCATGGCATCCATAGATTCAATTTCCGAATCCATAGACTTGTGCCAAGACTCTGCATCTTTGTCTTGAATTGCCTCTTTGTAAGTCCAGGGATCGTTATCATCATGTCCATCGCTTGGAATCAAGTCCACAGACTCTCCTACAAACATGAAACGATCAGGTTGACGTACAAACCTTCTACTACGATGAGGCAATGCATGCAAAGGTTCATCAGAGTAATCACGTTGTGCAGTCTCTTGTGGTATTTCCTCTTGCACACTCGGTGTGCCATTGTCTCCCCTTAACTCATTGAGAATGATCTCACTATTGGACTTATGCTCATTCATATAGTCTTCCTCTAAAAATCGGGCATTAGTACTGACTATCACCCTCTGATCTTTAGGACTATAAAAATAACCACTTTTTGTTCCCTTAGGATATCCTACAAACAACCGTACTTCAGTTCTAGGTGCCAACTTATCAGCTTCCTTATCCAGCACATGTACTGGACAACCCCAAATCCGAATGTGGTTGAGACTAGGCTTTCGCCCAGACCACAGTTCAATCGGAGTTTTAGGAACCGCTTTAGAAGGTACGTAATTTAGAAGGTACGCCGTTATTTCCAAGGCATATCCCCAAAACGAGGTAGGTAATGAAGCATAACTCATCGTTGATCTCACCATTTCTTATAGAGTCATATTCCTTCTTTCAGCCACACCATTCTGTTGGGGAGTACCAGACGCAGTGAGCTGGGATGTAATCCTATTCTCTAATAAGTATTGCCTAAATTCATTACTAAGGTATTCGCCACCACGATCAGATCGTAGTGACTTGATACTCTTACCATGATGGTTCTCCACTTCTGCCTTAAATTCTTTGAACTTGCCAAAGTATTCAGACTTGTGGCGCATTAGATAGATGTACCCATATCTTGAGTAATCATCAATGAAAGTGATGAGATACTCAAAACCACCTCTAGCTTGAACAGACATAGGCCCACACAAATCAGAGTGAATCAATTCTAACACATCATTGGCCCTACTCCCCTTGGCCTTAAAAGGCCTTGTAGTCATCTTGCCTTCCAAGCAGGTTTCGCAGACTGAGAATGGTTCCACTTGGAGAGACTCCAAAAAACTACTACTTACAAGTCTTTGAATTCTCCTCAGATTGACATGACCTAGTCTTAGGTGCCAAAGATATGTTTGATTCATCTTTGAAGGTTCTTTTATCTTATTTGATGATGATGAATGAGTTTCAGTCATAGTATGATATGCACAAGTAATAGTGTAAAGATTGTTTTCTAACGTGCCAAAACAGATTAAAAAGTCATTTCTCATAATAAAAATTTTTATATTAAAAATAATTGAGCATCTATCCAAAAATAACTTCGAAACAAAAATTAAATTCTTCCGAAAACTCGGCACGTACAAAACGTTCTTTAATACTAAAACAAAATTAGAAAAACATAAGTGCACATCTCCCACTGCGACCACTGCTACAGTCGTAGCATTGCCCAAAATGATAGTAATCTCACCCTCACTCAGTTGCCTTGTTTGCAGAAACCCCTGCAAGGTATAACAAACATGATCAGTGGCTCCTGTATCTACTAACCAAGAAAGGGCAGAACAAGCCGTAAGGCATATTTCAACAACTAGAGCAAGAGACGTACCAGAGTTATCCTTTTTTAGGAGAGGACAATCAGGCATCCAATGTCCTGTCTTGTTGCACTTGAAGCATTTGCCTTTCGGCTTTTTCATGCCACCAGAAGGCGCCAAAACCTTGCCACCACTGCTTCCACCACTACTTCCACCAGCCTTTTTCTGAGAAAGCTTTTTCTTCTTCCCACTCTTGGACCAAGAAGATCCAGCATGAACAGAAACATGGGCTTGTGGACCCTTACCCATGAGACCTTCCGCCGCAACCAACTCCACAAGACGCTCAGCTACAATATAGCCTTCTTACTCATGATTATGTTTAAACGGAAGTTTTCAAAGGATTTTGGGAGCGAGTTGAGGATCATATCGACCTTGGCATCACCGTCGATTTCTCCCTCGAGTACCACTATCTCATTCAGATATTCCATCATCTTGAGACAGTGGTCCCTCACCGACGCTCCCTCTGACATAGAGGTAGTCATAATTTTCCTCATAGCCTCAAAATGGGCAGCCCTATCTTTCTCACCAAAAAGCTCTTTTAGGCTCAACATCATATGTGCGGCAGTAGGCATGTTTTGATGCTGCTGTTGTAAAACATTTGACATAGAGGCCAAAATGTAACAACGAGCCATCTCATCAGCCTTGTGCCACTTCTTATGAGCCTCCTTTTGCTCTTCAGTGGAATCGGGTGCCAGATCGGCATGAGCAGGAGTATTGAGCACAAACTTGTACTCATCTGCAACTAGGACAGTGTCCAGATTTCTCTTCCAATCCAAATAATTCAGACCAGTAAGCTTATTTTCATTTAAAATAACCATAAGCGGGTTGAACATCATCTTATTAAATCTGAAATAAATTAAATGCAAACAAGAATTAAAATCATATAAATTGAAGCATAAAATATTGGAAACCTTCAAAACCAATATTTAACACAACCTCCAACAGCGCAAAAACACACACGCAAGCCACATTAGGATGGTCATTTACGCATGTGTTCATCAACCAGACACCAAGTCTTTAATTTCAATATCACATCAACTTATCCTTATGACGAATGAAATTAATAGTCGGACCTTAACTGGCCATGTGAATTAGAACAGGGACCCCATTGGGGGGTTATATCAAAATTCACATCTAAGTGATGACCACAATTTAACTGTAAGAAAAATTATTCACTATTGACGAGCTCATGCCAAGAACACGTCGCTAGTAAATAATTCACTACAGTTATCTTGCACTAATCTTAACTGATGAACTCATGAATAATACATCCGTTGGGGATGATCACACACTTCATCTAAAGATTAAAACATTTTGATTAGAAGTCTTAACTAGAAAGCTTGTGAATGTTGCATCCGTTAGGGGGAGACTCCCAAGGTCCCACGAGCAACAACCACCTTACTTAAAGACCGATTGTGGAGGCCAATGAATTAATTAAATTAAATTCTACTCACTTAGTCATTTAAAAATGAAGATTATTCACAGGCATAGCAGATTATAATAAAAATAAATTATAAAATACAAACATGCCATAAAACGATAAATAAAAGCATAAATAAATGCATATCTATCGCAACCCCTTCTAAAACTTATCAAAAACAGCCTATCAAAGCTATTACAATGATAAATCAAGGGCGCAGATGGATGCCTCACATCGGCCTCTCACGCTAAGCAAGAAATGGTCTCGAACGGCTCGAATTTGCATCACCCGAACTAAACTGGCAGAAAACTTCATCAAGACGATTGAATTAGCTCTCGCCACAGGGGGTCACCAACTTTTAAATTAAGTGCTAAAATTAAGATGCAGAAATCTAAAAAGCATAAAGTAGAGAACATCGAATTTATAGTGGTTCAGACCAACTTGTCCTACGTCCACTCTCCCTTTCTCCAAAGGGGACTCACTCTCCAAACAACTTACTATCTGGAATTGGGAAGTACCAGATCCTTCATACAACAATATCCACTCTTACGATCTAACTCTTACACCAATCTATCTAGGAAGATAAGGATTATGTAAATCGTCCAACTAAGAACCCCTAAAGAGTATATATACGTGAATGAACAAAGTTGAGTGATGGGAGAGTTCGTGTGTTTTTGTGTGCTCTTGCCTGACTCTTGTGTAGAACTCATCCAAACACACCTATTTATAGTTGTGAGAATTAACTAGCCGTTGGAATGCTAGCAATTCAAACAACCATAATTAGAGGATCAAAGATTGATTATATGATTGATTAGTTGACTTCAATCACACAATCAATCAATTAGATCCTCCTAACAGTTGACTCTCCAGATTGCCTCTTCTCAATCATTGAACTCCAAGATCTCCTTGTCTCCAGATTACATGCAGCCTCCATGTGGGTGAACTAATCCGTCTCCCTCATCTGGTCAGAGCTCATCTAGTCAGAGCTCGTCTGGTCAGAGCTCATCTGGTCAGACTCCTCTGGTCAGAATCCTCTGATCATACTCCTTTGGTCAAGCTCCTCTGGTCAAACTCCTCTGCTCTGATGACTTACCTGCTATGGTTTGGATACCTCATCTGGTCACCTCTAGTCTGGTCACCTCATCTGGTCTGCACAGATTTCTTCCCCCTTAACCAAAGACCTATTCTAGACTAATTTGTAGCTGACTAACAGGTTCAACTAGTCCTATTACAAATTCTTGTTTTAACATCTTCAAAACATCTAACCTATATCCCAACAATTTCCCCCTTTTTGATGATGTTAAAACTAGAAGAACTTAAATAAAACAAGACAAGAAAATTTTGAAATAACAAGATAAAGAATCTAGCGGACTGGGTCAACTAATCTTCCCCCTCAAAATATGCTCAGTTGATATTGGGGCAAAACATCAGCTGGTCTTCTTATGTATCTGCAGGCAATCAAGTTTTTGGTACCCTTCTGGGTCCAGGGGGTTAGCACAATATTTAGGAAGCCACAAGAATAGATCATCCCTTTTTTAATCAGGTGATCTTAATAGATCATCCCTTTTTTAATCAGGTGATCTTACCTTTCTTCCATACATATCCATAAAAACACACTCCACAAAAGAACATTTGACGTGGTTATTTCTTCTAGAGGCTCTTCTTCTCTTATGAGCTTGTCCCGTAGAAGAAGTAACTTGTACTAAAGCAACAGTCTTGAAATTCTTTTGATAAGGATAAGTTTTGCTAGAACCAATAAAGGTTCCAGCTGGTCTTGCAAATGACTTGAAAGTCTTCTGCAGCTGAGTAGGAGTCAGCTGGTTCTGCCTCTATTGAGAAGATCCAGACTGTCTTCTACTCTTCTGGCCTGGCTGAGGTCTTTTATTCTGGGTATAACCCTTCTTAAAATTCCACTTCTGCCTTTTGGGTTTTTGAGTTTTGGTACTCATCTGTCGATTAGGCTTAGTTGCCTGGTCAGTTGGCCTCTTACCCTTATCAATAAAATTACTAGGTTATTTTTCTTTCTGAACATGTGAGGATTCAGGTTTGGTATAACCAAGGTCTATCTTATCATGCTCTCTTTGAGATGAGGAAGCCATGTGTGACACAGCATTGCTTGCTGTAGTATTTCTCCTTATTTTCAACAACCAGCCTTTCTATCAGCTTAACTTATTCAGTACGACTGGTTGTCAAGTCAGAAGACTCTTTGACCAGTGTATGATTTTGTTCAGCTGGTAGATCAGCTGAGTTGCCTAGACATTATGAAAGCTTCTGATTTTCTGCTATCAGCTTTGAGTTCTCATCTTCCAACTTTTGACAAAGTTGTATAGATTTTTTGAGATCTAATAGCATTTTTTGCACATCAGACTCCTCTGACTGTTCAGAAAAAGAAGAAAAAGAAGAAGAAGGGGGAGTTCGATTTCATACCTCGTCTGTCACTAGACATATCTCTTCGTCTGGTCCAAAATTTGATGATGAACCAAAAGTAGATACATTTTCTTCCTCCACTGTGAAGCTTCTTTTGGAGTAACTCCTAGTGTCTCTTTTACTACTTCTCTTTGAGCCCATTTCTGCAAAAATTGTTGGCACAACAAATATTTGGGTTTTTAAAAATGGACCTGCCCTGGTGACCACCAAGATAATTTCAAAATAGTGGACTGTAGGACACACTGCTCTGGTACCACTTGTTGGTCCCAAAAAGGTTATCCAGCGGAAAACGTTTTGAAATATTTTTAATGAAAAACCAACTTTTAAATTAAGTGCTAAAATTAAGATGCAGAAATCTAAAAAGCATAAGGTAGAGAACACCAGATTTTTAGTGATTCGGACCAACTTGTCCTACGTCCACTCTCTCTTTCTCCAAAGGGGACTCACTCTCGACCCAACTTACTATCTGGAATTGGGAAGTACCAGATCCTTTGTACAACAACTTTCACTCTTATGATCTAACTCTTACACAAATCTATTTGGGAAGATAAGGATTGTGTAAATCGTCCAACTAAGAACTCCTAAAGAGTGTATATACGTGAATGAACAAAGTTGAGTGATGGAAGAGTTTGTGTGTCTTTGTGTGCTCTTGAGCGACTCTTGTCTAGATCTCATCCAAGCACTCCTATTTATAGTTGTGACAATTAACTAGTCGTTGGAATGCTAGCAATTCAAACAACCATAGTTAGAGGGATATAATAAATCAAAGATTGATTAGTTGACTTCAATCACGCAATCAATCAATCAGATCTTCCTAACAGTTGACTCTCCTTATTGCCTCTTCCCAATCATTGAACTCCAAGATCTCCTTGTCTCCAGATTACATGCAGCCTCCATGTGGGTGAACTAATCCGTCTCCTTCATCTGGTCAGAGCTCACCTGGTTAGACTCCTCTGATCAGACTCCTCTGCTCTGATGACTTATCTGCTCTGGTCTGGATACCTCATCTGGTCACCTCTAGTCTGGTCACCTCATCTAGTCACCTCATCTGGTCTGCACAGATTTCTTCCCCCTTAACCAAAGACCTATTCTAGACCTATACTAATCTGTAGCTGACTAACAGGTTCAGCTAGTCCTATTACAAGTTCTTGTTTTAACATATTCAAAACATCTAACCTATATCCCAAGACCACACATACCTCTCCATTCAGGATACCATTGAGAAAAGCACTCTTCATATCCATTTGATACACCTTGAACTTCTTGTATGTTGCATATACAACGAACAACCTGATTGTTTCTAGCCTAGCCACTGGAGCAAAGGTCTCATCATAGTCTAGTCCTTCAGACTGACAATACCCCTTTGCAACCAGTCTTATCTTGTTCCTTACTACAACACCATTCTCATCCTTCTTGTTCTTGAAGACCCATTTGGTACCAAACTACCAATCACACCTTGATGCCTATGTCTATCCACCAGTTCCCAAACCTGATTCCTTGTGAACTGATTCAACTCCTCTTGCATGGCTATGATCCAATTCCAGTCAGTGAGAGCTTCTTCTATGTTCTGAGGCTCTTGCTTAGAGAGAAAGCAACAAAACAGAGCGCTCTCTGATGGAATATGCCGGTGAAGGTGATCCGTCCCCAAGATCATTGTTGGGATACCAAATGTGTATAAACAATTAAAAACCTAAACATGCATCTAAAGATTAGTTTAGATTCGTTACCCTTGAAGACCGAGACGTTGATTCCACTAGAGATCTTCTAGTCTGTCTCCCAACCTTGTTCGAACACCGGGTGCACGACAAACTAGCCAACGTGGAGAAAAGGGCCTCCCAATTTCATCTCCTCAAACCCTAATCACTAATTTTGGCTGCTGCAATATGAGTCTCTCAGGGTTTGGACGAAATTAAGGTCCTTTTTTATATACTCCTTTTAGGTTTCATGGGCTAGACTAGGGATCTGTTAGAAGGTATAGGATTTGGGCTCCTCACGGACCCAAATACTCTTATGTTCAGTCCAGAACATTTATTTGGCCCGTGAACATTAATAAATTTCACTAGAGAATTAATGTTGCACTCCCGTCGTATCCCGAACCAAATCAGGGCTTCTATTAGACTCTATAATTCCCCATGTTAAAGATATCGTACGTCCATTTATTATTAAAGTTTCTGACTGCTTTAATTAATTAACATCTATTATTCCTTAAGTAGTACCACTCAACCTTGTTGTCGTACGAATTAAATCCACCTGCAGGGTTTAATACGACAATCCTTTATGAGTTTCATCAAGGGGACGTCATCAACCTGGATCACCCAGACACCATGCCCTAATGCCAATAAATAGACATCGTGCAAACGATGTCACTACCCAAAATACATAGAGAGTTGAATCTAACAAGATTCTCACCCATAGTAAATCAAAGTAGTGAACAAGCGCTCCACTTATCTAGATATCACAATTAGGGTTAAGAATTACAAGAGTCACCAAGACCTTTAGTTCTTCATAACAGTCAGAATAGAAGAACATATCTTAACTGTGATCCATTCAATACGACATAGCGTTCTAGTATGAACTAATGGCCAAGACAAGCCACTAACAAGTTCATACTACAACTTATACCAATAGTTATGTCCAGAACTATCTCAATTTTGAATACTGTTTATATCTTATAAGGAACTGACAATGTGATCTTATGTGTGACTACAAACCCACCACATTATCTACAATATAAGATAAACATACATACAAGCAATACAAGCAATTAATAAGATTGCAATAATGTGAATTACCATTTATTTTAGATAATAAAGAAATCAAATATATCCATAAAAGCCTAATAAAAGTTTGCTTTTACAGTATATACAGGATCTATAAATTCATGGAAATGAACAGAAGGGGATGAACCTGAGTCTATTCCAAAGGGATATACCAACTCAATGTCAGGGACATTGATTCCCCCTTGATATGGTGACTCAGTAGCCATCTCAGCTGCGACTTCATCTTCATTGACGGTACTTACCTCAGGTTGAGCCTGTTCCTCAATCTGACGCTCAACTGTCCCTGAAGCGTTGGGTTTATGAGTAGCTTTTGCATCATCGTCCTGATCTTCGTCATCATCCCAGCATGGAATAGGCACTGCAGATTCATAAAAAACAACATGTGGTGATTCTTCCACAACAAGGGTCCTACAATTATAGACTCTGAATGCCTTACTAACTTCAGAATATCCTAAGAATATTCCTTCATCAGACTTGCTATCAAAAACCTTTAATTGGGTCTTCCCATTGTTGAGGATGAAACACTTACACCAAAATATATGGAAATAAGAGATACGAGGCTTCCTCTTGTTCCATGTCTTATAGGGGGTCTGAGCATGTTTTTTGTTCAGCATGGATCTATTCTGAGTATAGCATGCAGTATTGATCGCCTCAGCCCAGAACTTCTTGGGCAATCCTAACTCAACCAACATGGTCTTGGCAACTTCCTTCAGTGTCATGTTCCTTCTCTCAGCGACACCATTTTATTTTGGGGTTGTAGCTGCAACAGTCTCATGAGCAATACCAAGTTCATTACAGAAATTAGAAATATATGAATTTATAAATTTAGTGCCCTTGTCAGATCTAATTTTGACTATGGACTGATTCTGCTCATTGCTGAGTCTCCTGAGCAACTCTGGAAGCTTCACCCGTGTTTCCTTCTTATTCAACAAGAAAATAACCCAAGTATACCTAGAATAATCATCAATGACCACAAGGGTATATTTCCTACCATTCATACTCACAGGTGTTACATGGCCAAACAAATCCATGTGCAAGAGCTGAAGAACCCTGTCAGTTAAGAAGGTGGATTTCTCCTTGAATGTGGCTCTGACTTGCTTCCCTTCCTGACAGACCTTGCACACATGATCCTTGCTAAAAACTTCACTAGGTAAACCTTCAACAAGTGAAAGTCTAGAAATCTTGTTAAGAATCTTGAAGTTCATATGGTTTAATCTTTTATGTCACAACCAACTAAGCTCTGAAGAGCTTTTAGCAACAAAATAAGTATTAGGAATAGTACTGCTCCAATCAACTAAATAAACATTACATTTTCTAATACCCGAGAGAAGCACTTGTGTTGATTTGTCCTTTACCAAACATATATTAGATTAAAACTCAACACTGAAACCCTTGTCACAAAACTGACTCACTGACAAGAGGTTATGCTTAAGTCCTTCAATAAAGGACTCATTCTCCAGTCTGACTGTACCTATTACCAAAACACCAAACCCTCTTTTGAGTTATCACCAAAGGTTACCAGTGAACCATCTTTAGCTTGAAAATCTTGAAGGAGACTCTTCATTCCAGTCATGTGCCTTGAGCAACCACTATCTAGGTACCAAACAACTTTGATTGAGTCATCCTTCCTTCTTTTGTGGCGCGGCTTTAGGTACCCATTGAGTGTTGGGTACTATGGTGTTAGTTGTACCTTTCGGGATCCAGACTTGCTTAACAACCCTGATTGCCTCAGAGTCGTAAATCTGTCTCCCAATAACATCCACATACACAACTCTCTTTTTCTTAACCTTAGATGAAGATGGTGTATGAGTGTCAGACTTTGGAGTCACAGGAGCCTGTGTGGGTGCCTTTTGGGCTAGTTTCCTTCTCTTCCTCGGTCTTGGTGCAGCAGGTCTTGGGACTTGTTCTTGATAAGAGCCCTATTTCTTGTTCCCCCTAGGCAAGTGAAGGAATGGGAAACAGTTAAAGGCCTCAGGATGCCAAAACCATGTGGGAGTCATCATATTTGGCCTTCCCTGTTGGTATTACCAAGCAAGATGATACCCTCGTTGAGAAGTCTGAGTGCTCTAGGCCTGAGCTCTCCTCGGCTTACGCTGAGAAGTTTTCTGGCCTGAGCTCTCAGGGGCCTCTTTTGGTTGCTTAGCCTTTCCCTTAGGCTTTGGCTTTACAACCTTGGAGGCAACCCTGACTGTCTTAACAGTTTCCTTGCCCTTATCAGTCTGGTGGGCCTCGAATACAACCTTCTTTATACCCTGGCCTGCCTGAACAAACACCCTCTCAGTGTTGCTTCCTGAAACAACATGAGTCTGACCTCGTGAGAATTTCTTAGGAGTATATCCAATCCCAGTTTTTTCCTTCACAAGCTTTTGGTTGCTATTTATTTTCTCTACAGCCACTGAGAATTTATTCATTGCTGCAACTTTTTGGCGATCTCGAGTGATCATGATCCCAAGGATATGACCAACCTCTCCTAAGTCCTTCATATCGAACTGTTTTAACAACTATACCCTTACATCTGACAAAACTATTTTATTCTAATAAACAAAATGTAATCTACGTATAGTACTAAAAATACCAAGGCAGTTAAGATATACTTCTTTGTTGGTCCCGTAAAAGTCTCAGTGATACGTGTATGGGGGAGGGAATACATGTATACAAATTTTCAACTTTCTTTTCAAGACTGAGTCCCCTTAACTCAGAGTTTAAGTGATGAACAATGAATAGTTAGTAAACCTACTAACTGCACTGAGGTAAGTCAGTTTGTAATGCCCCAATTTTCCAAAATGTAGATTCAACATTTTAGAAATCCGAGTTGTTACTTAGTGATAAAAAATATGAACTAAAAATATTCTTTTGTATAAAACACAAAGAACAATTTTACATGGACAACAGAAATATAAAAATTTTGTTTTGAAACGCGACGGCCATTATTTATTTATTTTTAAGTTTATTGTGCAAGGATCTTTGTAAAAAGTTTGGCACAAAATAAATATTCAACATAAACATCATATATAACTAATCGTCGGGAGACCATGAGACTGTTTGTCATTCCGACATATGATAATGGTCATAGAGAATGATAACAGTACACCTAAGTCTTAAGTATCAATTCCATAATATCGCCGGACTCGTATCACACCTCCACTGGCTCAAGCTCCCATTAATCATACCCTGTAATTTTTTTAAAAAGAGGGGGTGAGATTTGAATTCTCAGTGTGGGCGGTCTGCATGCTATTATATAGTTGGGCAAAACAAATACGATCATTTTGTAAAATATTTTATATCCTGTTATCAAATCATCATGTAATATTCCTGGCGCCGAGCCACATAGATCAGGCCATCAAACATAATAAATTATTCCCTGGTACTGAGCCACATAGGCCAGACCGTCAAACATAATCCATCATTCCCTGGCGCCGAGCCACATAGGCCAGGCCGTCAAACATAATACATCATTCCCTGGTGCCGAGCCACATAGGCCAGGCCGTCAAACATAATACATCATTCCCTGGTGCCGAGCCACATAGGCCAGACCGTCAAAAATAATACATCATTCATTGGCGCCAAGCCTGTTGGTCCCGGTACAAGACTACGGGATACGTGTATGGGGGAGGAATACACGTATACAAATTTTTCTCACTTTCAAATTGACTGAGTCCCCTTTGCTTAGAGTGATAAAGAACTCAGGATTGATAACACACCTACTGACTGCACTGAATGGTGGTCAGTTGGCAAACTATCAACTTGAGTTCAGTGCGGAAATGCGTTAGCCCTGAAAGTTTATAGTCTTGTTAATGTTTTCTTTATGAAAACTTGATTACTCAATTCTGATGTAGTGATTAGTAGGGCAGTGTTCAAGTTAATGATCAGACTGGAATTACATTTGAATCCAGCATTTAATGGTTTCAACCACTTTTCTTGGAATGCGGCCTTGTTAGTGTCAGATATGCTGTCTTGACTTGATTGGTCCACGTGGACTGAATCCAACAGATCTTTGACTCAGTGTGCTTGATCAGGGCGCACTGACTTCAGATGGCATTATCCTCCACTGACTGATGATCTTCAGAAGACATGCTTGTCTTCAGTGTAGTTGTCCTTCAGTAGACTCTTGAAGATCTCTCCAAGAAGTTTGTCATAAGGCTGAATGACAAACTTCCCTGACAACAGTAGTCTGACTCCTTCAGGGCCTACTTGGTACAGTACTGATCCTCCTGATCATGCTCTTCACAGAGTGGTCCGCCTGACTTAGCTTAGATTAGCCAGGTTTACACTCATTGGGACATCCTTCAGGCTTCTCTTCAGGTTCAGGTCTCTGACTTGGCTTCAGTCCGTTCTTTTTTATGTCATCTTAATTTCCTCAGGCTGTGTTGTTGAGTTCCCCCTCGCTGAGTTCCCCCTCAACTGAGTGTTTCCTCAACAGAGTTCTTCTCAACTGACAGCCTATTCTACTGAGACATAACCTAGCCTGAACTGAAACTAAAGATACTATCCTGACTGCTTTCAAACCAATACATGTTGTTTTGGAAAATCATCAAAACTAAAACATATCCCAACAAACTTGATTACTCAATTCTGAAGTAGTGATTAGTAGGGCAGTGTTCAAGTTAATGATCAGGTTGATTGATTCAAGCCTGATAAAAATGAATGCTATGAATGTCCAACAAATAAGCAGTTAAGTATAAGATCAAAGCAGTTAGAACACAAGGAGTTTAACGTGGTTCAGAGACTCAAGCTCCTACGTCCACGATCCTGATTGAACAGGATAATCCACTACTTGGGATAAACTTGTTTTTAACGTGCCAAGGTGCACCAAGATCAGCTAACCTCACTGACCTATACAAACTCCTTCTTAACTTCACTAAACAACTTCAACCAACAAATCTGACTAGAGGGTTTTGGTTTTAGTTTGGTTTCCAACTAAGATTGTGATTATCCTTACAAGGTAAACTATGCTAAGGATGGATAATCACTCTAAGATTAAAGTATGGGTTGAAAGCTCAGTGGAATACAGAATAACTCTCACTAATCTATGAAACATTTGGGAAATTTATCTGGTTTCGAGTGCTTCTTTTAGAACGCTGAGTGCTTTGAGTGCTTGAGAGTTTGAGTAATTTCTGGCTTGGAAATTTCCCGTAACCTTGAATGGGTTCAAGGCCTTCTGTATTTATAGATGGATTTGAAAACTATCTGTTGGAAGAGATAGCCTTCTAGTCATCTTTGTAGGGTTGTTCAACGGACATATCTCTCATGCAGCAGCCGTCCTTGCATGGATTAGGTAATTGCATTTAATGTTCCATTTAATACTTTCCCGTTGAAAAGTGCAGTCTGAACTCAGTCTCCATGTTAGGTCCCTACGTGCGTGTCCTTCCTAGATTGGTCCACGTCATTAGGTTGGTGAGAATGTCAGAACTCATTCCTGGGCTTCAGGCTTGTCTTATTAAGTTCCTTTTGTCTCAAGCACAATGGTCTTATCCTGACGCTGGCATTCCTTTTGCATTGCTTGACCCTACTCCAAGTCTTTTCCTATTACTCAGTAAAATCCTGTTCCCTTCAGGACTGAGTTAGTGATGACCTCAGGGTCATACTCTTCATCACTGACACTTACTCAGCCAGCTTAGATAGACTGCCGTAAGTTCAGGATGGTGCTTTGCGTCTTCAGGCTTTAGTCTTGATTGTCATCAATGAGTACTCCTCTCATTGAGTTCCTATGAATTGTAAAATAACTAAGTGCTAACCTAACCAAGAGTAGCTTGACTTACTAAGGCATAACATCTTTTCAGGGGCTTTGGGATCTAATCAAAACTAACATTGTCCCAACAATATCCCCCTTTTTTATGATGCCAAAACACTGAAAAGATCCTCAAAATACTTAGAGGAAAAACAAGGTCCTATCTATAAGATAAGTCAGTGTTACAGCAATTCTTGATAAAGTACAGAATCTAAATAACGGCCAAAAAGACAATGAGTTTTTGTCTGTGGGCAAAGTAATAGATTTTATTGATAATATGGAATTAGTACAATGAACCCGATCTATTACATCAAAAAGAGTGTGAACACCTAAACCAATCTCATTTCAGGCTCAAGTCCATAACCAGCGTAGACTCTGACCTTCAGCTCATCTACTCTCTTAGGTTGATTCACATATCTTTCAGCCTTGGCTATCTTCAACACTTCAGTCATAATGGCCTTGGTATCATGCTTGCTTGTTACAGGGACTAGAGGTGGTGGTCGAACTATGAACTCAGGACCCTTCACTTGGACATTGGCTACGTCAGCTTCCTCCAAGATCTTCTTAATGAGTTCGGGGTCATTGTCCATCATGTAGTCAGTGAAGTGGGCATTGATGCCTTCAGTGTCGCCCCATTTCTTTACTACATACCAGAGTCTGACGAACTCATCTCTTGCATCAACCCAAAACTCTTTCAACGTCTCTGAGATGAACTCATCGACAAGAGCTTCCCTCTGAATAACCTCAGGCTTTCTAACTTGAAGAATTATTAATTTCATGGTTGTAGGCCTCTTTCTGTACTTCCTCGGCTCAAGCTTCGCCTTCTTCCTCCTTAGCATACTGATCACAGTATCATCAAGTTCTCTCTGTTGAAGCTCATTGATGTCAGATAGCTTCTCAACCTTCTTTTCCAGAATGTGCATCTTCTCCTTTTGAGCGATTTCAGCTCTGCGCTCAGCTTCAGTCTTCTCAGGGGCAGCTCCCCATGCTTCTGCACATAACTCAGCCACCGTTTCCGCAGAATAGGTGATTGGGTTCTTTCTTGTGTTTACTAGAGGAGATTTCTGAATAGCTGACGACTCTGGATTTGAAGGGAGTTGAGGAACTTCTCCTGAAGGTTCACTAGCCTGAACCGTCGCTGCCGCCAATCTTGCTGACTTCCTTGGTCTATGCATCAAAATATCATTCCTTGGTCCCTTGTAATCTTCAGGAGCGGATCTTTTCTTGGTCCTTCCCCCTTTTTGGCATCATCTCTTGGGGAAGGGAGTGCCTTTGGTGCAGCATCCTTCTTAGAATTGATGACAAAGGCAGTGAGAGATTGTACCTCAACAAGATGCTCCTTCATGAGATTGACCCCTGATGCAATACCAGATCCCGAGAAAGACACATTCGCAATGTTTGAATCAATCTTAGCCTCAAACTTCTCCGTAACAGAGTTCAAGTGTTGCTCAGTATCAGTCAACTTCTTCTCAGCGCAGGACAACTTCTCCTCAGTGATGGCCAACTTTGCTCCATTTTCCTTGACTCCTCAGTCATCTTTCCTGACTCAGCCGCAATCTTGTCAGCCTCCTGAGTCATCTTAGCTACTGAGTTGTTCAGTGCTGGAGAGAGCAACTCAGCCGCCTGACTCGCTAAGTGTTAAATAGCTTTGTTCAAGCGTGTATCGTGCACGTCCCTGAGTTGAGTCAAAGAGATGACCATCAACTTCTTCATCAGTTTCCTTTCGTGCTTCACTGACTTCGTAGTGCCAATCATCGTTTTCTTCAAGCGAAATGATCTCTTTATTGGCAAGCGTGTTGTAGGCTGACTTGGACCAGCGAATGTGCTTGTGGAGAGCCTTGGCTGCTTCTTCTTTTTCTTCTCTGATCCTCTGGATCTCCTCCCTGAGCTCAGCCAAGTTCTCAGTTGTCCTTTCTTGCTTCACCGTGATTATGCTGGTGAAGTTGCCATGCTATTCCCCAGTGATGATCACATCATCATCAGCCTCTTCTGTGTCAGTGACTGACTACTTTCCCTTGTTAGCCCCTGCAGCATCAGTCCCCTCTTCAGAGTGCACTGAAGGCAGTTGTTAAGTGGTCAAAGCCGCCTGCTCAGGCTCAGCTAAGCCAACTCGAACTTTGGATAGAATATCCTCAGAACTAGGAGTCTCCTTGGACGCCTCTACATCATCCTCTTTTGTCTCAGGGCAGGGAATCCCTTCATCGAATGGTGTATCATTGGCGACTGAGATGTTCACAACATCCTCAGCAGTTGGTCCACCCTTGGCACCAACTTCCTTTTCACCTTCCCCCTGAGCCTGAGGCTCAGAATTCATCTCATCCACCTCCTTAGCAGTCTCTTCCACCACCTTCTCATTTGCTCCGCCCTGAGGGTTATCATTCTCATCATCATCATTATCCTTAGGCTCATCCTCGAAGTCCTCCTGCATCCCAACCTTCAGCCGATCAACCAGTTGCTTTGGATTTTCAAAGTTGAGCAACTGCAACCAACTGGTGATCTGAAAGTATGAGCACAGCCTGGCTTCCTCCCTTTCCCAGTGTTCCCAGCATCTGGCATCGATAAGCATATGTTGCTCCTACATATTCGACTGCTTGAAGTCGAGCCAGACTTTCAGTTCAATCACATTGGAGCACAACTTCCTGTATCTATGCAAACCGGGCCAACACTTTGAAGCCCACTCACAAGCATTCCCCCTGAGAGTGTTCTCGAACATCCCTCTCATCAGTCCGGCATCCAGCTCCTCCTCCTCCGCCAAGTCCAGAAACTCATCAACTGAGTCTCCTTCGGTAGTGGTTTTGGGGCAGTCTTTAGGGTTGGGGTGAGATGGGAAGTCTTCAGGGTTAGGCGTAGAAGTATTTGGCTCTTGGTTCGTATCAAGTTTAGTGATGTTTGAAGTGCTGGGCATTGACTCTGTTTGTGGAGGGGTAGGGTCAGGTTAGATGAAGGTAGGATGGTTTCAGTGGGGTAGGTGATAGGCTCAGTGAGGGTTGGGGTAGGCTCAGGGATGGATGTAGATTGGTCAGGCTTAGATATGGGAGAGGTTGAGGGTTGGGGTTCAGTAGGATTGGACTCAGGTTGCAGTAGCTCTGCAGAGTTGATTATTTCTCTAACCTGTTCCAAGTCAGAGGCTCTTGGAGAGCTTGACTCCTCCCTGATCGTATTGATCTCCCTCAGCTTCTTGGCTGGAGACCTCCTCGGCCCTTTCCTCAGCCTCTTCAGCGCCTGTCAACTAGCTCTTCTCCTCCTGACCTGAAGTCATCGTCAGTCTTCTCAGCCTCAGAACCGGCTCTCTTGGAGACCTTCTCAGTCCCTTTCCCAACTCCTTTGGTCGTGGCCTTGCTTTTCAGCACCACCTTCAGCCTGGCCGTCTTCTCCTCCACAGCCTTCTCTACCCTCTCTTTCTCAGCTGCCTTCTCAGCTAAAATCTCCTCCTCAGTCTCCTTCCCCTTCTCCAGGAGACTCTCCACCTTCTCCAGCAGGGCAAACACCACCTTCTTGCCCTTAGATGTTGGCTTCTTCCTCTGGCCCTTTGGAGGGGCACTAGGGTCAATCAGGCCCAGAACAGCATATGTGTCACTAGCTGCGGTGAACATGATCTTCTTTGAGGACAGGTCATCCTCCAAATCAAAAGTACAATCCTGACATGCGTGGGCGATCAGGATTGACAATCTTGTCCCAAAGGGAAGGATGGCTCCTACCGAGATATGCTTCTTCTCCTTATCCTTCCTTAATTTGTCTGTGGCGGCCTGACTTATCTGGTCGAGGAAGAATTGTTCCCAGTTGGCTTCTATACCATCAACTAGGGCTCCCATAATCCTTAGCTTGGGCATACTGAGCTGTTCGTGAGAGCCAGTAGTTCCCATGAATATCTTGGAGACAACGTCTATCAGCGCACGGTACTCTGGCTTCAAGGTCTCCTTATGTTACCTTGCCCTGAATTCTGGTGACCCAGTCTTGGTTCATTCCTTAAGAATCTCGCCTTCTTTGTTCTCCTTGTAGGTTCTTGGATTAATGCCAGAGCATGGAAGTCCATACACCTCCTTTACGGCCTTCCTGAGGTCGATGTCACGAGTTTCTACATTGTAGAGTTCCTCCCCATCCTTGTCCTTCTCTCCAGTCGGAACAAGCACGGTCACCCTGGTAAATAGTTCACCCTTGCGAATGAACAGGTTCAGATACGCCTCCACTACTGCCTTCGGAAGCACAGAGATGGGTTTCTAGGTGAATTACTTCTCCAACTTAGCCTTGGAGATCCAGTCAAAAACTGGGAGAATCTCCTTTACCATTTGACATGCTCCCTCCATAGAGATGATATGTTCCATATTAACCAACTTGTTGTTGACAACATCTTCAAGGTTGTCTGTAGACCAGGTGGTATCCATGAATGCCATTTAAGAATTTAAGTATTTTGAGAAATTTGTAATTGAGTGTTTAAATGAGAGAAAGTTCAGTGTGCACGCTGCGTTTGTGTTTACGTAAATTACTCAAATGGCATTCTAGATTGATATGAGTGAGTCAGTTACTCAGACGTGAGGTTGGGATTAATCCTGAATTTGAAAAGTATTGAAATAAAGGTCCAGGATTAATCTCCATATCAATCATTTTCCCACGTCAGTCATATTCCATATAAAACGGACACGTATATGATAAAGTAACTGAACGCATTAAATGCTCCGCTGTGCGTGGGTTTAAATATAAAAAGGCGTACTTTAAATGAAAATGGAATGCATTTAATAAAGATTTTCAGGATGGAAGTCTCAGTGAGACGCTTCAAATTCACAAGAGTCAGGATTGAGCTCATACCTGTCAGGGAGACATTGTAGCACCCTGATACCTCCCTGAGTCGAGTCTGGCCTGAGTTCCCCCTTGATCCTATACTGACTGCTCTCCCGGATCTAAGAGTCCTAACTTTACTGACAATTCCATAAATCTTACTTCAGCTAAAGGCTTAGTCAAGATGTCAGCTCTTTGTCTGTCAGTGTGAATTTTCTCATCCTAATGTCCTTCTTCTCTACATGATCTTGTATGAAGTGATACCTAATATCCACATGCTTGCACCTTGTATGAAGCATTGGGTTCAGAGTGATTGCTACAGCACTATTGTTGTCACAATAGATTGAAACCTCATTAGCAAATACTTGGTAGTCTCTCAATTGTTGCCTCAACCATAAAATCTGAGCACAACAACTACCTGCAGCCATATACTCAGCCTCAGTTGTGGATGTCGCCACTGAGTTCTGCTTCTTAATAAACCACGAGATCAACTTACTCCCCAAAAACTGACATGTCTCTGAAGTGGATTTCCTATCAATCCTACAACCTCCATAATCTGCATCTGAATAACCAGTCAGTTCTAAGTTGTCATTTGAAGGATACCATAGTCCCATATTAACTGTCCTTTTCAAATACTTGAGTATCCTCTTAGCAGCCTCCAAATGACTTCTCTTGGGGTCAGACTGATACCTAGCACATACACCAACAACAAAAGTAATGTCAGACCTACTTGCGGTCAGGTACAACAATGATCCTATCAGCCCTCGGTACTCAGTCTGATTTACTGAAGTCCCTTCAGTATCAGGATCCATCTTCCAATTGGTGTTCATTGGGATCCTAGCTGAATTGCTATTCTGAACTCCAAACTTTTGAATCAAGTCTCTTGTATACTTGGCCTGAATAATGAAAATCCCTTGATCAGTCTGCTTGACCTGCAATCCTAAAAAGAAGTTCATCTCTCCCATCATTGACATCTCAAATTTACCAGTCATCAACTTAGAGAATTTCTCACAGAGCTGATGATTTGGTGATCCAAATATTATGTCATCCACATAAATCTAGACCAAGAGAATGTCATCACCTTCAGTGATCCTGAACAAGGTCCTATCCACTGTTCCCTTCTTGAACCCGTGGTCAGTCAGGAATTGAGAGAGGGTATCCACTGTTTCCAATCTACTTCAGCCTTGTACTCCTTGAATTTCTCGAACGACTCAGACTTGTGTTTCACGAGATACACGTATCCGAATATAGAGTAATTGTCAGTGAAGGTGATGAAGTAGCCGAAGTGACTCCTAGCTAGAGTGGGTAATAGTCCATAAACATCGTTGTGTACCAACTCTAGAACTTCTTTGGCACGTACCCCTTTCTCAGAAAAGGGTTTGTTGATCATCTTTCCCATGAGACAAGATTCACAATCACCATAAGACTCTAAGTCAAATGTAGTTAAGTAGTCTAACTTTCTTAACCTTGTGATTCTTTTCTCGTTTGCATGACCAAGTCTACAATGCCACAAGTAAGTCAGGTTTTCACGATTACTAAGTATGAGTCTTTTATTTTGTATATTAAGAACATTATTATATCCACAATGTAACAAGTATAAACCATTCACAAGAGGTGCATTACCATAAACATCACCATTAAGCGAAAAATAACAAGTTTTATTTGCAAAACGGAAGGAATATCCCTCAATTTCTAACATAGGAATGGAAATAATGTTACGATTAATAGACAGAATGATATAACAATTATTTAATTCAAATATATAATCAAAAGGTAAGTCTCCCGACACATTCAACAACAATTCTTGCTCCATTCCCAATGTGAAGAGCGACTTCACCCGGCCTAACTGCTCTGCTGTCCTTGAGCCCCTGCATATTTGTACAAATGTGTGAGCCACAATCGGTATCTAATACCTAGCAGTTAGAATAATTTGTGGACATGTTTATCTCAATAACAAACATACCTATTACAGTGGCTAAAGCACCTTGTGCCTTCTTTTCAGTTGTTAGAACCTTACAGTCCTTCTTCCAATGTCCCTTGTGCTTTCAGTGGAGGCATACATCCTTATCAACCCGCTCCTTCTTTTGAATCCCACCTTTTGGCTTGAGGAAGTTGGGATCTTAGCCTTACTTCTTCGCTTCTTCTTGCCTTTAGGGACAGAAGAAGTAGAAGCACCCACCATGAGTACTGGATTTTCCTTAGCAGTGGAAGACTCAAAAGTCTTGAGCATGTTATGAAGGTCAGGCATGGTCGATACCATCTTATTCATGTTGAAGTTTACCACGCAACTCGAGTTTGAATCGGGTAGAGACTGAAGAATGGCATAAACAACACCATTGGTCTGCAGCTCGATGCCCAAACGACCAAGTTTCTCAATTAGCCCTATCATCTTCAATACATGAGGGGAGACCTTCCCTCCTTCAGATAGCCGACAACTAAACAGTTCTCTAATCACTTCATAAATCTCGGAATGAGATTCAGAATCAAAGAGATCCTTCAAATGTCTAAGCATCTCATAGGGAAGCATCCTCTCGTGTTGCCTTTGCAACTCGGGAATCATGCCAAGCAATATAACACACTGAGCCTAGGAAGTATCATCTTGATGCTTCTTTTGAGTTTCGGCATCAAACGCTTCGGCTTCCTCAAAACTAGCCTCAGGGATAACACAAATTGGCGTGTCCAGCACATACTCAATCTTTTTTTTCCTAAGCACCAAATGCACGTTTCGGTGCCAGTCCAGAAAATTTGGCCCAGCCTATTTGTTTGTTTCTAAAACACTTCTCAACGACAAGTTATTCATTTCAACAATCCTAGGAAATAAAATAAAATGGGAATTAAACACGTAATTCTTATGATCAATATTCAGAATCAAAATAAACATGACCTTTTATTTTATCTCCATTATTTTCACATACTCAACGACCTCATCGAAAGAGTACAAATTTATATCTAATATAAATTGTAATGGACTAGGATCCACCTTCCTACTATTACAATATCTGCTGGGGTTGATTATTGTAACAACAGAACTGGTAGGTCTCTAAACCAATTGTCTCACGCAATTCCTAGTTGATTGAACCTAGTTCAATCGGATGTCACCTAATTCTCGTTTACCTGCTGGGGCTGGTGAAACAGAATTAAGTTTGTTTACAAGCATTAAGCGGCGACAACACATGTCTATAAAAGTCCCG
The DNA here is from genome assembly GCA_947034835.1 of Ballota nigra. Taxonomy (NCBI): domain Eukaryota; kingdom Viridiplantae; phylum Streptophyta; class Magnoliopsida; order Lamiales; family Lamiaceae; genus Ballota; species Ballota nigra. The sequence goes on along the minus strand of OX344728.1, from coordinate 31,374,537 downwards.
TTAGATATAGATCCGAGCAAAAGACTGGGGCCTTAAATACTCATTGGAACGAAATCTCCGATTTACTTTTAATTTTAATGGAAGACATCTTTCAATTTAATGAAAAATCATATTTTAGTGAGGATCATTTTAAAGATGGGGTATTAATTTCTTAATCGAGATCCACATGTTAATCTACATCACATTCGAGCAATTATTGGGCGCCACCTACCCAAACATGATTTTATACGGACTAACACTTATATGGGCACCGTCTACCCAAGCATTCAATATGGCCCGACAATTATTGGCCGCCACCTACCCAAAAAATTATAACGTAGATAAACAAAATAATTTTCAAGTGGGATAAATAATGATTTCAAAGAACTGATTTAAAATCTAATTTTAAAACAATTTCAATATAGTTCATCATTAAGAATATTTAATCCAATTAATTATTTAAAAGTCCAACTTTTAATTATGATCAGGCCCAACCCATCAAATTTTGCCTCGTTTTAAAATTTTCAATTTTAAATATTTCCAAAATATTTTAATTTACTTTAATATTAGGGCTTAGTTTGCAATTTCCAAAATTGCAACATCCAATTTGCAATATCGTCATCGCCCAAATTGACAGGATCCAATCCGTGATTCAACTCAATCAATTCTAAATTCATCGTTGAATATACCAAATCTGAATTCAATATGCAACAGTGCAACATCGAACAACAGTAAGAATTGCTCGGGAGTCTCGCATGATGACTCATCGCCGCCACCAAATAGGCATTGCAATTTTGAAAGGAAGGCTGAGCAAGTTATGTTGCACGGGTATGGGTGCGGGTGCGGGTGCAGGGTGCGGTGCGGTTGCGAGGTGCGGGAGTGATACGATATGGGTACGGTGATATAGAGTTTTAAAAAAATTAGGATACGATTCGGCAAGAATATGTCCATTTAAATTTATTTTATTATATATAATACATACAATAAATTTAAAATATAGAGAAATTTTATCTAAGTATGCATCAATTAAAAATTAAATATCATTAACTTACACAAGTCATAATAAAAATTTCAATCTACATATTTATGCAAAGGTCAACTCACATTAATATCATCATTATTATTATTATTATCACTTGTCGGCCGCATTATAACCATTATCTCTAGAAAATTGAATAATTACTATAAAATTAGAAAACATATATATTCTAGAAATTTCAGGTGTGAATCGGGTGCAAATCCGACGCAAATCGCACCCGCATCCGTATCCTCCACGTATCTGATACTGCATACTACCATTTTTTGAAGAATTTGTGCAACATAGTGAGCAAGTCACGGGTCGCGTCGGGCAAGACGAGTTTTGGACCCAGTGCGCGGTGGCTGGCGTATCAGAACTTAAAAGCTCCAAATCATCGCCTCCTTGTCGCGATCGACTCCCAAATCGTCATCACCGGTACAAATCGCGTCCAAGCACAACATACTAGAGGCGACCGAAAGGCCCCGTTGTTGGGAAATTGTATAGACTTAAGTTTTGATTAAGATGCCAAAATGTTCCTCCTGAGTTGTTTGTAAGTAAAATATTCAGTAGAGTTAGAATTTAGTTAAACAGTTCAAAATGTTAAGAACTGGAGTGCAGTTAGAAATTTCTAGAGTGTATTGAAGAATGAAGTCCGCTGAAGACAAGGTCTGCTGAAGACGAAGTCTGCTGAAGACAAGTGTTCTGAGAAAGTAGTCTAAGTCTTGAATGTTTTCTAAGTGCATTCTCACTAAGGCTAAAACCATCTAGAGAGGACCAAGGTCCACTGATGAGAACTAACAAAGCTCATTAAATACTAAACACATTAAAAGCGTGTTAGTTAATCTGGTTGGAACAAGGCAAAATGAATTTCAGTGAAGCTTACAATAAATGAAGGAATAAGAAGGTTCTCTCAGAGGAGTTCCACCTTAAAGCAAGACAAGAATCTGGGCAAGCAGACTGAAGGTCCAATGAGAAGATGACACGTCAGTGTACTTTACTGGCAGCCAACCTGCCCCAGACTGACAAGTACCAAAAATCTTTCCCTAGCAATCTACAGAAAGTTAGGTGAACAAGCATGGTCTTTCAGCCGTTTCTTGACAAGACTTAAAGCTTCAAATAGAGTCGTTTGAACCAATCAGATACAAGAAGACTTACTTGAGAAGATTCAAATCCAACGGGAAGATTTTCAAGGAAGCCTATAAATACAGAAGGACGTGCTTATTTCTATGCACGGGAAACTCACAAGATAAAAGTTATCTCTACATTCATAACCTTCAAGAAGCACTCGAAATTACCTTTGTTTCCCAAGTGTTTCAAATCAGTAGAGAGCATAACAAACCTTCTGTAACCAAGCTTAAAAGCTATATCCAAACCTTAGAAAGAGATAATCCATCCTAAGCCTTGAGCTACACTGTAAGGATTATCTCACAACAGTTGGAACCAAAACCCTACTCAGTTGTTAGGTTGAGAGTTAGAGTTAAGTGGTGTTAGTAAGCTAATTATTTGTATTAGTCTGAAAGCTAGTTTGTTTTGGGAACTAGGACCTGGAATTATCCTAGTGATCAATCATCCTAAGAGAGGATAAATTGATCAGTGCACCTTGGCACTATAACACAAGGAATTCCAAGTGAAAGGAATTCTCCTGTTTAATCAGGACAGTGGACGTAGGAGATTCATCTCTGAACCACTTTATATCTTGTGTATTTACTTCCTGCTATTTCCTAAGTGTGTGTTATCTACTCAAAGTCTATCAAGTAAAACGAGTTTTCTAAAGGGCTCACTAATCCGTAGTTGAAAGCTAATTAGATAGTAGTTCAACTGAAAGTCTTGAGCTTTCAGTGGAGGTATTATCTCAGTAAGCTTTCACAAGTAATTCTCAGCAGACTAGAAGTCCACTGACGAGTTACTCTCTGAAGTCACCTGATAAGTTTTCAAGAAGTTTTAATTTGTAACCACATGTGTATTCCCCCCCCCCCATACACCTGTTTACTCGTTTCAGGACTAACAATTGGTATCAGAGTAGTGGTTCAAAAGACCATTGTTCTAAGTATACCTTGTGCTTAAAGGTATTTTCTATCAGGTCATCTGAATTGATCTTATTGATAAACTTGTTTAGATACTATGGCTGACAATGCAGCTAGGGTAGCACCACCAGTGGAGAACAACATGGGAGTTAATCCCTTGAACCATATGTCCCATCACAAGTTTCCACAATTCTCAATGGAAAATTATGATTTCTGGAAGATCAGAATGAGAGCTCATCTTGCCTGTGTGCATGATGAAATGTTAAGGGTTATTACTAAAGGTCCATTTATTTTTATGACACCTAACCCTAGAACCACAGCTGAGACTATTGCAGATCCAAGAGAAGAATGGCCCAAGGATGAAGATAACTTCACTGCAGATGAGAGGAGGAGAAACAACCTCAATTTCATAGCCATGAATATTCTCTACACCACCATTCCAGATTCTGTAATGGGAAGAGTGATCCACTGCAAGACTGTAAAGTAACTTCGGGACACTCTTGCTCTCATGTGTGAAGGAACTGACAAGATAAAGGAGAACAAGCTTTCAGTAGCAGTTCAAAAATATGAGCAGTTCACAATGGAGCCCACTGAGACCATTGACCAGCTTGATGGGAGGTTCACTGACATCATGAATGAAATAAACTCTCTGGGAAAGGTCTATACCAAAAGATAAGTTGGCTTAAAAATCCATAGAGGTCTAACCTCAAGATGGGATGTGTACTCTGTAATGATGCAGAATACCAAGGATCTTTCCAGCATGTCTATGCAACAGGTATTCTCTGAACTTAAGGCTTATGAGTTTGATCTTAACAGGAGACTGAGCTAAAATCCCCAAAGCCTCAGACGAGTACAAAAGCAAGCAAATCTCAAAGCAAGGCTGAAATGCAAGAGGAACTCAGCCTGATGGCTAAAAGGTTTGAGAAACTTAACAGCCATTTTGGCAAGTATAAAAGATTTTACAGGGATAACAGAGAAGGAAGAAGTTATCCACAGAAAGACACCAGAGAAGGAGAGAAAAGCTCAATAGAGCTGGAAAAGAGAAAAGATTACAAGAACTATAACAGAGGTGAAGGATCATCATCAAAGACCAAGGATTCTACTGAGGAAAAGAATGATGATGCCAATAGATGCTTCCAGTGCAAGAAGGTTGGACATTTTCAATATGATTGTCCTCAACTGAGCACAAAGGAGAGGAAAGAAAGGCAAGCCAAAAGAGACAGGAGATATGGAGAAAGGAAAGCCATGGTGGCTGAGGATGTTGATGAAGATCTAGAGTCATCTGATGGACTGTTCTCAGACAGCAGTGAAGATGACATGTGTCTCATGGCAAGAGAAGAACCAGAGGTACAATCTAAACCATCCATTTCTCTAGAGCACTCACCTGAGCTATGCTCAGAGTCAATTGAGGAACTCAATCTTCAGTCCGCTTTGGAACAATTGATGATTGATTTCTCAAGGTTGCAAGAAGCAAGTTTTTGTCTCCAAGATGAAAACAAAAATCTCCTGAGAGAAAACTCTAAGTTAATTGAATCTGGGAATCAGGCAGATCTTAACTCAGGTCAGTCTACCATTGAGTTGGCAAAAGAGGTGGAAATCCTCAAGAGTCAAGGAAATGACAAAGATTAACTGATAAAAGATCTTACTGAATCTAAGATAAAGTTAACTAAAGAAAATTTAAAACTGGTAAGCCAAATAAAGGATTCTCTCCTGAAAATTGATGTCTTACATAAATCTTAAGAGACCTTGTTAAAAAGGATTGATGCTCTTAACAAACCCTCTCTTGCCATAGAGGAGATTCAAAACTTTCAGATAAATCCTAATAACAAGTGTGGAATAAGCTTTATTCCAAAACCTTCAGAAGGTCCTCTGAGTGTTGCTTCTTCAAGTGGCACAAAGAGAGTTTTTGTTGAGTCTGTGACCTTTCAAACACAGACTTTAGATAAGGGTAAAAGACCAGCTGAGATCACATAAAAGAAAAGTCAAACTAAGCCAAAACCAAATGGAAAGGCTCAGGTGACTAATCAAACCAGATCTCAGCAGGGGTACTACCAGCCGAGGTCTTCACAGATGAAGCAACCTCACCTGAGAACACCCAGGCATGAGCATTCCTCAAGGAATAACTCATACATAAAACCTATTCCTTTTGTGCCTAAAGGAAAAGGCCCTTCATACCCTTATCAACAAAAACTTAGGCCAGGTGCACCGAAGCCTAAAAGAAAGAATGTAAAGAAGGTTCCTGTTCCTTCAAAGGCTGACACCCATAGAAAGTTTACTCCCAAGGCACCTAGGGAGATAACCATCTATGTAGATGTTTATGGAAGACAAATTAGCCACTCTAAAGTGATTAGAACTGTAAGGCAAATTTGAATTTCATAAAGGTACAGCTAACCTGGTAGGATCCAACACCAAATGGGTACCTAAAACTTGATTGTGGTTGCAGGGCTCAGTGGACCTCAACAAAGGAGATGCTCTAAAATCTTCAGCCTGGTACTTGGACAGTGGATGTTCTAGGCACATGACTGGTAACAAAGATCTCCTGTCAGAGTTTGTTGAGAAAGAAGGTCCACAAGTCACCTTTGATGATAATTCACAAGGAGCCACTAAAGGTTATGGTACTTTAATAATTGGCTCAGTAAGAGTAAGCAATGTATCCTATGTCAGTGGACTTAAGCATAATCTTTTGTCCATAAGTCAGTTTTGTGATAAAGGATACAGTGTTGAATTTTCTTGTAACCTGTGTTTTGTCAAGAATATATCTTCACAACAGGTTCTACTGACTGGGTCAAGGAAAGGAAATATCTATCTTGCAGATTGGAAGTCTTGCACACCAAATGCATGTCTTATTGCAAAAAGCTCAACTGATGCTAATTGGTTGTGGCACAAGAGACTAAGTCATCTGAACTTCAAGATGATGAACAGGATAGCAAGACATGGACTGGTGGAGGGAATGCCAAATGAAGTATACAACAAAGAGCACATCTGTAAAGCCTGTCAGCAGGAAAAGCAAGTGAAAGCATCTTTCAAAAGCAAAGTTGCAACCTCTACTGATGATGGAACGCGCCGGTGAAGGCGGTCCGTCCCCAAGATCGTTGTTGGGATACCAAACATGTATAAACAATTAAAGACCTAAACATGCATCTAAAGACAAGTTTAGATCTGTTACCCTTGAAGACCGAGGCGTTGATTCCACTACTGATCTTCTAGTCTGTCTCCCAACCTCGTTCGTACACCGGGTGGACGGCAAACGTGGAGAAAAGTGCCTCACAATTTCGTCTCCCTCTAAATCCCACTCACGAATTTCGGCTGCTGCACGTTTTATCTAAGAGTGATAGGGTTTTAACCACGAAATTGAAGCCTTTATATAGACTCCTTAAGTTTCATGGGCCAGACTAGGGATCTGTTAGAAGGTATAGGGTTTGGGCTCCTCACGGACCCAAATACTCTTATGTTCAGCCCAGAACATTTATTTGGCCCGTGAACATTAATTCATTCCACTAGAGAATTAATGTTGCACTCCCATCCTATCCCGAACCGAATCAGGGCTTCTATTAGACTCTATAATTCCCCGTGTTAAAGATATCGCACGTCCATTAATTATTAAAGCTCCTGACCGCTTCAATTAATTAACATCTATTATTCCTTGAGTAGTACCACTCAACCTTGTTGTCGTACGGATATAATCCACCTGCAGGGTTTAATACGACAATCCTTTATGAGTTTCCTCAAGGGGACGTCATCAACCTGGATCACCAGGACACGGTGCCTTAATGTCAATAAATAGACATCGTGCAAACGATGTCACTACCCAAAATACATAGTGCGTTGAATCTAACAAGATTCTCACCCATAGTAAATCAAAGTAGTGAACAAGCGCTCCACATATCTAGATATCACAATTAGGGTTAAGAATTACAAGAGTCACCAAGACCTTTAGTTCTTCATAACAGTCAGAATAGAAGAACATGTCTTAACTGTGATCCATTCAATACGACATAGCGTACTAGTATGAACTAATGGCCAAGACAAGCCACTAACAAGTTCATACTACAACTTATACCAATAGTTATGTCCAGAACTATCTCAGTTGTGAATACTGTTTATATCTTATAAGGAACTGACAATGTGATCTTCTGTGTGACTACAAACCCACCACATTATCTACAATATAAGATAAATAGACATACAAGTAATACAAGCAATTAATAAGATTGCAATAATGTGAAAAACCATTTATTTCAGATAATAAGGAAATCGAATATATCCATAAAAGCCCAACAAAAGTTTACTTTACAGTATACACCAACAACTGACAGAGTACTTCAATTGTTACATATGGATCTCTTTGGTCCAGTAACTCCTGTAAGTATCAATGGAAGAAAATATACACTTGTTGTTGTTGATGATTTCTCCAGGTACACTTGGGTGGTATTCCTAGCAAGCAAGAAGGAGACTCAACTGAGACTGCCAGAGCTTCTGAAGAAAGTTAGCAATGAAAAGAGACTGAACATTGTAAAGATAAGATCAGATAAGGGCACTGAATTCATAAACTCTATTATATCTGACTTCTGCAAAGAATTAGGCATTGCACATGAGACCTCAGCTGCAAGAACTCCACAACAAAATGGAGTAGCTGAAAGAAGAAATAGGACTCTCAAGGAGGCAGCAAGGACAATGCTTGCATAAGCTCAAGTTCCTAAAAGATTTTGGGCTGAAGCTATTAATACTTCCTGCCACACTCAAAATAGATCCATGGTAACCAATCATCAAGGAAAAACTCCATATGAGCTATGGAATGGCAGAAAGCCACATGAATCTTACTTTCATATCTTTGGTTGCAAGTGTTTCATTCACAACAATGGGAAAACTCAACTGAAAGCTTTTGATAACAAAGCTGATGAAGGAATTTTATTAGGATATTCCCAAATCAGTAGAGCCTTCAGAGTTTACAATTGTAGAACTCTTGTTGTGGAAGAAACACCTCATGTGGTCTTTGATGAATCTACTTTTGAGTCCAGGAGTAAGGAGACAGAGGAAGTGATAAGCCAAAGACTAACTAAACTGAGTATCAAGTCTAAAGGCTATCCTGAGAATTGTGTTGATACATATATCCCAACCTGGGATAACTTAAATGATCAACAATTCAAAGAGGACACTCAAAGTCAGACCACTTCTCAAAGCTCACCTGAGAGCTCTCCTGAACAAGTAACTGAACTGATGAACACAATCCCAGTTCAAGAGGTAAGTGATATCAATGAAGATGTGGTCACAGCTGAGACATCCACTGAACCCATCATTCAAGGGGGAACCAATGAAATTACCATTGAGAATGAAAATACCTTGAATGATGACTCAGGACTTCAACCCTCTATTTTATTTCCTGAATTTGATTTCATTCCTATATCTAGTGACTCAATTTCAGAAGAGTTAAACTCTACTGAAGGACAACAGCCTAGGAGGACTTGGCTCTCAGATCACCATGTTGAGCAAATCCTAGGTGATCCTACCTCAGGAGTCAAAACTAGAAGTTTTCATGGAGAAAGTGCTTTGTTTTGTTGTTTCTTATCTAACCAGGAACCAGGTTCCATTGGAGAAGCACTTCAAGATTCAAATTGGATCATTGTCATGCAAGAAAAGCTCAACCAATTCACAAGAAATCAAGTATGGGAGCTGGTTGACAGACCATATCATTGCAATGTGATAGGAACCAAGTGGGTTTTCAAGAACAAGAAGGATGAAAATGATGTCATAGTAAGAAACAAGGCCAGGCTAGTTGCAAAGGGCTATTCTCAAGTTGAAGGCTTTGATTATGATGAAACTTTTGCCCCAGTGGCCAGATTGGAGGCAATAAGGTTATTTCTTGCATATGCTGCTCACAAGAAATTCAAGGTGTATCATATGGATGTTCAGAGTGCCTTCTTGAATGGAGTACTCAATGAAGAAGTCTATGTGGAGCAACCCCCTGGTTTTGAAGAAAGCCACAAAGTATATAGACTGAGAAAAGCTCTATATGGACTGAAACAGGCTCCAAGAGCTTGGTATGACACTTTGTCACAATTCCTTTTGGATCATGGCTTTATCAAAGGAAGAGTAGATAGAACTCTCTTCAGGATCACAAAAGGAGAGGACACATTGTTAGTTCAAATCTATGTGGATGATATCATATTTGGCTGTCCAAACCAAGTCCTCTGTGAAAAGTTCTCTCAGCTGATGAAAAAAAAGTTTGAGATGTCAATGATGGGAGAAATGAATTTTTTCCTAGGACTTCAAGTTAAGCAGTCCCCTGAAGGAATTTTCATCAACCAAGCCAAATACACAAGGGAGCTGATCAACAAGTTTGGATGCCAGACCAGCAAAGTTGCAAGAGTTCCACTCAACACCCACACCAAGATGGAACCAGATGAAGATGGTGAATCAGTAGACCAGACTCACTACAAAGCTATTATTGGATCTCTACTGTATCTCACAGTAAGCAGGCCTGATATCACTTTTGCAGTTGGGATATGTGCAAGATATCAAGCAAATCCTAAGAAAAGTCATCTGGAAGCTGCTAAGAGGATTCTCAAATATCTCAAGGGTACTGTGAATATGGGATTGTGGTATCCCTCAGATGACAATCTGGAACTCACAGGATACTCAGATGCAGATTATGGAGGATGTAGAATTGACAGGAAATCAACTTCAGGCACTTGTCAATTCTTGGGAAGTAAGTTGATCTCTTGGTTTTCCAAGAAACAAAACTCAGTAGCCACAAGCACAACTGAAGCTGAATACATGGTAGCTGGAAGTTGTTGTGCTCAAATTCTTTGGCTAAGACAACAACTGAGATATTACAATATCTTTGCTAATGAAGTCCCTATTTTCTATGACAACAATAGTGCAATTGCTATTTCAGAAAATCCAGTTCTCCACACAACACTACAAGAAATTTGAGAAATCGCGCCGAAAAAATTCGTCATTAAAAATTCATTTTTTGTCACAATAAATATTTTGTGACGATATTTTTCGTCGCAAAGAACGTCATTGAAAGTGCGTGGTATTTAGTAGATGTGACATTTTTCCTATTCGTCACCAAAAAAATCACATTTAGTAACAATAAAAGTCATCGTCATTATATCGTTCCATCTATAGTGACAAATAAATCGTCATATTTGGCATCTAAATTTTGTCACTTAATATGGTATTTCGTCACAAACAGTTCAGTTTTACATGACGATTTGATTATTGTCACTAAAAGCTAACTTTTTTATGACGATTTTCCATATTTTACTAACCTTGTTGAATTATAGTGACGTCTTTTTTGTCAAAATTATATCATCAATTTTGTCATATTTTGTATAATTTGTCATGAAATAGTTATTTTTTGTGACAAAATATTGATCGTTGCTATAAGTGTCTATATAAAATGACAATAAAATTTGTCACTAAAAATTAAGATTTAAAGACGAATTATTTATCGTTACTAAATGATGTGAAATGGTGATAAATTATTTTTGTCATTATAATATACTATTAAGTGATGAAGATAATAATCGTCACTAAAAGTTTTGTTATAATGACAATATATTTTCATCATATATATATCAATTTTTTCGTCATGAGAGAATTACACTATAGTGACTAAAATTAAATCGTCATTACATATATAGATCTAATGACGATATAATATGTCACCAAAATAGAACTTTTGTGACGAAATGTTCTTTGTCGTTAAGGTTTGAAATGGTGATGATTTTTTTATCAATATAAAATATCATACAGTGACAAGATGTTAATCGTCACAAAGATATTATTTTATTACTAAAGGGGTACATATTGTGACACATAATTTGTCATGTATTTATTACATCCATTGTGATATATTTATTTGAATTGTCATATTAAATATTAATTAATAATAATATTAAATATTTTTGTAAGTAACAATACAATATGACGTGGTAAACTAATTCCAATTACTAAATGTAAAAAAACAAAAAGAACTAGAACAAATTCATAGATAAAATATCAATTTACATTAAAAAATGTAATGGAAATATTCATTATTCAGATGATATTAAATTAAAGAAGAATAAAAAACAAAATAAAGGTCTCATAACATATAATCTAAAAAAAGAACAAGAAAAAAGGTCCATCTTCATCACCCACTAACTGTATATATAAATTCTAAATGCACTAATAAGTCCAAATTTTCAATAAAAAAGATAATAGAAGTAAATATTTATAAATATTAAAATAGCAGCAATGCGACGCCATACTCTGAACCCAAAAACCAATGCATCTCCTGTAAAAAGAATTAAATTCATATGATTAATTAAAATTAAATCCTAAAAATTAAATATTTATAAAATAAAAATTTAACGCTAACCTTTAGAATTCCATCCCTTTACTATTCAAAAAATTCATAAGTTTGTTGATATTTGCACTTTGGGAAGACAGTTGATCTTTCAAATCTGTCATTTCTGCACCCTGTTCAGCTAATTGGTCTTTCAGAACTGTAACTTCTGTTTTGAGTTCATTCACTTGAGATTTAGAAACTTGCAGCTCTTCGTGTGCATCTTGTAAGTCCTTTTGCAACTGATTAGAAGAATCATACAATGTGTTGTGTCTGCTAGGAGGTTTTGGACCGTATCCATAACCTTTTACATATCCCGTTCCATGACCCAACACCTCAAGAACTATCTCAGCTGAAGTCTTCTCAATTCCAAGCTCAATATATTCTTCCCTCTTTTTATTCATCATCTCCTGATATTTAAGCATAAAAATAAAGTAATAAATTAACATCAATTCTAGTAAATAACTAAAATAACAAATTTGTCTACATGACTAACCCAATTTTCCTTTGCCTCATTAGATTTCCATCCATCTTTCTCTGAACTGTGTGTGCGCTCATACAAGTCAATTCGATCACATGGTGTTCCGGCTAACTCACGCTCAGACTACAAATTAAAAAAATAAAAATGTCTTACTGTTTTTTCACCATACACATGATATATCGAGTTAAAGCTTCATAAACAATAAAGTTGCAATATATTTATTCTCTTATCTAAATTTTAGAAAGAAGTTCCATCCCAAGTTTTCATTCCCAAATGTAAGATGACAAGAAATATCATGGAGGATACAACTTTGGTGAAGCTTGGGTGTCTATATATATTCAACATGAAAGTCATAAGTACCTTCACACCATTTTCACAATATATAACAAGCTACATGTATTCAAATCAAAAGCCTATAAGTATGACAACAAAAAACAGGCACATTTAAATACATTGTTAAGACATAAGTGAAATGTACAACAAAACTATATATATATATATATATATATATATATATATATATATATATATATATATATATATATAATCAGCAAACTTACAAAAAAACCCAGGAATTTTAGTAAAAAAATAACAAGGCACAAATGAACTTTAAAACTAGCATATAAGTACATTATTATATACTCACAATTTCATTCGATCGAACCGTAAATGTCTTTCTTCCAGTGATATGTTTGCAACGTAACTTCTGCATGTTTGTTTGATTTACCATACTTACATGCTGTAAGAGCATTAAAATTTATAGTTACAAATCATAATTTTGACATTAAAAGGTATCAACAATTATGAATTTAAATCATGGAATGATTCCTATGCCACTTGGGACACAAAGATACAATACACAAACCCTTTTGGTCCATGCAAATTCCGATAAACATAAAATATAATTTTTGAAAATTTTAACCACAAATAAAATCAAGAACTTGTACAAATAGAACACAGAGCACTAAGCCTAAAGTAAGATTCTTTTTATACTAAAGTTATGCAAATCAAAATTATCATAGTTAACAACATGACCAATATACGATGCTCACGAAGTTTATATAGATATATTACCTTGAACTTTTCGGTTGCAAAATAATTGCACAGTTCTTCCCAGTTTTCTTTGTTGGGACAAAAAGTGGGTTTGTTATTCTTAGCCTCCTGTAGAGTTGCGTACTGGCGGAAGTGCTTATGCCACTTATAACGCTTTTGTCGGGTACTGTTTCTAATCATGTTGACCAAACTCTGTTTCACACCAGGTTGATCGATATTCACATCCATATGCATCTACAGTTCACAGAACAAATACATATTAGATTACAAGAAGGTGAAAAAAAAAATTAAACACATTAATTTTTTACCATACCTGGAGATGGTCAAACGCCGGCCTCAATCCATTGACCTCGTCAACCTCTTTCTATTTTTTGGGCATTGTGAGCACATCTTGCGTTATTATACCAATTTTACTTGCCAACTTTGCAGACTCTTCCCCAATTTTAGGTCTCCCAAATTTTGGATCCACGTCGATCTTCATCTTCCCAAAAGTATTAAAATACTTCAAAATTCCCTTTCCCTTAGTTTGACCCCGAGTCCTTTTCTTGGAACCAGCAGCTATATGTGAACAAAAAAATAAATTATGATATATAATTTCACGTACATAACTATAATTTTTAGAAACTCATGAACACATAAAAGACCAAAAAAATAATAACTTTACCAGTTGTTGCAGCAATATCTTCACTTGATGCATGTTGAACGCTCTCTGTAGGTGGAATTTCAGTTGTTTCATTTCTAGGTATTTCGGTAGGCCGAGATGCTAAATTTGGCAAAGTATTTTCATCTTCAATAGTAAGATAATTTTTAGAAGCTTGTCTGGTGTTCTGATTGTTTGAGATATTTGCACTTCCATTCAATTTCTGATTTGTTGTATCATGTTGACCTCCAATACCTTTTTCCTTATTAAAAAGTTCTTTAATAGTTGTCCTTGAAACAAAGCTGCGTTTTTGTTTCAAGTTCGATGGACCTCCGGGAGCCATACCAAAAAACTGGAAGAAAAAATAATCACAGTGTCACTAATTTAAAGATATTTCAACCTGGGATTAACAAATGAACAACTAATGTGAACAAAGACCCAATCAAAAAATACATAAACAGAAAAGACTTTTAATTTAAAATGAGAAAATATATGTCTGCAAGATTAAGATTATTATTAATTAAGTACTTAAACTATAACATTTATTTGTCTCTTGAAACCAAGATTTGTTTACCACTTATGCTAAAACTAGTAAAATGAATTGAATACATGGTTTCTGTATAACTAGTTCAGTCAAGAATTCATCAAGGAGAACTAACAAGAACATATAATATCTTTCACACAAAGTATATACCCTTTTTTTATTAGACGAACATAATTGTATAAGAATAATAAATAGACGGAAATTATAAGTGTGGTATGAAAATTGGATGAATATTATTTGCAAAAATAAATTAAAGTGATTTAACTGAACATATTATGGACGAATATTATAAGTGTTGGACGAAAATTCAAGTGTGGCATTTCATCGAACACATTATGGGCAGAAACTTTTTGCTTGTTTTCTTAAAATTCTCTGGTTTTCTTTGTTCTCCATTTACTTATATATGTATCCTTACATCACATATACGCATATATGTTGAAGACAGGATATATACATATATATTGAATGTTAATATATACATATATACAAACCCATCAAAATATGAATAAAGAGGAATCATATTACAGTAACTCTATCGATGGAAAAAGCTTAGAAAGTTAAGCACATCAGTAACATTACTTTTGAATCAATACCTTGTCAATTATTTGAGTAGAAGAAGACAGGGCCTCCGATGCAAGGTCGTTCCTCCCTTCACAGATTGAAATATTAAGTGTTTTGATTCACACAATTGAAAAGAATTTATAATCGAAGAAAAGGGGAGAACGTACCGAGACTACACATATTGAAATATGAAGTGTTTTGATTCACACAATTGAAGAGAAATATGTATTCGAAGAAAAGGGGAGAACGTGCAATCTGTTCCGTATCAAATGTGTTTATAAGAAGGAAATAACTGAATATCATTAAATATTTGACTAATATATCTCAATTTCAAATCAATTTACTTAGTTCCTCAGTCACGGTTTTGAAATATGCCAATTAAAAAATTCAAAGCGCCGCCAAATGACACATTTTGCCTCCTAAAATTTTATTAGTTAATTATTAGCAGGTGTTAAGTTTTGTAAAATAAATATTGCAATATTAATAATTCATGGAACTAACTTTTGTTTTTATAAATGAGTTAGTATTGTTTGGATAAATTTCACTGTGAAATGTATTTACAATTAATATCTTGTAGTAAAATAATTAATTATATTTTTTAATAAGACAACTAATACTCTTTAACAAAATAATTGTTACCTTTCAAATTAATTTTACGATAAATAGAGTCAGTCCTATGACTCTGGGTGTGCTTAACAGACTTAAGATGCACAAGAAGAATTGAGAACCCGAAAGGGGTTGAGATTGACGAAAGAACTGAAAAATATATTAAAAGAGTAACTATTTTCAAAGGAAGAAGGGTTGAAAAATAGGAAGATAATTAAGAAATAGATAATAAAAAATTTAAGACTAATTAGAAAAAGTGTAAGTGAAGGGTTCAAACACGCAACCTTATAAATGGGTAAGAGATAAGAGGAATGAACAACCTTAAGTAAGTGATATCATTGCGCTTATAAACTAATAACATTGTGTAAAATGTTATGATATTTGTATATAAGAGCAAAGATATCATTGAGTGAATGATATAGTCATATTATGAACAAATTTAACATGAGAATGACTCGTTAGCACAAGACTTCATTTTTTTTGGTATTTTTTATTTGTAACTTATTTTATATAAACACATGTTAATTTTGTTTAAATATTAATTCCTTTTGTTGGAAGCAAAAAATTAATAGAATTATTTAAAGTTACAGGAGTTTGGTTGGCTAATCAAATGTGTCACCTCTTACAGTCGGTAACTAGACTAATACATCGAAAAATAAAATGTGCCTAAAACTGAAACTAAGTCTGATCCCCTTGGACCCTTAACTCATTGATGAATACTGATACATCCGACCATCTTGTATTCACGTTCCGTTACAACAAATAATACTTGTTAACAAACTTTATTAAAGAGTTTAGAGTAATATTTTTCGAATCGAGTTCTGCTCATCCTAAAAATATGATGGGTTGAGTTGAATTTTAAGATTACGCCTCTAATTCAATTGTTTACTTCATCCAATAAACATGATACACTACAAAAGAATTGGAAATTAGATGGATTTTTCCGTCATTATATTTTAGAAATTTGTCGCTAATTAAAATTATTGACAAAGTTCCATTATTAATTTTTCGTCTTTATTTTCATCGTCACCAATTTTAGTGAGTGATAAAATCCATCAATAATTTTAGCGACGGTAAAACCCGTCTTTAAATTTATTGAACAAAATAGAAATATTAGGTAATCATAAATCTGTCATTTTGTACTAGAAAAACTGAACCAAAACAAATATTTTATTTCAGAATCTTTTTAGTATATTTTTAGACAAAGTATAGCGTGAAACTGATTTATAAATGAATCACTGAAGGGTATTAGTTGTTTTCATTGAAGAGTATTAGTTGTATTTACTGAAGAGTATTACTGATTTACACTAAAGGGTCTTAGTTGTTCAGTGAAAATGAACTAAGACTCTTCAGTGTCAACCAGTATTACTCTTCAGTGAAAACACTAATACTCTTCGGTGAAAACACATAATACCCTTCAGTGATTCATATAAAAACCAATTTCACTTTATACATACTCTATTTTTTATGTATATATTAAATAAATAACAAATATTTCAATTAGTAATAATATTTACTCGATAAAATGTATTTTTTATTGAACAAAATAGAAATATTATGTAATAATAAATCTGTCATTTTGTACAGAAAAACTGAACCAAAACAAATTGGGCTCCTTGCATTACATCCATTTACATAAGCTCCAAATTGTCATGTTCGATCATGGCTGGCCTTCATTTAATGCAGTTTATTTAATGACCACTCTCAAAGCATTTATTATCTTCATGCGATTTCTTATTAATGATAACTTTGATCTTGATTACTAGTTGGCAGAATCTTGAGGTACTGAGAGTCTCACTCTTACAGCTGCATGATACAATATACATAAAAGTTAAAGACATGTTTCTTGGGCATATGTATGGGAAAATAAATTGTTTTCAAGAGATATATCTTTAACAAAGTGTCTCAATTTACAATAATTTCAGATTCATAAAACAAGACTAATAAACCAAACACGAGATATGACTTTATCTAAAGAATGCACCAACACCAGACTAGCATTCATCCAAAAGAAAACAAAACCAACTAGTTAAAGATATATCAGTAGGAATACTCTCATCTATGAATCTTTATTCTTTGAGCATGAAGATTATGAATATAGATGTAATATTTCTGTTAAGTGTAATATTACATGCTAACTTTAAGAAACAAATTGAAGGTGGAAAATACCTCAAGATTTTTTGTGGTATCTTTTTCCCTGTACCACTGTTGATTTTCCAGCGAGAAGTCCCACAAATAGGGCAAGCCTCTAATTTTTTATTTTCATTCCAAAATAAGGCACAATCATACTTACACGTATGGATACATTCATAACCTAATCCTAGACCACGTAAGTACTTTCTGGCTTCGTAGCAAGAGCGTGGAAGTGTCTCACCATCAGGAAAAGATGACTTCATCAAATTCAACATCATATCTACAGCTTTGTTACTCAACTTGTTGTACACTTTTAAATGCAGTAATTGGATAATAAATGATGTCTTTGAAATCTTCTTACAACCAGGATATAATTCAGTTTGAGTATCTTCCATTAGTGCCTCGAGATATGCAGGGAGACCACTAATATGGTTATCATCAGTTGGCATATTATCATTATTTTCTTGAGCATATTGTTCACCAAGGTCAAACAACATTTCACTAACTCCATCATCTTCCTCATCATTGTTTTCTTCACTATCAACTCCTATACCCTCATTATTCAATCTAGGCTCACCATGATAAAACCACGTAATGTACCCTGGATCTATCCCATTCTCCAATATATGACGTTTAACCGTTCTCTGATCTTTTAAGCTTAAGTTCAAACAGTTCGTACAAGGGCAGCGAACTTCACACTCTAAATCCATATGAGTTATAACAAACTGCATAAAACTATTTACTCCATCTACATAACTTTTAGACCACTTGATATCACGCATCCAACTCTTATCCATTTTGCACAACACCTATCGTAAAAATATTTAAATTACAAAGGGCTAAGATATTATTTGGTAGTTAAAAAATAAAGAAATGAGAGACGAGCTTGTTCTGATAAATGAAGTAAACATGAGCAGAAAAATGCAATGCTCTATTATATGTCATACACATACCCTAAATTGGCATTACGTATACATCCACAGTTCATATTACATTCATATTATATCAAGACTACGCAAGCTGCAAACACGACTATGAAGAGCAGTTACTAAACAAAGTTTTGTAGATTTTATTTGTTAAAGGAATGCCTAAAGTATAAGCAAACAAGAGTAGTACATAAAAAAAACACAACCAACATCAACTCAAGCTGGATATGGATAAAAAATAAGCATCAATATTGAACAGCAAAACACCATATGTCTTCTAAAAACTAACAGCCCAACACCAAACTGGGATTATCATCGAACACTCTTTTGAACAATTCCAGAAATTATTATTATCTCTCACATTGCAATTACGTAAGGGTTGATTCCACTTATTTCTTATGAACTCGTAATTTTTTTAGTATATATTCTTCTATCCGCATATCTGTGTTTCTTAATATATCTCATCCCACAAGTTTGTTAATGCAATATACTCTTGGGAAAGAGGTGATATTCGACTGAAAATCATTTTTTAAACAAACAAGCAAGTAAATATGAGTTGGAAAATTTATATAAGAAAAAAGAACGGATATGAAAAGGGGAATACAACATACCTTCTTATGTTTATTAGTTCTGGAGAAATTGAGAGAAATTAAGTATGAATTCAGGTACACGCCAAAATCAAGCACCAATTGAGAAAATTCACCCCAAAATCAGGACAAATTTGAGGCTCGTTGAATTGGGAAAAGTTCAGGCCAATTTTGTTCAGGTTAACCACGCCAAATTCAAGGAAAAAATTATGAAATTTTACCAAAAATTCAAGAATGAATTGAGACTTGCAGTGGCTATAGAATAGAAGATGGAATGAAAGCAGCCAAAATTGGAATTTTCACGGGGAACAGCTGAAAGAATTGGGGGAAATAACAGAGAATATGTGCGCTAAGGCCTAAGGGAACAGGTGAAAGAATTGGGGGAAATAACAGAGAATCTGTGTGCTAAGGACTAAGGGTTAATGATCAAGGGTTGCATTCGGGAACTGATTTGAATGTATATCATAAATTTTGTTTTGAAAAAACAGTGATTGTTTATCGAAGTTGGTTAATGCATATAAATTTCGGTTATTAGGTGCAGGGATCGAACCTTGTTGCTTGCATTTTTTTAAGAAATTGTTATTATTTAAAGGAATATACAACGAAATTTAAAAGAAGTACTCAAAACTGGTTTGGCTTATTTGGCGGATATGGTTTAAATCTAAGCAAAGGTATAGGGTTCGAACCTAGCAACTGTATTTTTTTACTACTTTTCATATAAGAAAAGGTTGGATTTTACAGAACAAATCATAGTTTTCAATCCTTGTTGTTAGTTTCTTTATTTATTTTTTTAATATAAGGAAAAGTTAATTTTTAATAGATCAATACAAATTTCCAAATAAAATTATCAAAAATTGTCTAGCTTTGTGGGCGATTTGGTCTTCAAATTTGAGGAGGTACAAGGTTTTTATTTTTGAACCTTATTAATGACGTTTTATTGAAATATGGTCATTAGTAATAAAAATAATTATTTATGATGACAACAAAAATTTTGTATCAACTTTTTTTATTTTAATGACTAAATTCAAATTCGTCATGTTTGTGTAATAAATGATGACTAAAATTAAATTCGTCATGTTTGTAATAATAAATGATGACGAAATTGAGGTGTCGCGGGCAAACTCATAATAAGAAAAGTATTTGTGAAAATTGAAAAATGACATATTATTAATATCGTCACTATATATAAACATTGGCGACGGAAGAAGATGTCACTATTTTCTTCAAACAATTAGTGACGAAACATAAAATCGTCATAAAAATATTATATTATATGACGAATATTATCGTTACTAATTAGAACAAATATTGTCACCAAATAATATTGCGACAAAATAAGCGTGTCGCTAATTATATTGAATAATTAATGACAAAATAAATTATCGTCAAAAAAATATTTCTTACATGACGTTGAATATTGTCACCAATTATTTTGAATATCGTCACCATAGTTTGTAGCGACGAATTTTGTTATGGTGTCATGAAATTTACAAATTAGCGACGAAAATAATTATTAATGGTGACAAAATAAAAATTTGTCACGATTTCTAGTTTTTAAGTGACGAAGGTAAAATTCGTCACCTTTAAGTAACAAATTATGATAAATTTTATGTCGTTGCAAAAAAATTCGTCACGTAAAGTGTGATTTCTTGTAGTGCAAGAAGCAAACATGTGGATATAAGGCATCATTTCATCAGAGATCATGTGGAGAAGAAGGATATCAAAATGCTCAAAATACACACTGGCAAACAAAAGGCTGATATATTCACAAAACCCTTGGCTGAAGCAAGGTTTCAAGAACTGTCAGTAGAGCTTGGACTTCTAGATCTAGGAGAGTGAAGGAAGGAGCTAATATCAAAAGAGTTGATTTCAAATCAGTGGAGGTTCAACCTCAGAAGAGGATCAATCTCAGTGGAGTCACTGATCTCAGAAGAACTTCAGATTCTCAGAAGAGGTTCAACCTCAGCAGAGGTCAAAAGTTTTAACTCTACTATTTTTCAAATCTGAAATCTCTTAGTTTTGTATTATAAAACTCTTATCAAAAATAAATAATGAGTGCTTTCTGAAAATTAAATCTTTCTTATACTATTTCGAAGAGATTTTGGTATGGCAAGCATTTAATGCGCGTTGTACAAGTCAGAATTACTTTTACAGTTACCTATCTCACGCGCCTTAAAAGCCGGATGATGTGACCTTCCGGCTACCAACTCCTTTAATCCATACCCCTCATTTTAGGCGGTTCTTTTCTAACCATCAAGATCTCTAAAAAACTCCCCACTAACCCCTTCACATATCCACGACCTTTCACTCAATTTGATCTCAGACGTTGATTGCGGGATTCAATCTCACCGTTCATTACTCATATAAAAGACCCCAATTTCAGCCTAAGAACCTTTTCGAACACACCTCCAAGCAAACACTCACTATCCTTCAAAAATACTTTCTGCAAAATTCTCTCAATCCATTTTTTTTCAAATGGCAAGATTAAACCTAGGTTTTCTTACCAACAAGGACAATTTCTGGTATGAACCTACAATTCATTTTTATAACCCAGAAATTGAATCCAGGCCGGAGTTCGCTCATATAAAGGAAGCCCTGGAAATGGTCAAAACCACAGGGTTAGAAAAATTCTTGTCTATCCATCCTAAGAGTTGCTTCGATAGACAAGTTTTGGAGTTCTTTTTCAGTGTTGCTAACACTGACTCTAAAATCAAGTCGTGTCTCTTCTTAAAGAGGAAGAAGAAGGTGATGAGAGATGGAAACGAAATTGTTGAGCATCAGAAAATAAAGAAGGAGATTCGGTTGGAAGGAGATGATCTCAAGGAGCTGTTTGGACTTCCCTCTGAAGACCCAAATCCAAACACCTATATTCTGGATAAGGAGGAGGACTGGGTCTACACCATAATGGAAAAGAGAGTGAAGTACAGTCCCACAATGAACAGGAGTTTACTTCTTCCCGTTTACAATGTTCTTTGTGAGATTGTTGGGAAATGCATTCTGGGAAACCAAGGGAGCACGGAGCAAGTGAGAAAACCAAAGATGCGATTAATGAAGGCTATTGTGGAGAGTAAAGAGAAGAGCTTCAACTGGCAGCAGTTCTTCTTAAGGGCGTTGAATAAGGAGAAGACAAAGTTTCAGCCTGACAAAACTCCCCAGCTAGCAAGTAAGCTTAATTTTGACACCAAGATATCCTATCTCATTGAAAACGTGGATGTGGGAGTAGATTGGATTGAAGACAGGAAGTGGAGTAATCTGAAGACTCTATTCAAGTCTGGAAAGACTTTGGAGGCAAGAAAGCTGAGCCTTGAAGTAGAAAGCCCTAAAGGAGCAGAGGAGACTGAGGAAGCCAACCCTTCTGAGAGAAAGAAGACCAAACTTAAGAGGAGATTGGTCAAGCTGAGTGATAAGATGGCCCTGCACAAAGAGGAGGAGGCACAGAAGGCTTCAAAGAAAGAGAAGAAGAGGTCTTCTGAGGCTGAGAAGGAGAGTGCCTCAAAGAAAGTCAAAGTCACAAACTCTACTGATGAGTCTTCATTAGGTAACCCTGACTCCTCTCCTAATGTGATCTCAAATGAGTCTGACTCAGATGTACCTGCCCCTACCCCCATCAAACCAAAATCCAAGCCCAGAACACCTATGAAAACAAAGAAAATTTCCAAAATGACAAAAACCCCCACTGAAGGCTCTCAACAGCCTGAAAGTGGATCCCAAAATACCACCCCATCTGAGGCATCTGCTGAGGCAACCTCAACCCCCTCTGAACCCATCCCCTCAACCCCCACTGAACAAAATCCAACCCCTCCTGAAACTCAAGCCCAACCCTCTTCTGAACCCAACCCTTCTGAGATCCACTCAACTCACCTAGAGTCTAACCCAGAAGAGCCCACAGATATCAGATCACCTACCCCTTCCCTCCCTTCAGACGATGAAGAAGAGTACTCATTCTTGGACACTCTTAAGGATGAGGTGGCCTACTCTTTAGAGTCTAAGTACCCTGAGCTTGATGGGTACCCCACCCTAAAAGCAATGTTTATGAGGCTGAGACTCCTTGTCCAGCTCAAGGACAGAAGATTGGGTGAGATTTTGATGGCTGTCAGAGGCAGCAATTCTGATGATTGGAAGAAGGAGGTGATGGAGGTGATGAAGTTTGCTGGAATGATCAAAACCAGACTTCTCTGTGATGAGAAGATATTTGAGAGTCTGGTTATGGACAAATTAGCTGAGGCAAGAAAGGGAGATGAATTAGAGAAGCCAGTGGAGGTTGTAGCTGAGGAAGAAAGGGAAGAGGAAGCAGTAAAAGCTATAGGAGGAGGAGAAGAGGAAGAAGAGAAAGAAGTGCAAGAAAAAGAAGAAGGAGAAGGTACTTCACCTAAGCAAGGTGATGGTGAAGTAGCCGAGGATGTATCTTTGGCAAGAGATACTGAGGCTCAAAATTTGCCAAAGGAAAGCTCAGTAGAGGTGTCTACTGAAGCTCTCTCACAACAGCCCTCAGTGGTGACTAAGTAGTCAACTGAGGTGTCTGGGAACGAAGGAGTTGAAAAGGAGACTGAAAAAACTGAGGGAGGTGAAAAAGATATAGAAATTACAGGTGTAGTAAGTGGTGAAATAAGAGCAATCATTCCTGTAAAGGATGAATTGGCTGAAAAGAAATCAGTTGAAAAAGAAAGTGAGAAGAGAGTGGAGGAGGGAGTAGCCATGGAGGTAGATGTAACAGGAGACTTAGGCTGTGAGATTGAGGGGGGAGGAACTAACATTGTCTGTCATGCAGGGGTTCAAACTGATGAAGTTCCCCCAGTCCAAGTCAACCTAACTCCTCTGAGAGATGTTGTTCACTCACTCCAAGAGGAAAGTCTTCCTTCTTTCCAAGCTCAACTGAAGGATGTACAAGAGATTGTGCAAGAAGAAGTGGATGAGATAGTCATCCTCTCAGACCATGTGGATGAAATGATGGAGTCCACAACCAAATCATTTCAGAACCTAACCTTGAAGATTGAAGACTCTCAGCAGATGGTGCTGGATGTAGTAGAAGGTCAAAGTGTGCTGGTACTTGAAGGTCTGAAGAAGCTGGAACAGAGAGAAGAAGAAGCAAGAGCTCAATTCCTGAAAGATTCAGTTGACAATGTGTCCATTAACCTAAAGTCCTCTGTTGAGGCATTCTCAGCTGACCGTATTGGGAGAGTTGAGGGATTATGGAATCAGAAGATGATGGAATTTGAGGCAAAGCATGAAGAGCTGGGAGCCAAGCTGGGGGAGGTTCTGAAGAAGGCGGCAGAGGACTTCCCTACACAAGAAAAGACAAATGTACTTATTGATGAGAAGTTAGCTCAATTTGTGCAGTTTGGGCAAACAGCTGGTGCAACTCTGGAAAGACTGGAGGATGAAGTTGACCATTGCTCCACTGAGTTGAAGGCCTTAGTTAATGATCAAATAAAGCTCAACATCTCTATGGCTGAGTTTGTGATTAATGCCGGAAAGGGGGAAAAGAGGGTAAGTGCTAAGGACATGAAGGCTGGCCCTAAAAATAAGATGTAAATTATCCTCGAAACCCCAGAATTTGAGAGAGGCAAGCAAATCAAGAGCACATTGAAGAAGGCAGATGTTGAGGCTCAAAAGATTGCTGAAGCCAAGAAAGGAAAAGAGAAGACCCCATCTGAGGACTTATCAAAGTTCAAAGAAGCTCACCTGAAGGAGAAAGAAGAGAGAGTTGCTCAGAAGGGTGAATCATTCAAGAGGAAGGCCACTGACGTCCTCTCGGCGGAGGTAGCAAAGAAGACCAGAACCTCAGGGAGGTTAACTGCTAAGTCCACTGGCTCATCTGAGTCAGTTGAGGTACTCCCTATTCTTAACCCTGAACCTATATCATCTGAAGCTCCTAAATCTGCTCCCACAAGAGTAACAGAGCTCACTGAACTTATCAAGGAAGCTGGTGGGATGAATGAGAGAGCACAGAAGTTAGTTGCTCAACAACAAGAGAGGAGGGACAAGGTGGTTGGGAAGATGGAAACTATTGCTGAGATGGCTGAGAGGAAGAGGAAGGAGAGGTTGACCACTTTTGATAAGACTACATCCAAGAAGTTCAGAAACAGTTATCAAAGGTGGGCTGCTAAGCTAAAGAAAGATAAAATTACTCCTTCAAAGGCCAAGTTCCCTCACCACGATGAGTGGGTACCCAAGAAACTCAATGATGCATAGGAAACTGCAAAAAGGGAGTTTGTGTATTCCTACTATGTCAGTGGAGAGTTGGGAAAGGACAATGTGTAAGAAGTGTTCAGCTCTTGGATGTTTGAAGTATATCCAAAGCTCTTCCCTGCCATCATGGAAGCCTGGGATGATAGATTCTCTGATCTTGCCTTGAAGGCTCCTGAGCCAATCACCTACTGGCCTCCTCAAGATACAACTGGAGCAGTTGATAGAGATCAGATCACAGAAGAATGGGTGTCCCTGTACGAGCAACTAGGTCTCAAGAGTCACTCAAAAGAAGTCATGGAGAGGAAGAATGACCTGAAGATTCGAGTCTTCAAACAATATGGACTTGAACCTCTGTTTGAATCCATCTAAGGAGTTAAGTGTTTTTGCGGGGCATCTGCTTATAAGTCCCAGATGATCTTGTTTTGAATCTTTTTCAGTAGATATTTTGTAATATGTACTCAGTGTATTCTTAATGACAACTCTACTGTTTTGCCCAAGATAATATCTTATTATCATTTAGGCTTATGTACTTGAATGTTTTTACTTACAAAATCCTTGAACTTTTTGTCATCTGAAGAACCTCATCTGAAAGAAGATATGTAATAAGATAGGTTCCGGCATAATAAAAAAGGTGGAAATTGTTGGGAAATTGTATAGACTTGAGTTTTGATTAAGATGCCAAAATGTTCCCCTAAGTTGTTTGTAAGTAAAATATTCAGTAGAGTTAGAATTTAGTTAAACAGTTTAAAATGTTAAGAACTGGAGTGCAGTTAGAAATTTCTAGAGTGTATTGAAGAATGAAGTCCGCTGAAGACAAGGTCTGTTGAAGACGAAGTCTGCTGAAGACAAGTGTTCTGAGAAAGTAGTCTAAGTCTTGAATGTTTTCTAAGTGCATTCTCACTAAGGCTAAAACCATCAGGAGAAGACCAAGGTCCACTGATGAGAACTAACAAAGCTCATTAAATACTAAACACATTAAAAGTTGTTAGTTAATCTGGTTGGAACAAGGCAAAATGAATTTCAGTGAAGCTTACAATAAATGAAGGAATAAGAAGGTTCTCTCAGAGGAGTTCCACCTTAAAGCAAGACAAGAATCTGGGCAAGCAGACTGAAGGTCCAATGAGAAGATGACGCGTCAGTGTACTTTACTGGCAGCCAACCTGCCCCAGACTGACAAGTACCAAAAATCTTTCCCTAGCAATCTACAGAAAGTTAGATGAACAAGCATGGTCTTTCAGCCGTTTCTTGACAAGACTTAAAGCTTCAAATAGAGTCGTTTGAACCAATCAGATACAAGAAGACTTACTTGAGAAGATTCAAATCCAACGGGAAGATTTTCAAGGAAGCCTATAAATACAGAAGGACGTGCTCATTTCTATGCACGGGAAACTCACAAGATAAAAGTTATCTCTACATTCATAACCTTCAAGAAGCACTCGAAATTACCTTTGTTTCCCAAATGTTTCAAATCAGTAGAGAGCATAACAAACCTTCTGTAACCAAGCTTAAAAGCTATATTCAAACCTTAGAAAGAGATAATCCATCCTAAGCCTTGAGCAACACTGTAAGGATTATCTCACAACAGTTGGAACCAAAACACTGCTCAAAACCCTACTCAGTTGTTAGGTTGAGAGTTAGAGTTAAGTGGTGTTAGTAAGCTGATTATTTGTATCAGTCTGAAAGCTGGTTTGTTTTGGGAACTAGGACCTGGAATTATCCTAGTGATCAATCATCCTAAGAGAGGATAAATTGATCAGTGCACCTTGGCACTATAACACAAGGAATTCCAAGTGAAAGGAATTCTCCTGTTTAATCAGGACAGTGGACGTAGGAGATTCATCTCTGTACCACTTTATATCTTTTGTATTTACTTCCTGCTATTTCCTTAGTGTGTGTTATCTACTCAAAGTCTATCAAGTTAAACGAGTTTTCTAAAGGGCTCACTAATCCGCAGTTGAAAGATAATTAGATAGTAGTTCAACTGAAAGTCTTGAGCTTTCAGTGGAGGTATTATCTCAGTAAGCTTTCACAAGTAATTCTCAGCAGACTAGAAGTCCACTGACGAGTTACTCTCTGAAGTCACCTGATAAGTTTTCAAGAAGTTTTAATTTGTAACCACATGTGTATTCCCCCCCCCCCTCATACACATGTTTACTCGTTTCAGGACCAACACCCATCGTAACTCAAAGAAAGGGTGTCGCCGTGAGAGAACCCAAGTCGCCGTTGTGGCGAAAAGGGGCCATGTTTTAAAACGTCAGAACAGGGGGGCCAACGCGAGCAAAGAAATCGCCGTCGCACACGGCTGCGCAACCCCACGTGGTGGTAGCAAGGCGCAAGCATAGTCGCGGCCTCGAGCAACACACTGCGGGTCAGCGCCCCGCCTGGAAATTGCAAAAGGGGTTGGGAGGCGAATGCCCTAAGTCATGGGCAATTTTGGAAGACGAAGCCCCCAAAAAGGCAAAATAATTTAATATATTAAATAGCCCCAAAAAGGTGCGGTCGAATCCAATTTGGTCGTACAAGATTTACAAAAAAAAATTAATTATAAATCAACCAATTATGCAATTAATATTGAGTCTGAGCTCTGATACCACTGTTGGGTTTTAGAGGCACGTAAACACGTAATACATGCGCAGCGAAATAATAAAGTTCACCAACAGCAAACAATTAATTGCATAATAATTTGCAAGAATATTAAATGGGATTCTTACAGTGCTTCGTACGCGGAAACCTCTACTATAGTATCCACGCAATAACTATTCACCAACTCGTACCGACTTGCCAGCGTTGAATCTCGAGACGAACTTGTTAGGAAAATTCGAGGTAGAGATTTTATGGAGAAATTATATTTATTGTGTGTATTTCGGAATTCCCATAGTACTCATATTTATAGGGATTATCTTGGCTTAATTCCTAAGTAAGATATCAGGCCTAGCCCGCAAATATAATCTCTACGGATTATATTTCCATATAGATATTTTCCTACTAATAATATCTTGACCATATATTATTCTTGTTTAATAATATTCCA
This sequence comes from Ballota nigra, assembly GCA_947034835.1. Classification (NCBI taxonomy): domain Eukaryota; kingdom Viridiplantae; phylum Streptophyta; class Magnoliopsida; order Lamiales; family Lamiaceae; genus Ballota; species Ballota nigra. Next base: position 31,346,430 of record OX344728.1, on the reverse strand, counting down.
AATATTATTATTGGCATTTCATATTTAATTAAATCTAATTTAATTAAATATTAATAATAATTAATTCCAAATATAATAATTATTATTATATTCTCCATAAATTAAATATTATATCTAATATAATACTTAATCAACCAACTATAATTGGTGAACTGCCATTGCTTGTTGTGTGACCCATAGACCCTCATATATCGAGCGATTAGTCAAACTAACGGTCTTAATCGAACCCTAGACAATAAATCAGACATTCTCAATATATGAGGTACGTTGCGAGGAAATCTGCAACTACTTGTAATATTGTAGGCTATTGTGATATCTTCCTTTCATTCGCGAATACCCGATTAAGCCTTGAACATGATGAAGTGTCTATTCAAATAACTTAATCATATTATCTCGAATCACTAATTGATTACTCGTGTCACGCTTGGCCACAAAGTCCAAACTGACATGCATTGGCCGATGACTTAGATCAAATATGATGAGAAGATGAGTATTCTCTCTAAATTCATATTGAGGAATGAGTACTATTCTTGGCTCAACTACCACGCACATGCACTTCGTGATGAACCCAATCCATGTCATATCTACCCTTGGAGAGTACAAGCGTCGGTCATGGTCAAAGTCCATCACTCTGCACATGTCGTGCGTATTGACCTTAAGTCAGAGGAGTATCACATAGCTCCCACTAACCGAGACACCCATAGACACATTATATGGAATTACATCAAATGATTTCTCGAATGGGTATACCAATACCCTCTAAGGTATTTGTGCATCCATTATAAGATACCTAGTATCTTATAGTAAGTGAGATCTTACAAAACTCTCCCATAGAGTATAATGCAGATCGCACACATGTTGGTCCCGGGCAAGTCTAAGTGATACATGTATGGGGAGGAATAAACGTATATAAATCCTTTTCAAACTGAGCCCCTCAACTCAGAGTCTTAGTGATAGGCATTGAATAGATAATACACCTACTAATAGCTCTGACGCACGTCAGTTGGCTAACTATCTATTTATGCCTGAGTGCGGAAATGTGTGAGCAATTATTTCTGAAAACCGAATTTTCCTTTCTTATGAAGTCATGGTTAAGAGGGCAGTGCAATGAGTTCAAAGGTCGAGCTAATTGATTCAACACCGACAAAGATATGCTATGAATAAAATGATAAATAATAAGCACAAAATCAAAGCAGTAAACAACTCAGAGCGATTTAATGTGGTTCAGAGACTCAAGCTCCTACGTCCACGGTCTTGATTGGACAGAAGAATCTCTTAATGGATTGGCTTGTTTTTAACGTGTCAGGGTGCACAATGACCAGCCTCACTGATCCCTAGAATTAGAGTTCTAGTCCTCCTTCTCCTAACCACTTTCTAACTTCAACCAACAAACCTATCACTAACTAGCTTTAGGGTTTTATTTTATGTTTGGATTCCATCTAGGGTGTGATAATCCTTACAAGGCAAAGCTATGCTAAGGATTGGATTATCACTCTAAGCTTAGGATGTGTATGTTTAAGCTCTTGGAATACAGATGACTCTAAACTTTTAGAAACACTTGGGAAATTTATGAGTGTTTCAAGTGCTTCTAGATCCCAATAGACCCAATGCCAGATAGCTGCCAAAAAGCATAAGCCAGAAAATAAAATATGTGCCCCAGCTACACCTTCGTAACTCCAAACCCCCGTATTCGTTACAGTCCCTCCTGTGATACTCCAACCCCCCCACGAATTGGTTATTCCTAAACGAGTCATGAAGGGTATAACGAACATACCTTGTCTCCACATTGGATCAAGAACGGGGTCAGAAGGATCAAAAACTGCTAATTCATAGAGAGCCATCGAACCCGCCCGAATGTTTGAATGCTTGTGAGTCTTGAGTAATTTCTTGGTTTTGAAATTTCTCGTAACCTTGTTTAGGTCAAGTTCTTCTTTACGATACTTGAAACGGTCATAGATGAAATCGAAAAACTATCCGTTGGAGAGATAGCCCTCTAATCACCTTCTTGTACGATACTTGAAATGGTCATCGTCCTTCATGCAGCCGCCTAGTTGCATGGATTTGGTAAGTGCATTAAATGCATGCCCGTTGAAAACAGTAGGAATGGTCAGGCTTGATGTCAGGTCCATGCGTGTGTTGTCCTCCCCTGATTGGTCCACGTCATCAGGTAGGTGAGAATGTCTGAACTCATTCTTTAGTTCAGTCTTGTCTTTTCTGAGTTCAGGTTTGTCCTCATCTACGTACATTGCCCATCGCTGATATTCTTTTTACTTGCCTGGATCCTACACCAAGTCTTCCCAAATACTTAAGCAGCCTGACTCCTTCAGGACTGATGAGTTAGCAATGATCTCAGGATCATGCTCTTTATCCTAATACTCAGTTAGCCAGCTTAGAAAGACTAACTTAAGCTTTGTGCTGGTGCTCTTGCGTTCTTCAGGCTTCAGTCTTTGAGTGTCATCAGTGAGTTCTCCTCTCACTGAGTACCTGTGAATATGAAGAATTCTAACCTGTTCTAATACTATCAAGACTAGCCTGACTATTACACACTTAGGCAAATCATCTTTTCAGGGTCTTTGGGATCAACTCAAAACTGACATTGTCCCAGCAACACCAATCTCTATTGCATCATAAATATCTCATTCTTGATGATCCTTGATTGGAGCTATTTAAGAATCTTACTTAAGTCATCTGAGTTCTCACTCACCTTATGACAGTACTGATTCATGGGAACACATATATGAATAAATGCAAACAATCAAACATAATATTCAGATAGTGTAATGCCATATATTTAATATCAAATCAATCAATAATATTAAACCATAAACTGAATATCATCTTAGTATTATTTCATCACAAGGGATTGTCTCTAGGACACTAACACTAACATCAACTATGGGGAAAACTATCGGACTTCACATGGGTTAGAGACCTTAAGAAAATATAAAGATTTAGAAATTACAGAAAAATAATTTCTTTTGAGACTGGGATATAAAATTGGTAGAGACTCACAACAGAAAAAAATATTGAAACATTGTAGAATTTCTTTATTGATTATCTTGATAGTTTCAACAGTTCTGAGTATTGTGTACTAGAAAACACATGTAAATGATCAAATACGACTTTTTCTATTGATGCCGCTGCAGCAAGGCTGGCTAATGTGCAGCAGGATATAACTCAATTTGGGGACTCAGATGATAGGTTTGAGGAGGAGTTAGAAGCCACCATTTTCTTGAATGGGTTGTTACAGCGGCGGGAAACTCATATGAAGCAACAAAATCGCCTTAAGTGGTTAAAAGATAAGGATAGGAATTCCAAATTCTTCCATCGTGTGCATGCGACTCAAAACACTATTTCTTCCATGCTTATTAATGATGTATTCTGCTATGATGAAAATGTTATTTCCTCACATGTCATTAACTTCTACATGAATTTATTTTCTGAAGGAAATTTCGAGGAGGCCGTGGATTTCTAAATGGTAGATCGTTATATTACCCCAGTGATTTCTCAATGGTAGATCGTTTATTTAAGGTCTTTACAAAAATCCTTGCAACCAGGTTGGGAAGGTTTATTGCAAAGTATCTTTCTCCCTTTCAATTCGGTTTTATCCCGGAGAAACGGATTCATACATGTATTGCTTTGGTTTCAGATGCTATCAACTGCCTTGATCATGGTAAATAGGGGAATATGGCTGTTAAAATTAATATAGAGAAGGCTTTCGATACTCTCTCTTGGCCATTCTTGATCGCTGTTATCCAGAAGATGGGCTTTTCGAGGAACTTTGTGGAGATGGTCAGAAGCATCCTTGATTCGGCCAGACTTTCTATCTTAATTAATGGTACTCCACGTGACTACTTTGGATGTTCAAGAGGTATCAGGCAAGGTGATCCTTTGTCTCCATTACTTTTTTGTATTGCGGAAGATGCCCTTGCTAAGTGTTTGGATTTTGAGGGGATGTCGGGAAGATTGATCTTACATAGGCGTATGCCACGATATCTCATTTATGCTTATGATATTCTATTATTTGCTCGGGCCTCCAAGGAAAATATTGATCACTTGCATCCAATTCTTACTACTTATGGTTCTCTCTCCGGCCAGGTGTACAATCCTCGTAAGTCAAAGGTTTATTTTGGCAGACAGGTGCAGGCTAGTGTCCGACGACATATGACTAATGTTACAGGGATAGTTAAAGGGGATTTTCCATTTCAGTATTTGGGTGTTCTTATTTTTTGAGGGACTCCAAGAATCTATCATTTAAATGCAAATTACAGATGGTGTGATTGCAAAGTTCAATAGATGGAAATGGTCTTCCCTGTCTCTTGCAGGGCGGAAATGTTTGATCAACTCGGTCATTGTTGCTTCCATGTTACATTCAATGATGATTTATCTTTGGCCTAGTCCTCTCATACAAAGGGTTAAACGCGCCATGAGGAATTTTTTATTGACGGGGAACATACACAGGCAAGGATTCCTAAGGGTGGCATGGGCACACTGTTGTGCTTCTATTCATGAGGGTGGTTTGGGCATTAGGTCGGTTAGGCTGGTGAATCATTCTTTCTTGTGTAAACTTGCATGGGACCTCATGACATGCAATTCGGTTGCCAATAGTTTTCTTCGGTCGCGATATTTAACATCTCAGGGAGCTCCTTGCACTTTTCGAAGAAATTCTTCCATATGGATCGGAATACGCAGACATTTATCTTGTATTCAAGATCAATCACATTGGCTTGTTGGAATTCACTCCCATGTGAATTTTTGGAATGATAACTAGTTAGGATATCGTATTTCGGAGAAGATAGGTTTGCCAAAGGAGGTGGCTGCCACATTACATAGTAAAATCAAAGATTACTACTTTGACGGGCTTTGGCATTTCGATATTCGATTTTTGGTTCACTATCCAGATATCGCAGTGGATATTCTTAATGTGAAATTTACCGCTTCCGATAACCGTATTTAGCCGAGTACAAGTAATGGTGAATTGACCTCACGGATGGCGTATGATTTTTTTTAGGAAGCCGTTCTTGACAGCTTCTTGGGGTTCTTGGATATGGGACGATTTTATTCCACAATGCAGAAGTACAACAATTTGGAGAGCAATTATAGGGAAGTTACCTTTCACTTATGAGACTTGCGTTTTATGCTCTAATAGGATAGATTTTAGGATATTTTTGTCCTAAGAATTTTCTTGTTTGATTTTGATATGTCAAAACATATATGTGTTTTGTGAGAACTAACATTGCAGGTACTAAGAGATATGAAGAGTTTAAAAGTTGAAAGTCTACATCTGTAAATATTAGATAAAGACCCTACAACTATTTTCAAGACAAGTCTACATCAGCAAAGTTGAAGACAAGTCCACAGCCGAAGAGTCTACATCTGCAGAGTTAAAGACTATAAGCTGTAAACTTGAGACTAGAAGGACTAATTAAGTGTAGTACAATTTGTACACTCACTCATTTAGTTTGAAATATCTCAATGTTTATCAGAGCTAATTACTAGCCAGTAGAAACCAGTGTCTCAGTGATTAAAAGTTCTTTGAGCTGTCATCACTAAAAGACAACTTGTACTACTTTGAGGACAGAGCTACATGACAAGAAGCTTTTATTAGCTGAAGTCAAAGCTGGAGGAGAAAATATTTCAAAATTTTAAATCCCTCCAATGGCTAGAGGACCCCCAAGACTTCTATAAATAGGATAGGAGACCTCAGAGGACGAACAACAACAACCACAAGCTCCCAAGCAAACCTACACAAAGTCTACAGCTCTCAAAAAGTCTACAGTTCTTCCAGAATTAGAAGTTTTAGGACTTAGAGGCTAGGAATTTGTGTTGTATCTTTCGTTGTTGTTCCCCTCACTATACATTTACATTTGTATTCCACTTAGTGTGGATATCATTCTTAGTGAGTGTGTTGTTCTAAGTGAGATTGAGAGTAGTTCTGAGTGAGTTTTGTGTTTCAACCTAGATTAGAATATTCTGAGTGAAGATCCTAAGTCTTAGGGGGAACAACTTTGTGTCTAAGTGACTATTCTTAGTGAATTTGGCACCTTTGTGGTGTAACAAGGGACGTATGAGGATTACAAAACATCTGAAACACTATAAACTCTCTCTACTACCTTATATTTAAATTCCTGCATTTCATACTTATTTATTTATTGCTTAGTGCATCATTCATATCTTTCATAATCTGGTTGTTTGATTTTTCATTTCACACACTTTACTTATTTCCGCTGCACAAAGTGTTAAAATACTCAAAAGTATTACAACACTAACTTTGATAAGTGTTTGAAACTTACAGACTTTGTTTTTAACAAGTCTGCAGCTGCAAACTTTAGTTTTCCAACTCTACAGCTGCAGAGTTTAAACTGTATAGTTTAAAAGTTTTAAAATCCGTTTTTAAGAATCAAGATCTATTCAAACCCCCCCCCCCCCTCTAGACCTTGATACACTTTTTGGGACCAACAATAGTAGAAAAAAATTTCATGAGTTGCTAAGAATTTTTAATTGTAATATTTGCCTTGATAACGGGTTTTTGAATGTTGTGGTCCAGACAATTAACATGAAGTTTTGGAAGTAGGTCAAGAATATTTGGCGTCTTTCCTTCGTTTCATTGATATGGGCCATATGGACAGCTAGGAATAAGAGGTTATTTGAAGGGAAAAAAAATCCTATTTTTGGTACACTGGTACTGCTTCTTGCTTTAATCAAAGAAGGGGACCAGTTTAATTTTGTATTTTTGAGCAACTCGGTAGAGGATCTTTTTGTCCTTCGGCGGCTTCAGATCCCAATGAAGGTTAAGCCCCCTATTTCTACTATATTATTCTGGTGGCAGCCCCCGGATCCCGGCTGGTATAAGGCAAACATTGATGGCAGTTTGGACAGTGGGACTGGACAGATTTTCACGGGAGGTATATTTCGTAACAGCTTTGGTTTTTTTACTGCTGCATTTTCTGACACAACAGGTTATGGGACAACATTGGAAGCTGAAATATGTGCAGGTATTCATGCCATCAGACATGCACATGAGTTGGGGTGGAGGAACCTCTGGTTGGAGTCGGATTTGAAATTAGATGTTGTGCTGAAGAATGTCCGTGCGCAGGTACCATGGAGGATACGAGCGCTTTGGGGGGAATCCTTACGCTTCCGAAAGGAGATGGAAGTTCGTGTGAGTCATATATTTCTGGAGGGCAAAAAGCCTGTGGATAATCTTGCCCGGAGCCCTGTACGGGCATTTTATATGGGAGGTTGCCCAGATTTTATTGAACAATATTTATACACTGATATGAATCATGAAATATTCCGTATTGTACATTCATCATAGAGGAATTCCATTTTCCCTAGATTTTTTTGGGTTTAGCAAGGGTCTTTTACGGACTCCAGCCTCTGGGTCGTCCTGTGACCCAATGACTTTAGGACTTAATGTTAGATTTTTATTTTAAAGTTAATAAAATAGTTATTAACTATTTGTCCTTAAGAAGACAATGAATCTGGTTATAAACTTTACTATATAAGTTATGGAAACAAAATCCACTTTAATAGTTTTTGCAATTTTCAGAAGCAACTAAGTTAAAAAAAAAACATTGTCTACTCGAACAAATTCAGATCATATAATGGATGTTTCCTTAATCCTGGTCTGATCTACAAATATTAGAGAATAGGGTCTTCAAAATAATGTCAAGTGTCAACAATATAAGATCATACTATCTACTACTTAACAAACACAACAATATATAAATAAAATTACAGAGACACGCCCATGTTACCTCTAGATATGGCACCATTATTGTTGTTTTTTTTTTCTTGGAGAGCGGTTGATTTTGTAAGGTACCGAAGAAGAGTGGTACTTTTGGGAGGAAATTCACTGACGATTACAGGGACAACCACAATTAACTTAAAATATCAGTTTGAAATGAAATTATATTATAATATGCAAATCAGATTTTTTTACTCACGAGAAGCCTTTCTTTGAAAAAAAAATCTATTCATGAAATTGGCATTGAAGATTCTTCATAAAGCTTCCCTTCAGATCAGACACACTGTTAGGTAACAATTGCACTTTAAAAAGAAGTAATCATCCTATTATGTATCTTCATAATATAAACAATACACATAACTTACTCTATAGTGACTCTGAGCCGCAAGGGCCGAGGGATTAAAATAAAGAGTCCACCAACATGAGCTCCAGCAAATCCACCGAGACAATGAGACTTATTATTGGTCCCAAAAATATTATTTGCGGAAAGCGTGTTATACTTAATTTTATAAAAAATCCCTTTTTAAATTGCTAAAGTAAATTATGCAGAAAATTGAAAATAAAAACAGTAAATAAAAGAGACACGATGATTTTATAGTGGTTTGAATATAACGATCCTACATCTACTCTCCCTTTCACCAAAGGGGTCTCACTCACCAATCAACTTACTTACTCACTGGAATGGGGAAGTACAAGCTCCTTCGTACAACTTACAACAACCCTTCAAGGTGATGAATATGTTGGGTAATATTCCAACTACAACTCCTAAAAGAGTAGATATAATACTTGTATGAACAAGATGAGTGTATGGTGTGTTCGTATGTTTCTCTATCTTTTGTGCTCTCTTACCCGTCTTTCTTATATTGAACTCATCAACACGCGCTCCTATTTATAGGTGTCAAATAACTAGCCGTTGGAAGCCAGAAATTCAAACATCTATAAATTAAGGAATATAATCAATCATCTTGATTGATTATATGATTAATTGGTTGACTCCTTCTTTGATTGATTCTTCTTTGATCTACAACCAATCTTCCTTGATATCAGTTGACTTCCCTTTCTTGACACTTCTTATCTTTGGATCACAAGATCTTCTTGGTAGAGTAGTCTGGTAGATTAGTCTGGTAGAGTAGTCTGGTAGAGTAGTCTAGTAGAGGAGTAGTTTGGTACACCTCTTGTCTACCTCATCTGGTTCTCTACCTCATCTGGTCCTCTACCTCATCTGGTCCCTTACCTCATCTGGTCATTTACCTCATCTGGTCCTCTACCTCATCTGGTCCTCTACCTCATCTAGTCCAAGGCTCCTCTTGTCCGGGACTCCTCCTGTCTGGAACTCCTCTTATGTGGGACTCCTCTTGTCCGGGACTCCTCTTATCTGGAACTTCTCTTGTCCGAAACTCCTCTTGTCCGGGACTCCTCTTGTTCGGGACTCCTATTATCTGGAACTCCTCTTGTCTGGGACTCCTCTTGTCTTGTCTAATTCTCTTCCCCCTTAGCATATGACCTATTCTAGTCTTAGACAAATCTGCAACTGACTAACAGGTTCAGTTGCTCCTATTACAAGTTCTTGTTTTAACATCTTCAAAACATCTAATCTGTATCCCAATAAATTTCCCCTTTTTGATGATGTTAAAACTAAAAAAACTGAATTTAAACAAGGCAAGAGAATTAAAATCTTAAGATGAGAAGTCTAATCAAGCAGGGTCAACTGATCTTCCCCTTCAAAATATGCTCAACAGATATTTGAGGCATAATATTAGCTGGTATTCTTGTGTATCTGCAGGCAATCAAGATTTTGGTACCCTTCTGGGTCCAGGGGGGTTAGCACAATATTTAGGAAGCCACAAGAATGGATCATCCCTTTTTGAATTAGGTGATCTTATCTTCCTTCCATACATATCCACAAAAACACATTGAACACAAGAGGCTTCGACATGGTTATTTCTTCTAGAGGCTCTTCTTCTCTTATGAGCTTGTCTAGTAGAAGGAATAACTTGGCTTAACGCAACAGTCTTGAAATTCTGTTGATAAGGATAAGTCTTGCTAGAACAATCAAAAGTTCCAGCTGGTCTGGTAGATGACTTAAAAGTCTTCTGCAACTGAGTAGGAGTCAGTTGGGACTGCTTCTTTTGAGAAGGTCCAAGCTGTTTTCTACTCTGCTGATCTTGTTGAGGTCATTTAAAATTCCTCTTCTTCCTTTTGAGTTTTTTAGTTTTAGAACTCATCTGCCCGTTAGGTTGAGTTACCTGGTCCGCTGACCTCTTACCCTTATGAATAAAATTTCTAGACTTTTCTTCTTTCTGAACATGTGAGGATTCAGGTTTAAAATAACCAAGTCCTGTCTTGTCATGCTCTTTTTTAGATGAGGCAACTATATGTAACACAACATTGTTTGTTGTAGTCAGCTGCTCCAATCTCAGTTTGAGCTTGTCCTCACTTTCTTTTACAATTTTGTTTTGATGGAAGAGTTCATCAAACTTAGCTTTCAGCAGGATATATTCATTATCTTTCTCAATGTTTTCAACAAGCAGCCTTTCTATCAGCTTAGTTTGTTCATCACATCTGGTTTTCAAGTCAGTGGACTCTTCTACCAGTGTTTGAACCTGTTAAGCTGGTAGATTAGCTGATTTGTCAAAATATTTTGAAAGCTTTTGATTTTCTGGTTTCAGCTTTGTGTTCTCTTCTTCCAGTATTTGACAAAGTTGTACAGATTTTTGGAGATCTAATAGCAATTTTTGTGTATAAGACTCCTCTGATTGTTCAGAAAAAAAAAGAATAAGAAGAAGAAGAAGAGGGAGCTCGATTACATACCTCATCTGTCACAAGACATATCTCTTCGCTTGGTCCAAAATTTGATGATGAACCAGAAGTGGATAACTCTTCTTCCTCGGCTGTGAAGCTTCTTTTGGAGTGACTTTTAGTGTATCTTTTACTACTTTTCTTCGAACTCATTTCTGCAAGAAATTGTTAGCACAAAAAGTATTTGGGGTTTTAAAAAAATTGGATCTGCCCTGGTGACCACAAAAAGCTTTTCAAAGCAGTGGTCTAGGACACACTGCTCTGATACCACTTGTTGGTCCCAAAAATATTATTTGCGGAAAGCGTGTTATACTTAATTTTATGAAAAATCCCTTTTTAAATTGCTAAAATAAATTATGGAAAAAAATTGAAAATAAAAACAGTAAATAAAAGAGACACGAGGATTTTATAGTTGTTCGGATATAACGATCCTACGTCCACTCTCTCTTTCACCAAAGGGGTCTCACTCACCAATCAACTTACTTACTCACTGGAATTAGGAAGTATCAGCTCCTTTGTACAACTTACAACAACCTTTCAAGGTGATGAATATATAAGTTGGGTAATATTCCAACTACAACTCCTAAAAGAGTAGATATAATACTTGTATGAACAAGGTAAGGGTATGGTGTGTTCGTGTGTTTCTCAATCTTTTGTGCTCTCTTGCCCGTCTTTCTTATATTGAACTAAGTGCCATGCACTCCTATTTAAAGGTGTCAAATAACTAGTCGTTTGAAGCCAGAAATTCAAACATCTATACATTAAGGAATATAATTAATCATCTTGATTGGTTATATGATTAATTGGTTGACACCTTCTTTGATTGATTCTTGTTTGATCTACAACCAATCTTCCTTGATATCAGTTGACTTCCCTTTCTTGACTCTTTTTATCTTTGGATCACAAGATCTTCTTGGTAGAGTAGTCCTGTAGATTAGTCTGGTAGAGTAGTCTGGTAGATTAAACTGGTAGAGTAGTCATGTAGACTAGTCTGGTAGAGTAGTCTGGTAGAGGAGTAGTCTGGTACACCTCTTCTTGTCTACCTCATCTGGTCCTCTACTCATCTGGTCCTCTACCTCATCTGGTCCTCTACCTTATCTGGTCATCTACCTCATCTGGTCCTCTACCTCATCTGGTCCAAGACTCCTCTTGTCTGAAACTCCTCTTGTTCGGGACTCCTCTTGTCTGGAACTCCTCTTGTTCGGGACTCCTCTTGTCTGGAACTCCTCTTTTCCGGGACTCCTCTTGTCTGGAACTCTTCTTGTCCGGGACTCCTCTTGTCCGGGACTCCTCTTGTCTGGAACTCCTCTTGTCTGGAACTCCTCTTGTCCGGGACTCCTCTTGTCCCGGGACTCCTCTTGTCTGAAACTCCTCTTGTCAGGGACTCCTCTTGTCTTGTCTAATTCCCTTCCCCTTAGCCTAAAACCTATTCTAATCCTAGACTAATCTGCAGCTGACTAACAGGTTCAGTTGCTCCTATTATAATTTCTTGTTTTAACATCTTCAAAACATCTAATCTATATCCCAACACTCATGACGGAAGGGAGGGCGAAGGGTTAGAGAAGAAGCAGAGGTAGGGTTTGGCGTGCGTTTGGGCCCTTTGGGGTTGGGAAGAAGAAGCACAAATTGGTTTGGGAGATAATTAGATTTTAACAATTTTTATTTAAAAAAAATTATTAAGTAATTTTTGTATTTTATTTATTAAATTTGTAACTATTTTTTTTAATATCTTATAAAATTATAATATTTGATTTTTTAATGTTTTTTCTTTAAGAATCATACGATTGGGACAATATTTTTGTGCAACTCTATGATTTTTTAATATTATTTTTAATTTAAAAAAAAATAGAACTATCTCTTAAGCAAGCTTTCTTTTTATTAATGTGTTTTAAAATTAAAATTTTATTTAAAAAATATTTTAGAAAAACATTAAATATGTCAATATTTTTGTAAATTTACATGATCCTAAATGATACAAAATTATGTGAACCATAGTACACATGAACTAGGTTTATTCAAATACTATAATTATGTATATTAACTATCATTGCTATGCATATACACTATCACGGTATATAAATCAAGTATTATTTTAAAATGATATTCAATATATATAATAGAAATACTTGATAAAGAAAGTCCATTCACAATAGACCTACCCATCCTAAATTTGAACTCTAAATATAAATTAAATTCTACTTTGCATGCGAGTACACCATTGTCACTTTTTTCTTCTTCTTATAATTGCAAGTATAAACACATTATTTTTATATTATCTAAACTTTAAAATCTTTGAAAACAAAATTTCAATTTAATATTTTTTTGCAAATAGAACCAACAAATAAATTTGTTTCTATCCATAAATGGTGTGTCACTTATCTAACAATGAATAATTAATTGTATTACTATGTTTAGACTGGTTTGATGACAACCGATAATTAATCGTTTTTAAGTAGAAGCAAATTTGTCCATTGGTGGTTAGAATGACAAACAATTTTTTTCTTTTTAATAATAACTGCAAACAAAATTTTAAGTGAGATATATGCAAGGACCATATACAGTAGAAAGACATGCTTAAATGTCCCCAAACGCACCTCCATACTTACATTAAGTGTTTCAAAAATTTAAATTGTGCAACTGCACCAATTGAGATAATATTTTATATCATCATAGATGATATTGGTTGAGACATTACACTAAAAGAAATATGAATATAATTATTTATTTAAACAAAAAGGAAGAGTGCATTAATATGAAAATAGTTATTTGTTTGAAAGAAAAATAAAAGCCATTTAAAAACATTATTATGTACCACATTTTATGTAAGTTAATGCTACAAAAAATTGTGTGACAATGATTTATTTTCGAGAAAAATTGTGTATTTATATTTTCAAAATTAGTACTAACATTATGATTTTTTTTAATATGAATTTGTCGCTATTGCAAAATTTGTATATACATAAGTTTAAAAATATTAGTAATGTACAAAAATAATTATTTAAATATAAAAAACTATAAACATTATGTATATGTAAACCGTGCATTGCACGGGTGTAATACTAGCTATGTTGCACGTGTGCGGGTGTGGAGTGCGGGAGCGATGCGACAAGGGTACGGGGATATGGAGTTTTAAAAAAATATTAAAATACGATTCGGCAAGGATACATCTATTTAAATTTATTTTATTATATATAATACATATAATAAATTTAAAATATAGAGAAATTTTATCTAAATATGCAACAATTAAAAATTAAATATCATTAACTTACACAAGTCATATTAAAAGTTTCAATTTACATATTTATACAAAGATCAACTCACATTAACATCATCATCATTTTTATTATTATTATTATTATTATTATTATTATTATTATTATTATTATTATTATCACTTGCCGGCCGCATTATAACCATTATATCTAGAAAATTGAATGATTACTAGAAAATTAGCAAACATATATATTCTAGAAATTTCTCCAAATTATTTAATTATATAAGAATTAAAATATTACAATACTTGGTTGGATGATGTATTATTTGATTTGTTTGTTAACTAATATATTTAATTATTTATTGTTACAGCAGGAAATATCCTCGCCTGACAGAAGGTCAGATTCCTAAAGATACACTGACCCGACAAGATCGAGAGTCTACATCAGAAAAGAGTATTTAATGTATTATAGGTCTACTGTTGATCTTTATATTAATAATTGTAATAAATTCCTAAATAAAGGGTTGAGACGAATTTAGGGCCACTTTGGGGCCTTTGGGGGTGAACCTCTATAAATAGTGGGTCACCCCCTCATTGTAAAGGAGGAACTTTTCTCTCATTTCTCATATATCCAAGAAACTCTAATATTCGTGGGAAGAACGAAAGTTCTTCCCCAACCGTTCGTGTTCGTTTATATTTATTGTTTGTCGGGCATAACCCAAATAGCCACATAAATCTACCCGTACGAAAATGCCTGTCAACAATTTGGCGCTAGAAGAAGGGTAGGGCCCAAAAATCATTCGAAAAACCAAAAATCACTCAAAAATCTTGAAGAAATCTTAAAATCTTCAAGTGTTCTTGAAAAACACCTGAAATCTTCAAAGAAATTTCCTTCAAATCTTCAAGCTTTTAAGCCAATCTTCAACCCCAACTTTAAATCTTCGAACCACATCTAAAAGCCACCGAAAATTATACCCAGATCTCATTACCAAACGCGGAGAATCAAACATCCAAAGAAATTTTATGTTCAAAACTGAGATTCCACATCTACGATTTCCAAGATCTTCTTCCAAACAAAAAATAAAAATTCCATCATATGTTGTTTCCCTTCAAAAATCATACACGTGCACCCATGTATATTATCTCTCTCTAGATTTGAATAACCCCCACAGAAATAATCCCATACATTCATACAACCATATTTACATATATACAAGTTATACATATAAACATAGATATACAGAGAATTTTTGTTCACATCTCAGTTATCAAGTGAGACCTGCAACCTCCAGTGCGGCCTCCGTGCACCATCACCGGCGCAACCACCTCTAGCCCCACCTCTCGTTCGCGCCGGAAAAAGCTATATATGTACCCATACTGGGATAAGTTCAAGCGAAACCGGGGGAGAGGGCTACTGTTATTGGTTCCAGCTCCTCTACTGTATATCTCGGTCTTTGCACCGACTTTTCTATAGTGATGCAGCTTTTACAGTTTACTTTTTACACGTTCTCCAACAAACCTACTAATCTCGATCCGCGTGCCGCACCCTACGACCGCCGCCGGGCAGAGCCACCGCCCACACCGACCCGCAAGATAGTTCCAGCGACGCGTGCGGCCCCCTCTAGTCGCTACCCGCTGGCGCTAGTCGCAACCCGATGGCCCAGCGGCCTCCTCTCAGCATCGCCGCCTCCGCGGCCAGGAGCCTCCTCTCGCCGCCCGAGCTCGCAGCCCGCAGCCGCCCAGTGGCCTCCGACCAGCGCCCACAGCCTCTCACGCCCATAACCTCCTCAATGCTCGCTCACGGCCTCGCCGCTGCCGCCAGCGGCTACCCGCACCGTGCCACGCAGCCTCCCCGCGGCCGGCCTCACAGAGCACACAGCCGCCGCCCACGCGGCCAGCCTATCCGCCGCCGTGCGCGACACCCCCGCAACTCGTGCCTGCCCGCGCCGCGAGCGTACTCCCCACAGCTTCCGCGCGCAGCCAGCGCGCCTCCCCGCTCGCCGTCACCGCACGGGCAACTGCCGTGCTTCCCCGCCGTCATCAGCGCGGCCTCCCCAAGGCTCCCCGCCACCCGCGCGAACATCCGCTGCCCGTCCTCACCGCCTACCGCTGCCCGACTTTTGATTCGCCCACTGCCGCTAAGGAGAGAACCTACCAATTTTGTGCAAGCTGCAACGGGCCAAAGAAATGGCTACTGGCCCCTTATTAATATTTAACTTTTGGGCCAGTTTTATTTAATTATCGGGCCTCCTTCTTATTTCATCTATTGGGCCAGGTTTATTTAACTTATGCGCCCATATTGAATCATGGCAAATAAGCTGTTGGGCCTCCTTTTTAATATGGAAGGAAGGGGCCCAGGTTCAATCAAGCTGCTGAAGAAAAAAAAAATTATAGCAGCTCCAGGACGTGCATTCGGAACCACTTCGACAACGAAAATCTACGGGCATCCCTTTGCCCACTCGAATCAGGTTCATTCCGATAATTTCCTTTTAATATATATCGCAACTCGTAAGTTTTCATATATATTAAAACAGGGGCATATACTCATATTTCGAAAATTCAAATCGGGGGCAATTTTTGAAATGCAGTTTTCATTTGATATTTCCTTTTAATATATATCGCAACTCGTAAGTTGTCATGTATATTAAAAGCGGGGGCATGGATATACACATCCTAAGATCATTTTGTGATATCAAAAACTAATTATTTGACACTGAGTATTAATTAAATACAATCAGTTATTTGAAACTGCGAACATAATTTCGAAAAAATCATTGAGGTTGCTCACCGAATAAATAACTCCATATTTAAAATATGGTCACACCTTTCGACAACAGACATTTGTCCGCCTTCATAGGCGTTGATCGATCCGCCTTTTAGGCGTCGACATTCCGCCTAGATTGGCGAAATAATCCGTCTTCTCGACGTCGATTAGTCCGCCCTTTCAGGCGTTGACGTGCTGATTAGTTCGCCTTCACCGGCGTCAACTAATCTACTCGAGCTAATCCGCCTTTTAGGCGTCGACATTTCGCCTAGATTGGCGAAGTAATCCGTCTTCTCGACGTCGATTAGTCCGCCCTTTCAGGCGTTGACGTGTCGATTAGTTCGCCTTCACCGGCGTCAACTAATCCACTTCTCGAGTTAATCCGCCTTTTAGGCGTCGACATTCCGCCTAGATTGGCGAAGTAATCCGTCTTCTCGACGTCGATTAGTCCGCCTCTCAGGCGTTGACGTACTGATTAGTTCGCCTTCACCGGCGTCAACTAATCTACTCGAGCTAATCCGCCTTTTAGACGTCGACATTCCGCCTAGATTGGCGAAGTAATCCGTCTTCTCGACGTCGATTAGTCCGCCCTTTCAGGCGTTGACGTATCGATTAGTTCGCCTTCACCGGCGTCAACTAATCTACTTCTCGAGCTAATCCGCCTTTTAGGCGTCGACATTCCGCCTAGATTGGCGAGGTAATCCGTCTTCTCGACGTCGATTAGTCCGCCCTTTCAGGCGTTGACGTATCGATTAGTTCGCCTTCACCGGCATCAACTAATCTACTTCTCGAGTTAATCCGCCATCTCGGCGTCGACATTCCGCCTAGATTGGCGAAGTAATCCGCCCGATCGGCGTTGATTAATCCGCCTTCTCGGCGTCGACATTCCGCCTAGATTGGCGAAGTAATCCGCCCGATCGGCGTTGATTAATCCGCCTTCTCGGTGTCGACATTCCGCCTAGATTGGCGAAGTAATCCGCCCGATCGGCGTTGATTAATCCGCCTTCTCGGCGTCGATATTCCGCCTAGATTGGCGAAGTAATCCGCCCGATCGGCGTTGATTAATCCGCCTTTTAGGCGTCGATATTCCGCCTAGATTGGCGAAGTAAGCCGTCTTCTCGACGTCGATTTGTCCGCCCTTTCAGGCGTTAACGTATCGATTAGTTCGCCTTCACCGGCGTCAACTAATCTACTTCTCGAGCTAATCCGCCTTTTAGGCGTCAACATTCCGCCTAGATTGGCGAGGTAATCCGTCTTCTCGACGTCGATTAGTCCGCCCTTTCAGGCGTTGACGTATCGATTAGTTCGCCTTCACCGGCATCAACTAATCTACTTCTCGAGTTAATCCGCCTTCTCGGCGTCGACATTCCGCTTAGATTGGCGAAGTAATCCGCCCGATCGGCGTTGATTAATCCGCCTTCTCGGCGTCGACATTCCGCCTAGATTGACGAAGTAATCCGCCCGATCGGCGTTGATTAATCCGCCTTCTCGGCGTCGACATTCCGCCTAGATTGGCGAAGTAATCCGCCCGATCGGCGTTGATTAATCCGCCTTCTCGGCGTCGACATTCCGCCTAGATTGGCGAAGTAATCCGCCCGATCGGCGTTGATTAATCCGCCTTCTCGGCGTCGACATTCCACCTAGATTGGCGAAGTAATCCGCCTTTTAGGCGTCGACATTCCGCCTAGATTGGCGAAGTAATCCGCCCGATCGGCGCTGATTAATCCGCCTTCTCAGCGTCGACATTCCGCTTAGATTGGCGAAGTAATCCGCCCGATCGGCGTTGATTAATCCGCCTTCTCGGCGTCGACATTCCGCCTAAATTGGCGAAGTAATCCGCCCGATCGGCGTTGATTAATCCGTCTTTTAGGCGTCGACATTCCGCCTAGATTGGCGAAGTAATCCGTCTTCTCGATGTCGATTAGTCCGCCCTTTCAGGCGTTGACGTATCGATTAGTTCGCCTTCACCGGCGTCAACTAATCTACTTCTCGAGCTAATCCGCCTTTTAGGCGTCGACATTCCGCCTAGATTGGCGAGGTAATCCGTCTTCTCGACGTCGATTAGTCCGCTCTTTCAGGCGTAGACGTATTGATTAGTTCGCCTTCACAGGCGTCAACTAATCTACTCGAGTTAACCCGCCTCTTAGGCGTCGACAATCCACCAGGAGTGGCGAAGTAATCCGTCTCCTCGACATTGATTAGTCCGCCTTTCAGGCATTGACGTATTGATTAGTTCGTCTTCACCGGCGTCAACTAATCTCTTTCTCGAGTTAATCCGTCTTCTCGGCGTTGATTAGTCCGCCTTTTATGCGTTGACATATTGATTAGTTCGCCTTCACCGGCGTCAACTAATCTGCCTCTCAAGACGATCCGTCACTCGGCCCTGATAAGTTCGCCTTCACCGGCGTCAACTAATCCGCCTCTCGGCGTGGATCCAGTCCGCATGTTAAGCGTTGACTTTCCGCCTTAATGGGCGAGGTATTGTTTGGTTCGTCCTCACCGGCGTTAACTAATCTATTCTTTGCATCGTGATGTCGCTGCCCGTCAATCGGCTAAAAGCACTTCACTCATTAACCTGTTGGTTAATCTTTTAAGCGGTTGTTAAATCAATCCCATCTTCGTGAAGTCGCTGCCCGATCATCGGCTAAAGCACTTCACTCATTAACCTGTTGGTTAATCTTTTAAGCGGTTGTTAAATCAATCCCATCTTCGTGAAGTCGCTGCCCGATCATCGGCTAAAGCACTTCACTCATTAACCTGTTGGTTAATCTTTTAAGCGGTTGTTAAATCAATCCCATCTTCGTGAAGTCACTGCCCGATCATCGGCTAAAGCACTTCACTCATTAACCTGTTGGTTAATCTTTTAAGCGGTTGTTAAATCAATCCCATCTTCGTGAAGTCGCTGCCCGATCATCGGCTAAAGCACTTCACTCATTAACCTGTTGGTTAATCTTTTAAGCGGTTGTTAAATCAATCCCATCTTCGTGAAGTCGCTGCCCGTCAATCGGCTAAAGCACTTCACTCATTAACCTGTTGGTTAATCTTTTAAGCGGTTGTTAACTCAATCCCATCATCGTGAAGTTGCTGCCCGTCAATCGGCTAAAGCACTTCACTCATTAACCTGTTGGTTAATCTTTTAAGCGGTTGTTAATTCAATCTCATCATCGTGAAGTTGCTGCCCGTCTATCGGCTAAGGCACTCCACTCATTAATCTGTTGATTTATCTTTTAATTGATTATTAAGTCAATCTGTTGTCCGTGAAGTCGCTACCCGCAAGAGGCCTAAGCACTTCATTAATTTATCATCGCGGTCCTTACCGCCCTATTACTAAAATCAATGTCGGTCAGCGGTAAGAACTCTTTATTAATTGAACGTCACGGTTCTCGACTCGGGGGCACGACTGAAGATCGTACCCCACCTAACCTATCCAGTTTCAAAAGTTTGACAATACGAAGATGACTTGAAAGATTCGCCCATCAAGGACCCTGTCGTCGAAGATTCCTCCGGGGCATCCGAGCTATCCTGTTTTCAGGCTCGGGGGAAAAACCTATTTGAAGTACAGATCAAGATCGAACTCTGGTCGCAATCAGAGCCCAATCTTGGGGGCAATTGTTACAGCAGGAAATATCCTCGCCTGACAGAAGGTCAGATTCCTAAAGATACACTGACCCGACAAGATCGAGAGTCTACATCAGAAAAGAGTATTTAATGTATTATAGGTCTACTGTTGATCTTTATATTAATAATTGTAATAAATTCCTAAATAAAGGGTTGAGACGAATTTAGGGCCACTTTGGGGCCTTTGGGGGTGAACCTCTATAAATAGTGGGTCACCCCCTCATTGTAAAGGAGGAACTTTTCTCTCATTTCTCATATATCCAAGAAACTCTAATATTCGTGGGAAGAACGAAAGTTCTTCCCCAACCGTTCGTGTTCGTTTATATTTATTGTTTGTCGGGCATAACCCAAATAGCCACATAAATCTACCCGTACGGAAATGTCTGTCAACATTTATATTTCAATATTAAGTTTTAAAATATTACAAAAAAATCACAAAAAGTAATAAATTTTGCAATATTTATCCGATTCGCTTATCTCCCATGTATCTCCCGCATATCCTTAGAGGGGGATACGTGTTCCTTATTAAAAAAAAATTATCGGATACACCACGTGGGGTTCGAATCCGACGCGAATCGCACCCGCACCCGTATACCCCGTCTATCCGATACCGCATACTGCCATTTTTTGAAGAATCTGTGCAACATAGAATACTAGAAATAATAATAATAAGCCAACAAGTCATCCAATGATCTAATTTCATTGAGGAGGAGTCTATAAACTGGTTTCAATAGGTTGACTTTTTTGCATCATAATATGTTTAACAGATCGGCTGATGCTTAGTTTTGCAGAAATTTTGGTGAGAGAGAATGAGAGAACCAAAGAGGGAAGAAATAATGGAGATACTGACAAAAAAATTATAGAGAGGTAGAGAATGGAGAAAATGAGAGCCCCAGCTCGAAAGATGATGAATAGAGAGAGAGATTATAAAAAGGATTGGTTGTGTTGCCCTGAATCCTCTCTATCTAACACTTTTAAACCTATAGCTTCAGACCGTGTTTCAATGGATACACACAGTCGATATTTGTTAGCATTTACAAGCATTGGTGTTGAAAAAGCACTTGAACTTTTTAAATCTTTGGAGACGTTGAGAGACCGTATATCGAGTAGGGGGATGAAAGCTTTGGAAAGTGAGATAAGAGAGGCAACATGGGAATGGAAGATAAGAGAGGCAACATGGGAATGGAAAGTGAGACCGTATGTCGACATTTGTTGAATGCGCTTGATTCCCATGTTTCAGATCAATTTTTGTTACGCTCTAAAACTGAAGCATTGTTGTTTTCCCTAAATCTAGAGGGAATGGAACAACATATTGATGGATTTATGGAAAAGGTGATCAAAATGGAGAATTTAATGGACACCTGGTTTCAAGAAGAAGAGGACGGTGGCAGAAGATCCAGAAGTTGGTTTATAAGTTAGTTTGCAATTGAAGCTGTTTCTATTGGAGTTATACGTGAAAGTGTGCTTTTACTTTGTAAAACTCATGTATTAAACACTTGTTTATGAGAATAACTCGTTTATCGCATTTGGTTTAGATATGAATGAATGTTAAATATTTATTGTAACCCGTTCTATTTATAGTATGTGTTACATTATAGTTCATGTGGTGATACCAGATCACGGAAGATCACATTAACGAGTTCCTTGTAACTAAACGTACAAATTCACGACCCAGGTGGAATTGAACAATCCATCACGAAAGGTCGATGTGTAATTCTCAGATTGGCCTGTCTTGACCAAGAGATTGGCACTAGCACATTTTGTATGTGTTGAAGAGGACCTACAGCGAGGACAAATTCTTCTGTTATGAAAAGTGAAGAGTTAGACCTCAATGGTTATTCATTTCTTAATCTTCGTCACTTAAATAGGACCGTGTGGTTAATAGTTATTGCTTTGATTCATGTTGGGTGAGAATCATCGTGACTTCGAACCTTGTGATTTGGGCAGTAATATTAATCATACGACGGTTGCTAAGGTTTAATACGGAGAAATGTGTGCGAGTACGACTCGTGTGATTTGTCCCCTTGTTGGGCTCAGAAGTTTTATCGTATCAAATCTTGCAATTGAAGAATTAGTGTTTTCGGTACGGATAATAATGTTGAGTTGTCTTTACTCCAAGGCACAAGATGTTAATTAATTTAGAGCTACTCAAAAGCTTAATTAATTAATGGACTAGGTAATCTTAAGCACGGGAAATATTAATCGGGAGCCCATATTATCGTAATATTGATTTAGATGGATAGTGCATTATTAATTTGATAGTGATATTAATTAATATTAATGGGCTAAATTATATTGGGGTTCAATATTGAAATTCAGAAGCCCATTAGAGGTCCAATCTTAATTCTCCTCAAGGCCCCTCAAGTAGCCTAATAATAATAAGGTGATTAAAATAAAAGAAAAATATTGTTACCTATTTTGCTCATATTTTTCAAAATTTAATAAATAAGAGGAGAAATATTTTCTTTGAATTTTATTATGGAATGAAATAAGTATTCTTGGAATACAAGATTATCTCATTAAATTCAAGAAATCTCCTACTTAGATATTTACTATAGTATTTTCGAAAATATTGAAAATTATATAGAGACAAAAGATTTTGTTGATTTTCTTGGCTCATCTCCTCTTTCCTTCCTTGGTTCAAGGTTTCTTCTTGAGTCAGGTTCCCTTGGTCTTGATGAGTTTTCATTCTTCCCTGAGTGCCTATCATCACAAGCACGTCTCTAGTCCACATCTCTACGATCGGGTTTCGGGTCTGAATACCTCCTTTCTTCACCATGTCGTGTCTCTGGTCAGTGTTCCTCCGGTCTTCATACCTTCTAAAACTTTGGTGACTTCCTTCAGGTTTCTTATCTCTAGTGTCCTGATAATACTTCTTGTAACGACCAAATCTTGAATTTAGCTTTTCAAAACATCTGGCCATCATACTATATTCCTCAGCTAACTCTTCTTTACTCATCTCCATCAGTGACTTTGATGAAGATTCAACAGGTTCTGACTTGGCTTTGAAAGCCACACTTTTCTCAGGAGCTTTCTCCTCCTCTTCAGGTACTACTTTCTTTCTCCTCTTGTTCAGATCGAACTCTAAAGCTTTGAGCTCTGAAAATAGTAGAGCTGAAGTAATGTTGCTCATATCCTGAGTGTTCTTGATCATGATAATACTGTTATCCCATCTCTCAGGTAGGGCATTCTCTTCGAAGCAACCTCTCTCTTGGGAACATCTTTCCCTAGCATCACTAGCTCATTCATCATCTTGATGAATCTTAACTCCATCTGATCAATAGTTTCCTCAGGCAGCATCTCGAACACTCCAAGCTTCTGAATGACAATGTTCCTCTTGTTCTCCTTTATCTTCTCTGAACCTTCGCACATCAGATTCAGCTCATCCCAAACCTTATTTGTCGTAGTGAAGTGCATCAGTCTCGCTGACTCCTTGGAAGGCACCGTATGCAGGATGATATTCTTGGCCACCTTGTCTAATCCTATCATCTTGATCTCATCATTGGTCAGTTGGCTCCTCTCCTTCGGAACCTGTTCGCCAATGGGGAGATGATCATATCCCAGTCCTCTGACATTAGGAATAGTGATCTTTATGGGTGCTTCCTTGATGACACGTGGCATCTGGTCATGGATGGCCTCTAGATGTGCTTCTAATCTGAACCTCCAGTAGACAAAGTTAGAAATGGAGAATTCAGGCAATGAAGCTTCAAGTCTCCTCGAAGTCATGATGCAGAGTTTTTAAAGAATGCAAACACAGATCTGTTCAGTGACCACCAACAGTTTCTCCTCTGAAACTATTAATTTTCAAAGTCAGTGGTCTTTTGAACCACTCTCTGATACCACTTGTTGGTCCCGTACAAGTCTGAGTGATACGTGTATGGGGGGAATACACGTATACAAATTTTTCCTTCTTAAACTTCACTGAGTCCACTTACTCAGAGTTAAGTGTTGAACACTGAGGAGATAATCCACCTACTAACAACACTGGTGCAAGTCAGTTGGCTAACTATCTACTTATGTTCAAGTGCGGAATATGTGAGCCCTGAAAGGTTAAAGACTTGTTTTATGTTTGCTTTCTGAAAACTTGTATTTCCTTTACGAAGTCGTGGTTAGAAGGGCAGTGCAATGAGTTCAGGTCAGGCTGATTGATTCAGCACTGACAAAGCATGCAATGAAAGACTTAAGCAATATTTAAGCAGTTAAGAACAATATCAAAGCAGTAAAGACTCAGAGCAGTTTAACGTGGTTCAGAGACTCAAGCTCCTACGTCCACGGTCCTGATTCAACAGGAGAATCCACTAAGGATTGGCTTATTTTTAACGTGTCAAGGTACACCCAGATCAGTCTCACTGACCCTTCTTCCTTCTAACACACTAACTAACTTCAACCAACAAACCTAACTGAGAGGGTTTTGGTTTCAGTTTGGATTCCAACTATTTGTGATTATCCTTACAAGACAATGCTATGTTAAGGATCGGATAATCACTCTAAGCTTAAGATATATCTACGTACGCTCAGTGGAATACAGAATAAGCTCTCTAACTAAAGAAACACTTGAGAAATTCTAGGTTTTTCGAGTGCTTCTTGAATGCTTTGAATGCTTTGAACGCTGAGAGCTTTGAGTAATTTATGGCTTCGAAATTTCCCGTAACCTTGTTTGGGTCCAAGGTCTTCTGTATTTATAGGTGATTTTGAAATTTATCCGTTGGAGAGATAACTCCTAGCCACCTTCTTCGTAGGATGTTCAACGACCATATTTCCCATGCAGCAGCCATCCTTGCATGGATTAGGTAATATGCATTTAATGCATGCCCGTTGAAAACTTGCAGGGATGACAGGTTCAAGTCAGTGTCCGTACATGACTTGACGCGCTCTGATTGGTCCTTCCACCCATTTTCGGCCCGTTGCTTATAAATACCCAGTCTCAAGCTCGTTTTTAGACACCATTTGATCCCGATTCATATTTTTGGCATACTTAGAGCTTGGTAGAGAGATTTTGGAGAATTTCATACTTGTACTCAAGGTTTTATTTACGAATTCATAGTTTAGCTACTTCTTTTGAATCTTTTTGGTTAATTCTTTCTTTCTTGAACCTTTGAGACTTATAAACCCTAACTATACCAGATTTATTGAGATTTTGAGATATTCTTTTGTTTATGCTTTTAAATTCTTTTGATTTTTGATTATTCAATTATGCAAATGTTCATCGTTCTTGTAATTGTTTTCGTTACTTCAATTACCATGTTAGGCTAGAACCATTGCATGCTCGAGGTAGGATGAACTCGTAGAAGTAGGATGTTGGTACATAATTAGGATAATTCGTGATGTTTAGTGCTAGTACTATTAATTAATTGAATTCCTAAAATAAACCCTAGAATTGTCTTGGAATTGAGTACGAAAATTATTAGAGAGAGGACGATCTTATCACTCTTTAATAACGAGTAGGCTTAACGATAGGGTTATAGATGTTGGAGTTATACGTGAAAGTATGCTTTTTTTTGTATAACTCGTGTATCAAACACTCGTTTTATGAGAATAAATCTTTTATCACATTTTCTTTAGTTATGATTGAATGTTGAATTTCTATTGCAAACCGTTCAATATATAGTACATGTTACATTGTAGTTAATGTGGTGATACCCGATCACGGAAGACAACATTAACAGTTTACTTGTAACTAAACGTACATTTTCACGACCTAGGTGGAATTGAACAATACGCCGTGAAAGGTCGATGTGTAAGGCTCAGATTGGTCTGTCTTGACAAGAGATTGCACTAGCATATTTAGTATGTGTTGAAGAGGTCCTACAGCGAGGAGAAATTCTTCTGTTCTGAAAGGTGAAGAATTAGACCTCAGTGGTTGTTGATTTCTTAATCTCCGTCACTTAAATAGGACCGTGTGTGCTTAATAGTTACTGCTTTGATTCATGTTGGGTGAGAATCATTGCGACTTCGAACTTTGTGTCTTGGGCAGTAATATTAATCATACGACGGTTGCTAAGATTTAATACGGAGAAACGCCTGCGAGAACGGCTCGTGTGATTAGTCCCCTTGGTGGGCTCAGAAGTTTTATTGTACCAAATCTTGCAAGTGAAGAATTAGTTTCTTCGGTACGAATAATAATGTTGAGCTGTCTTTACTCCAAGGTGAAATATATTAATTAATTTAGAGCTATTCAGAAGCTTAATTAATTAATGGACTTGATAATCTTAAACGCGGGAAATAATAACCGGGAGCCCATATTATCGTAATATGGATTAAGATGGATAGTGCAATATTAATTTATTAGTGGTAATAATTAATATTAATGGGCTGAATTATATTGGGGCTCAATATTGAAATTCAGAACCATTAGGAGGTCCAATCTTAATTCTCCTTAAGGCCCCTCAAGTAGCCCATTAAGTAGCCCAATAATGATAAGGTGATTAAAATAAAAAGATAATATCTTGCTGATTTTTTTTAGTATTTTTCGAAAATAGCTTATATTGGAGAGAAAAGATTTTGTTGATTTTCTCGGAAAGATATTATGGAGGATAAGTATTCTTGGAATACAAGATTATCTCATATATTCAAGAAGATCCAAATCTTGGATTCTCTTCATATAGTTTTCGAAAATTACATCCCATAATTAGGAGTGTGAGATTTTTGTGGAATATTTTATTTTGGAGAAAAAAATATATGGGATATATTCAAGATTTCTTAGAGTCTAAGAAAAGATTTTCTCCAAGGCCCAATATACCTACAATTTTCGGCCATCACCTATTATAAATAGGGGATGATTTTTTCATCCCCAAGTACATAATTCCATGTGTTGGAAAAATCAAGAGCATAGATATTTTTCTTTTTCCTTAGTTTATTAAATTACTTGAAAGCATCTCCCACCGGTGATCAAGTGAGGTGAAAGGGAAATACTTGAGAAGGTTTTTGGGTTGATAGAGTAGATCGTAAATGTCCCGTATATCCAAAGGCCAATTCTACAAGAGGTACGTTAATCGCATATTTACTTGTTTTTTCCGCCTTGTTAATATGTGAAATTAATTTAACATGCATGATGATAATTAGTTGTAGGAATTATTATTTGAATTAATTAGGATTAATTCATGCTAGTAATAATTGTATTTAAATTCGTATTTAAAATTTCATCCCGAATAGATTCCGGGCAACCCTATTTTCCCAACAATAGAAGGGGTTTATAATCTACCGGTTTATCTAAGGAGGACGACCGCATTACCTTGGCTAAATAAGGGTCTCATTAATTAAGCATAATTCATACAACTTATTTCGTGGGTTGTGAAGTAGGTTGATATGACAAAGTATTAGGGTTAATTCTTGAGCTTTTAGTCTTTCAATCTAGTGCTAGATTGGGGAAGTTGATTGCCTAGTTTTAGTACACTTAGGATTAATATTTGCACATCACGGTTATTTTAGTTATCGTACTAACTCCGTTAGTATACGTAGGGATTCCTATTCTGAGCATCATCATCTCATACTTTATTAAACCGTAGTTTTTCGTTTAATTTCATTACTTGCAATAATAATGGTAGAATTTAAAGTAGTTAAATACAATAATTGAATCCAGAACACCCATTCATATTAACTACGACGCATAGATCTCCAGGGCTCTATTCGCATACATACCTTCCCTTGGGTACAATATACTTGGTCCTTATACTTGCTAATACTACTGTGATCCCATACTCTTGTGGGGTAACTACTAGTATTTTGTGTTCAAGTCAGAACCTTAGTACTCAATTTCTCATTCTCCTTCGCCAAAAAGACATTAGTTTCCTGCAGTTTGGAGAAATCAACCATCAATTGATCTAAACAGATCTGAAGGTTCATAAGCTCAGGATTTTGACCAGTGTGTGAACCACATGCAGAGTTAGAAGTTACCTCAGGCTCCTCCCTAGCCATAATGCACAAATCATCGTACTCATCATCGGAAAAGAGTTCAGGCAACCTCTCCTCAGGACCATCCGAGTCAGTGGCGTCTTCAGCAAGCATAGCTCTCCTATCCGCATATCTCTGGTCTCTCTTAGTCCTTCTTTCTTCTCTTTCCCTTGCACTCAGCTCCGGGCAATCATACTGATAGTGCCCACTCTTGTTACAGTTGTAACATGTTGTTGGCTCATCTCCTCTTTCGTTCCTTGCTTCAGGGTTCTTTCTTGAGTCAGGTTCCCTTGGTCTTGATGAGCTTTCATTCTTCCCTGAGTGCCTATCATCACGAGCACGTCTCTGGTCAACCTCTCTACGATCAGGTTTTGGGTCAGAATACCTCATTTCTTCACCTCGATCGCGTCTCAGGTCAGTGTTCCTCCGGTCTTCATACCTTCTGGAACTTTGGTGGCTTCCTTCAGGTTTCCTGTCTCTTGTGTCCTGATAGTACTTCTTGTATCGACCAAATCTTGAGTTTAACTTTTCAAAACGTCTGGCCATCATACTGTACTCCTCAGCGAGCTCTTCTTTGCTCATCTCCATCAGTGACTTTGATTAAGAGTCAACAGGTTCTGACTTGGCTTTGAATGCCACACTCTTCTCTAGAGCTTTCTCCTCCTCTTCAAGTACTATTTTCTGCTTTCTCTTGTTCAGATCGAATTCCAATGCTTTGAGCTCTGAAAATAGTAGAGCTGAAGTAATGTTACTCATATCCTGAGTGTTCTTGAGCATGATAACACTGTTATCCCATCGTTCAGGGAGAGCATTTAGGATTTTCGAAGCAACTTCTCTCTTGGGAACATCCTTTCCCAGCATCACTAACTCATTCATCATATTGATGAATCTTGACTCCATCTGATCGATTGTTTCCTCAGGCAGCATCTCGAACGCTTCAAATTTCTGAATGGCAATGTTTCTCTTGTTCTCTTTAATCTTCTCAAATCCTTCGCACATCTGGTTCAGCTCATCCCGTACCTCATTTGTCGTAGTGAAATGCATCGGTCTTGCTGACTCCTCGAAAGAGACCGTGTGAAGGATGATATTCTTGGTCACCTTGTCCAGTCCAATCATCTTGATCTCATCATTGGTCAGCTGGCTCCACTCCTTTGGAACCTGTTCGCCAATGGGGAGATGATCATATCCCAGTCCTCTGACATTTGGAATAGTGATCTTGATGGGTCCGTCCTTGATGACACGAGGCATCTGGTCATGGATGGCTTCTAGATGTGCTTCCAATCTGAATCTCCAATAGAAAAAGTTAGAGACAGACAATTCAGGCAATGAAGCTTCAAGTCGCCTTGAAGTCATGATGCAAAGTTTTCAAAGAATGCAAACAAAGATCTGTTCAGTGACCACCAACAGTTTCTCCTCTGAAACTATTAGTATGCAAAGTCAGTTGCCTTTTGAACCACTGCTCTGATACCACTTGTTGGTCTCGTTCAAGTATAAGTGATACGTGTATGGTGGGGGAATAAACATATACAAATTTTTCTTTCTTTTTCTACACTGAGTCCCCTTACTCAGAGTCTAAGTGTTGAACACTGAATAGATAATAAACCTACTAACTGCACTGAGGCAAGTCAGTTGGCCAACTATCTATTTATGTTCAATTGCGAAAATGTGTGAGCCCTGAAAGATTTTAAGACTTGTTTAAAGTTTGCTTTCTGAAAACTAATTTTCCTTTATGAAGCCGTGATTAGAAGGGCAGTGCGCCGAGTTCAATAGTCAAGGCTGATTGGTTCAGGCTTGACAAAATATGCAATGAATGACTTATGACAATAATATTAAATGAGCACAATATCAAAGCAGTAAAGAACAAAGCGAGATAACGTGGTTCAGAGACTCAAGATCCTACGTCCACGGTCCTGATTCAACAGGAGAATCCACTAAGGATTGATTTGTTTTTAACGTGCCAAGGTGCACCAAGATCTGTCTCACTGACCCTTCTTCCTTCTAACCACCTAACTAACTTCCACCAACAAACTTAACTGAGAGGGTTTTGGTTTCAGTTTGGATTCCAACTATTTTTTTTATCCTTACAAGGCAAACATATGCTAAGGATTAGATAATCACTCTAAGCTTATGATATGAATGCTACGCTCAGTGGAATACATAATAACTCTCTACTCAAGAAACACTTGGGAAATTCTAGGTTTTTCGAGTGCTTCTTTGAATGCTACGAATGCTTTGAATGCTTGAGAGTTTGAGTAATTTCTGGCTTCAAAATTTCCCGTAACCTTATTTAGGTGCAAGGTCTTCTGTATTTATAGGCAAACTTGAAAACTATCCATTGGAGAGATAGCCTCCTAGTCACCTTCCTTGTAGGATACTTCAACGGACATATCGTCATGCAGCAGCCATCCTTGCATGGATTTGGTAAATACATTAAATGTTCTGCCCGTTGAAAACTGCAGGGATGTCAGGTTCAAGTCAGTGTCCGTACATGATTTGTCATTTTCTCATTGGTCCACGTCAGTGGGTAGGTGGGAACGTCAGAACTCATTCTTCAGTTCAGTCTTGTCTTTTCTGAGTTCAGTTTTATTCTCATCTACGTACGTGTTCCAGCGCTAACATTCCTTTTACTTTCTTGGATCCTACAACAAGTCTTTTCTCAATTACTCAGTGCAGTCATGTTCCCTTCAGGTTGAGTTAGCAGTGATCTCAGGATCATGCTCTTCATCCTGACACTTATTCAGCCAGCTTAGATAGACTGTCATAAGTTCAGTGATGGTGCACTTGGTGTCTTCAGGCTTCAGTCTTGAGTGACAACACTGAGTACTCCTCTCAGTGTGTACCTGTGAATATAAAATATTCTAACCTAACAAGACTAGCCTGATTATTACAACACTTAGGCAAATCATCTTTTTAGGGTATTTGAGATCAACTCAAAACTGACATTGTCCCAACATTAGCTCCTTTTACGCTTAAGAAATCAAATTTCCAAAAGCATACCAAGCAAATTCACAAGTGAATTCAAATCTAACAATTGATTCTCACTTTCTCACATAAATTAGTATTCAAACATGCTTAATTCAAATAACATTACATTATGTAAATGAGGAATCTACATCGTAAAACTAACACATGGTAATACTATCAAACTTCCTAATCGACGAATATCTATAAAATGAGCAACCATTTAAACATTTAAAACTTAAGAAATGTTAACACATGAATTTTAAGCTTATAATTACACTAAGAAAACTTGATTTTCAAGTGTAATTAGCTAATTTCACTAGTGTTATACCTTTACTTATGATTCTCATTTGAATAGAAAAATAAGTACTCGAACATCCCTTGTTCAAATACCTCCAAACTCTGCAAATTAAGATTTTACAATGAAAAATGAGCACAGGGGAATTTTGGCACCAAAACGGAGTTAAAATGAGCCCAAACGAACCAAAATAAGATCGCATGTGCGCATATCGCCGGTAGCTGCCGGACCACTACTACCGCGCCGGTAAATTGCCGGACAGCCACCGGAAAACCACTGGACTATCGCCGGGCCACCGCATCGCCATCATGGCTCTGCTCGGTTCGGCTCTAGCCCGAGCCGTTCAGACAGTAGTTTGGTCCACTGGGTCAAACCGGTTGGACTGAGTTTGACCCGATTTATACTTGGTTTTATCCAAGTTTCCGAATTTTCAATTAGGTCCTTAGGA
Organism: Ballota nigra; assembly: GCA_947034835.1. Lineage (NCBI taxonomy): Eukaryota > Viridiplantae > Streptophyta > Magnoliopsida > Lamiales > Lamiaceae > Ballota > Ballota nigra. The sequence goes on along the minus strand of OX344728.1, from coordinate 31,314,685 downwards.
AAATTCAAGATCTCAAAGAAGGACACTTGAATTTTCTGAAACTTTGCAAAATTGGCCCAATTCGTGATAAAATTTTAAAAAACCATATCTCACACGTTTCTTAACCAAAATTAACAAACAATACATGGATGAAATCCTTATTAGACGTAAATTCATCCAGCAACAAGAAGAAAAACCAATTCGTTCAATTTAATTTTGTAATTTCATATCGAAGTTTCTGTTTTTTTGTTTTTTTTTAAATCCTATAAAAACGTCTGAAACTTGCAAAATTCATAACCCACTCAATACTTGACCAAAATTCACAAACTTTATATCAATAGAATTCTTGTTCAATGTACTTTAAAAAAAATACAGTTCATCATATACGAATCAGAACAATGAGATTCGTACAACACATATATGACATGATTATTACATACGAGAATCCAACACATTTGCTCTGATACCAATGTTGGATTTCAATTAACAAGGAGGTTAATACGACCAACCTCATAATTGCAGCAGAAAGAAATCGAGCCGGTTGGATTCTACGTACAATTCGTGATCCTCGTTGTTAGGACTCAATTACGTGAATTAATTCACAAATTGATTCGTATTCCACAACATAAGTTCCTTAGTGTTTTAGTATTATATGATCAGTATATTTGTAGGATGAAGAAATCACTTGTGAATTCTTTTGCCTAAATAGATCCAGCGTAGGAGAAAGATAAATCTCTAGCCCCATTTATATTTTTGTCTTTTCCATATATATGGAACTTAGAACTCCCGTAATATTTCATGTGGAAGTTACCCCATAAATTCCTCTTTTCTTATTCACTTCATGGATGGATATTTATATCTAATAAATTAATATTAAATAACTTACGTAAACAAACTAGTGAGAGGACATGGAGGGAATATGAAGTAATCATATAAAAAAGTATATGATTTACAGTTGAAGTTTATGAATTTGCAAGGAATTCTCACTCAATTCAAACACTAAAAAATGCTACATAAAGACCTTGAAACTCAAAAGTTAAAACGCCAAATTCCTTCTCTACTGAAAGATAATATCACCTTAAGCAGACATTACAGAGTCACTCATACAAGTAGGCATATTATTGAGGTTATGAATCGTTATTTTTCAATAATCCATCTCAATAAGAAAGGACATATATTTAAATAACTCACGAAAATCTGGTACAGCCATCATACTAAAAGCAATTGGATATATAACCATTTAACGAAACTATTTTTTTTTTTTTGGCTAAGTAGGAACGACTACATCATGGGAGTACCTTGACTCAAGCCATGATGTGGCAGCATCCTTGGTTGTCAAAAACCAACCAACTTGGTCCGGAGCCTCGTGAAACGGCGCATTTAGTTCCTTCAAATGCGACTCGAAAACACCAGCTAGGCCTTTCTCGGAGAACATGTGTTTTCCATGCCCCGTGTTAATCCCAAGCAAAGACGGCAATTCCTCCCCCGTTTCAAGCGCTTTAGATAAGTCATTCATCCACATATGAAGCGCAGTCAAAGCTGCCCCCGTCGAAAGCCCCTTCAAGAGCAACGACCACTGTGTCTCGTTCCTAGACATCATCTCGGTGTATATTTCAAGTGCAAGCCCAAGGTCTAACAACTCACACCCTCTCTCCAACTGATTTAGGTTCACACAGAGATCAATCAAGCAATTGCAGTATGCTTTTTTGACATCAGCGCCGATACATTCAAAGAGCACACGAGCTTCTCTTTTCATGATTTCTGCTTCGATGTTTTCCGCACCAACGGCGAGTTTCACAACACGACCAAGCATAGGACTGGCCTTCTCGATGCAAGAAGCCAGCTCGTCAAGCTTATCCGTCGGTGCTTGAGTTATCACATTAAGAAGACAACAACAGAAGCGCTCATCCGGAGTTATGCCCAACTCTAATAACCGATCAAACGTCCTCACAACATCATCTATACGACCAGCTTTCCCGTAGCACTGGATGAGTGAGGTCAACACAAAGATGTTAGGCTCAAATCCAGCTTCTAACATTTTGCTGAATGCCTCCTCTGCTTCTTTAACTTTCCCACCGCAAGAATATATCGTTATCAAGGACGCAAATGTCCAACTGTCTGGCTCACAGGTCATATCCCGAAATATCTCCAAAGCTTCATCAGTAAAACCAACATCAGCACACGTCGACAAAAGAGTATTATACAAAACTACATTCAACTCCAACCCTTTCTCCTTCATCTCTCTATAAACAGAAATAGCATCTTCTCCATATCGAACCCTACAGTAGGCCCTAATTAACGAGGCATAAGTTCCCCAAGTTGGTTGAACTCCATTTTTGACCATATCCCTATAAATATTTTTAGCTTGCCATGGCCTCTTGGCTCTTCCCATAGCATCCAAGAGGGAGTTATACACAGATGCATTAGGCCTAACCCCCAAGGCCTTCATTTCCTCATAGATATTCAAGCATCCATCAAAATTACGCATCGTTCCATAAATTCTAATCAATGTGGCAAAAGTTACGGCATCAAGACGCCATTTCTCGCTCCTAGCACGATCATACAAACTCAAAGCAACCTCCACATTACCCACTCTCCCGTACACATCAACCATCACCGAGCAAGTCACCTCGTCGGGCACACATTCAAAAGACGACATCTTTTCGAACCACTCAACCGCCTTCTCAGGCAAGGAAGAGAGCCTAGCACAGCTAATTATTGTGGAGAAAGTAACATTATCCGGTTTAACCCCTCTATCAAGCATCTGGCTAAACAATTTTTCCGCCCCCTCTAAATCCTTACACTTCCTGAATACTTTCAGGGTCACGTTGTATAAAACTACTTCCCGCCTCATTATCAGCCTTTTCCTAAAGTAATCAAGCACTGCTAACGCAGTTTCTGTATTCGACATATTGTTCAATACAATCACAGCGTCCTGCTCTAATATCTTCTTATCCCCAAATATATCATCCATCATACCCGAAATTTGCTCTTCGCAGGAATTTAAAGATTCGGCTAATTTCACCAAGGAAGCATACCTGGAATCAGGAGATTTCTGCCGGAGCTTCGAGGCGCGGGGGCTCTTGGGATTCACCCAAACAGAGGTTTGACCGGCTGCCGAGATGATACGAAATGAGGGTTTTGCGTTGAGCGGAAAGGTGAGTTTTCTTTGACTTGTGAATTGGATGCCCAAGGGACTAGTTTCATAGGAAAGTGAGACTGTGGCCGTCGGTGAGGCTCGGAGATTATACGCCATTGTCTCCCTCCTCGAGGGTTTAGGTGTTGGGGGTTTTGGGGCCTTATCTCAGTTAAAGAGAGAACGAGTCAGCCATTTATACCCCTCCCCGTGTCAAAGTACGGGGTTGAAGATTATGGTCCGTTTAATTAGAGATTATTAATTGTTCGGATAAAAAAAAAAAAAAAAAATTCCCTTCATCCCACAAGTGTTTGCACCATTATTTGGGCACAACTTTTAAGATAAAAGTGTAAAGAGTAGTGTTTTGTGAGATATAAAGTTAAGAAATTGGTTGAACGGGACCAAAAGGCAAAAAATAATAATTTATGTAAACACGTGAATAGTGTAAGGGTGGAGTTTATAAAAAAGTTTCCTATTATGGGTGTGCAAACAATTGTGGGACGGACGAATAAGGAAAGTGTGCAAACAATTATGGGACGGAAGGAGTATTAATTTTAGAAGGTACAAATTATTTTTACTAAGCTCTACTTGGTTGGTTTAGTATGAAATGTGAGGCAAATATTTGTTTAACTGCAACTTAAATCACGACCTTTTCAAAATTGCATTTTAAGATAAACTGTTGGATCTATAATAATATATAATACACTCTACATTTCTTTTTTTAGCTTTTGGCGGGAAAGATTGTGAGCCGTTGATTACATATTCTGCATTGTATCCTCACCGTTCATTCTTTATTGACTACTCCCTCCGTCCCCTAATAATATTCACATTTACTGCTTTCTCGTGTTTTAGCGAGCGAATTTTTTATTAGTATTTAAAATGATAAAATAATTTTTAAAGTGTTTTATAATAGAGTAGAGATGGATCTATCGTACCCCTTTCTTGAAATCACTTTATCATTTCAAATATTAATAAACAATTCGCTCGCTAAAACACGAGAATAAAGGTAGTGTGAATATTATTAGGGGACGGAGGGAGTATTAGATATGGTATATTAGAATAAATTTGGCCCTAATTTGCCAAAAATTAGGAACCGTTTCATTAGGTTGCCTATATATACTGCTTTAGCGTCCATTGTTCAAGCATGACTCTCCTTCAATTTAGAGTCGTTGAAATGTATGATATCCTAATAGGGAGTTTTACTTGCTTATGTGTCGACATGTGGTTGATTTGGATGATGTGTCGTATTTTTATAAAGTTTGAAATTTTTCTAGATGATGTGTTATTGTTCTATTAGTTTGTCTTCAATATGTGGCATCCATGTGACATTTTAATGATGAGTCTAATTAAAAAAATGTAATGATACAGGTTCGAACCTTGCACCTCTTGCATAAATTTTAGTAATACTTATCAACTAGACTAACTTATAGGTTTTTACATGTTTTGAATAACTATTTAACTTATGCATCTCACTATATTTTACTAACTTATATATCTCACTATATTAAAGAAGTAATTAATTAAATTTTAATAATTCTAATTACGTGAAAATTAATATTTTAACTAAATTATTCATATTGCCTTAAAATCAAAATAATGTTATTGTATTTATTTAATTTTTATCATCTTAATAAGCATTAGGTCTTGAATTGCACGATGCACCTGAGTTGCACGAAAACTTCATATTAATATAATAGAGAATATGAGATATTCAACATATTTTAATATGTTTAAAAGTATCTTGTGCATTAGGTGCAAGGGACAAAATCTTTTTTACCCTTAATTTAACATACAAACTCTTTTTTACCAAACAATTTATAAAAACTCTTTTTTACCCATTTTCATTCTAATTTTTTAGACGGAGCTGTGTCGGAATCGATTTTTAGGTCGTTTTACCCTAGGAACGACTAAAATGATAAATGAATTTGAGTTAAATCTATTTTTTAAATTTTAATCGAGTTTTAACAAGTACTCTAGAAGCGTCGGAGCATGGTAGGAGATAATACGGAGATTTGCTAAAATGATATTTTCAATCATAATTTTGTGACGGAGCTGTGTCAGATTCGTTTTTTATTATTTTGCCTTATGAACGACGAAAAAGATAAATGAATTGAGTGACATGAACTATTTAAATTTTATATAGCTTTGAAAAGTACTATTGAAATGTCGGAGCATGGTTGGAGACAGGACGAAAATTTGCTAAAATGGAATTTTCATTCAAATTTTTGCGGCGGAGCTGTGCCAGAATCGATTTTTAGAACGTTTTACCATAGAAATGATTAAACAAATTCATGAATTTGAGTGACATCTATTTTTCAAATTTTAATCAAGGTTTAACTAGTAATCTACAAGAGTCGGAGCATGATTGGAGACATGATGGATATTTACTAAAATAATATATTTAATCATATTTTTGTGACGGAGCTGTTGCGGAAATGCTTTTTAGGTCGTTTTACCTAAAGAACGACGAAAATTATACATGAACTGGGTGATGTCCATTTTCAAACTCTTATTGAGCTTTAACTAGTACTATTGAAATATCGGAGCACGGTCGGAGACAGGACGAATATTTGCTAAAATGAAAATTTCATTTAAAATTTTGCAACGGAGTTGTGTCAGAATCATTTTTAGGTTGTTTTGTCCTAGGAACGACTAAACAAATACATGAATTTGAGTGACATCTATTTTTAAAATTTTAATCGAGTTTTAACAAGTAATCTAGAAGTGTCGGAGTATGGTTGGAGATAATACGGAGATTTACTAAGCCTACATTTTAATCATAATTTTGTGACGGAGCTATAGCGGATTCACTTTTTAGGTCGTTTTACCTTAAGTACGACGAAAATAATAAATGAATTGTGTGATGTTCATTTTTCAAACGTTTATTGATTTTAGACAAATATTATTGAATTGTCGGATCACGGTCGGAGACAGGATGAAGATATGCTAAAATGGAATTTTCATTCAAATTTTTGCGACGGAGCTGTCTTAGAATCGATTTTTAGGTCATTTTACCCTAGGAACGACTAAACAAATACATGAATTTGAGTCACATCAATTTTTAAAATTTTAATCGAGTTTTAACAAGTAATCTAGAAGAGTCGGAGCATGGTCGGAGACATGATGGAGATTTTCTAAAATAATATTTTTAATCATAATTCTGTGACGGAGCTGTTGCGGAATCGCTTTTTAGGTCGTTTTACCTTAAAACGACGAAATTGAGTGACGTCCATTTTCAAACTTTTATTGAGCTTTAACAAGTACTATTGAAATGTCGGAGCACGGTCGGAGATAGGACGAACATATGCTATAATGGAATTTTCATTCAAATTTTTGCGACGGAGCTGTGTCGGAATCGATTTTTAGGTCGTTTTACCCTAGGAACGACTAAAATGATACATGAATTTGAGTTAAATCTATTTTTTAAATTTTAATCGAGTTTTAACAAGTACTCGAGAAGAGTCGGAGCATGGTAGGAGATAATATGGAGATTTGCTAATATGATATTTTCAATCATAATTTTGTGACGGAGTTGTGTCAGATTCGTTTCTTTATCGTTTTACCTTATGAACGACGAAAAAGATACATGGATTGAGTGGCATGAACTATTTAAAATTTATATAGCTTTAAAAAGTACTATTGAAAGGTCAGAGCATGGTTGGAGACAGGACGGAGATTTGCTAAAATGGAATTTTCATTCAAATTTTTGCGGCGGAGCTGTCCTAGAATCGATTTTTAGGACATTTTACCCTAGAAATGACTAAACAAATTCATGAATTTGAGTGACATCTATTTTTTAAATTTTAATCAAGGTTTAACTAGTAATCTACAAGAGTCGGAGCATGGTTGGAGACATGATGGAGATTTACTAAAATAATATATTTAATCATATTTTTGTGACAGAGCTGTTGCGGAATCGCTTTTTAGGTCGTTTTACCTAAAGAACGACGAAAATTATACATAAACTGAGTGACGTCCATTTTAAAAATCTTATTGAGCTTTATCCAGTACTATTGAAATGTCGGAGCACGGTCACAAAATTATGATGAAAAATATAATTTTAGAAAATCTCCATCATATCTCCGACCATGCTCCCACTCTTCTAGATTATTTGTTAAAACTCGATTAAAATTTAAAAAAATTACGTGGCTCAAATTCATGTATTTGTTTAGTCGTTCCTAGGGTAAAATGACCTAAAAATCGATTCTAAGATAACTCCGTCACAAAAATTTGAATGAAAATCCATTTTAGCATATCCCCGTCCTGTCTCCGACCGTGCTCCGAGATTTCAATAATATTTGTCAAAAATCAATAAAAGTTTGAAAAATGAACGTCACTCAATTCATTTATAATTTTCATCGTACTTAAGGTAAAACGACCCAAAAGTGATTCCGCTACAGCTCCATCACAAAATTATAATTAAAATGCCGGCTTAGCAAATCTCCGTATTATCTCAAACCATACTCCGACACTTCTATATTACTTGTTAAAACTCGATAAAATTTTTAAAAATAGATGTCACTCAAATTCATGTATTTGTTTAGTCGTTCCTAGGATCTTTAGGTCCTTTTACCATAGGAACAACTAAATAAATACATGAATTTGAGTGACATCTATTTTTTTAACTTTTAATCGAGTTTTTAACAAGTAATCTAGAATTGTCGGAGCATGGTAGGAGATAATACGGAGATTTGCTAAAATGATATTTTCAATCATAAATTTGTGACGGAGCTGTGTTAGATTTGTTTTTTTATCGTTTTACCTTATGAACGACGAAAAAGATACATGGATTGAGTGTCATGAACTATTTAAATTTTATATAGCTTTGAAAAGTACTATTGAAAGGTCGGAGCAAGGTTGGAGACAGGACGGAGATTTGCTAAAATGGAATTTTCATCCATATTTTTGCGGCGGAGCTGTGCCAGAATCGATTTTTAGGAAGTTTTACCCTAGAAATGACTAAACAAATTCATGAATTTGAGTGACATCTATTTTTTAAATTTTAATCAAGGTTTAACTAGTAATCTACAAGAGTCGGAGCATGGTTGGAGACATGATGGACATTTACTAAAATAATATATTTAATCATATTTTTGTGAGGGAGCTGTAGCAGAATCGTTTTTTAGGTCGTTTTACCTAAAGAACGACGAACATTATACATGAACTGAGTGACGTCCATTTTAAAACTCTTATTGAGCTTTAACCAGTACTATTAAAATGACGGAGCACGGTCGGAGACAGGACGAATATTTGCTAAAATGAAAATTTCATTCAAAATTTTGCGACGTAGTTGTGTCAGAATCATTTTTAGGTTGTTTTATCCTAGGAACGACAAAACAAATACATGAAATTGAGTGACATCTATTTTTAAAATTTTTATCGAGTTTTAACAAGTAATCTAGAAGTGTTGGAGTATGGTTGGAAATAATACAGAGATTTGCTAAGCCGACATTTTAATCATAATTTTGTGACGGAGTTGTAGCGGAATCACTTTTTAGGTCGTTTTACCTTAAGTACGACGAAAATTATAAATGAATTGAGTGACGTTCATTTTTCAAACCTTTATTGATTTTTAACAAATATTATTGAAATGTCGGAGCACGGTCGGAGACAGGACGGATATATGCTAAAATGGAATTTTCATTCAAATTTTTGCGACGGAGTTGTCTTAGAATCGATTTTTAGGTCATTTTACCCTAGGAAGGACTGAACAAATACATGAATTTGAGCCACATCAATTTTAAAATTTTAATCGAGTTTTAACAAGTAATCTAGAAGAGTCGGAGCATGGTCGGAGACATGATGGAGATTTTCTAAAATAATATTTTTAATTATAATTTTGTGACGGAGCTGTTGCGGAATTGCTTTTTAGGTCGTTTTACCTTAAAAACGACGAAATTGAGTGACATCCATTTTCAAACTTTTATTGAGCTTTAACAAGTACTATTGAAATATCGGTGCACAGTCGGAGATAGGACGAACATATGCTAAAATGGATTTTTCATTCAAATTTTTGCGACGGAGCTATGTCAGAGTCGATCTTTAGGTCCTTTTACCATAGGAACAACTAAATAAATACATGAATTTGAGTGACATCTATTTTTTTAACTTTTAATCGAGTTTTTAACAAGTAATCTAGAATTGTCGGAGCATGGTAGGAGATAATACGGAGATTTGCTAAAATGATATTTTCAATCATAAATTTGTGAAGGAGTTGTGTTAGATTTGTTTTTTTTATCGTTTTACCTTATGAACGACGAAAAAGATACATGGATTGAGTGTCATGAACTATTTAAATTTTATATAGCTTTGAAAAGTACTATTGAAAGGTCGGAGCATGGTTGGAGACAGGACGACGATTTGCTAAAATGGAATTTTCATTCAAATTTTTGCGGCGGAGCTGTGCCAGGATTGATTTTTAGGACGTTTTACCCTAAAAATGACTAAACAAATTCATGAATTTGAGTGACATCTATTTTTCAAATTTTAATCAAGGTTTAACTAGTAATCTACAAGAGTCGGAGCATGGTTGGAGACATGATGTGGATCAAATTAAAATTTAAAAATTCGATTAAAATTTAAAAAATTGATGTGGCTCAAATTAAAATTTAAATCTCGATTAAAATTTAAAAAATTGATGTGGCTCAAATTCATGTATTTGTTTAGTCCTTCCTAGGGTAAAATGACCTAAAAATCGAATCTAAGACAGCTCCGTCGCAAAAATTTGAATGAAAATTCCATTTTAGCATATCTCCGTCCTGTCTCCGACCGTGCTCCGACATTTCAATAATATTTGTCAAAAATCAATAAAGGTTTGAAAATGAACGTCACTAAATTCATTTATAATTTTCGTCGTACTTAAGGTAAAACGACCTAAAAAGTGATTCTGCTACAACTCCATCACAAAATTATGATTAAAATGTCGGCTTAGCAAATCTCCGTATTATCTCCAACCATACTTCGACACTTCTAGATTACTTGTTAAAACTCGATTAAAATTTTAAAAATAGATGTCACTCAAATTCATGTATTTGTTTAGTCGCTCCTAGGACAAAACAACCTAAAAATGATTCTGACACAACTCCGTCGCAAAATTTTGAATGAAATTTTCATTTTAGCAAATATTCGTCTTGTCTCCGACCGTGCTCCGACATTTCAATAGTACTGGTCAAAGCTCAATAAGAGTTTTAAAATGGACGTCACTCAATTCGTGTATAATTTTCACCGTTCTTTAGGTAAAACGACCTAAAAAGCGATTCTGCAACAGCTCCGTCACAAAAATATGATTAAATATATTATTTTAGTAAATCTCCATCTTGTTTAGTCATTTTTAGGGTAAAACGTCCTAAAAATCAATTCTGGCACAGTTCCGCTGCAAAAATTTGAATGAAAATTCCATTTTAGCAAATCTCCGTCCTGTCTCCAACCACGCTCCGACCTTTCAATAGTACTTTTCAAAGCTATATAAAATTTAAATAGTTCATGCCACTCAATCCATGTATTTTTTTCGTCGTTTATAAGGTAAAACGATAAAAAAATGAATTTGACACAGCTCCGTCACAAAATTATGATTGAAAATATCATTTTAGCAAATCTCCGTATTATCTTCTACCATGCTCCGACTCTTCTAGAGTACTTGTTAAAACTCGATTAAAATTTAAAAAATAGATTTAACTCAAATTCATGTGTCATTTTAGTCATTCCTAGGGTAAAACGATCTAAAAATCGATTCCGACATAGCTCCGTCGCAAAAATTTTAATAAAAATTCCATTTTAGCAAATCTCTGTCCTGTCTCCAACCTTACTCCGACCTTTCAATAGTATTTGTTGAAACTTAATAAAAATTAAATATTTGAATATCACTTAAATTAATTTTTTTTCGTTTTTTCTAGTGGAAAACGCCTTAAAAAGTGGTTTCGACCCGACTCCGTCGCGAATTAATGTTTGAGAATGTCGTTTTAGTAAATCTCTGTCAGGTCTCCGATATTTCAAGAATATTTGTTGAAATTCAATAAAAATTAAAAAAATGGACAATATCAATTTATTAATTAATATTAATAATATAAAGTGTTCTTGATCGGTGTTTATAATAACACGAAAAATATTTTATTTTATTATAATAAAAATAATATTATATTTCATAAAAATAATAATAACTAATATTTATTGCGAAATATATATATTGAAAAAAATTATTTTCATTATCAATGATAAAATTATATAATATTATATTTCTATTTTTTTTTGGAATTAATATAATATTATATTTCTAATTTTTTTATTTTTGGAATTAATATAATATTATTTATAGGAATAATATTATGGAAAAGAATAGGAGTAGGAATAGGGAAAGGAATAGGCGTGGGAATAGGGAAATGAATAGAAAAGTAGGAATAAAAATTAAAGCGTATATGAGACATTTCATTTAGTAAAATGGGTAAAAAAGAGTTTTTATAAATTGTTTGGTAAAAAAGAATTTGTATGTTAAAATTTGGGTATTTTTTATAATTTGGTGTTAGGTGCAATATGCAATTCAAGTGTAATTTTAAAATGTTATGGTTGTTCTTACAGAACATTTAGTGTTGTTTACATTGAACAATTATGATTGGACAACTCTAATTGTTCAATGTAAACAACTCTTATTATTCAGTATAGATAAATTGCCCATGGTGCGCCTGGTGCAAACAATACCTTAATATATTTAAAAAAAAAACTTATTTCAACCCGCGTATTACACGTGGTTATGTTCTAGTTGATATCTCTTCATCAGTTCCTCTCTTCAATTGTATTTAGATTAGATAGCTTAGGTCTCAATCTGTAGTTTAGTTTTATTACTTTTTGTTTATATGGTTCTTCTGGACATGTAGAATGTAATAAGTACTCATTTTATTTGTATTCGAGGGTTTTTTTTCCCGATGCATACCAGGGAATTTAATAGCTATTTTCATCACTTCAGTCTTGCATTTTCTGCAGTTAATGTTGTCCTTGATCACAGCTTTTCGAGTTTCATTTTCCAGAAAAGAATTTTTTTAATTTTACTGCATGAGAGAATATGTATATATTGGACTAATGAATTAAAAAACTAGAGTTCAAATTTATGCATTCATGCATTACAGAAAGAGTATATTACCTTTGCGCTCATGATTAATCTAAACATAATCTTGCATGCAATGAGAGGATTTTGTCGATTTCAAATGAAGGTTCGTTGATCTCCTTTGACATAGATATTTTTAATTTTGTTCCGTTTAATTTTGCTTTTAAAGGCTACGGCTCGTAATGCTCTTTGTTTGAAGAGAATTCTGGTTGATTATGGCAAGATCTCTGTGCAGCTTTTCAGTCCCCCGAAATCCCATGCTTTCTTTGGGGCTTCGATTACTCTTTCCACACGCAGGCATATACTTAGGGATCTTGGGATTCAAGAAGGGAAACTTCCTTTCACTTATTTGGGTGTTCCTCTTTTCCGTGGTGCTCCCAAGGCTGCACATTTCTCGACTCTTGTGGATCCTATTCTTGCCAAATTTAGCAAATGGAAGGGCTGCACTCTCTCTCTCGCTGGTCGAAAGTGCTTGATTAATTCGGTTATATGTGGCTCCTTAGTGCATATTATGATGGTGTATTGGTGGCCTAGATCTCATCTCTCCTTGATCAAGAGGGCAATGAAGAATTTTCTTTGGACGGGAGACGTCAAAAAGCGTAACACTGCATGCTCCATACCATGGAAACGCTGCTGCTCGCCTACGATGGAGGGGGGCCTTGGCATTCGCTCGCTAACACTGGCGAATGATTCCTTCCTCTGTAAACTAGCTTGGGACATATATAGAGTTCCTTCTCCGGAATTTGAATATCTTCATGCACTTTACTTATCTCCAACTCGTCAACCCAGATTTTCGTACCAAAAGTCATCCTCCATCGCCTCTGGGATAGCTCGTCATGTCCCACGCATTATGGAGGGGGCTCGTTGGATTGCGAGGCAGCACTCTAAGGTCAGTTTTTGGCACGATAATTGGCTCGGTTATACTATTGCATATTGCCTTATGTTGCCCTTTGCCCGCCGTCGCCTTTTAGGGGGAAAGGTTGGTGATTTTTTCTTTGATGGCTGCTGGCACTTTTCATGGGACTTTATATTTGCTTTCCGGATATGATACATGATATCCTACAAGTTCGTATCTCGAGTGATGAAGACCGCCTTGTTTGGGAGGCCTCAGTTTTTGGAGAATACACGTCTCGGCTTGCTTATGATGATATAAGCCAGCACTTTACACAGCCGCTTTGGGCGTCGTGGATTTGGGCGCCCTTCATTCCCCCGTGTCATTCGACCTTACTTTGGAGAGCGGCTTGGGGTCGATTGCCAACGCTATCTTGGTTCAGGCGCACAGGTTTTATCGGTCCCACGATTTGCTCACTTTGTTTTGCAGCGGAAGATTCTCAAGATCATATCCTTTCTGAGTGTTTATTTACCAAACAAATAAATGCTTTCTTGGGAACTATATTTGATGTTGCTCTCACACTTGATGAGGGTTTTTATATTATCCTCGTTCAAGCTATGATTTTCATTTTCAGCGAGCAGGTTGCCAAAATATGAAGGGTTGCCTTTGTCACTTCTATTTGGGCAATATGGACTTTTAGAAACAGCTCGTTCCATGATGGGATTGCCCCCTCAGTGCGCCGGTTCTTGGCACTAATTCTGGCGAACACCCGTGACGTTGCCTCTCTTGGAAAGGGATCCTCCAACGGTTCTCTTCGAGACTTGATTGTTACTAGGGCCTTTCGCATCCGCCTTATACCGAGACCAGCGCGCTGCCCCATATACATCAAATGGATCCCTCCTCCTCCAGGATGGTTAAAGGTTAATGTTGACGGAAGTGTTGTGCATGCTCCAAATATTCTGCATACAGGGGCACTATTTCAGAACTCGAGAGGTATGTTCGTGGCTGCTACTTCGAATTCCTTTGGGTGGGGGTATCCCCTTGAGGCTGAAATTGCTGCTATTCTTTTGGCTTTAGAATACGCTTATTTGAGGGGTTGGAAGAAGTTGTGGGTGGAGTCGGACTCCACTATTGCGATTCAAACCATGAAACGAGAGATTCCTTTTGTCCCATGGCGCTTGTGGGGATTATGGATTCAGGTTGCATCTATTTCCCTTACTATGGATATTTGTTAAACACATATTTATAGAGAGGGGAATAAGCCGGCTGATCTTTTAGCTTCTTTACATGAGTGTAAAAGATGGGTAGGGCCTTGTCCTGATTTTCTGGCTCCTTTTATTTTTTCAGATATGAACTGTGAGTATTGTAAACTTTAGGGGTTGTGTAGCCCCTTTTTTGTTTTGTATTTTGGTTTTAGGATCAGTCTCTATTCTGTCCTCGGGCTGAGAGCTTGATCCAAGGTTAGTCTCTATTCAACCTTTGTGCTGAGAGCTTAACCTTTGTGGCCTTGTATATTGGGCATTTCCTAGTTGAAACTTGAAGAATAGGTGGTTGGTAACGTTTTTTCGCCTACTCCGGTTTGTCCTCAAGGGAGGTTTACGGGGAGGTTTTTAATGCGGCCCATCTATTTCTTCAGTTTGATTCTGGATCCCGGGTTGTGGGATCGCTTTTTTCTTTTTCCCTTAATAAATTTTAAATTATTTGCTATAAACAATTGTATATGTTGGTCAATATAAACTAATCCTTACCAAATATTCCATAAGTTTATTGTTACAAATTGCATGGATGATTTGATGAAATTAAAAGGGTCCAATTTGTTTTAATATACGTATTATCAGAAAATAACCCATTTTCCAAATGTAATTCCGTAAAACACGCTCTAATTTTATCTTTTAATAATAATTTATTGTAATTTCTATTTTGGTAGATTTTTTTAATAACTATTTTTCTAATAATATACGCTCAACCACTATTTACATTTACTTCCAAATATTAGTGATACTTTAATTAATTATTTTCAACCTGAATATTTTCTAAACATCCAGATAAATATTTTAGTTCAATCATCTCCCTCCTCGAAATGAGATTGTAATTGTTGGTCCCGAAATGAGTTATACAGGTGTATGAGGGGGAATACACCTGATGTTACAAATTCAAACTTCTATCTTAAAAACTTATCAGATTAACTCAAGACAGTAGATCGTCAGT
Source organism: Ballota nigra (assembly GCA_947034835.1). NCBI lineage: Eukaryota > Viridiplantae > Streptophyta > Magnoliopsida > Lamiales > Lamiaceae > Ballota > Ballota nigra. The sequence continues at coordinate 31,299,436 of OX344728.1, read as the reverse complement.
GGACTTTGAAGTCTGCTGAGATTTACTTATGAAAGCTTACTGAGATATCAGCTCCACTGAAAGCTCAAGACTTTCAGTTGAACTACTATCTAATTAGCTTTCTAATGCAAATTAGTGAGCCCTTCTGAAAACCTCATTTTGCTTGATAAAAACTTGTTTGAATAACACACACTTAAAGAAGTAGCATAAAGTAAATGCACAAGATGTACAGTGGTTCAGAGATGAATCTCCTACATCCACTGTCCTGATTAAACAGGAGAATTCCTTTCACTTGGAATTCCTTGTGTTATAGTGCCAAGGTGCACTGATCAAATTAATCCTCTCTAAGGATATTTGATCACTAGGATAATTTCAGGTCCTAGTTCCCAAAACAACCAGCTTTCAGACTGATATTAACAATCAGCTTACTAACACCTCTGTTGGGATATGTTTTAGTTTTGATGATTTTCCAAAACACATGTAATAGGTTTGAAAGCAGTCAGGATTGTATCTTTAGTTTCAGGTCAGGCTAGGTTATTTCTCAGTAGAATAGACTGTCAGCTGAGAAGAACTCAGTTGAGGGAACACTCAGTTGAGGGGGAACTCAGCAACACAGCCTGAGGAAATCAAGATGACATCACAAGGAAAACTGACTGAAGCCACGACAGAGACCTGAACCTAAAGAGAAGCCTGAAGGATGTCCCACCGAGTACAAACCTGGCTGATCTAAGCTAAGTCAGGTGGACCACTCAGTGAAGAGCATGATCAGGAGGATCAGTGCTGTACCAAGTAGGCCCTGAAGGAGTCAGGCTACTGTGGTTAGGGAAGTTTGTCATTCAGCCTTATGACAAACTTCTTGGAGTGATCTTCAAACAGTCTCTGAAGCACAACTACACTGAAGACGTTCAGTCCACTGAAGATCATCAAGTCAGTGAAGGATGAAGCTACCTAAAGTCAGTGGGTCTTGGTCAACCCACTGAATCAAAGATCCGTTGGATCCTGCCCACGTGGACCAATCAGCACAAGGCAGCAAATCTGACACTGACAAGGCCGCATTCCAAGAAAAGTGGTTGAAACCATTAATTGTATGGATTCAAATGTAATTTCCTCCAACGGTTACATTTGAATCAACACTATAAATACAAGCTCATAGCTGCGGTTTGGTGTGTGTGAAGAAAGAAAAATCAACACCTACAAGCTATAAGGGTGTGTGAGTTGTTAGAGAGTTATAAGGAAGTGTTACTCACACCCACGACACTGACCATTAGGGTTTTCACTTATATTCATTGAGTGTCAAGCTTGTAACTCTTAGCTTAGAGAGGTTTTCCCAATCTTAGCTTGAGGCTAATACATTGTAAGGGAAAACCTCACATAGTTGGAGAAACCAAACTGAAACCAAAACACTCTAGTTATGTTTGTTGGTAGTAAGTTAGTTAGTGAGGAGAGACAGCCCAGGGAGTGGCGTGAGTCCAGTGTTTTGTGCACCTTGGCACGATAAAAATAAGAATCCCGAGTAGTGGATTTCCTGTTAAATCAGGCCATGGATGTAAGAGCTTGAGTCTCTGAACCACGTTAAACTGAGCGTACTTGTCTTTTAAAGTATTTACTAAAGTGTTGTGAAAATCTGCTCACTGAGAGCATTGTTAAAAGAAAACTTTGGTTAAGTATTTAGGTTAGGGAGAATCCTTCTCACTGACCAGTTCAGGCAACGTACTCGAGAGTTCAGCATCTCGAGTCACTGTGTTACTTAGAGTATGAGTCTCCTAGTCTTCACACTGACTTGGTAGCTCAGCCTCTGAGTAATGCAGTGACTTGAAGTGTAATCTCTCGAGTCACTGCCTTGTTAAGAGACTGAGCCCTTCAAGTCATCACACTGACTTGATGTCTCTGACTCTTAGCAATGCAGTGACTTGAGTATTATTCACTCTTACTGAACTCCCTGAGAAAAGTTTTAAAAAAAATTTGCTCCTGAATTCCCATTTGTCCTGAAAAATTCATTAAAAACGGGACCATCAATTGGTATCAGAGCGGGTTGTTCACTTGACCACTGATCCAGTTTTGTTAAGAAAAATGGTCTATCGAACAGATCTTAAATGTTTTAAACTATGGGAATTTCTGCATATTTCAAACTATTACCTGTGTTCTAACATTATGCTTGTAATAGAAAATCTTTTGGTTAGAAGTTTTGGAATCATCAAAAAGGGGGAAATTGTTGGGATATGTATTAGTTTAGATGATTTTCCAAAACACATGTAATAGGTTTGAAAGCAGCCAGGATTGTATCTTTAGTTTCAGGTGAGACTAGGTTATTTCTCAGTAGAATAGGCTGTCAGCTGAGAAGAACTCAGTTGAGGGAACACTCAGTTGAGGGGGAACTCAGCGAGGGGGAACTCAGCAACACAGCCTGAGGAAATCAAGATGACATCACAAGGAAAACTGACTGAAGCCACGACAGAGACCTGAACCTGAAGAGAAGCCTGAAGGATGTCCCACCGAGTACAAACCTGGCTGATCAAAGCTAAGTCAGGTGGACAACTCAGTGAAGAGCATGATCAGCAGGATCAGTGTTGTACCAAGTAGGCCCTGAAGGAGTCAGACTACAGTGGTCAGGGAAGTTTGTCATTCAGCCTTATGACAAACTTCTTGGAGTGATCATCAAACAGTCTCTGAAGGACAACTACACTGAAGACGTTCAGTCCACTGAAGATCATCAAGTCAGTGAAGGATGAAGCTACCTAAAGTCAGTGGGTCTTGGTCAACCCACTGAGTCAAAGATCTGTTGGATCCTGCCCACGTGGACCAATCAGCACAAGACAGCAAATCTGACACTGACAAGGGCACATTCCAAGAAAAGTGGTTGAAACCATTAATTGTATGGATTCAAATGTAATTTCGTCCAACGGTTACATTTGAATCCACACTATAAATACAAGCTCATAGGTGCGGTTTGGTGTGTGTGAAGAAAGAAAAATCAACACCTACAAGCTATAAGGGTGTGTGAGTTGTTAGAGAGTTATAAGGAAGTGTTACTCACACCCACGACACTGACCATTAGGGTTTTCACTTATATTCATTGAGTGTCAAGCTTGTAACTCTTAGCTTAGAGAGGTTTTCCCAATCTTAGCTTGAGGCTAATACATTGTAAGGGAAAACCTCACATAGTTGGAGAAACCAAACTGAAACCAAAACCCTCTAGTTATGTTTGTTGGTAGTAAGTTAGTTAGTGAGGAGAGGCAGCCCAGGGAGTGGCGTGAGTCCTGTGTTTTGTGCACCTTGGCACGATAAAAATAAGAATCCCGAGTAGTGGATTTCCTGTTAAATCAGGCCATGGATGTAAGAGCTTGAGTCTCTGAACCACGTTAAACTGAGCGTACTTGTCTTTTAAAGTATTTACTAAAGTGTTGTGAAAATCTGCTCATTGACAGCATTGTTAAAAGAAAACTTTGGATAAGTATTTAGGTTAGGGAGAATCCTTCTCACTGACCAGTTCAGGCAACGCACTCGAGAGTTCAGCATCTCAAGTCACTGTGTTACTTAGAGTATGAGTCTCCAAGTCTTCACACTGACTTGGTAGCTCAGCCTCTGAGTAATGCAGTGACTTGAAGTGTAATCTCTCGAGTCACTGCCTTGTTAAGAGACTGAGCCCTTCAAGTCATCATACTAACTTGATGTCTCTGACTCTTAGCAATGCAGTGACTTGAGTATTATTCACTCTTGCTGAACTCTCTGAGAAAAGTTTTAGAAAAAATTTGCTCCTGAATTCCCATTTGTCCTGAAAAATTCATTAAAAACGGGACCATCAATTGGTATCAGAGTGGGTTGTTCACTTGACCACTAATCCAGTTTTGTTAAGAAAAATGGTCTACCGAACAGATCTTAAATGTTTTAAACTATGGGAATTTCTGCATATTTCAAACTATTACCTGTGTTCTAACATTATGCTTGTCATAGAAAATCCTTTGTTTAGAAGTTTTGGAATCATCAAAAAGGTGGAAATTGTTGGGATATGTATTAGTTTTGATGATTTTCCAAAACACATGTAATAGGTTTGAAAGCAGCCATGATTGTATCTTTAGTTTCAGGTCAGGCTAGGTTATTTCTCAGTAGAATAGGCTGTCAGCTGAGAAGAACTCTGTTGAGGGAACACTCAGTTGAGGGGGAACTCAGCGAGGGGGAACTCAGCAACACAGCTGAGGAAATCAAGATGACATCACAAGGAAAACTGACTGAAGCCACGACAGAGACCTGAACCTGAAGAGAAGCCTGAAGGATGTCCCACCGAGTATAAACCTGGCTGATCTAAGCTAAGTCAGGTGGACCACTCAGTGAAGAGCATGATCAGGAGGATCAGTGTTGTACCAAGTAGTCCCTGAAGGAGTCAAGCTACTGTGGTCAGGGAAGTTTGTCATTCAGCCTTATGACAAACTTCTTGGAGTGATCTTCAAACAGTCTCTGAAGGACAACTAAACTGAAGACGTTCAGTCCACTGAAGATCATCAAGTCAGTTAAGGATGAAGCTACCTAAAGTCAGTGGGTCTTGGTCAACCCACTGAGTCAAAGATCCGTTGGATCCTGCCCACGTGGACCAATCAGCACAAGGCAGCAAATCTGACACTGACAAGGCCGCATTCCAAGAAAAGTGGTTGAAACCATTAATTGTATGGATTCAAGTGTAATTTCCTCCAACGGTTACATTTGAATCCACACTATAAATACAAGCTCATAGCTGCAGTTTGGTGTGTGTGAAGAAAGAAAAATCAACACCTACAAGCTATAAGGGTGTGTGAGTTGTTAGAGAGTTATAAGGAAGTGTTACTCACACCCACGACACTGACCATTAGGGTTTTCACTTATATTCATTGAGTGTCAAGCTTGTAACTCTTAGCTTAGAGAGGTTTTCCCAATCTTAGCTTGAGGCTAATACATTGTAAGGGAAAACCTCACATAGTTGGAGAAACCAAACTGAAACCAAAACCCTCTAGTTATGTTTGTTGGTAGTAAGTTAGTTAGTGAGGAGAGGCAGCCCAGGGAGTGGCGTGAGTCCAGTGTTTTGTGCACCTTGGCACGATAAAAATAAGAATCCCGAGTAGTGGATTTCCTGTTAAATCAGGTCATGGATGTAAGAGCTTGAGTCTCTGAACCACGTTAAACTGAGCGTACTTGTCTTTTAAAGTATTTACTAAAGTGTTGTGAAAATCTGCTCACTGAGAGCATTGTTAAAAGAAAACTTTGGTTAAGTATTTAGGTTAGGGAGAATCCTTCTCACTGACCAGTTCAGGCAACGTACTCGAGAGTTCAGCATCTCGAGTCACTGTGTTACTTAGAGTATGAGTCTCCTAGTCTTCACACTGACTTGGTAGCTCAGCCTCTGAGTAATGCAGTGACTTGAAGTGTAATCTCTCGAGTCACTGCCTTGTTAAGAGACTGAGCCCTTCAAGTCATCACACTGACTTGATGTCTCTGACTCTTAGCAATGCAGTGACTTGAGTATTATTCACTCTTGCTGAACTCCCTGAGAAAAGTTTTAAAAAAAATTTGCTCCTGAATTCCCATTTGTCCTGAAAAATTCATTAAAAACGGGACCATCAATTGGTATCAGAGCGGGTTGTTCACTTGACCACTGATCCAGTTTTGTTAAGAAAAATGGTCTATCGAACAGATCTTAAATGTTTTAAACTATGGGAATTTCTGCATATTTCAAACTATTACCTGTGTTCTAACATTATGCTTGTAATAGAAAATCTTTTGGTTAGAAGTTTTGGAATCATCAAAAAGGGGGAAATTGTTGGGATATGTATTAGTTTAGATGATTTTCCAAAACACATGTAATAGGTTTGAAAGCAGCCAGGATTGTATCTTTAGTTTCAGGTGAGGCTAGGTTATTTCTCAGTAGAATAGGCTGTCAGCTGAGAAGAACTCAGTTGAGGGAACACTCAGTTGAGGGGGAACTCAGCGAGGGGGAACTCAGCAACACAGCCTGAGGAAATCAAGATGACATCACAAGGAAAACTGACTGAAGCCACGACAGAGACCTGAACCTGAAGAGAAGCCTGAAGGATGTCCCACCGAGTACAAACCTGGCTGATCAAAGCTAAGTCAGGTGGACAACTCAGTGAAGAGCATGATCAGGAGGATCAGTGTTGTACCAAGTAGGCCCTGAAGGAGTCAGACTACAGCGGTCAGGGAAGTTTGTCATTCAGCCTTATGACAAACTTCTTGGAGTGATCTTCAAACAGTCTCTGAAGGACAACTACACTGAAGACGTTCAGTCCACTGAAGATCATCAAGTCAGTGAAGGATGAAGCTACCTAAAGTCAGTGGGTCTTGGTCAACCCACTGAGTCAAAGATCCGTTGGATCCTGCCCACGTGGACCAATCAGCACAAGACAACAAATCTGACACTGACAAGGGCACATTCCAAGAAAAGTGGTTGAAACCATTAATTGTATGGATTCAAATGTAATTTCCTCCAACGGTTACATTTGAATCCACACTATAAATACAAGCTCATAGGTGCGGTTTGGTGTGTGTGAAGAAAGAAAAATCAACACCTACAAGCTATAAGGGTGTGTGAGTTGTTAGAGAGTTATAAGGAAGTGTTACTCACACCCACGACACTGACCATTAGGGTTTTCACTTATATTCATTGAGTGTCAAGCTTGTAACTCTTAGCTTAGAGAGGTTTTCCCAATCTTAGCTTGAGGCTAATACATTGTAAGGGAAAACCTCACATAGTTGGAGAAACCAAACTGAAACCAAAACCCTCTAGTTATGTTTGTTGGTAGTAAGTTAGTTAGTGAGGAGAGGCAGCCCAGGGAGTGGCGTGAGTCCAGTGTTTTGTGCACCTTGGCACGATAAAAATAAGAATCCCGAGTAGTGGATTTCCTGTTAAATCAGGCCATGGATGTAAGAGCTTGAGTCTCTGAACCACGTTAAACTGAGCGTACTTGTCTTTTAAAGTATTTACTAAAGTGTTGTGAAAATCTGCTCATTGACAGCATTGTTAAAAGAAAACTTTGGATAAGTATTTAGGTTAGGGAGAATCCTTCTCACTGACCAGTTCAGGCAACGCACTCGAGAGTTCAGCATCTCAAGTCACTGTGTTACTTAGAGTATGAGTCTCCAAGTCTTCACACTGACTTGGTAGCTCAGCCTCTGAGTAATGCAGTGACTTGAAGTGTAATCTCTCGAGTCACTGCCTTGTTAAGAGACTGAGCCCTTCAAGTCATCATACTAACTTGATGTCTCTGACTCTTAGCAATGCAGTGACTTGAGTATTATTCACTCTTGCTGAACTCTCTGAGAAAAGTTTTAGAAAAAATTTGCTCCTGAATTCCCATTTGTCCTGAAAAATTCATTAAAAACGGGACCATCAATTGGTATCAGAGTGGGTTGTTCACTTGACCACTAATCCAGTTTTGTTAAGAAAAATGGTCTACCGAACAGATCTTAAATGTTTTAAACTATGGGAATTTCTGCATATTTCAAACTATTACCTGTGTTCTAAAATTATGCTTGTAATAGAAAATCCTTTGTTTAGAAGTTTTGGAATCATAAAAAAGGTGGAAATTGTTGGGATATGTATTAGTTTTGATGATTTTCCAAAACACATGTAATAGGTTTGAAAGCAGCCATGATTGTATCTTTAGTTTCAGGCCAGGCTAGGTTATTTCTCAGTAGAATAGGCTGTCAGCTGAGAAGAACTCTGTTGAGGGAACACTCAGTTGAGGGGGAACTCAGCGAGGGGGAACTCAGCAACACAGCTGAGGAAATCAAGATGACATCACAAGGAAAACTGACTGAAGCCACGACAGAGACCTGAACCTGAAGAGAAGCCTGAAGGATGTCCCACCGAGTATAAACCTGGCTGATCTAAGCTAAGTCAGGTGGACCACTCAGTGAAGAGCATGATCAGGAGGATCAGTGTTGTACCAAGTAGGCCCTGAAGGAGTCAAGCTACTGTGGTCAGGGAAGTTTGTCATTCAGCCTTATGACAAACTTCTTGGAGTGATCTTCAAACAGTCTCTGAAGGACAACTAAACTGAAGACGTTCAGTCCACTGAAGATCATCAAGTCAGTTAAGGATGAAGCTACCTAAAGTCAGTGGGTCTTGGTCAACCCACTGAGTCAAAGATCCGTTGGATCCTGCCTACGTGGACCAATCAGCACAAGGCAGCAAATCTGACACTGACAAGGCCGCATTCCAAGAAAAGTGGTTGAAACCATTAATTGTATGGATTCAAATGTAATTTCCTCCAACGGTTACATTTGAATCAACACTATAAATACAAGCTCATATCTGCGGTTTGGTGTGTGTGAAGAAAGAAATATCAACACCTACAAGCTATAAGGGTGTGTGAGTTGTTAGGGAGTCATAAGGAAGTGTTCCTCACACCCACGACACTGACCATTAGGGTTTTCACTTATATTCATTGAGTGTCAAGCTTGTAACTCTTAGCTTAGAGAAGTTTTCCCAATCTTAGCTTGAGGCTAATACATTGTAAGGGAAAACCTCACATAGTTGGAGAAACCAAACTGAAACCAAAACCCTCTAGTTACGTTTGTTGGTAGTAAGTTAGTTAGTGAAGAGAGGCAGCCCAGGGAGTGGCGTGAGTCCAGTGTTTTGTGCACCTTGGCACGTTACAAACAAGAATCCCGAGTAGTGGATTTCCTGTTAAATCAGGCCATGGATGTAAGAGCTTGAGTCTCTGAACCATGTTAAACTGAGCGTACTTGTCTTTTAAAGTATTTACTAAAGTGTTGTGAAAATCTGCTCACTGAGAGCATTGTTAAAAGAAAACTTTGGTTAAGTATTTAGGTTAGGGAGAATCCTTCTCACTGATCAGTTCAGGCAACGCACTCGAGAGTTCAGCATCTCGAGTCACTGTGTTACTTAGAGTATGAGTCTCCAAGTCTTCACACTGACTTGGTAGCTAGCCTCTGAGTAATGCAGTGACTTGAAGTGTAATCTCTCGAGTCACTGCCTTGTTAAGAGACTGAGCCCTTCAAGTCATCACACTGATTTGATGTCTCTGACTCTTTGCAACGCAGTGACTTGAGTATTATTCACTCTTGCTGAAATCCCTAATAAAAGTTTAAAAAAAAAAATTGCTCCTGAATTCCCATTTGTCTTGAAAAAGTCATTAAAAATGGGACCATCAACCTCTTAACTCTAACTCTCAACCTAACCCTGGGGTAGGGTTTTGAGTAGGGTTTGGTTCCAACTGTTTGTGAGATAATCCTTACAAGTTTAGCTCAAGGCTTTAAGGATGTATTATCTCTTTCTAAGGCTTGGATATAGCTATAAACACAATTACAGAGGATTTGAAATGCTCTCTACAAATTTGAAACACTTGGGAAACAAAGTGATTTCGAGTGCTTCGTAGTAAGTTATGAGTGTAGAGAATGCTTGTTCTTGTTAAGTTTCCCGTGCGTAGAAATGGGCACTACCTTCTATATTTATAGACCTTCTTGAAAATCTTCCCGTTGGAGTTGAATCTTCTCAAGTAAGTCTTCTTGAATCTGATTGGTTCAAACGGCTCTATTTAAGCTTTAAGTCTTGTCAAGAAACGGCTAAAAGATCTTGCCTGTTTACCAGTTCTCTGGAGAAGGCTAAGGCAAGACTTTTGGTACTTGTCAGTCTGTGACAGGTCAGTTGTCAGTAGAGTACACCTACGTGTCATCTTCTTATTGGGCCGCTCAGTCTAATTGCTCAGAGTCTTGTCTGGTTTTAAGGTGTAACTCAACTGAGAGAACCTTCTTATTCCTTCATTTATTGCAAGCTTTACTGATATTCGATTGTTCTTGTTCCAACTAGATTAAATAACAGCTTTTAATGTGTTTAGCATTGAATGTGCATTGTTAGTCCTCATCAGTGGACCTTGATCCTCTCCTGATGGTATAGTCTTAGTAAGAACGCACTTAAAAAACATTCATGACTTAGACTTCTTCACTTCACTTCTTCCTTCAGCGGACTTCTTCTTCAGTGGACTTCTTCAACTCTTAGATACACTCCTTGAATCAGTAAATGCACTTCAGTTTCTTAACATTTGAACTGGTTAATCCTATTCTAACTCTACTGAATACTTTACTTACAAATGACTTAGGAGGAACCTTTTGGCATCTTAATCAAAACATAAGTCTATACAATTTTCCAACAATTTCTCCCTTTTTATTATGCCGAAACCTATCTATTTCATATTCCTTTTCAGTTGAGTTTATTCAGTTGGCATAAATTTTTCAAAGAAAATTTGTAAGTATAAAGCATTCAAGTACAGAAGCCTAAATGATAATGAGATATTATCTTGGGCTGAAAAATCAGTAGAGTTTCATTTCATATTGGATCAAGTGCAAGTACAATTACAGTGAAGTCTACTGAGATGATTTAAAAATAACAGAACAACTGGGACTTATAAACAAACGCCCAGAAATACTTCAACCATATCAGATGGACTCAAATATTGGCTCCAGACCGTATTGCTTGAAGACTCTAATCTTCAGCTCATTCTTTATCTCCATGATTTCCGTTGAATGACCCTTGAGGCCCAAATACTCACACAGAGAGACCCATTCTTCAGTGATCCTTTCTCTATCCGATTTACCAGTTGCATCAGTTGGGGGCCAATAGATGATGGGTTCAGGAGCCTTCAGAGCATGGTCTGGAAATTTGTCATTCCAGGCTTCATTGATATCAGGGTAGAGCTTTGGATAAGACTCGAAAAGCCAATCATTGAACAGATCTTGAGCATTCTCTTTTCCAAGCTCTCCACTGACATAATAGGAGTAGACAAATTCCCTCTTGGTTGTCTCCCAAGTATCATTGAGCTTCTTGGGAACCCAAGTATCATGATGAGGGAATTTAGCCTTTGAAGCCACCATCTTCTCTTTCTTCATTTTGGTTGTCCACTTTTGATAACCATTCCTGAACTTCTTAGAGGTGGTCTTGTCAAAAGTTGCCAACCTCTATTTCTTCTTCCTCTCAGCCAGTTCAGCAACAGATTCAATTCTTCCAACAGCTTTGTCCCTCCTCTCCTGCTGTTGAGCTGTCAGCTTCTGAGCTCTTTCGTTCATCCCACCTGCTTCTTTGATAAGCTCAGTAAGCTCAGTGACCCTGGTTGGAGCAGACTTTGAAACTTCAGCGGAGATAGGCTTTGGATTCAGTACTGGGACGATCTCAACTGAATCTTAAGTTGACTTTGCAGCCAACCTTTGAGAAGACCTTGTCTTCTTTGCCACCTCAGCTGAGAGTGCATCAGCAACCTTCCTCTTGGTTGATTCTCCCTTCAGAGCAGCTCTTTCTTTTTTTTTCTTTCTCAGCAGCCTCTTTGAATTTTGACAAGTCCATTTCTTCTTGAACTCCTTTTCCTTTCACTCCTTTGCTCCTCTCATCCGCCAACTTCTGAGCCTCCTTATTCACTTTTTTCATGGTATTCTTGATCTGCTGACTTCTTGCAAAGTCATCAGTCTCAAGAATTAGCTCCATTTGATTCATGGGATCCTTCTTCATTTGCTTCCCAGACACTAACTCTTCCCTCTTTTCGGCATTAATCATGCACTCTGCAACAGTGATGTTTAGCTTCATCTGGTCATGTTCAACAACCTTCAGTTGGGTTGAGCAGTGGTCCACCTCTTCTTCCAATCTTTCAAGAGTTGCTCCAGCAGTTTGGCTAAACTTGACAAATTGATCAAGGTTTGCACTGATGATAACGTCTGTCTTCTCTTGGGTGGGGAAGTCTTCTGCCGCCTTCTTCAAGACCTCCTTCAAGCTGGCCTTCATTTCTTCATGCTTGGCCTCGAACTCAGTTGAGAAAGCCTCTACAGAAGACTTTAGGTTGGTGGAAACATTATCCACTGAGTCCGCTAGGAATTTGGCTCTAGCTTCTTCTTCCTTCTCCTCCATTTTCTTGAGGGCTTCAATTACTAGGACACTTTGCCCTTCAACTACATCAATCACCATTTGTTGAGAGTCTTCCACCTTGAGAGTTAGATTCTGGAGGGATGAGGTAGTAGACTCCATAAGCTCATCAATGTGATTTGAGAGAATGACCATTTCGTCTGCATCTTCTTATACTATCTCCTGCAGATCTCTCAGTTGAGCTTTAATGGATGGAAGTCTCACTTCTTCAACTTTGTTGATGGCATGCTTCAGGGGACTTAGATTGAGATTAGTTTTGGGTACCTCCAGGGTTGGATTTCCTGCTTAAGACAAAGGATTAGCACGTTCCCCTTCAACCCCACTTCCTAGCCCAACTTGCTCGTCCATCTCCATTTGAGCTCCCTCATCCACCCTCTTCTCACTCTCACTCTCTCTCTCTCTCTCATTTCAACTTTATTTTTCTCAGCCAATTCGCCCTTTACAGGGACGATTTCTCTGATCTCTCCACTCACAACAGCTGTGATTTCAACCTCCTTTTCTTTTTCCCTCTCTTTTTCAACTCCTCCTATTACAGTCTCCTCAGCTGACTCTAAAGCCACCACTGAGGGCTGTTGTGGAGTAGTTTCAGTAGACACCTCTACTGAACTACTCTTTCACAAATTTTGAGCCTCAGTTCCCTTGCCTCGGATACATCCTTGGCTACTTCACCACCACCTTGCACTGGTGAAGTACCTTTCTCCAACTCTAACTCCTTCTCCTCCTTCTCCTTTACTTTCTCTGTCTCCTCCACCTTCTCATCCTCCTCTTTGTTTGATGTAGACTTTGCCTCTTTGATCTTGTCCATCACCAGGCTCTGAAAAATCTTTTCATCACAGAGCAGCCTGGTTTTGGTGAGGCCAGTAAAGTCTAGCACCTCATGCTCCTCCTTCTTCCATTCGTCTGCCTTCCCTCCTCCTACAGCCAACAAGATCTCTGCCAGCCTCCTATCCTTGAGTTGGACAAGTAGTCTGACCCTTAAAAATATGGCTTTCAGGGCAGGGTATTCATCCAACTCTGGATACTTCGTCTCCAGTGAGTAGGCTACTTCATCCTTAAGAGTATCCAAGAAGTAGTACTTTTCTTCATCATCAGATGGCAAGGATGGGGTAGGGGATATGGGATCAGAGGGTTCTTCTAGTATGGTTTCTGGGATGGAAGTTTGGTGTTCAGTGGGGTTAGGTTCAGATTGGGTTTGTTCAGAGGGGGTTGGTTCAGATGGGGTTTGTTCAGAGGGGGTTGGTTCAGTGGGTTTTGAGGTTGTTTCAGTAGAGGCTTCAGATGGGGTGTCTTTTGAGGATCTATTTTCAGGCTGTTGAGAGCCTTCAGTGGTGGTTTGAGAGATTTTGGAGATGCGCTTTGAGAGGGGTACGGGGTTTAGTTTTGATTTTGATGGGGGTAGGGGTAGGGGCATCAGAATCAGTATCAGTAGAGATTACGTTTGGAGAGGACTCAGGGTTACCTGATGACGAGTCATCAGTAGAGGTTGATATTCTTGCCTTCTTGGTGGTTTTGGCTGCTTCCTTCTCATCGGCTCTCTTCTGCTTCCTTTTTTAGGCCTTTTCAGCGACCTCCTCCTTGTGTTTTGCCATCTTGTCACTCATCTTGACAAGTCTCTTCAGCTTAGTTTTCTTCCCTTTAGAAGGACTCATCTCCTCCATATCTTCTTCCTCCTCTGGGCTCTCCACACCCTCACCCAGCTTCCTTCCTTCCAAGGCCTTTCCCGACTTGAAGAGAGACTTTAAGTTGCTCCATTTTCTATCTTCCTTCCAATCAACTCCAACACCTACGTTTTCAACTAGGTATGAGATTTTGGAGGCATAGTTGAGCTTGCTCACCAGTTGTGGAGTCTTCTCCGGTTGGAATTTCGTGCGTTCTTTGTTCAAGGCACGAAGGAAGAACTGCTGCCAGTTGTATTCCTTCTTCTTGCTTTCCACAATAACCTTCACCAGTCTCAGCTTTGGCTTACTGACTTGCTCGGAGCTTCCTTGGTTGGCCAGTATGCACTTCCCAACAATCTCGCATAGTACATTATATACTGGGAGAAGTACATTTATGTTCATCGTTGGGTGATACTTAACCTTCTTCTGCATTATTGTGTATACCCAATCTGCAATACCCTAGGTTTTCATGACCTTATCTGCTTTACTAAATGCTTTATAATTCTTCATGAATCTATGTGGTGCATTTACATTCGAATTCATGCAAAGGCATGTTTATGTGTTTTAATTACTCGATACTTACAATTAACGTATTATTTGCTCAATACATGCTTATTCTTGAGACTTTATAATTTTTTATATGTTCTTTATTTTATGTCTTAAAGTATTTGATATAGAAATTAATAAAGTCCTTAAGTATAGTAATTTATTTCATAAGTTATAAGTTGAAAAATGAACGTTTCTTTAAGAAACGAATTACGTATCGATTACTCGATACGTTTTTATGATTAGTATATAGACTTTGTAATTTATTTAGAGTCTTAGAAGGGTTTTAATTTTATTTCATAAGATAGTATAAGTAAATTTTATTAGAATTATCCTGTAATCACAAATTCTACTTATTAAATTCATAGTATATATGTGTTATTTCTACAAAATACAAGACTACTCTTGGACTCTTCACAATTTTCGAAAATTTAGGAATTATTTGGAGAATTAGAGAAGCTTCAAGAATTAAGATAAGATAAAATAATTAGAAAGAAAAGTCAGAATTAGCAACTAACCAAAAATTAACAAATGTACTTACTTAACCTCCAAGATTATCCAAAATCTTCCACAAACCTCCTAAAATGTCGGTCATAAGGAGGTGTTGAGTAGCCTCCAAGCACTTCTTCTCCTATAAATACATGTCCTTGCATAAAAAATTATTCATAAGAAAAAGTTTAAAACAAATACTACTACTCTTATACTTAGATTTTGCAAAGAAAGGAGGAAAATAGATTTCCTGTAGCTACCTATCTCCATATAAGTTTTTCTTCTTGATTGAGTAATTATTTAAGTGGTAGTATGAAGTTTATGCATGATATGTGAATTAAATGATAGGAAAATGAGTTTTGATTGAGTAATTTGCATGTTATACATGTTCTACTTCATGTTTGAATGTTTAATTCAATTTCTTCATGATTTATGACCAAAATCATGTTTATTACTTGAATATATATGCTTTAGAAGTAGAAATCATGAAATTATATGGTTTAAAGTGAGTTTAAGATGATATGTTCTTCATGTATGCATAAAACCGAATTTCTGGACCAACTTTGGGGTATATTTCGTTTTGACCAATTCGTTTGTTGGAAAATTCTGAAAATTTTATATGTGAAAATAGACTTGTGAAGGAACTTAGTTTTCAAATTTCATATCTTTTGGAGTAGTATTCGTAGAATGGTGAATTTTCGAAGTAGAGCTAGTGTTTTTGACGTAATTTCAGGAACGGTAGAAGTTTGCTATGATATGAGAATAATCGGTTAGGTTTTATAGAAAAAAAAAGTATGTTGATAAATTAAATGAAGTTGGAAGTTCATGGTTAAAATTTCATGAGTATTGGACTTATGGTTGATTTATGGTGAATTTTTAAATTTAAGTGACCAGAATCTGTATCAATGTGTTCATTATGAAATATTTGATGTTTGGCAAAGAGTTTGAGAAATCCGAAAATATTGTGATAAATTTTATTGAGTTGGAAATCTACTGTTAAAATTTTGTAATTTTTGGACGTATGGATAATTTAATATGAATATTCAAAGTTAGGTGTGTAAATCTGCCAAAATCGAATTTTTGTATGAAAGGTTCGAAATGGTCCGGTTACATTTTTACAGTCGATATTTATTTATAACTTGCTATTTGATGATTTTATACACTTAATTGATATTTGTGTGTTAGTATACAATATTTGAATATGTATGGATTTAAATTCAAGTCTTACAATTTACAAAAGTGAAGGGATGAGTAACAATGTTTTTATTTTAAAATTTTTACTTGTAGGTACAAACCTGCAAGGTGGGGAATCACTTCACTCTTCACCGAGTATTTTATTATTATTTTAATTGCACTTATTAAATGTTTAATATTAAATATTTTGAGTCTGGCCCGCTATCGACTGGCCCCTGAGATAGTCCAACTATATGTTGGCAAATGAGATAGTCCGGTCGCTCCGGCACCACGGGTTGGTCACGCCACCCAAGGAGATACTCGGTGAAATTTCGGGGGCTCACATGTTATAAACAATTGATGTTTAGGTTGTGCAATTAACAAGAGGTTTCCCACAAAGTGTTTTCAAGTACTTATCCCTTCCACTTTTAAATTTTTACAGATGCTGTGGATCCGGACGTGGGCGAATGAACTCGGCGGGCTGTGGAGTTTTCTTAAAAACTTTATGTTTCAAGAATTTTATTTTTAAATTTTGGTTTGTATCTTAAGCTACAATCATACTTATTTACTACTTCTGTTGTGTAAATGTGTGTTGTGTGTATATTTTAATACAAAGTGGAAGTGGGGACGCCACATCATATTTTCCGTACTATATTAAGTGGGGACGTCACATAATCCTCCTCCATATCCGCAATACACGTATCCGGATTAGGGCCTTTTGATGGAAGTCCAATCAACTCCTTCAAGTCTTCCCCTTCTAACTCAATCTCTTTCCTCACTTTTTGGAATTCTATAAGTTCCTCTCCATCTCGATCAATTTTCTTCTTTCTTTTCAGGTAAACACGGTTTAATCTTGGAATCGGTGCTGTTGACACTGAAAAAGAATTCCAATACTTGCCTATCAAAACAGTTCTCAGGATGAACTGTTAAGAACTTTTCTAGCCCGACGACCTTAACCATCTCCAAGGCCTCCTTGATGTGCTTGAACTCAGGTCTCGATTGTATTTCTGGGTTATCAAATAGAACATTGGGTTCGTACCAGAAATTATCTTTTTTGGTGAGGTGTTTAAGATTGAGTTTTGCCATTTGAAACTTGAAGAAATTTGATGAATTTCACAAAGGGTTTGATTTGAGAAGGATAGTGAATTTTGGGCTTGAGAGATTTGAAAAAGGTTTTAGAGACTGATATGTGGACCTTTTATATCTGGAATGAACGGTGAGATTAAAAGATTGATCAACGGCTGGGGTTGATTCAGATGAGATCGTGGATAGTTGAAAAGGTTGTGGAGAGTTTTTAAGATATCTAAACGGTTAGAAAAGAACCGCCTAAAATGGAAGGCGAGGATTAAAAGGGTTGGTAGCCGGAAGGTCACATCATCTGGCTTTTAAGGCGCGTGAGATAGGAAACTGAAAAAGTTTTACTGACTTATACAACGCGCATTAAATGCTCCATTTATCAAAATCTTTTCAAAATAGTGTAAAAAGATTTAATTTCGCAGAAAGTACTCATTAACATTTTTGGAAAAGAATTTATATTTTAAAACAAGAAGCATTCAGTTTTGAAATACCATAAGTTAGGATATGATCGACCTCGACTGAAGTAGAACTTCCTCTGAGATTTGTAGCTCTTCTGAGATCTTTGACTCTACTGAAGTCACTCCTCTACTCATTTGAAAACATCTCTTCTGAGATTTTGATAAGACTTCTTTCTTACTCCCCTGGATCCAGAAGTCCAAGCTCTACTGACAGTTCTTGAAACCTTGCTTCTGCCAAAGGTTTAGTAAATATATCTGTCTTTTGTTTGTCAGTATAGATCTTGAGTATTTTGATATCCTTCTTCTCCACATGATCTCTAATGAAATGATGCCTTATATCCACATGTTTGCATCTTGTGTAGAGAACTAGATTTTCTGAAATAGCAATGGCACTATTGTTGTCACAGAAAATAGGAACTTCATTAGCAAAAATGTTGTAATCTCTCAGTTGTTTTCTTAGCCATAGGATTTGAGCACAACAACTTCCAACTGCCATATATTCAGCTTCAGTAGTGCTGGTGGCTACTGAGTTTTGTTTCTTGGAAAACCAAGTGATCAGTTTACTTCCCAAGAACTGACAAGTGCATGAGGTTGATTTTCTGTCAATTCTGCAGCCTCCATAGTCTGCATCTGAGTATCCTGTGAGTTCCAAATTGTCATCTGAGGGATACCATAATCCCATATTCACAGCACCCTTTAGATATTTGAGAATTCTTTTAGCTGCTTCCAAATGACTTTTCTTTGGATTTGCTTGATATCTTGCACATATTCCAACAACAAATGTGATATCAGGCCTGCTTGCAGTGAGATACAGTAGAGACCCAATGATAGCTCTGTAGTGAGTTTGGTCTACTGATTCACCATCTTTATAAGGTTCCATCTTTGTTTTGGTGTTGAGTGGAACTCTTGCAACCTTACTGTTTTGACATCCAAATTTGTTGATCAGCTCCCTTGTATATTTGGTTTGATTGATAAAAATTCCTTCAGTGGACTGTTTGACTTGAAGTCCAAGGAAGAAATTCATTTCTCCCATCATTGACATCTCAAACTTTCCTTTCATCAGTTGAGAGAACTTTTCACAGAGGACTTGGTTTGGAGAACAAAAAATAATATCATCCACATAAATTTGCACCAATAGAGTGTCCTCTACTTTTGTGATCCTGAAGAGAGTTCTATCTACTCTTCTTTTGATAAAGTCATGATCAAGTAAGAACTGAGATAAAGTATCATACCAAGCTCTTGGAGCCTGTTTCAGTCCATATAGAGCCTTTCTTAGTCTATATATTTTGTGACTTTCTTCAAAACCTGGGGGCTGCTCCACATACACTTCCTCATTTAGTACTCCATTCAAGAAAGCACTCTTGACATCCATTTGATACACTTTGAATTTCTTGTGAGCAGCATATGCATGAAATAACCTTATTGCCTCCAATATGGCCACCGGGGCAAATGTTTCATCATAGTCAAAACCTTCAACTTGAGAATAGCCCTTTGCCACTAGCCTGGCTTTGTTTCTGACTATGACATCATTTTCATCCTTCTTATTCTTGAACACCCATTTGGTTCCAATC
The DNA here is from genome assembly GCA_947034835.1 of Ballota nigra. Classification (NCBI taxonomy): domain Eukaryota; kingdom Viridiplantae; phylum Streptophyta; class Magnoliopsida; order Lamiales; family Lamiaceae; genus Ballota; species Ballota nigra. Next base: position 31,280,571 of record OX344728.1, on the reverse strand, counting down.
AAATTGCAATGATATGGTCTGTCCACTAATTCCCACACTTGATTCCTTGTGAATTGGTTGAGCTCTTCTTACATAGCAATGATCCAGTTTGAATCTTGAAGTGCTTCTTCAATGGAACCTGGTTCCTGGTTAGATAAGAAACAATAAAACAAAGCACTTTCTCCATGAAAACTTCTAGTTTTGACTCCCGAGGTAGGATCACCTAGGATTTGCTCAACAGGGTGATCTGAGAGCCATGTTCTCCTAGACTGATGCCCTTCATTAGAGGTTAACTCTTCTGAAGTTGAGTCACTAGATACAGGAATGAATTCAAATTCAGGAAATAAAACAAAGGGTTGAAGTCCTGAGTCATCATTCAAGGTATTTTCATTCTCAATGATAATGTTATTGGTTCCCCCTTGAATGATGGGCTCATTAGATGTCTCAGCTGTGACCACATCTTCATCGACATTACTTACCTCTTGAACTGGGATGGTGTTCATCAGTTCAGTTGACTGGTCAGGAGACCGTTAAGTTGAGTTTTCAGGAGTGATCTTGGTTTGAGTGTCCTGATTGAAATATTGGTCATTGAGGTTATCCCAGGTTGGGATGTATGCATCAACACTGTTCTCAGGATAGCCCTTTGACTTGATACTCAGCCGAGTTAGTCTTTTGCTTATCACTTCCTCAGTCTCCTTTCTCCTGGACTCAAAAGTAGATTCATCAAATACCACATGAGGTGTTTCTTCCACAACAAGAGTTCTATTATTGTAAACTCTGAAAGCTCTACTGATTTGGGAATATCCTAAGAAAATTCCTTCATCAACTTTGCTGTCAAAAGCCTTCAGTTGAGTTTTCCCATTGTTGTGAATGAAACACTTTCAACCAAAAATGTGAAAGTAAGATACCTGTGGCTTTCTGCCATTCCATAGCTCATATGGAGTTTTTCTTTGATGTTTGGTTACCATGGATCTATTCTGAGTGTGGCAGGCAGTATTGATGGTCCCGTTTTTAATGACTTTTTTTTAGGACAAATGGGAATTCAGGAGCAAATTTTTTTAAACCATTTGCTCAGAGAGTTCAGCAAGAGTGAATAATACTCAAGTCACTACATTGCTAAGAGTCAGAGCACTCAAGTCAGTGCAATTGACTTGCGAGCTCAGTCTCTTAACAAGGCAGTGACTCGAGAGGTTACTCTTCAAGTCACTGCACTGCTTAGAGGCTGAGTTACCAAGTCAGTGTGAAGACTTGGAGACTCATGCTCTAAGCAACACAGTGACTCGAGATGCTGAACTCTCGAGTGCGTTGCCTGAACTGGTCAGTGAGAAGGATTCTCCCTGACCTAAATACTTAACCAAAGTTTTCTTTAACAATGCTCTCAGTGAGCAGATTTTCACAATACTTTAGTAAATACTTAAAATAATAAAACGCTCAGTTTAATGTGGTTCAGAGATTCAAGCTCTTACATCCACGGCCTGATTTAACAAGAAATCCACTAACTGGGATTCTTGTTTTTAACGTGCCAAGGTGCACCCAAATCTACAACTCCAAATCTTGCTTACTTCCTTACTAACTCACAAAACAACTTACTACCAACAAACCTAACTTAGGGTTTTGGTTTCAGTTGGGTTTTCTCCAACTAGGTGAGATTTTCCCTTACAATGTGCTAGCCTAATGCTAAGATTGGGAAAACCTCTCTAAGCTAAGAGTTACAAGCTGAACACTCATTTGTGTATATATGATAACCCTAATGGTCAGTGAATCAGGTGTGAATCGTGCCTCCTTATATCTCCCATACAACGCACTTAACACTCACACCTTCACAGCTCGTAGGTCTTGATTTTTCTTAGTCACACACTTCAAACCGCAACTATGAGCTTGTATTTATAGTGTGGATTCAAATGTTACCGTTGGAGAAAGTACATTTGAATCCAGACTGTCAGTAGAGAAACCTACTTTTCTTGGAATGCGGCCTTGTTAGTGTCAGATATGTTGTCTTGACTTGATTAGTCCACGTGGACTGAATCCAACGGAACTTTGGTTCAGTGAGCTTGATCAGGAAGCACTGACTTCAGATAGCTTATCCTCCACTGACTTTATGAACTTCAGTAGACACAGCTGTCTTCAGGTAGTTGTCCTTCAGGGACTCTTTGAAGATCTCTCCAAGAAGTTTGTCATAAGGCTGAATGACAAACTTCCCTGACCACAGTAGCCTGACTCCTTCAGGGCCTACTTGGTGCAGCACTGATCCTCTTGATCATGCTCTTCACTGAGTGGTCCGCCTGACTTAGCTTAGATCAACCAGGTTTACACTCAGTGGCACATCCTTCAGGCTTCTTTTCTGGTTTAGGTTACTAGCATGACTTCAGGTAGTTCTTCTTGGTGTCATCTTGATATCCTCAGGCTGTGTTGCTGAGCTCCCCCTCGCTGAGTTCCCCCTCAACTGAGTGTTCCCTCAACTGAGTTCTTCTCAACTGACAACCTATTCTACTGAGAGCTAACCTATCCTGACCTGAGACAAAAGATACAATCGTGACTGCTTTCAAACCTATTACATTTTGTTTTGGAAAATTATCAAAACTAAAACATATCCCAACAAATTCCCCATTTTTTATGATTCCAAAACCTCTAACCAAATGATTTTCTATTACAAGTTGAATGTCAGAACACTGGTAATAGTTTGAAATATGCAGAAATTCCCATAGTTTAAAATATTTAAGATCTGTTCGGTTGACCATTTTTCTTACAAAAACTAGATCAGTGGTCATGTTAACAACCCGCTCTGATATCAATTGATGGTCCTATTTTTAATGACTTCTTCAGGACAAATGGGAATTCAGGAGCAAATTTTTTTTAAACCTTTTGCTCAGGGAGTTCAGCAAGAGTGAATAATACTCAAGTCACTGCATTGCTAAGAGTCAGAGCACTCAAGTCAGTGCAACTGACTTGTGAGCTCAGTCTCTTAACAAGGCAGTGACTCGAGAGGTTACTCTTCAAGTCACTGCACTGCTTAGAGGCTGAGTTACCAAGTCAGTGTGAAGACTTGGAGACTCATGCTCTAAGCAACACAGTGACTCGTGATGCTGAACTCTCGAGTGCATTGCCTGAACTGGTCAGTGGGAAGGATTCTCCCTGACCTAAATACTTAACCAAAGTTTTCTTTAACAATGCTATCAATGAGCAGATTTTCACAATCCTTTAGTAAATACTTAAAACAATAAAACGCTCAGTTTAACATGGTTAAGAGACTCAAGCTCTTTCATCCACGGCCTGATTTAACAGAAAATCCACTAACTGGGATTCTTATTTTTATCATGCCAAGGTGCACCCAGATCTACAACTCCAGATCATGCTTACTTCCTTACTAACTCACAAAACAACTTACTACCAACAAACCTAACTTAGGGTTTTGGTTTCAGTTGGGTTTTCTCCAACTGGGTGAGGTTTTCCCTTACAATGTGTTAGTCTAACGCTAAGATTGGGAAAACCTCTATAAGCTAAGAGTTACAAGCTGAACACTCATTTGTGTATATATGATAACCCTAATGGTCAGTGAACCAGGTGTGAATCATTCCTCCTTATATCTCCCATACAGCGCACTTAACACTCACACCTTCATAGCTCGTAGGTGTTGATTTTTCTTACTCACACACTTCAAACCGCAGCTATGAGCTTGTATTTATAGTGTGGATTCAAATCTTACCGTTGGAGGTAAGTACATTTGAATTCAGACTGTCAGTAGGGAAACCTACTTTTCTTGGAATGCGTCCTTGTCAGTGTTAGATATGTGGTCTTGACTTGATTGGTCCACGTGGACTGAATCCAACGGATCTTTGATTCAGTGAGCTTGATCAGGGCGCACTGACTTCAGATAGTTTATCCACCACTGACTTGATGAACTTCTGTAGACACAGCTGTCTTCAGGTAGTTGTCCTTCAAGGACTCTTTGATGATCTCTCCAAGAAGTTTGTCATAAGGCTGAATGACAAACTTCCCTGACCACAGTAGCCTGACTCCTTCAGGGCCTAATTGGTGCAGCACTAATCCTCTTGATCATGCTCTTCACTGAGTGGTCCACCTGACTTAGCTTAGATCAGCAGGTTTACACTCAGTGGGACATCCTTCGGGCTTCTCTTCTGGTTCAGGTTACTAGCATGACTTCAGTTAGTTCTTCTTAGTGTCATCTTGATATCCTCAGGCTGTGTTGCTGGGTTCCCCCTCAACTGAGTGTTCCCTCAACTGAGTTCTTCTCAACTGACAGCCTATTCTACTGAGAGCAATGATTAGGCGTGAAATTGTCATGTTTTGTCACTCAAAATGCCCTTGTTTTGATTGATTTATATGAGTATTTAGAGTCATTTGAGTATCACTTTCATAAACTAATGAATTTATCTCTTTGATTCTCATAGATTGATAGAGAGCAAAAAGAGGAGTTCGTAGGACTTTGAATCGACTCAAACGGACGCCCGGATGAGAAGATATCGAAGAAATACGAAAAGTATTAGTTCGAGGGAGCAAAAGTATCATTGGAGCGCACAAGCAAGGAGCACTCATGCACCCCTGGATGAGCAGTCGTGTATAGCGCTCGAATAGGTGCAACTCGTGCACTAGTGCACGAGCACTCGTGCAGGGTGCACGAGCAGACGCAGGTCGTGCACTAGTGCACGAGCAAGGGGAGATCGAGCACTTTTTGCTCTCTGGATGAATTGGAGAGCACGATGGGGGTGAGCTCATGCACTAGAGTGTACGTGATTTTTGGCCCATTAACTCCCGATTCGACCCATTGCCTATTTATACCTCTTCCGAACACGTTTTTAAGGATGACTCGACAATACATCACACCACTTACCACTTGATACCTTATTACTTTTAGAGTTAGTTTTTGGAGAAGAGGATACGAGCAAGCTTTACTTTATGTTTAATCAAGGTTTTAGTACGAATTCTTTGTTTATTTTCATTTCTTAGTTTATTTTCATTAGTTCGATTACATTAAACACTTTAAACTTCATTTTTATTAATTAAATTTCAGTTCTTTGCAAGTATTTCTTTGAACCCTGGTTTATGTTTGATCTTTTATTCGTTCAAATCATTATGTTTATGTTCGTCACTTCTTCTATTGCATTAATTATTGTCAAAACCATGTCCGGCTAAAACCCTTGCATGCTTAGGGTAGGATGAACTCGTAGAAGTAGGTTGTGGGTATGTAATTAGGGTAATTCGTGACGTTAGGTTTTAATTCTCTTAATTAATGAATTCTTAAAATCAATCTTGACTTTATTCTTGAATTTTGTTCGAAAAGTGTTAGAGAGAGGACGACCGTATCACTCTTTAATAACGAGTAGACTTAATGAGAGGGTTTAGAAAGGGTTAATTAATCTACCGGTTTATCTAAGGAGGACGACCGCATCACCTTAGTTTAAATTAGGGTCTCGTTAATTAAGCACTATCTATTAACTTGTTCGTAGATTAGTGAAGTCGATTGTTAGGATAAAGTATTAGGGTTTTAAATCTTGAGCTTTCATCTTGCAATCTTTTACTTAGGTTATTTCTTGCACGTCACGATTATCTGGATTTTGTACCTGCTCCGTTAGTATACGTAGGGATTCCTATCCTGAGCATCATCATCACTTATTTGAAAAACACACCTTAGTTAATTCATTTCTTCCGTTCTTTAGTTTAATTAGTTTATTTTAGTTTAGAATTAATTTTCCAAAAATCCAAACATTCACTCATATTAGCTACGACGCGTAGATCTTCAGGGATCTGTTTGCATACATACCTTCCCTTGGGTTCGATATACTTGGTCGCTATACTTACTCATACTACAGTGAACCCGTACTCTTGCGGGGAAACTACTAGTAGAAAGCTGGTATTTTCGCATCAAGTCAATGGCGCCGTTGCTGGGGATGGCGTTGTTTATCTTTTGAATAGGACTTGTAGATAGCTTAGTAGTTAGTAGTGTGTGATTTATTTTTCTGTTTTATTTCGTAGTATTTTCGGCAGTTGCGTTTTTATTCTTTTGTTAGTGTTTCAGGTTTATGAAAACACGCTCACAAGGTGATACGAGCGAAGAGAGACTATAGCTAGATCTTGAGACAATAGTAAGAAGAAACAGAGCTTTCTTAAGAAGGATGAACGCTGCCGGAGGAGAGAACGAGAATGTGAACATGGACATTAGTAATGAGTTGGATGATGCTGCGAATGAGTTCAATCAGGAATAGGGCCGAGTTGAAGGCACTGGAGGGAGTGGTAGCCAGAATCAAGTTCCGATAGGGGACAGCCAGAGCCAAAACCCGGGTACACAAAACGTAAACAATCCAGCTCATAACCTTGTCCAACATCCTCAAAACAACCCTGCTTACCCACATAACAACTTTCCACAAAACAACTTACCTTATCCCTACCCATACCCACCTTATACGTATCCACCATACCCGTACCCTCCACCTCCTGTTTATAACCAACACCCAGCTTATCAACCACCACCACTCCAACAAGTACCCGTACCACCTGCTAATCCTCAGCACGTTCCTCAGAACGTAGATCAGAACATGGCTATTAGAGGAAGGTTCGCGACACAACCGTAGAGGTACTATGATGGAGTGGCATTGCCCCCTGTAGAGGCAAATAACTTCTCGATTTCCCCAGCTGCTTACCGAGAATCAATTCAAGGGGGAGGTTGGGAAGGAGAATCCTCATACTCATCTGAGGAGTTTTCTGATGATCACATCCACATTTAATTATAACGGCATGTCTGAAGATGCCAAGAGGCTCAGGCTGTTCCCATTCTCTTTGACGGGAATAGCCAAGGAGTGGTACGATAACACACTCCCACGGGGAGGTGTAACCACATGGGCCGAGCTCGATCGTTTGTTCCTCGAGCGATTCTACCCTCAATCGAGAACCATTAAAGCAAGGATAAAGATCTCTTCTTTCCGCCAGAAGCCAGGAGAGGATTTACGTCAGGCTTGGGAGAGATAATCGAATATATTGATTGAGTGCCCGCAGCACGGGTACAACGAGGGAGATATCATGGCATTCTTCTATAGCGGAGCCAACAAGGCTGGCCAAGCCCATCTAGATGCATGTGCCAGTGGAGCTTTCCTGAACCAAGGGATAGCAAAATGTAGAGAAATCGTCGACAACATTGTCACGAATGCTGGAGCTTGGAACGAGGATCCAGAATTTCAGAGAGCTTGTAAGTTGGAAGAGAATGAGGGTACGAGGAAGCTGTTGATGGCAATGATGGAGAAAGTCAGTAACCTCGAGATGGGGCAAAATATGGTTGGAGGGAATGTAGCAGTGAGCGAGAAAGTGGACCCACCCATGAGTCAGCAAGAAGAGGCCAACTATATGGGAAGGCCTAACTATCCACAAGGCGGGTATCCCCAAGGTGGCAATCAGTTTGGAAGACCTTCTTATGGCCAACCGTTTGTACCTCCAGGTCCACAGTCGCCTCAAAATCATTGGAGGAACACACAAGGGTATCAAGGAGGCCAGCAGCCTCCTCAAAACACATGGAGGAAGAACGAGAATTTTTCATATGTAAATCCGAATGCCGGAATTACAGTTCCTCCAGGTGTTGATCCAGGTTCTAAACTCCCGGGTGGAGAAGGCGGTGCCTCAACGGAGGAGATGTTGAGAGCTATCCTTCAGAAGGTGGAGGAAGGTAGCAAGAGATTGTCCTCTTTGGAGTATGACGTTAAAGAGTTGCATAAGAAAGGTGATCAGCGTGATCAAGAACTCCAAAAGAGGGACATAGAGCTGAATCAAATTCAGCAAGAGAACAATAAGCGGTTCACTTCGATAGAGTTTCAGATGAGCTAGATCGTAAAATCATTGGGTAGAGAGGCGGGTAAGTATCCTTCTATGCCGGAGGGAAACCTGAAAGAGCATTGCAAGGCGATCCAACTTAGAAGTGGGATCAAATATGAGGGTCCTCAGATGCCTGCTGATTCTGAGACGCCCCAAGGAGAGGTAGAGATAGAAGGAAAAGAGCCTGAGGCAGATAGATATGAGATTGAGGAGATGGAAGTTGAGAAAGGGGTTGAGTCTGAAGGCATTTAGAAGAGTAAAGAAATGGATGAGAGCAAAGAGCCTGAAGAGGAAGGCATTGAGAAGATTGAGAGAGTTCCTAAGTGGAAGAAGACAAAGGAAGCAAGGGAGAAAGTGAAAGAGACCGAGCGTGATGAATGAGGGGTACCCAAATCAGTGATACCCGTCCCGTATCCACAGCGCTTCATGAAAAAGAAGCTTGATGAGAAATTCGCTAAATTCCTTGATGTTTTTAAGAAATTGCATATTAACATTCCTTTTTATGATGCTTTGGAACAGTTGCCGAATTATGCCAAGTTCCTGAAGGATTTAATAGCGAAGAGACGGCGAGTAGATAAGCCCAAGTTGGTGCAGTTGAACCATGAGGTGAGTGCATTAGTGCACAAGGCGCTTCCACCGAAGTTGAAGGATCCCGGGAGTTTCACGATCTTATGTGATATCGGGAATGGAGTTAAGAAGGGAGCATTGTGCAATCTTGGAGCAAGCATTAATTTAATGCCGTTGTCGCTTTTCAAGAAGTTGGAGGTGGAGAACTTCAACCGATAATGATGACGCTTCAACTTACCGACCGGTCTATTACTCGACCTGAAGGTGTAGTTGAAGACATCCTCGTGATGGTTGGGGATCACATCTTTCCAGCCGACTTTGTAGTGCTGGACATGGAGGAAGATGAGCACGTTCCATTGATCTTGGGAAGACCGTTCTTAGCAACGGCCGGGATGGTGCTAGATGTGGCAAATGGGAAAATCACGATGAAAGTTGACGATCAAGAGATAAGGATTTCCCTATATGAGGCCATGAAACACCCGAAGGAGGATGAGAGTTGTTATTGCATGGATGCAATTGATCCTCGTATTGAAGACACACCTCCTATCTCTAATCTTTCTCATATTCATGATTTCGTTAGTCCTTCACTTGGTGATTTAACCCATAAGTATTATGATCTTGATTATTTTGATAGGGATAAAGGGAAGAAGTTGAAGGATGAAGAAGTGAAAAAGGTGGACGAGGTCCAGTTGGAGGGGAAATGAGGAGTTAAGAAGAAAAAGTCCAAGCGCAAGAAATTGCTTAGTAAGACTCCTCCAGATAAAGGTGAGAATAAGTTGAGACCCCTCCCACTTGGGGATGAGAAGGAAGCAAAGGAGCTCATGATGGAGGGGCATCAAGGAAAGGAATGCAAGCACCTCTCTTATGAGAGTATGAGAGGTAAATTTGAGTATCATGTCCCATAAGCTCCCTTGAGCTCGGTCCGACATGAGGACCTTAAAAATAGCGCTGAATGGGAGGCAACCCATTTTTATTTGTTTTTCATTATTTTTATGTTATTAGGGAGTTGTTGAGTTATAAGTTTTAACCTCGTACTTGAGAGTTTTATTTTGTAGGCTTGTCTCGAGAGAGTAGAGGAATCATGGAGTTATTCAAAAGGGAGGAACTCAAGCAAGGGAGTGTCCTGCGTTGTTGAGAGAAACTGAATTGTTTGGATGAGGTAACCCACAACCCAAAACTTAGACCTCTTCACAAGGTCGAAGTTTGGGGAGGTGGAGTTTTTATATGTTTTCTTGTTACATTGCACAGGTGCAAACCCTCTCTTTGAGTTGAGTTTGGTTATATATTTGAGTCTTGAGATGCTCCTTGAGCTGATAATGTTTTGAGATGCTACTACATATTCCATGCCTATCAATCATCTTATGCTTGTTGATTGCTATCTTTGAGTATGATTTGATGAGTAAGGTGAATTGTGAGGTTGAGTTAGGAGTTTTGTTGTGTGAGTGTTTGAGTTAGAGTAAAGGGATTGAATTGAGTTGAAAAGGAAGATATGATTGCTTAATGAGTATGAGAAGAAGGAGTGATGAAGTCTTGAGTTGTGGGAAAAAAGAAAAAATTGAGAATGAGCAAAAGAAAAAATGAGCTCATGTGTTTGTGAAAAAAAAAATGGTGAAGTGATTAAAAAAAATGAAAAGAGTGAGAAGGAAAAAAAATTGAAGTGTTGAGAGTATTGGAATTGAAAGTGTGTTGATTGAAAATGTTTGAAGTATTCTGTTCCTAATCTCGAAGTACCAAAGTTTGACTTTCTATTCTCCATTCACTTGAGTCACTTACCATATTGATATCCCACCTGTCCAAAGAGCCTACATTACAACCTTGAGAAAAGTCCTTTTTGATTCGGCATTGATTTCTAGAGTATGGTCGGAGTTGAGAGTGCTTACAAGCCTATGGCTGCCAATATGTGTGATTGATTGTTTGAGTGAGTCCCTTTATCATTGATATACACTTGTGAGGGAGTGAAACACATCGTTGAGTGCACATCCATGCTTGATCTTGGTGTTTCTTGTTATTGTTGCATGGGTATGATCAAGGAAGGTGAGTGAGTATACTTGTGATTGATCTTTGAAGCTCGAGTTCATTTGCTTGCATGATTTGATTCGTTGAATCATTCCTAACAATTTCACTTGACTTATTATTTTGTTGCTTGAGGACAAACAATATGGTAAGTTTGGGGGGGGGTTGATTAGGCGTGAAATTGTCATGATTCGTCACTCGAAACTCCCTTATTTTGATTGATTTATATGAGTATTTAGAGTCATTTGAGTATCACTTTCATAAACTAATGAATTTGTCTCTTTGATGCTCACAGATAGATAGAGGGCGAAAAGAGGAATTCGTAAGACTTTGAATCGACTCAAACGGACGCCTGGATGAGAAGATATCGAAGAAATACGAAAAGTATTAGTTCGAGGGAGCAAAAGATTCATTGGAGCGCACAAGCAAGGAGCACTCGTGCACCCCTGCATGAGCAGTCGTGTATAGCACTCGAATAGGTGCAACTCGTGCACTAGTGCACGAGCACTCGTGCAGGGTGCACGAGCAGACGCAGATCGTACACTAGTGCACGAGCAAGGGGAGATCGAACACTTTTTGCTCTCTGGACGAATTGGAGCGCACGACGGGGGTGAGCTCGTGCACTAGTGCCCGAGCAGTGCACGAGTGTACGTGATTTTTAGCCCATTAACTTCCGATTCGACCCGTTTCCTATTTATACCTCTTCCGAACACGTTTTTAAGGATGACTCGACAATACATCACATCACACCACTTACCACTTGATACCTTATTACTTTTAGAGTTAGTTTTTGGAGAAGAGGAGATGAGCAAGCTTTACTTTACGTTTAATCGAGGTTTAGTACTAATTCTTTGTTTATTTTCATTTCTTAGTTTATTTTCATTAGTTCGATTACGTTACACTTTAAACTTTGTTTTTATTAATTAAATTTCAGTTCTTTGCAAGTATTTCTTTAAACCCTAGTTTATGTTTGATCTTTTATTCGTTCAAATCATTATGTTTATGTTCGTCACTTCTTCCATTGCTTTTATTATTGTCAAAACCATGTTCGGCTAAAACCCTTGCATGCTTAGGGCAGGATGAACTTGTAGAAGTAGGTTGTGGGTACGTAATTAGGGTAATTCGTGACGTTAAGTTTTAATTCTCTTAATTAATGAATTCTTAAAATCAATCTTGACTTTATTCTTGAATTTTATTCGAAAAGTGTTAGAGAGAGGACGACCGTATCACTCTTAAATAACGAGTAGACTTAATGAGAGTGTTTAGAAAGGGTTAATTAATCTACCGGTTTATCTAAGGAGGACGACCGCATCACCTTAGTTTAAATTAGGGTCTCGTTAATTAAGAACTATCTATTAACTTGTTCGTAGATTAGTGAAGTCGATTGTTAGGATAAAGTATTAGGATTTTAAATCTTGAGCTTTCGTCTTGCAATCTTTTACTTAGGTTATTTTTTGCGCGTCACGATTATCTGGATTATGTACCTGCTCCGTTAGTATACGTAGGGATTCCTATCCTGAGCATCATCATCACTTATTTGAAAAACACACCTTAGTTAATTCGTTTCTTTCGTTCTATAGTTTAATTAGTTTATTTTAGTTTAGAATTAATTTTCCAAAAATCCAAACATTCACTCATATTAGCTACGACGCGTAGATCTTCAGGGATCTGTTCGCATACATACCTTCCCTTGGGTTCGATATACTTGGTCGCTATACTTACTCATACTACAGTGAACCCGTACTCTTGCGGGGAAACTACTAGTAGAAAGCTGGTATATTCGATTCAAGTCAAGCTAACCTATCCTGACCTGAAACAAAAGATACAATCCTGACTGCTTTCAAACCTATTACATGTTGTTTTGGAAAATCATCAAAACTAAAACATATCCCAACAATTTCCCCTTTTTTTATGATTCCAAAACCTCTAACCAAATGATTTTCTATTACAATAGGTAATACTTTGAAATATGCAGAAATTCCCATAGTTTAAAACATTTAAGATATGTTCGGTTGACTATTTTTCATAACAAAACTGGATCAGTGGTCATGTGAACAACCCACTCTGATTGTTGGAGTTTTACGTGAAAGTATATTTTTACTTTGTATAACTCGTGTATCTGTAATACCCCGACCCATTTTGAGTTATATAAATAAATAACTAACATTTGTTGTGTTCATGCATTCATGTTTTGTTTTCGAAAGGAGGACAATAACTCTATTTCAATGATTTTCCAAACGACGAATGAGAAAGTCGAACCAGAAGCACTCCCAGTACTATTACTGATGAAACTAAATCATGAACTAATGAAATTAATAAAATACAAATTCCAAATAGGCATTTTCAATGCCCTAACAATGCTTATAATTATTAAACGAAAATTGAATACTTGTCACCAAAAGTTGGGCGAAAAACCCCCAATTTTGATCCGACGAATAAATACGGACCCGAACTAATATCCAATTAATAAAGTAAGTTAAATAATAATTTTGAATTAGAAAAATTAAAAACCTAATTTATTCTTATGAAAATCGATCCAAAACTTCATTTTCGGAGCTCGAAACTTAGCCGAAAAACATCCGATTTCAAAACTGAAAACTATATCGCGTCCAATAATACTGAGAGGACTCGAAAGTCCTCCCTAGGGCCCACATGGACGTCCTTCAGCTGGAGAAAGGAGGCCAAAGTCAGCCCTCCATCTTTTCCCTTATTTCATGGACAAGTTTCCATCTTCTTTATCATAAAGGACTTGTACTCCCTCCATCAAATGTCTTGACCTATATCTCCCTCTTCCCTCTCCTTATGATCAGCAAACCCACTCCATTTCCTCCTATATATACCCCTCCAAACCCCTTTCATTTGCCACAATAGTTCTTACACTCAAGAGAGAAAAGAAAGAAAGAAAGAAAGAAATGGAGAAAGTTAGAAGTTAGAGTAGAAGGAGAAGGAGCCCTCTCCTCTCCTCCCCCTCTTGGCCTACACCACCACCACCTAGGAGGAGTGTTTCCCCACCATCTTGAAGTCAAGGGAGTGTTAGAAGCTAGGTTGTTCATATTTGGTTCCTAATCTTCAAGGGAAAGAAAGAAACTACAAGGGTAAGCCCTTTAAATCCTTTTTCCTTTGATGTTATGATCATATTTTGTTTTGAGTATGAAACCCTCAGAAATGGCATGCTAAGAACACCCCCTAAGCTTGTTTAAACTGTGGATGTATTGTATGAGGTTTGTGTTTAAGTTTTCCCACATTTTTGAGCTTATATGATCGTTTATGAGAAAGTTTGACAAAGTTCATTTCTACCCGGGTTAGCTACGGTCCCTTTTTTTTACGAACCCATTTAGGACCTTTATTGATGTTGAAAAATCATGAAAATTACATGGATTTATTATTAGATGTATATAAGAAACTGTAAAAATTTCGTGGTCATCTGATCTATATTGGGGGAGAATAAATTCATGGAAATATATATGTTTGAAACCGTGCGAAACTGGGAGCAGCGACTCTATCTAACCTTTTTGCCTATTTAAAGTATTTATAAAATTATAGAAAAATTTGGAGATGTTTCCCTTGTTTTATTTTAAGACATATCCAAATATCCTAGCATTTTTTGTAAAATATAATGAGATATACCTGTTTTAATATTATGTGGTAAATATTAGATTGAGGTTGATTCTTTGTTTTGAAAAATTCATTTAACCCTTTTATATGTGTTTAAAAATCTTAGAAAAATTCAGAGATGTTATCCACTGAGTCTGGAATGCTCTATAAAATATTTGGTTAATTTTGATTAAGTTTACAATAAGTTATATATTTTTAAGTAAAACATGTATTATATGACAAACTATGATTTTTAGACTTCAATGCACTGTTTTGACGAATGTCTTGCTGTTCTGTTTTAAAATACAAATGTACCCTATTTTCGTAGATCAAATGACTTGGTACCCTTAATAAACTTTATTACATATTATCTGATGTATAACATACTAAAATTTCATAATTTTTCAGTAAGTATAAATATCTTTTTCAGTTAATACATATATGTATGTCTTTTGTTAAATAAGTAACACTAGGAAGAAGTAATAAGTGATACTTTTATAAACAAGCCTTCTTTAGGTATATGAATGACTTGTGTTTACTTGTCCAAGAATGTGTTTGAGTGTTATACTTTCTTTTGAGTGTTGAATGAACCCGGAAGATCCAAAACCCCAACCAGTGAACCCGTATTGAATTAGAGTAACCTTACTACCCGAATGAACAAGTTTCAACGCCTTCCTTGAACTTGAACGAAACCCTAGGACTGTTTTAATAGGATAAATACTTTTATTATTATTATAGAAAAGTCCTAAGTATGATGCGAAATTGAGTAATGAACTATAAGAATGAACGATGACAAAATGAACGGACTGTGTTAGGTAAAGTGGGGTTAGCTCGGAAGCTCGGAGGTCGCCCGTGTCCTAAGCAATCAAGAAGTTAAGCTTTACCTCTAAAAGTTTCCAGGTGGGTGACACTATCTGTATAGCTAGTTAATGTTATATGAACTGTTGCCAGTTTTCTGAAACAAACATAATGAATATCAGTAAAAGACATGAACAATCTTATGAATGTGAATGCGAGTATGCGATTCATAACAATGTGAGCATGTGGTATGTGATTTGTGAACTATGTGAAAGTTGTAAGGGAAGCTGATGGAGGGATAAGGACGGAAGGGACAAGGATGCGGTGGAGTCGCTACCGGTGCCCCCCAAATAGGGATAAAAATGTGGTTGAAAGAGTACCAGTGCCCCCAAACTTTAAGGGACAAGGATGCGGTAGAGTCGCTATCGGTGCCTCCCCCCCCCCAACAGGGATAAGGATGTGGTTGAAAGAGTACCAGTGCCCCCATATTTTTTAGGGACAAGGACGAGGTGGAAATGCCACTGGTGCCCCCCATATGAATGAGAAAGGAGATTGATGGGCCTTTGAGCCATATGATTGATGGGCCTTTGAGCCATATGAATGATGGGCCTTCAGGCCATATGAATGCTTTGTTCTAAATCTGTGTTTATAAGTTTTATGTTAAAGAAAGCGAATACACGTGACCAAGAATTATAATGAACCAACTGAAAGGTGAAAATCTTAAAAGTATTATAATTTTGGATCTCCTGTCAATCTGTATAACAGCATACAGGTTACCCGCTGAGATTTTATCTCACGCCCCTCTCTAAACATTTTCAGGTTATGATGCTGAGGTCCGGGAGCTGCCGTAGATGACTACTTTCCACTCCCGCTTATTAATTAAATAAACTGCTTTTATCAAGATTGAGACATTATGCTATTTTAATACTACCGTTAATCTTTTGTCACTAATGCCTTGAGAGTCATACCCAAGACTCGTCGGGATATTTCTTATTAGGTAATGGGATGATGGTTTTTTTTTATTAAGTAATAAACTGATGTTTTCTTAAATAAGTATTATGTTAAGTTCTTCCGCTGCATCTGTATAATTATATTTATTGTTTTATCTTTTATAAGAAATTTTCTGGCTCAGTTTTTATGGTTCACTAAGTGATGACTCGGGTTTAGGACGTTGTGACCTCAAAGGTCAACTTTCTGAATTCCGGGGCGTTACAGGTGGTATCAGAGCTTATGTTCAAAACTTCGGACCAAATAATTTAATTTCCGTTATTTCAGAAATTTCACTTAGTAAAGTGGACAAATTTTATAAAATTCAAATTAAATGTCATGAGTGGGAAGGTTTTCTACAGCGAGCATACCGGAAAAACCTCAAGGTATGTGATTTCTTATGAGAAGTCGAATAACAAAACCCTTACAAATAATAAAACCAAAAACAAAAGAAAGAACACAGAAGCTTATGAGGTCAAGTGCTTGAATTTCATACTATTTGCGCATGTATGTGAAATTACTTGATTATTCATGTTTTGCTATTCTATTACGTCATTTTCTCTGGCGAGCAAAATTGTTATGTCGTGTATAGTATTACTATTTTCTTTTCTCCTTTAGTGTTCTGTCTACAGACCTTAGATCAATTCTAGGTTTAGAATTTTAGCATATAGGTACAACTGCTGGACCATAGAGTAGTCTGAGTTTGAGACCCTAATGGTTTTGTGGCACGCCTTATCTAGTTGTCGAGGAAGAACCATCGACTACGACATGGTGGATACGGGTCATGAGGACCAATCAACCTCCCAAATGGACCCTGACAGGCATGACATCGAGACGGGACCTAGTCACCTTCATGGATCCTTTGCCAACTAGTACATGTTTGAATTTTTTGTAGTTGTAGAAATAATCTCCCGGTAGTAGCCGGATGACCCCAATCGTTGGGATCTAAGATATTTCGTGGATTGACTTAGACGCTAGCCTTTTGGTAGATCGAGCTATTTCTTTATAGTAGCCTCACAACCTTCGCGGTTTGACTTATTATGTATATCTTGACTACTTTTAATACTATCTTTATATATTTTGGAAGTCTCGCATCTTTTGATTTTTGTTGGAGACCCGTTTCTCTCCGTTTAACTTTGAGAACTCATTTTTCTCTTTCCAATTATGTATACTTACAACCATCTCACGTGTTTTATTTTGTGGGATATTCTATTTTATCTGTTATGTTTATCTTATGTTTGCATCGTGTGTCATTATTTTCCCTAACATGCATCATCGTAGCTCGTTACCGTGCTGCTGATCATGACAGTAAGTTCCGGTTTCTGTGTGCACCCCTGCGTGATTGAATTAATACCATGGTGTTAAATGTTGGATTGTTTTGTTTTGAATTTTATCATACCTATATAAAGTAACCAATTTTCTTATTTGTTGTTTAGTACCTAGTTGTTTAGATTTCACTCCTTGTGTCTAAGAAGTTGGGAAATTTTGGGAATAGGAAGTACCAAAGGAGAATGTTTAAGGTAAGTATTACACCTACGTGTTCAGTAAGAATCCAAGATGTAGTATGGGAGTAAGGACGAAATATAATGGACTATAAATTGGGATCAAACTTGACCTTAGCATTAAGATTTTGGTATAATCTTGGGAATAGACTAGTTATCAAAACATAAGAAACTTTGCTAGGTGGACCAAGGAAACCACCTTCTTGTCGAAAGAAAATTTCGGACAAAGTTTGAGGAAGAATAATTTGAGGGTAAATCTAGATTAATAGATAGAGTCTCACTAATGAATTAGTACCACTGCAAAGGTTGTTAAACGAAATGTTCATGTGGGTTGACACACTGCCGATAGGGTAGCCGAATTTACTCGTGACGAATTTTTTTATTAAGTTGTATAAAAAAAATTCCCACCTTTTTTTTTTTCAAACTACAACTTTATCATTTCCACTAAACTCCTCCAACGGTCGTAAACAGACATAAACGGCCATATTTTCAAAAAATTTACTCTAAAATACCTCATTTCACTCCCACTTCTAAACACACTTCTTTGAATTTTCATCCTCATAACCGAAAATGAGTAAACTTTTTCTCACCATCGTCGCTTTTGTTTACGTCCTCATGCTCATCATTTGTTATAAAGCAGAGGAGGAATTTAGTGCACCTCTCGTACTTACCACGATACTCGTTGTGTATTTTTTAGTTTTAGCTTGGGGAGTAGAATTTTTATGATTTATATGTAATGTCTTGAAGTATGAATAAAAGATCATTCGATCGTATTGTCTATTTTTCTTCCTTTTCTTTTGCTCTCGTCTTTGAGTAGAGCTCTAAATATTTACGCAGCTATTGCTTCTTTGAATAAACTTTTCCCTTATTTCTGTAAAAAAGAAAAAAAAATTAATGCTTGATGTAAGAGATTAAGGTTACTATCGACAAGATTAAGATTCGACTAATAAGATATGAGTACAAATATTTTGGGAAAGGATAGAGGAAGTAAGGATCACAATATTCATCGCGAAGACAAATTCTATAGGAAGTACAGAATGTTTAAGAAGAACAAGTGGATTTTGGGGACGAAATTATTTTAAGAAGGGAAGGATGTAATACCCCAAACCAGAATTACTAGGGATATTCATGTGATTAAATGCTATGTAAATTTTTTTCGGGGGATATTTCTATGTGTTTGCTACAACATATCCAAAAAATTCAAGGTGTTTTGTTGAGAAATAAACGAGTTATGAATTTTTTTAAATCTATGTATTATTTCTCGAGAAAGATAATGAATAGTAAAATACGGGTTTAAAATTTTCATTCTATTCATGATAAAATTCTAATTTTTGTTTATCATATGTTAATATGATAATAAGGGACCAAATATTCAAAATTCAAAGTGTTTTGATGAAGGAAACGAGAGAAATGAATTTTTGAAATACGTGTTATAAATTTGTGAACAAAAAATTATAAATATTTTTCCTATGTTCCTGTTCAAAAAAAAATATTATGAAAAATTTATCATATCTTTCTTGGATGTTAGTCTATGACATATACGAAATTTATGAGCATCGGACATAAAATGAAGGAGAAACAAAATCCCAAAAATCACTTATGCTAAACCGAACCAAACTGTGAGGCCTATTTAAGGACCTAAGTGTAAGTCGTTACTTAACTTACGAAGAGGTACCTGTGACCATTTTAGGAAGGAAAGTTCACCTTCTGAGGAACTGAGAAGTCCCTTTAGTATTGGTACAATGGAGCCGACATGGAAAGGAAAGAGCCACTTGGGAAAGAGAGGACGAGATTTTAGCAAAATACCCGCAATGCCTTTAGGATATGTAAGAAAATTTCGAGGACGAAATTTCTATTAAGGAGGGTAGGATGTAATACCCCGACCCATTTTGAGTTATATAAATAAATAACTAACATTTGTTGTGTTCATGCATTCATGTTTTGTTTTCGAAAGGAGGACAATAACTTTTTTCGATGATTTTCCAAACGACGAATGAGAAAGTCGAACCGGAAACACTCCCAGTACTATTACTGATGAAACTAAATCATGAACTAATGAAATTAATAAATTACAAATTCCAAATAGGCATTTTCAATGCCCTAACAACGCTTATAATTATTAAACGAAAATTGAATACTTGTCACCAAAAGTTGGGCGAAAAACCCCCGATTTTGATCCGACGAATAAATACGGACCCGAACTAATATCCAATTAATAAAGTAAGTTAAATAATAATTTTGATTTAGGAAAATTAAAAACCTAATTTATTCTTATGAAAATCGATCCAAAACTTTATTTTCGGAGCTCGAAACTTAGCCGAAAAACATCCGATTTCAAAACCGAAAACTATATTGCGTCCAATAATACTGAGAGGACTCGAAAGTCCTCCCTATGGCCCACATGGACGTCCTTCAGCTGGAGAAAGGAGGCCAAAGTCAGCCCTCCATCTTTTCCCTTATTTCATGGACAAGTTTCCATTTTTTTTATCATAAAGGACTTGTACTCCCTCCATCAAATGTCTTGACCTATATCTCCCTCTTCCCTCTCCTTATGATCAGCAAACCCACTCCATTTTCTCCTATATATACCCCTCCAAACCCCTTTCATTTGCCACAATAGTTCTTACACTTAAGAGAGAAAAAAAAGAAAGAAAAGGAGATATTAGAAGTGAGAGTAGAAGGAGAAGGAGCCCTCTCCTCTCCTCCCCCTCTTGGCCTACACCACCACCACCTAGGAGGAGTGTTTCCCCACCATCTTGAAGTCAAGGGAGTGTTAGAAGCTAGGTTGTTCATCTTTGGTTCCTAATCTTCAAGGGAAAGAAAGAAACTACAAGGGTAAGCCCTTTAAATCCTTTTTCCTTTGATGTTATGATCATGTTTTGTTTTGAGTTTGAAACCCTTAGAAATGGCATGCTAAGAACATCCCCTAAGCTTGTTTAAACTGTGGATTTATTGTATGAGGTTTGTGTTTAAGTTTTCCACGTTTTTGAGCTTATATAATCGTTTATGAGAAAGTTTGACAAAGTTCGTTTCTACCAGGGTTAGCTACTGTCCCTTTTTTAGACGAACTCATTTCGGACATTTATTGATATTTAAAAATCATGAAAAATTACCTGGATGTATTATTTGATGTATTTAAGAAACTGTGAAAATTTCGTGGTCATCTGATCTATATTGGGGGAGAATAAATTCATGGAAATATATATGTTTGAAACCGTGCGAAACTTGGAGCAGCAACTCTATCTAACCTTTTTGCCTATTTAAAGTATTTATAAAATTATAGAAAATTTGGGGATGTTTCCCTTGTTTTATTTTAAGAAATATCCAAATATCCTAGCATTTTGTGTAAAATATAATAAGATATACCTGTTTTAATATTATGTGGTAAATACTTGGCTGAGGTTGATTCTTTGTTTTGAAAAATTCATTTAACCCTTTTATATGTGTTTAAAAATCTTAGAAAAATTTAGAGATGTTCTACACTGAGTTTGGAATGCTCTATAAAATATTTGGTTAATTTTGATTAAGTTTACAATAAGTTATGTATTTTAAAGTAAAATATGTACTATAGGACATACTATATTTTAAACTCGTTTTCCATCAAACATCTGGTAATGTTTCATAACTCAAATGACTTATGTTTCTGAATAAAAAATGTTATTTTTTAAGTTTTCTATAACATATCTTAATTTCATGATTTTTGAATGCACCTACTGTGAGATATGATTTTTAGACTTCAATGTACACTGTTTTGACGAATGTCTTGCTGATCTGTTTTCAAATGCAAATGTACCCTATTTTCGTAGATCAAATGACTGGGTACCCTTAATGAACTTTATTCCATATCATCCGATGTATAATATACTAAAATTTCATAATTTTCCAGTAAGTATAAATATCTTTTTCAGTTAATACATATATGTATGTCTTTTGTTAAATAAGTAACACTAGGAAGAAGTAATAAGTGATACTTTTATAAACAAGCATGGTTTAGGTATATGAATGACTTGTGTTTACTTGTCCAAGAATGTGTTTGAGTGTTTTACTTTCTTTTGAGTGTTGAATGAACCCGGAAGATCCAAAACCCCAACCAGTGAACCCGTATTGAATTAGAGTAACTTTACTACCCGAATGAACAAGTTTCAACGCCTTCCTTGAACTTGAACGAAACCCTAGGACTGTTTTAATAGGATAAATACTTTTCCTATTATAGAAAAGTCCTAAGTATGATGCGAAGTTGAGTAATAAACTAAAAAAATGAACGATGACAAAATGAACGGACTGTGTTAGGTAAAGTGGGGTTAGCTCGGAAGCTCGGAGGTCGCCCGTGTCCTAAGCAATCAAGAAGTTAAGCTTTACCTCTAAAAGTTTCTAGGTGGGTGACACTATCTGTATAGCTAGTTAATGTTATATGGACTGTTGCCAATTTTCTGAAACAAACATAATGAATATCAGGAAAAGACATGAACAATCTTATGAATGTGAATGCGAGTATGCGATTTATAACAATGTGAGCATGTGGTATGTGATTTGTGAACTATGTGAAAGTTGTAAGGGAAACTGATGGAGGGATAAGGACGGAAGGGACAAGGACGCGGTGGAGTCGCTACCGGTGCCCCCCAAACAGGGATAAAGATGTTGTTGAAAGAGTACTAGTGCCCCCAAACTTTAAGGGACAAGGATGCGGTAGAGTCGCTACCGGTGCCCCCCCAACAGGGATAAGGATGTGGTTGAAAGAGTACCAGTGCCACCATATTTTTTAGGGACAAGGACGCGGTGGAAATGCCACCGGTGCCCCCCATATGAATATGAAAGGAGATTGATGGGCCTTTGAGCCATATGATTGATGGGCCTTTGAGCCATATGAATGATGGGCCTTCGGGCCATATGAATTCTTTGTTCTAAATCTGTGTTTATAAGTTTTATGTTAAAGAAAGCGAATACACGTGACCAAGAATTATAATGAACCAACTTAAAGGTGAAAATCTTAAAAGTATTATAATTTTGGATCTCCTGTCAATCTGTATAACAGCATACAGGTTATCCGCTGAGATTTTATCTCACGCCCCTCTCTAAATATTTCCAAGTTATGATGCTGAGGTCCGGGAGCTGCCGTAGATGACTACTTTCCACTCCCGCTTATTAATTAAATAAACTGCTTTTATCAAGATTGAGACATTATGCTATTTTAATACTATCGTTAATCTTTTGTCACTAATGCCTTGAGAGTCATACCCAAGACTCGTCGGGATATTTCTTATTAGGTAATGGGATGATGGTTTTTTTTATTAAGTAATAAACTGATGTTTTCTTAAATAAGTATTATGTTAAGTTCTTCCGCTGCATCTGTATAATTATATTTATTGTTTTATCTTTTATAAGAAATTTTCTGGCTCAGTTTTTATGGTTCACTAAGTGATGACCTGGGTTTAGGACGTTGTGACCTCAAAGGTCAACTTTCGGAATTCCGGGGCGTTACAGTATCAAACACTTATTTTATGAGAATAATTCTTTTATCGCATATGCTTTAGATATGATTGAATGTTGAATATTTATTGCAAACAGTTCATAATAGTACTAGTTACATTGTAGTTAATATGGTGATACCCGATCACGGAAGATAACATTAACAGTTTCCTTGTAACTAAACGTACATTTTCACGACCTAGGTGGAATTGAACAATCCGCCGTGAAAAGTCGATATGTAAGTCTTAGATTGGTCTGTATTGACTAAGAGATTGCACTAGCACATTTAGTATGTGTTGAAGAGGACCTACAGCGAGGATAAATTCTTCTGTTCTGAAATGTGAAGAATTAGACCTCAGTGGTTGTTGATTTCTTAATCTCCGTCACTTAAATAGGACCGTGTGGGCTTAATGGTTACTGCTTTGATTCATGTTGGGTGAGAATCATTGTGACTTCGAACCTTGTGCTTTGGGCAGTAATATTAATCATACGACGGTTGCTAAGATTTAATACAGAGAAACGCGTGCGAGTACGGCTCGTGTGATTAGTCCCCTTGGTGGGCTCAGAAGTTTTATCGTACCAAATCTTGCAAGTGAAGAATCAGTTTCTTCGGTACGGATAATAATGTTGAGCTGTCTTTACTCCAAGGTGAAATATATTAATTAATTTAGAGCTATTCAGAAGCTTAATTAATTAATGGACTTGATAATCTTAAACGCGGGAAATAATAACCGGGAGCCCATATTATCGTAATATGGATTAAGATGGATAGTGCAATATTAATTTATTAGCGGTAATAATTAATATTAATGGATTGAATTATATTGGGCCTCAATATTGAAATTCAGAAGTCCATTAGGAGGTCCAATCTTAATTCTCCTTAAAGGCCCCTCAAGTAGCCCATTATGTAGCCCCAATAATGATAAGGTGATTAAAATAAAAAGATTATATTATGCTGATTTTTCTTTGAATTTTCGAAAATTGTATGTATTAGGAGAGAAAAGATTTTGTTGATTTTCTTGGAAAGATATTATGGAAGATAAGTATTCTTGGAATACAAGATTATCTCATATATTCAAGAAGATCTAAATCTTGGATTCTCTACTAATTATTTTCGAGAATTGCAAGCCTTAATAAGGTGAGTGAGATTTTTGTGGAATATTTTATTGTGGAGAAAAGAATATATGAGATATATTCAAGATTTCTTAGAGTCTAAGAAAAGATTTTCTCCAAGCCCAAATAATCTACAATTTTCGGCCATCTCACTTTATAAATAGGGGGTGATTATTTCATCCCCAAGTACATAATTCCATGTGTTGGAAAAATCATGAGCATATATATTTTTCTTTTTCCTTAGTTATTTAAATTACTTGAAAGCATTTCCCACCGGTGATCAAGTAAGGCGAAAAGGAAATACTTGAAAAGACTTTTGGGTTGATAAAGTGTGATCGTGATTGTCCCGTTTATGCAAAGGTCAATTCTACAAGAGGTACGTAAGTCACATAAATTCTTGTGTATTCCGCCTAGATTTTATGTGAATTAATTCAACATGCATGATGTTAAATTTGTTGTTGGAATTATTATTTGAATTAATTAGGATTAATTCATGCCAGTAATAATTGAATTTAAATTCGTATTTAAATTTCATCCCGAATTGATTCCGGGCACCCTTATTTTCCCAACAACTGGTATCAGAGCCACGGTTTCGGGCTCTGATCTTTAAGTTGGAATTTAAATTGTTTAACATTAAATTGAAATTGGATAGTAGAATTGCTAGATCTTTTTTGCAGGTATCCAATTGTCATGGTTTTAATGTTGTTAATTTTTTTCATGCGTGTGAATTAATTGTTTTTAATTCGATTCGTTCGAATTCATTTTTCTTGTGAGAAAATCCATGAGTAGATTAGTTGTTTTATTTTGATTCGATCATTGTAATAGACTAGTCTAGATCTAGTATTTTTTTTAAAAAATAAATTGTAACCGGATCGAGATGAAGAACGAAGAATTAAAGACGACGTACCCGGACGACGCATGCATGCGCGGCGCATGCACGGACGTAAAATCATGCATGGGGTGAGAAACGAGAACGAACGGCGAAACCCGGTGCTCGGGGTGCGTGAGGCACACGACCCGGGCGCACGACGGGGCACGCGCGCACGTAGGCGGCACGCGGCGGCCAGCTGCTCGGCGCCGTACCAGGTGGCGGGCGGGCCCACTCGGTGGGCCGACGCGCGCCGTATCTCGGGCCGTGGAATTTTTTATAAAAATTTTTCCATTCTGCATTTTTTATGTGATTTTAAACGTCGTCCCGAACCCCAAACGATGCTGTTTTTGATGAAGTATTGTTGTTCGAGTGGGAGCGTGTTGAGACGAACGATGGAAAGCAACAAGGACGATTTTTCGCATCAAGACGTGAAGAAATTAAACCGTGACAATTGGATTTGAGTGCTCCAATGTGTTTAATTTTGTTTTGGTGGATGTTTTATAATACCCTAGGTTTTCATGATCTTATTTGCTTTATTAAATGCTTTATAATTCTTCATGAATCTATGTGACGCATTTACATTCAAATTTATGCAAAGACACATTTATGTGTTTTAATTACTCGATATTTACAATTACCGTGTTATTTGCTCAATACATGCTTATTCTTGAGACTTTATAATTTTTATATGTTTTTTATTTTATGTCATAAAGTGTTTAATTTAGAAATTAATAAAATCCTTAAGTAAAGTAATTTATTTCATAAGTTATAAGTTGAAAAATGAATGTTTCTTTAAGAAACGAATTGCGTATCGATTACTCGATATTCTTTTATGATTAGTATATAGACTTTGTAATTTATCTGGAGTCCTAGAAGAGTTTTAATTTTATTTCATAAGATAGTATAAGTAAATTTTATTAGAATTATCCTATAATCACAATTTCTACTTATTAAATTCATAGTATATATGTGTTATTTCTACAAAATACAAGACTACTCTTGGATCCTCTTAATTTTTGAAAATTAGGATAAATTAGGAGAATTAGAGAAGCTTCAAGACTAAGATTAAGATAAGATAAGATAAGGTTAGTAAAAGAAAAGTCAAAATTTACTTCTAACCTTAAGATAACAAGTGTACTTACTTAACCTCCAAGATTATCCAAAATCCTCTACATTCTTCCTAAAGTGGCAGTTAAGAGGGGGTTTTGAGTAGCCTCCAAGCACATCTTCTCCTATAAATACATGTTCTTCATGCAAAAATAAATATAAGAAAAAGTTTAAAGAAAATTTCACAAAAACTACTACTCTTACACTTAGATTTTGCAAAGAAAGGAGAAGGAATTTCCTTTAGCTACCAATCTCTAAGTAAGCTTCTCTTCTTGATTGAGTAATTATTTAAGTGGTAGTATGAAGTTTATGCATGAGTTGTGAATTAAATGATAGGAAAATGAGTTTTGATGAGTAATTTACATGTTATACAAGTTTTACTTCATGTTTGAATGTTTAATTCAATTTCTTCATGAGTTATGACCAAAATCATGTTTATTATTTGATTATCTATGCTTTAGAAGTAGAAATCATGAAATTATATGGTTTAAAGTGAGTTTAAGATGACATGTTCTTCATGTATGTATAAAACCGAATTTCTGGACCAACTTTGGGGAAAATTTCGTTTTGACCAATTCATTTGGTGAAAAATTCTGAATATTTTATATGTGAAAATAGACTTGAGAGGGAACTTAGGTTCCAAATTTCATAGATTTTGGAGTAGTATTCGATGCATGGTGATTTTTCAAAGTTGAACTAGGGTTTTGGACTCTATAGCAGGAACAGTAGAAGTTTACTATGATCTGAGTATAGGTTAGGTTTTTATAGAAAACCAATATATGTTGATAAATTAAATAAAGTTGGGAGTTTATGGTTAAAATTTCAGGAGTATTGGACTTATGTTTGATTTATGGAAAATTTTTAAATTTAAGTGACCAGAATCTGTAATAGTGTGTTCGTCACGAAATATTTGATGTTTGGCAAAGAGTTTGAGAAATATGGAAATATTTTGATAAACTTTATTGAGTTGGGAATCTTCTGTTAAAATTTCATAATTTTTGGACGTACAGATAATTTAATATGAATTTTCAAATTTAGGTGTGTAATCTGCCAAAATCGAATTTTTGGTATGAAAAGTTCGAAATGGTCCGGTTATATTTTTACAGTCGATATTTATTTATAACTTGCTATTTGATGATTTTACACACTTAATTGATGTTTGTGCTTTACTATACGATATTTGAGTATATATTGAAATTGAATTCAAGTCTTACAATTTACAAAAGTGAAGGGATAAGTAACAATATTTCTATTTTAAAAATTTTACTTGTAGGTACAAACCTGCAAGGTGGGGAATCACTTCGCTCTTCACCGAGTGTTCTATTATTATTTAATTGTACTTATTAAACGTTGAATGTTAAATTTTAAGTCTAACCCGCTATCGACTGGCCCCACATATAAGTCCAACTTTATGTTGGCAAGCATATAGTCCGGTCGTTCCGGCACCACGGGTTGGTCACGCTACTCAAGCATATACCTGGTAAAATTCCGAGGGCTCACATACTATAAATCATTGATGTTTAGTTTGTGAAATTAACAAGAGGTTTTCCACTAAGTGTTTTCAAGCACTTATCCCTTCCACTTTTAAATTTTTTACAGATGATGTGGATCCGGACGTGGGCGAATGAACTCGGCGGGCTGTGGAGTTTTCTTAAAAACTTTATGTTTCAAGAATTTTATTTTTAAATTTTGGTTTGTAAATTAAGCTACGAGCACACTTATTTACTACTTCCGCTGTGTAAATGTGTGACGTGTGTATATTTTAATACAAAGTACTATTTTAGTGTCGTTCCTACTTGTGCCACATCATATTTTCCGTACTATATTAAGTGGGGACGTCACATGTTTTATTTCATGCACTTATTATTATTTGTTAATATGTGTTTGCATGAATTTTATTGTCCAAGAAAAACCTTATTTTCGAAAATTACTAAGTATGTTTATTTAATCGCAATTTTATTCCGGATATTAAAATTGGATTAATTTGGCCTCCATAATTTATTTATTTGTGAAGTTCTTTTGGAATACATTTCCCCCTCGGATCGGCCAAAAGGACGGATTTCACATGAATAAATTCCGAAAGGATGATATTGGATTATTACTAGTGGCGGTATTGACCCTCACCACGAGTGGCTTGCTCAAAGCGAAATAATAATCCTGTATTTAATTATGGTTATTACTTAGGCATAAGAAATTGATATTAACTTACTCCCCTCGGAGTCCCTGTCAATTTTTATGTGGTCAAAGTGGGAGCCAACTATTAATTTTGAATTAAGGATTTGTAACTTTAAAGTTTGTGATCCGCTTGAATGTGTTCAAATGTATAGACCACCCCTCGTGGCGCATTTAAATTGTTTCGAGATGTTGGCTGATGCATGATTATATTATTTTAAGGTTTCAATATAATTGATGTGATCGAATTATGTGATAATTTTGTATTTTTCTAGATATTGATATGAATGTATGTTTTATTCTCATTTCATCATGTCGCAACCTTTTAATCCATTGTTTAATATACTTAAAGTTAATAAACTTTTTGGAGAGAATTATATCGATTGGAAATGTAATTTTAAATTTGTCCTTACTGCACGAAAACACAATTGGGTTATTCACGTTAATAAACCCGGCAAGCCTAATGATAAGTCAAGCAATGAGAAAAGGCAGTTTATGATTGACAACATGACAATGAACACATGAAGTGCATCATCTTGACATCTCTGTCTGAGGATTTGAGGCGCGTTCATGAAGACATTGTATCCGCTGTTGAAATCATGGAAAGCCTTGAAGAGATGTTTTCACATCAGAATCCTATGACTAATCAGTTCACCAAACATGACTCGGTCAAGTTGGAAATGGTGGAAGGAACGCCCGTGAGGGAGCATGTTCTCGAGATAATGGCATACCTTAACAAGTTGGAAGTACTTGGTGCGGATTTTGATTTGCCTTCTCAGGTTGATTTCATATACCATTCTCTACCGAGAAGTTTTGAGCAGTTTCATCTGAACTGTCATATGAATGAACGGACAAGTCGTTTGCCCGAGCTCTTGCAAGCTTTAGTTTCAGTGGAGGTGATAATGGAGCACCAGTCTAGTGCTATGGTGGCTAATGGTCCGTCTACCTTTTTTGGTCCCAAGGGAAGGAAAAAGAGGAAGTGACCAAAGGCCGGATCCAAGCAAATCCAATTGTTGCGAAAGACAAATGCAAAGGCTAGCATCGAAGGGGAAGTGTTTTAGTTGCGGTGAGAGAGGACAATGGAGGTCTGCCTGTTCCAAGCCTAAGAGGCTAGGAAAGTTAGGTAATTCACACACCCTACTCGTCGAAACTTGTGAAGTGGCGTATTCTGTCTATTCGTGGATAGTGGATACGAGAGCTACTGACCACATTTATTTCATGGGTTCAAGCTAACCCAACGACTTAACGGAAGTGAGATCCCCATCACAACGGGCAATGCTACGAGAGTGGCAGCTGAAGCAGTGGGAGAAGTGCGCCTATCTTTTGAAGATAGAGTTATGGCCTTGAGAGACGTTCTTCATGTTCCTAGTTTAGAAAGAACTCAACCTTCAGTTTCTAAACTGTTTTGAATAGATACTCAGTTTCTTTTAATAAGGATGTTATTATTTCTTGAAATGATGAGTTTATCTGTTCCGGAACTTCAATGGATGATCTTTATACCATTATTTGGGCACACCACTCACAAAATTGAATCTAATAACACATCGATTATTTCGAGTAATAAAAGGAAGCATTCTTCGGACATGAACAAAACACTTCTATGGCATCTTAGATTAGGTCATATTAATCTAATGCGGATACAAAGGTTGGTGAAAAATGAATCCTTGGAGTCACTTCAAGTTGAGCCATTTCCAACTTGTGAATCCTATTTAGAGGGTAAAATGACCTAGAGGGCATTTGGAGCCAAGGGGAATAGAGTCACCAAAGTGTTAGAACTCGTTCATACCGATATGTGTGGTTCAATGACGATCATAGCAAGAAGGGGTATGAGTAATTTATCATTTTGATGATTACTCGAGATATGGATACATCTACCTTATGATGCATAGGGAAAGAAGTATCAAGTTTCTACGATTTGATCGTGGGGGCGAATACCTTAGTGATGAATTCTTGAACTACCTATCGGACGAAGGGATTGTATCCCTATGACCGCACCGGGACCCCTAAATAGAACGGTGTGGCGGAACGAAGGAACTAGACTCTTTTAGAAAAGTCAGATCCATGATGAGTTATTCAAATTTACCCAAGTCGTTTTGGGGTAATGCCTTGGAAACGACTTACATTCTAAACTTGGTGCCATCCAAATCGGTTCCTAAAACCCCATTAGAATTTTGGACTGGGCGTAAGCCTAGTTTGAGACACATGAGTATCTAGGGGTGTCCGGCTTATGTGCTAGACAAGGAAGCCGGTAAATTGGATCCACGTTCGGAATTAAGGTTGTTTATAGGATATCCCATGGGAACGAAGGGGTGTATGTTCTATAGTCCCAAGGATCAAAAGACCGTATTTTGTACACACTTTAAATTCTTGGAAGAAGACTATAGGAACAATAGAAAGCCCAGAAGTGATATTACCTTAGGCGAAATAAGAGGGCAAACTCCAATACCAAGTATACGAGATGATATACCACACGTCACACCTTCACAATCAGAAACCCGTCGTAGTGGGAGGATTGCTAGGCAACCCGAGAGATTCATGGGAATAGGAGAATCTTTGGATTTAATTCCCGGTGATGAATCAGACCCATGGACATACGATGAGGCAATCCAAGACAAAGACGCGGAGTCGTGGCAAACAACAATGGAAACCGAGACGTGTTCAATGGATCATAATCAAGTGTGGGAGTTGGTCGAACCACCCACTGGGATAGAGCCCATTGGATACAAGTGGGTGTACAAGAGGAAAAGAGGACCGGACGGAAAGGTAGAGACCTTCAAAGCAAGGCTTGTGGCCAAAGGGTATACTCAGAAAGAAGGGATCGATTATGAGGAAACCTTTTCGCCTGTAGCTATACTTAAGTCCATCCGTATTCTCTTGTCGATCGCTACGCACCTAGATTACGAGATCTGACAAATGGATGTCAAGGCAGCTTTCCTTAACGGAAGTCTTGACGGGTTAGATATCCATATGCAACAACCCAAAGGTTTCGTTGAAAAAGGCCAAGAGCACCTCGTATGCAAGGTTAAGAGATCCATTTATGGACTTAAGCAATCATCGCGTACTTGAAACCAGTATTTTGATCAAGTGATTAAGTCTTATGGGTTTGATCAAAATGAGTTCGAAAGTTGCGTGTATATAAGCGTGACGGAACTGCGGTGGTATATTAGTATTATACGTAGACGATATTCTGCTCATTGGAAACAATGTAAAGGTATTGTCAGACGTAAGGGTATGGCTGTCAAAACAATTTGATATGAAGGACTTAGGGGAAGCCGGTCACATCCTTGGGATCAAGATCACTCGCGATCGCAAGAAGAGGATGTTGGGCTTATCGCAAGTTTCATACAAAGACACTGTTTTGAAGCGATACAACATGCAAGATTCCAAGAAAGGTTTTGTACCTTTTAGACACGGAATCCATCTATCGAAAGAAATATACTCTAAGACGCAAGTGGAGATAGATGACATGAAAGACGTTTCGTACGTCTCGGACGTAGGAAGTCTTATGTATGCAATGTTGTGTACGAGACCGGATATTTGCTTTGCTATGGACATGATGGCAAGATATCAAAGTAACCCCGGGAAAGCACATTAGATTGCAATTAAATGCGTTCTTTAGTTTCTAAAAAGAACTTGAAATGGAATGCTGATTTAACAGTCAGACGGTCTAATTTCCCGTGGGATACATGGACTCAAATTTCCAATCAGACATAGACTCCAGAATAACTACCTCGGGTATTGTATTTTGCATGGGAGAAGGAATCATGACATGGAGAAGCGATTTGCAGAAATGCATCGCAGATTCGACCATGGAAGCCGATAAGTAGTTGCTTGTGAAGCAGCGAAAGAAGCGGTTTGACTCAAGTACTTCTTAGTGGACTTGGACGTTATTGCGAATTTGCCCAGCACAATCACTGTCTATTGTGATAATGCTGGAGCAGTTGCAAATTTAATGGAACCGAGAGCCCGCAAGGCCAGCAAACACATAGAAAGAAAATACCATCTTATACGAGAAATCGTTAAGAGAGGAGATAAAGAGGTGGCAAAGATAGCATCGGGTGACAACCTAGCGGATCCATTCACAAAGGGTCTGCCTCAGAGTACATTCGAGAGACATGTGGATGGAATGAGAGTCAAGATTATTGCCAAACTGCTTTAAGTATAAGTGGGAGGAATTATTAGGTTAGTGTAGGTTGACATGAGATGTCACGTAGAGCTACTACACTAAGACATGCATGATGTATACTAAAAAGCAGACTTTAAGTATAAGTGGGAGATTGTTGGAGTTATACGTGAAAGTATGCTTTTACTTTATATAACTCGTGTATCAAACACTCATTTTATGAGAATAATTCTTTTATCGCATATGCTTTAGATATGATTGAATGTTGAATATTTATTTCAAACAGTTCATAATAGTACTAGTTACATTGTAGTTAATGTGGTGATACCCGATCACGGAAGATAACATTAACAGTTTCCTTGTAACTAAACGTACATTTTCACGACCTAGGTGAAATTGAACAATCCGCCGTGAAAGGTCGATGTGTAAGTCTCAGATTGGTCTGTCTTGACTAAGAGATTGGACTAGCACATTTAGTATGTGTTGAAGAGGACCTACAGCGAGGATAAATTCTTCTGTTCTGAAATGTGAAGAATTAGACCTCAGTGGTTGTTGATTTCTTAATCTCCGTCACTTAAATAGGACCGTGTGTGCTTAATGGTTACTGCTTTGATTCATGTTGGGTGAGAATCATTGTGACTTCGAACCTTGTGCTTTGGGCAGTAATATTAATCATACGACGGTTGCTAAAATTTAATACAAAGAAACGCGTGCGAGTACGGCTCGTGTAATTAGTCTCCTTGGTGGGCTCAAAAGTTTTATCGTACCAAATCTTGCAAGTGAAGAATCAGTTTCTTCGGTATGGATAATAATGTTGAGCTGTCTTTACTACAAGGTGAAATATATTAATTAATTTAGAGCTATTCAAAAGCTTAATTAATTAATGGACTTGATAATTTTAAACGCGGAAAATAATAAGATGGATAGTGTAATATTAATTTATTAGTGGTAATAATTAATATTAATGGATTGAATTATATTGGGGCTCAATATTGAAATTCAGAAGTCCATTAGGAGGTCCAATCTTAATTCTCCTTAAAGGCCCCTCAAGTAGCCAATTAAGTAGCCCAATAATGATAAGGTGATTAAAATAAAAAGATTATATTATGCTGATTTTTCTTTGAATTTTCGAAAATTGTATGTATTAGGAGGAAAAGATTTTGTTGATTTTCTTGGAAAGATATTATGGAAGATAAGTATTCTTGGAATACAAGATTATCTCATATATTCAAGAAGATCCAAATCATGGATTCTCTACTAATTATTTTCGAGAATTACAAGCCTTAATAAGGTGAGTGAGATTTTTGTGGAATATTTTATTGTGGAGAAAATAATATATGAGATATATTCAAGATTTCTTAGAGTCTAAGAAAAGATTTTCTCCAAGCCCAAATAATCTACAATTTTCGGCCATCTCACTTTATAAATAGGGGGTGATTATTTCATCCCCAAGTACATATTCCATGTGTTGGAAAAATCAAGAGCATATATATTTTTCTTTTTTCTTAGTTATTTAAATTACTTGAAAGCATCTCCCACCGGTGATCAAGTAAGGCGAAAGGGAAATACTTGAGAAGGCTTTTGGGTTGATAAAACGTGATTGTGATTTTCCCGTTTATTCAAAGGCCAATTCTATAAGAGGTACGTAAGTCACATAAATTCTTGTTTATTCCTCCTAGATTTTATGTGATCTAATTCAACATGCATGATGTTAAATTTGTTGTTGGAATTATTATTTGAATTAATTAGGATTAATTCATGCTAGTAATAATTGAATTTAAATTCGTATTTAAATTTCATCCCGAATAGATTCCGGGCACCCCTATTTTCCCAACACTGATACCAATTGATGGTCCCGTTTTTAATGACTTCTTCAGGACAAATGGGAATTCAGGAGCAATTTTTTTTTAAACCTTTTGCTCAGTGAGTTCAGCAAGAGTGAATAATACTCAACTCACTGCATTGCTAGAGTCAGAGCACTCAAATCAGTGCAACTGACTTACGAGCTCAGTCTCTTAACAAGGCAGTGACTCGAGAGGTTACTCTTCAAGTCCCTGCACTGCTTAGAAGCTGAGTTACCAAGTCAGTGTGAAGACTTGGAGACTCATCCTCTAAGCAACACAGTGACTCGAGATGCTGAACTCTCGAGTGCGTTGCCTGAACTGGTCAGTGAGAAGGATTCTCCCTGACCTAAATACTTAACCAAAGTTTTCTTTAACAATGCTCTCAGTGAACAAATTTTCAGAATACTTTAGTAAATACTTAAAACAATAAAACGCTCAGTTTAACGTGGTTCAGAGACTCAAGCTCTTACATCCACTGCCCGATTTAACAGGAAATCCACTAATTGAGATTCTTATTTTTAACGTGCCAAGGTGCAACCAGATCTACAACTCCAGATCATGCTTACTTCCTTACTAACTCACAAAACAACTTACTACCAACAAACCTAACTTAGGGTTTTGGTTTCAGTTGGGTTTTCTCCAACTAGGTGAGGTTTTCCCTTACATGTGTTAACCTAACGCTAAGACTGGGAAAACCTCTCTAAGCTAAGAGTTACAAGTTGAACACTCATTTGTGTATATATGATAACCCTAATGGTCAGTGAAATAGGTGTGAATCGTGCCTCCTTATATCTCCCATACAGTTCACTTAACACTCACACCTTCACAGCTCGTAGGTGTTGATTTTTCTTACTCACACACTTCAAACCGCAGCTATGATCTTGTATTTATAGTGTGGATTCAAATGTTACCGTTGGAGGCAAGTACATTTGAATCCAGACTGTCAGTAGGGAAACCTACTTTTCTTGGAATATGTCCTTGTCAGTGTTAGATATGTTGTCTTGACTTGATTGGTCCACGTGGACTGAATCCAACGGATCTTTGATTCAGTGAGCTTGATCAGAGCGCACTGACTTCAGATAGTTTATCCTCCACTGACTTGATGAACTTCAGTAGACACAACTGTCTTCAGGTAATTGTCCTTCAGGGACTCTTTGAAGATCTCTCCAAGAAGTTTGTCATAAGGCTGAATGACAAACTTCCCTGACCACAGTAGTCTGACTCCTTCAGGGCCTACTTGGTGCAGCACTGATCCTCTTGATCATGCTCTTTACTGAGTGGTCCGTCTGACTTAGCTTAGTTCAGCCAGGTTTACACTCAGTGGGACATCCTCCAGGCTTCTCTTCTGGTTCAGGTTACTAGCATGACTTCAGTTAGTTTTTCTTGGTGTCATCTTGATATCCTCAGGTTGTGTTGCTGAGTTCCCCCTCAACTGAGTGTTCCCTCAACTGAGTTCTTCTCAACTGACAACTTATTCTACTGAGAGCTAACATATCCTGACCAGAAACAAAAGATACAATCCTGACTGCTTTCAAACCTATTACATGTTGTTTTGGAAAATCATCAAAACTAAAACATATCCCAACAATTTCCCCCTTTTTATGATTCCAAAACCTCTAACCAAATGATTTTCTATTACAAGTTGAATGTCAGAACACAGGTAATAGTTTGAAATATGCAGAAATTCCCATAGTCTAAAACATTTAAGATCTGTTCGGTTGACCATTTTTCTTAACAAAACTGGATCAGTTGTCATGTGAACAACCCTCTCTGATACCAATTGATGGTCCCATTTTTAATGACTTCTTCAGGACAAATGGGAATTCAGGAGCAAATTTTTTTTAAACCTTTTGCTCAGTGAGTTCAGCAAGAGTGAATAATACTCAAGTCACTGCATTGCTAAGAGTCAGAGCACTCAAATAAGTGCAACTGACTTACGAGCTCAATCTCTTAACAAGGCAGTGACTCTAGAGGTTACTCTTCAAGTCACTGCACTACTTAGAGGCTGAGTTACCAAGTCAGTGTGAAGACTTGGAGACCCATGCTCTAAGCAACACATTAACTCGAGATGCTGAACTCTCGAGTGCGTTGCCTGAACTGGTCATTGAGAAGGATTCTCCCTGACCTAAATACTTAACCAAAGTTTTTTTTAACAATGCTCTCAGTGAGCAGATTTTAACAATACTTTAGTAAATACTTAAAAACAATAAAACGCTCAGTTTAACGTGGTTCAGAGACTCAAGCTCTTACATCCACTGCTTGATTTAACAGAAAATCCACTAATTGGGATTCTTGTTTTTAACGTGCCAAAGTGCACCCAGATCTACAACTCCAGATCTTGCTTACTTCCTTACTAACTTACAAAACAACTTACTACCAGCAAACCTAACTTAGGGTTTTGGTTTCAGTAGGGTTTTCTCCAACTAGGTGAGGTTTTCCCTTAAAATGTGTTAGCCTAATGCTAAGATTGGGAAAACCTCTCTAAGCTAAGAGTTACAAGCTGAACACTCATTCGTGTATATATGATAACCCTAATGGTCAGTGAACCAGGTGTGAATCGTGCCTCCTTATATCTCCCATACAGCGCACTTAACACTCACAACTTCACAGCTCGTAGGTGTTGATTTTTCTTACTCATACACTTCAAACCACAGCTATGAGCTTGTATTTATAGTGTGGATTCAAACGTTACCATTGGAGGCAAGTACATTTGAATCCAGACTGTCAGTAGGGAAACCTACTTTTCTTGGAATGCGTCCTTGTCAGTGTTAGATATGTTGTCTTGAATTGATTGGTCCACATGGACTGAATCCAATGGATCTTTGGTTCAGTGAGCTTGATTAGGGCGCACTGACTTCAGATAGTTTATCCTCCACTGACTTGATGAACTTCAGTAGACACAGATGTCTTCAGGTAGTTGTCCTTCAGGGACTCTTTGAAGATCTCTCCAAGAAGTTTGTCATAAGGCTGAATGACAAACTTCCCTGACCACAGTAGCCTGACTACTTCAGAGCCTACTTGGTGCAGCACTGATCCTCTTGATCATGCTCTTCACTGAGTGGTCCGTCTGACTTAGCTTAGATCAGCCAGGTTTACACTCAGTGGGACATCCTTCAGGCGTCTCTTCTGGTTCAGGTTACTAATATGACTTCAGTTAGTTCTTCTTGGTGTCATCTTGATATCCTCAGACTGTGTTGCTAAGTTCCCCCTCGCTGAGTTCCCCCTAAACTGAGTGTTCCCTCAACTAAGTTCTTCTCATCTGACAGCCTATTCTACTGAGAGCTAACCTATCCTGACCTGAAACAAAAGATACAATCCTAACTGCTTTAAAACCTATTACATGTTGTTTTGGAAAATAATCAAAACTAAAACATATCCCAATAATTTCCCTCTTTTTTATGATTCCAAAACCTCTAACCAAATGACTTTCTATTACAAGTTGAATGTTAGAACACTGGTAATAGTTTGAAATATGCAGAAATTCCCATAGTTTAATACATTTAAGATCTGTTCGGTTGACCATTTTTATTAACAAAACTGGATCAGTGGTCATGTGAATAACCCGCTTCTATACCAATTGATGGTCCCGTTTTTAATTACTTCTTCAGGACAAATGGGAATTCAGGAGCAAATTTTTTTTAAACCTTTTGCTCAGGGAGTTCAGCAAGAGTGAATAATACGCAAGTCACTGCATTGCTAAGAGTCAGAGCTCTCAAATCAGTGCAACTGACTTGCGAGCTCATTCTCTTAACAAGGCAGTGACTCGAGGGGTTACTCTTCAAGTCACTGCACTGCTTAGAGGCTGAGTTACCAAGTCAGTGTGAAGACTTGGAGACTCATTCTCTAAGCAAGATAGTGACTCGAGATGATGAACTCTCAGTGCATTGC
Source organism: Ballota nigra (assembly GCA_947034835.1). NCBI lineage: Eukaryota > Viridiplantae > Streptophyta > Magnoliopsida > Lamiales > Lamiaceae > Ballota > Ballota nigra. The sequence continues at coordinate 31,242,732 of OX344728.1, read as the reverse complement.
TTGAACTGGTCAGTGAGAAGGATTCTTCCTAACCTAAATACTTAACTAAAGTTTTCTTTAACAATGCTCTCAGTGAGCAGATTTTCACAATACTTTAGTAAATAATTAAAACAATAAAACACTCAGTTTAACGTGGTTCAGAGACTCAAGTTCTTACATCCACAACCTGATTTAACAAGAAATCCACTAACTGGGATTCTTGTTTTTAACGTGCCAAGATGCACCCAGATCTACAACTCCAGATCTTGCTTACTTCCTTACTAACTCATAAAACAACTTACTACCAACAAACCTAACTTAGGGTTTTGGTTTCAGTAGGGTTTTCTCCAACTAGGTAAGGTTTTCCCTTACAATGTGCTAGCCTAACGCTAAGATTGGGAAAACCTCTCTAAGCTAAGAGTTACAAGCAGAACACTCATTTGTGTATATATGATAACCCTAATGGTCAGTGAACCAGGTGTGAATCGTGCCTCCTTATATCTCCCATACAGCGCACTTAACACTCACACCTTCACAACTCGTAGGTGTTGATTTTTCTTACTCACACACTTCAAACCGCAGCTATGAGCTTGTATTTATAGTGTGGATTCAAATGTTACCGTTGGAGTAAAGTACATTTGAATCCAAACTGTTAGTAGGGAAACCTACTTTTCTTGGAATGCATCCTTGTCAGTGTTAGATATGTTGTCTTGACTTGATTGGTCCACGTGGACTGAATCCAATGGATCTTTTGTTCAGTGAGCTTGATCAGGGCGCACTGACTTCAGATAGTTTATCCTCCACTGACTTGATGAACTTCAGTAGACACAGCTGTCTTCAGGTAGTTGTCCTTCAGAGACTCTTTGAAGATCTCTCCAAGAAGTTTATCATAAGGCTGAATGACAAACTTCCCTGACCACAGTAGCCTGACTCCTTCAGGGCCTACTTGGTGCAGCACTGATTCTATTGATCATGCTCTTCACTGAGTGGTCCGTCTGACTTAGCTTAGATCAGCCAGGTTTACACTCAGTGGGACAATCTTCAGGCTTCTCTTTTGGTTCAGGTTACTAATATGACTTCAGTTAGTTCTTCTTGGTGTCATCTTGATATCCTCAGGTTGTTTTGCTGAGTTCCCCCTCGCTGAGTTCCCCCTCAACTGAGTTCTTCTCAACTGACAGCCTATTCTACTGAGAGCTAACCTATCCTGACCTGAAACAAAATATACAATCCTGACTGCTTTCAAACCTATTATATGTTGTTTTGGAAAATCATCAAAACTAAAACATTTCCCAATAATTTCCCTCTTTTTTATGATTCCAAAACCTCTAACTAAATGATTTTCTATTACAAGTTGAATGTCAGAACACTGGTAATAGTTTGAAATATACAGAAATTCCCAAAGTTTAAAACATTTAAGATCTGTTCGGTTGACTATTTTTATTAACAAAATTTGATCAGTTGTCATGTGAACAACCCGCTTTGATACCAATTGATGGTCCCGTTTTTAATGACTTATTCAGGACAAATGGGAATTCAGTAGCAAATTTTTTTTATACCTTTTGCTCAGGGAGTTCAGCAAGAGTGAATAATACACAAGTCATTGCATTGCTAAGAGTCAGAGCACTCAAATCAGTGCAACTGACTTGCAAGCTCAGTCTCTTAACAAGGCAGTGACTCGAGAGGTTACTCTTCAAGTCACTGCACTGCTTAGAGGCTGAGTTACCAAGTCAGTGTGAAGACTTGGAGACTCATGCTCTAAGCAACACAATGACTCGAGATGCTGAACTCTCGAGTGCGTTGCTTGAACTGGTCAGTGAGAAGGATTCTCCCTTACCTAAATACATAACTAAAGTTTTCTTTAACAATGCTCTCAATGAGCAGATTTTAACAATACTTTAGTAAATAATTAAAAAAATAAAACACTCAGTTTAATGTGGTTCAGAGACTCAAGCTCTTACATCCACGACCTGATTTAACTGGAAATCCACTAACTGGGATTCTTGTTTTTAACGCGCCAAGGTGCACCCAGATCTACAACTCCAGATCTTGCTTACTTCCTTACTAACTCACAAAACAACTTACTACCAACAAACCTAACTTAGGGTTTTGGTTTCAGTTGGATTTTCTCCAACTAGGTGAGGTTTTCCCTTACAACGTGTTAGCCTAACGCTAAGATTGGGAAAACCTCTCTAAGCTAAGAGTTACAAGCTGAACACTCATTTGTGTATATATGATAACCCTAATGGTCAGTGAACCAGGTGTGAATCGTGCCTCCATATATCTCCTATACAGCGCACTTAACACTTACACCTTCACAGCTCATAGGTGTTGATTTTTCTTACTCACACACTTCAAACTGTAGCTATGAGCATGTATTTATAGTGTGGATTCAAATGTTACCATTGGAGGCAAGTACATTTGAATCCAGACTGTCAGTAGGGAAACCTACTTTTCTTGGAATGCGTCCTTGTCAGTGTTAGATATGTTGTCTTGACTTGATTGGTCCATGTGGACTGAATCCAACAGATCTTTGGTTCAGTGAGCTTGATCAGGGCACACTGTCTTCAGATAGCTTATCCTCCACTAACTTGATGAACTTCAGTAGACACAACTATCTTCTGGTAGTTGTCCTTCAGGGACTCTTTGAAGATATCTCCAAGAAGTTTGTCATAAGGCTGAATGACAAACTTCCCTGACCACATTAGCCTGAGTCCTTCAGGGCCAACTTGGTGCAGCACTGATCCTCTTGATCATGCTCTTCACTATGTGGTCCGCCTGACTTCGCTTAGATCTACCAGGTTTACACTCAGTGGGAAATCCTTCAGGCTTCTCTTCTGGTTCAGGTTACTATCTTGACTTCAGTTAGTTCTTCTTGGTGTCATCTTGATATCCTCAGGCTGTGTTGCTGAGTTCCCCCTCGCTAAGTTCCCACTCAACTGAGTGTTCCCTCAATTGAGTTCTTCTCAACTGACAGCCTATTCTACTTAGAGCTAACCTATCCTGACCTGAAATAAAAGATACAATCCTGACTGCTTTCAAACCTATTACACGTTGTTTTGGAAAATTATCAAAACTAAAACATATCCCAACAATTTTCCCCTTTTTTATGATTCCAAAACCTCTAACCAAATGATTTTCTATTACAAGTTGAATGTCAGAACACAGGTAATAGTTTGAAATATGCAGAAATTCCCATAGTTTAAAACATTTAAGATCTGTTCGGTTAACCATTTTTCTTAACAAAACTGGATCAGAGGTCATGTGAACAACCCGCTCTGATACCAATTAATGGTCCCGTTTTTAATGACTTCTTCAGGACAAATGGGAATTCAGGAGGAAATTTTTTTTTAAACCTTTTGCTCAGGGAGTTCAGCAAGAGAGAATAATGCTCAAGTCACTGCATTGCTAAGAGTCAGAGCACTCAAATCAGTGCAACTGACTTGCGAGCTCAGTCTCTTAACAAGGTAGTGACTCGAGAGATTACTCTTCAAGTCACTGCACTGCTTAGAGACTGAGTTACCAAGTCAGTGTGAAGACTTGGAGAATCATGCTCTAAGCAACACAGTGACTCGAGATGCTGAACTCTCAAGTGCGTTGCCTGAACTAGTCAGTGAGAAGGATTCTCCCTGACCTAAATACTTAACCAAATTTTTGTTTAACAATACTCTCAGTGAGCAGATTTTCACAATACTTTAGTAAATACTTAAAAGAATAAAACACTCAGTTTAACGTGGTTCAGAGACTCAAGCTCTTACATCCACTGCCTGATTTAACAGGAAATCCACTAATTGGGATTCTTGTTTTTAACGTGCCAAGGTGCACCCAGATCTACAACTCCAGATCTTGCTTACTTCCTTACTAACTCACAAAATAACTTACTACCAACAAACCTAACTTAGGGTTTTGGTTTCAGTTGGATTTTCTCCAACTAGTTGAGGTTTTCCCTTACAATGTGTTAGCCTAACGCTAAGATTGGGAAAACATCTCTAAGCTAAGAGTTACAAGCTGAACACTCATTTGTGTATATATGATAACCCTAATGGTCAGTGAACCAGGTGTGAATCGTGCCTCCATATATCTCCCATACAGCGCACTTAACACTTACACCTTCACAGCTCGTAGGTGTTGATTTTTCTTACTCACACACTTCAAACCGTAGCATGAGCTTGTATTTATAGTGTGGATTCAAATGTTACCGTTGGAGGCAAGTACATTTGAATCCAGACTGTCAGTAGGGAAACCTACTTTTCTTGGAATGCGTCCTTGTCAGTGTTAGATATGTTGTCTTGACTTGATTGGTCCATGTGGACTGAATCCAACAGATCTTTGGTTCAGTGAGCTTGATCAGGGCGCACTGTCTTAGATAGCTTATCCTCCACTAACTTGATAAACTTCAGTAGACACAACTATCTTCAGGTAGTTGTCCTTCAGGGACTTTTTGAAGATCTCTCCAAGAAGTTTGTCATAAGGCTGAATGACAAACTTCCCTGACCAAATTAGCCTGACTCCTTCAGGGCCAACTTGGTGCAGCACTGATCCTCTTGATCATGCTCTTCACTGAGTGGTCCGCCTGACTTAGCTTAGATCTACCAGGTTTACACTCAGTGGGAAATCCTTCAGGCTTCTCTTCTTGTTCAGGTTACTATCTTGACTTCAGTTAGTTCTTCTTGGTGTCATCTTGATATCCTCAGGCTGTGTTGCTGAGTTCCCCGTCGCTAAGTTCCCCCTCAACTGAGTGTTCCCTCAATTGAGTTCTTCTCAACTGACAGTCTATTCTACTGAGAGCTAACCTATCCCGACCTGAAATAAAAGATACAATCCTGACTGCTTTCAAACCTATTACACGTTATTTTGGAAAATCATCAAAACTAAAACATATCCCAACAATTTTCCCCTTTTTTATGATTCCAAAACCTCTAACCAAATGATTTTCTATTACAAGTTGAATGTCAGAACACAGGTAATAGTTTTAAATATGCAGAAATTCCCATAGTTTAAAACATTTAAGATCTGTTCGGTTAACCATTTTTCTTAACAAAACTGGATCAGAGGTCATGTGAACAACCCGCTCTGATACCTATTAATGGTCCCGTTTTTAATGACTTCTTCAGGACAAATGGGAATTCAGGAGCAAATTTTTTTTTTAAACCTTTTGCTCAGGGAGTTCAGCAAGAGAGAATAATACTCAAGTTACTGCATTGCTAAGAGTCAGAGCACTCAAATCAGTGCAACTGACTTGCGAGCTCAGTCTCTTAACAAGGTAGTGACTCGAGAGGTTACTCTTCAAGTCACTGCACTGCTTAGAGGCTGAGTTACCAAGTCAGTGTGAATACTTGGAGAATCATGCTCTAAGCAACACAGTGACTCGAGATGCTGAACTCTCGAGTGCGTTGCCTGAACTGGTCAGTGAGAAGGATTCTCCCTGACCTAAATACTTAACCAAAGTTTTGTTTAACAATTCTCTCAGTGATCAGATTTTCACAATACTTTAGTAAATACTTAAAAGAATAAAACACTCAGTTTAACGTGGTTCAGAGACTCAAGCTCTTATATCTACTGCCTGATTTAACAGGAAATCCACTAATTGGGATTCTTGTTTTTAACGTGCCAAGGTGCACCCAGATCTACAACTCCAGATCTTGCTTACTTCCTTACTAACTAACAAAATAACTTACTACCAACAAACCTAACTTAGGGTTTTGGTTTCAGTTGGGTTTTCTCCAACTAGGTGAGGTTTTTTTCCCTTACAATGTGCTAAGGGAGTTCAGCAAGAGTGAATAATACTCAAGTCACTGCATTGCTAAGAGTCAGAGCACTCAAATCAGTGCAACTGACTTGCGAGCTCAGTCTCTTAACAAGGCAGTGATTCTAGAGGTTACTCTTCAAGTCACTGCACTACTTAGAGGCTGAGTTACCAAGTCAGTGTGAAGACTTAGAGACTCATGCTCTAAGCCATACATTAACTCGAGATGCTGAACTCTCGAGTGCGTTACCTGAACTGGTCATTGAGAAGGATTCTCCCTGACCTAAATACCTAACCAAAGTTATTTTTAACAATGCTCTCAGTGAGCAGATTTTCACAATACTTTAGTAAATACTTAAAAACAATAAAACACTCAGTTTAACATGGTTCAGAGACTCAAGCTCTTACATCCACTGCTTGATTTAACAGGAAATCCACTAATTGGGATTCTTGTTTTTAACGTGCCAAAGTGCACCCAGATCTACAACTCCAGATCTTGCTTACTTCCTTACTAACTTACAAAACAACTTACTACCAACAAACCTAACTTAGGGTTTTGGTTTCAGTAGGGTTTTCTCCAACTAGGTGAGGTTTTCCCTTAAAATGTGTTAGCCTAATGCTAAGATTGGGAAAACCTCTCTAAGCTAAGAGTTACAAGCTGAACACTCATTCGTGTATATATGATAACCCTAATGGTTAGTGAACCAGGTGTGAATCGTGCCTCCTTATATCTCCCATACAGCGCACTTAACACTCACACCTTCACAGCTCGTAGGTGTTGATTTTTCTTACTCACACACTTCAAACCACAGCTATGAGCTTGTATTTATAGTGTGGATTCAAACGTTACCGTTGGAGGCAAGTACATTTGAATCCAGACTGTCAGTAGGGAAACCTACTTTTCTTGGAATGCGTCCTTGTCAGTGTTAGATATGTTGTCTTGAATTGATTGGTCCACATGGACTGAATCCAATGGATCTTTGGTTCAGTGAGCTTGATTAGGGGGCACTGACTTCAGATAGTTTATCCTCCACTGACTTGATGAACTTCAGTAGACACAGATGTCTTCAGGTAGTTGTCCTTCAGGGACTCTTTGAAGATCTCTCCAAGAAGTTTGTCATAAGGCTGAATGACAAACTTCCCTGACCACAGTAGCCTGACTACTTCAGGGCCTACTTGGTGCAGCACTGATCCTCTTGATCATGCTCTTCACTGAGTGGTCCGTCTGACTTAGCTTAGATCAGCCAGGTTTACACTCAGTGGGACATCCTTCAGGCTTCTCTTCTAGTTCAGGTTACTAATATGACTTCAGTTAGTTCTTCTTGGTGTCATCTTGATATCCTCAGACTGTGTTGCTGAGTTCCCCCTCGCTGAGTTCCCCCTACACTGAGTGTTCCCTCAACTAAGTTCTTCTCATCTGACAGCCTATTCTGCTGAGAGCTAACCTATCCTGACCTGAAACAAAAGATACAATTCTAACTGCTTTAAAACCTATTACATGTTGTTTTGGAAAATAATCAAAACTAAAACATATCCCAATAATTTCCCTCTTTTTTATGATTCCAAAACCTCTAACCAAATGATTTTCTATTACAAGTTGAATGTCAGAACACTGGTAATAGAATGAAATATGCAGAAACTGGATCAGTGGTCATGTGAACAACCCGCTTCTATACCAATTGATGGCCGTTTTTAATTACTTCTTCAGGACAAATGGGAATTCAGGAGCAAATTTTTTTAAACCTTTTGCTCAGGGAGTTCAGCAAGAGTGAATAATACACAAGTCACTGCATTGCTAAGAGTCAGAGCACTCAAATCAGTGCAACTGACTTGCGAGCTCATTCTCTTAACAAGGCAGTGACTCGAGAGGTTACTCTTCAAGTCACTGCACTGCTTAGAGGCTGAGTTACCAAGTCAGTGTGAAGACTTGGAGACTCATGCTCTAAGCAAGATAGTGACTCGAGATGCTGAACTCTCAGTGTGTTGCTTGAACTGGTCAGTGAGAAGGATTCTTCCTGACCTAAATACTTAACTAAAGTTTGCTTTAACAATGCTCTCAGTGAGCAGATTTTCACAATACTTTAGTAAATAATTAAAACAATAAAAAACTCAGTTTAACGTGGTTCAGAGACTCAAGCTCTTACATCCACGACCTGATTTAACAGGAAATCCACTAACTGGGATTCTTGTTTTTAACGTGCCAAGGTGCACCCAGATCTACAACTCCAGATCTTGCTTACTTCCTTATTAACTCATACAACAACTTACTACCAACAAACCTAACTTAGGGTTTTGGTTTCAGTTGGGTTTTCTCCAACTAGGTGAGGTTTTCCCTTACAATGTGTTAGCCTAACGCTAAGATTGGGAAAACCTCTCTAAGCTAAGAGTTACAAGTTGAACACTCATTTGTGTATATATGATAACCCTAATGGTCAGTGAACCAGGTGTGAATCGTGCCTCCATATATCTCCCATACAGCGCACTTAACACTTACACCTTCACAGCTCGTAGGTGTTGATTTTCCTTACTCACACACTTCAAACCGTAGCTACGAGCATGTATTTATAGTGTGGATTCAAATGTTACCATTGAAGGCAAGTACATTTGAATCCAGACTGTCAGTAGGGAAACCTACTTTTCTTGGAATGCGTCCTTGTCAGTGTTAGATATGTTGTCTTGACTTGATTGGTCCACGTGGACTGAATCCAACGGATCTTTGATTCAGTGAGCTTGATCAGGGCGCACTGACTTCAGATAGTTTATCCTCCACTGACTTGATGAACTTCAGTAGACACAGCTGTCTTCAGGTAGTTGTCCTTCAGGGACTCTTTGAAGATCTCTCCAAGAAGTTTGTCATAAGGCTGAATGACAAACTTCCCTGACCACAGTAGTCTGACTCCTTCAGGGCCTACTTGGTGCAGCACTGATCCTCTTGATCATGCTCTTCACTGAGTGGTCCGTCTGACTTAGCTTAGTTCAGCCAGGTTTACACTCAGTGGGACATCCTCCAGGCTTCTCTTCTGGTTCAGGTTACTAGCATGACTTCAGTTAGTTTTTCTTGGTGTCATCTTGATATCCTCAGGTTGTGTTGCTGAGTTCCCCCTCGCTGAGTTCCCCCTCAACTGAGTGTTCCCTCAACTGAGTTCTTCTCAACTGACAGCCTATTCTACTGAGAGCTAACCTATCCTGACCAGAAACAAAAGATACAATCCTGGCTGCTTTCAAACCAATTACATGTTGTTTTGGAAAATCATCAAAACTAAAACATATCCCAACAATTTCCCCCTTTTTATGATTCCAAAACCTCTAACCAAATGATTTTCTATTACAAGTTGAATGTCAGAACACAGGTAATAGTTTGAAATATGCAGAAATTCCCATAGTCTAAAACATTTAAGATCTGTTCGGTTGACCATTTTTCTTAACGAAACTGGATCAGTTGTCATGTGAACAACCCTCTCTGATACCAATTGATGGTCCCATTTTTAATGACTTCTTCAGGACAAATGGGAATTCAGGAGCAAATTTTTTTTAAACCTTTTGCTCAGGGAGTTCAGCAAGAGTGAATAATACTCAAGTCACTGCATTGCTAAGAGTCAGAGCACTCAAATCAGTGCAACTGACTTGCGAGCTCAGTCTCTTAACAAGGCAGTGACTCTAGAGGTTACTCTTCAAGTCACTGCACTACTTAGAGGCTGAGTTACCAAGTCAGTGTGAAGACTTGGAGACTCATGCTCTAAGCAACACATTAACTCGAGATGCTGAACTCTCGAGTGCGTTGCCTGAACTGGTCATTGAGAAGGATTCTCCCTGACCTAAATACTTAACCAAAGTTTTTTTTTAACAATGCTCTCAGTGAGCAGATTTTCACAATACTTTAGTAAATACTTAAAAACAATAAAACGCTCAGTTTAACGTGGTTCAGAGACTTAAGCTCTTACATCCACTACTTGATTTAACAGGAAATCCACTAATTGGGATTCTTGTTTTTAACGTGTCAAAGTGCACCCAGATCTACAACTCCAGATCTTTCTTACTTCCTTACTAACTTACAAAACAACTTACTACCAACAAACCTAACTTAGGGTTTTGGTTTCAGTAGGGTTTTCTCCAACTAGGTGAGGTTTTCCGTTAAAATGTGTTAGCCTAATGCTAAGATTGGGAAAACCTCTCTAAGCTAAGAGTTACAAGCTGAACACTCATTCGTGTATATATGATAACCCTAATGGTTAGTGAACCAGGTGTGAATCGTACCTCCTTATATCTCCCATACAGCGCACTTAACACTCACACCTTCACAGCTCGTAGGTGTTGATTTTTCTTACTCACACACTTCAAACCACAGCTATGAGCTTGGATTTATAGTGTGGATTCAAACGTTACCGTTGAAGGCAAGTACATTTGAATCCAGACTGTCAGTAGGGAAACCTACTTTTCTTGGAATGCATCCTTGTCAGTGTTAGATATGTTGTCTTGAATTGATTGGTCCACATGGACTGAATCCAATGGATCTTTGGTTCAGTGAGCTTGATTAGGGGGCACTGACTTCAGATAGTTTATCCTCCACTGACTTGATGAACTTCAGTAGACACAGATGTCTTCAGGTAGTTGTCCTTCAGGGACTCTTTGAAGATCTCTCCAAGAAGTTTGTCATAAGGCTGAATGACAAACTTCCCTGACCACAGTAGCCTGACTACTTCAGGGCCTACTTTGTGCAGCACTGATCCTCTTGATCATGCTCTTCACTGAGTGGTACGTCCGACTTAGCTTAGATCAGCCAGGTTTACACTCAGTGGGACATCCTTCAGGCTTCTCTTCTGGTTCAGGTTACTAATATGACTTCAGTTAGTTCTTCTTGGTGTCATCTTGATATCCTCAGACTGTGTTGCTGAGTTCCCCCTCGCTGAGTTCCCCCTAAACTGAGTGTTCCTTCAACTAAGTTCTTCTCATCTGACAGCCTATTCTACTGAGAGCTAACCTATCCTGACCTGAAACAAAAGATACAATCCTAACTGCTTTAAAACCTATTACATGTTGTTTTGGAAAATAATCAAAACTAAAACATACCCCAATAATTTCCCTCTTTTTTATGATTCCAAAACCTCTAACCAAATGATTTTCTATTACAAGTTGAATGTCAGAACACTGGTAATAGTTTGAAATATGCAGAAATTCCCATAGTTCAAAACATTTAAGATCTGTTCGGTTGACCATTTTTATTAACAAAACTGGATCAGTGGTCATGTGAACAACCCGCTTCTATACCAATTGATGGTCCCGTTTTTAATTACTTCTTCAGGACAAATGGGAATTCAGGAGCAATTTTTTTTAAACCTTTTGCTCAGGGAGTTCAGCAAGAGTGAATAATACACAAGTCACTGCATTGCTAAGAGTCAGAGCACTCAAATCAGTGCAACTGACTTGCGAGCTCATTCTCTTAACAAGGCAGTGACTCGAGAGGTTACTCTTCAAGTCACTGCACTGCTTAGAGGCTGAGTTACCAAGTCAGTGTGAAGACTTGGAGACTCATGCTCTAAGCAAGATAGTGACTGAAGATGCTGAACTCTCAGTGCGTTGCTTGAACTGGTCAGTGAGAAGGATTCTTCCTGACCTAAATACTTAACTAAAGTTTTCTTTAACAATGCTCTCAGTGAGCAGATTTTCACAATACTTTAGTAAATAATTAAAACAATAAAACACTCAGTTTAACGTGGTTCAGAGACTCAAGCTCTTACATCCACGACCTGATTTAACAGGAAATCCACTAACTGGGATTCTTGTTTTTAACGTGCCAAGGTGCACCTAGATCTACAACTCCAGATCTTGCTTACTTCCTTACTAACTCATAAAACAACTTACTACCAACAAACCTAACTTAGGGTTTTGGTTTCAGTTGGGTTTTCTCCAACTAGGTGAGGTTTTCCCTTACAATGTGTTAGCCTAACGCTAAGATTGGGAAAACCTCTCTAAGCTAAGAGTTACAAGCAGAACACTCATTTGTGTATATATGATAACCCTAATGGTCAGTGAACCAGGTGTGAATCGTGCCTCCTTATATCTCCCATACAGCGCACTTAACACTCACACCTTCACAACTCGTAGGTGTTGATTTTTCTTACTCACACACTTCAAACCGCAGCTATGAGCTTGTATTTATAGTGTGGATACAAATGTTACCATTGGAGTCAAGTACATTTGAATCCAGACTGTTAGTAGGGAAACCTACTTTTCTTGGAATGCATCCTAGTCAGTGTTAGATATGTTGTCTTGATTTGATTGGTCCACGTAGACTGAATCCAATGGATCTTTTGTTCAGTGAGCTTGATCAGGGTGCACAGACTTCAGATAGTTTATCCTCCACTGACTTGATGAACTTCAGTAGACACAACTGTCTTCAGGTAGTTGTCCCTCAGAGACTCTTTGAAGATCTCTCCAAGAAGTTTATCATAAGGCTGAATGACAAACTTCCCTGACCACAGTAGCCTGACTCCTTCAGGGCCTACTTGGTGCAGCACTGATTCTATTGATCATGCTCTTCACTGAGTGGTCCGCCTGACTTAGCTTAGATCAGCCAGGTTTACACTCAGTGGGACATTCTTCAGGCTTTTCTTTTGGTTCAGGTTACTAATATGACTTCAGTTAGTTCTTCTTGGTGTCATCTTGATATCCTCAGGCTGTTTTGCTGAGTTCCCCCTCGCTGAGTTCCCCCTCAACTAAGTGTTCCCTCAACCGAATCTTCTCAACTGACAGCCTATTCTACTGAGAGCTAACCTATCCTGACCTGAAACAAAAGATACAATCCTGACTTCTTTCAAACCTATTACATGTTGTTTTGGAAAATCATCAAAACTAAAACATATCCCAATAATTTCCCTCTTTTTTATGATTCCAAAACCTCTAACCAAATGATTTTCTATTACAAGTTGAATGTCAGAACACTGGTAATAGTTTGAAATATACAGAAATTCCCAAAGTTTAAAACATTTAAGATCTGTTCGGTTGACCATTTTTATTAACAAAATTGGATCAGTGGTCATGTGAACAACCCGCTTTGATACCAATTGATGGTCCCATTTTTAATGACTTCTTCAGGACAAATGGGAATTCAGGAGCAAATTTTTTTTATACCTTTTGCTCAGGGAGTTCAGCAAGAGTGAATAATACGCAAGTCATTGCATTGCTAAGAGTCAGAGCACTCAAATCAGTGCAACTGACTTGCAAGCTCAGTCTCTTAACAAGGCAGTGACTCGAGAGGTTACTCTTCAAGTCACTGCACTGCTTAGAGGCTGAGTTACCAAGTCAGTGTGAAGACTTGGAGACTCATGCTCTAAGCAACACAATGACTCGAGATGCTGAACTCTCAAGTGCGTTGCTTGAACTGGTCAGTGAGAAGGATTCTCCCTTACCTAAATACTTAACTAAAGTTTTCTTTAACAATACTCTCAGTGAGCAGATTATCACAATACTTTAGTAAATACTTAAAACAATAAAACACTCAGTTTAACGTGGTTCAGAGACTCAAGCTCTTACATCCACGACCTGATTTAACTGGAAATCCACTAACTGGGATTCTTGTTTTTAACGCGCCAAGGTGCACCCAGATCTACAACTCCAGATCTTGCTTACTTCCTTACTAAATCACAAAACAACTTACTACCAACAAACCTAACTTAGGGTTTTGGTTTTAGTTGGATTTTCTCCAACTAGGTGAGGTTTTCCCTTACAATGTGTTAGCCTAACGCTAAGATTGGGAAAACCTCTCTAAGCTAAGAGTTACAAGTTGAACACTCATTTGTGTATATATGATAACCCTAATGGTCAGTGAACCAGGTGTGAATCGTGCTTCCATATATCTCCCATACAACGCACTTAACACTTACACCTTTACAGCTCGTAGGTGTTAAGTTTTCTTACTCACACACTTCAAACCGTAGCTATGAGCATGTATTTATAGTGTGGATTCAAATGTTACCATTGGAGGCAAGTACATTTGAATCCAGACTGTCAGTAGGGAAACCTACTTTTCTTGTAATGCGTCCTTGTCAGTGTTAGATATGTTGTCTTGACTTGATTGGTCTATGTGGACTGAATCCAACAGATCTTTGGTTCAGTGAGCTTGATCAGGGCGCACTGTCTTCAGATAACTTATCCTCCACTAACTTGATGAACTTCAGTAGACACAACTGTCTTCAGGTAGTTGTCCTTCAGGGACTCTTTTGTCGATCTCTCCAAGAAGTTTGTCATAAGGCTTAATGACAAACTTCCCTGACCACATTAGCCTGACTCCTTCAGGGCCAACTTGGTGCAGCACTGATCCTCTTGATCATGCTCTTCACTGAGTGGTCCGCCTGACTTAGCTTAGATCTACCAGGTTTACACTCAGTGGGAAATCCTTCAGGCTTCTCTTCTGGTTCAGGTTACTATCTTGACTTCAGTTAGTTCTTCTTGGTGTTATCTTGATATCCCCAGGCTGTGTTGCTGAGTTCCCCCTCGCTAAGTTCCCCTCAACTGAGTGTTCCCTCAATTGAGTTCTTCTCAACTGACAGCCTATTCTACTGAGAGCTAACCTATCCTGACCTGAAATAAAAGATACAATCCTGACTGCTTTCAAACCTATTACACGTTGTTTTGGAAAATCATCAAAACTAAAACATATCCCAACAATTCCCCCCTTTTTTATGATTCCAAAACCACTAACCAAATGATTTTCTATTACAAGTTGAATGTCAGAACACAGGTAATAGTTTGAAATATGCAGAAATTCCCATAGTTTAAAACATTTAAGATCTGATCGGTTAACCATTTTTCTTAACAAAACTGGATCAGAGGTCATGTGAACAACCCGCTCTGATACCTATTAATGGTCCCGTTTTTAATGACTTCTTCAGGACAAATGGGAATTCAGGAGGAAATTTTTTTTTAAACCTTTTGCTCAGGGAGTTCAGCAAGAGAGAATAATACTCAAGTCACTGCATTGCTAAGAGTCAGAGCACTCAAATCAGTGCAACTGACTTGCGAGCTCAGTCTCTTAACAAGGTAGTGACTCGAGAGGTTACTCTTCAAGTCACTGCACTGCTTAGAGGCTGAGTTACCAAGTCAGTGTGAAGACTTGGAGAATCATGCTCTAAGAAACACAGTGACTCGAGATGCTGAACTCTCGAGTGCGTTGCCTGAACTGGTCAGTGAGAAGGATTCTCCCTGACCTAAATACTTAACCAAAGTTTTGTTTAACAATGCTCTCAGTGAGCAGATTTTAACAATACTTTAGTAAATACTTAAAAGAATAAAACACTCAGTTTAACGTGGTTCAGAGACTCAAGCTCTTACATCCACTGCCTGATTTAACAGGAAATCCACTAATTGGGATTCTTGTTTTTAACGTGCCAAGGTGCACCCAGATCTAAAACTCCAGATCTTGCTTACTTCCTTACTAACTCACAAAATAACTTACTACCAACAAACCTAACTTAGGGTTTTGGTTTCAGTTGGGTTTTCTCCAACTAGGTGAGGTATTTTTCCCTTACAATGTGCTAAGATTGGGAAAACCTCTCTAAGCTAAGAGTTACAAGCTGAACACTCATTTGTGTATATATGATAACCCTAATGTTCAGTGAACCTGGTGTGATCGTGCCTCCTTATATCTCCCATACAGCGCACTTAACCCTCACACCTTCACAGCTCGTAGGAGTTGATTTTTCTTACTCACACACTTCAAACTGCAGCTATGCGCTTGTATTTATAGCTTGGATTCAAATGTTACCGTTGGAGGCAAGTACATTTGAATCCGGACTTTTAGTAGGGAAACCTACTTTTTTTGGAATTCGGCCTTGTCAGTGTTAGATATGTTGTCTTGACTTGATTGGTCCACGTGGACTGAATCCAACGGATCTTTGGTTCAGTGAGCTTGATCAGGGCGCACTGACTTTAGATAGCTTATCCTCCACTGACTTGATGAACTTCAGTAGACACAACTGTCTTCAGGTAGTTGTCCTTCAGGGACTCTTTGAAGATCTCTCCAAGAAGTTTTTCATAAGGCTGAATGACAAACTTCCCTGACCACAGTAGTCTGACTCCTTCAGGGCCTACTTGGTGCAGCACTGATCTTGTTGATCATGCTCTATACTGAGTGGTCCGCCTGACTTAGCTAAGATCAGCCAGGTTTACACTCAGTGGGACATCCTTCAGGCTTCTCTTCTGGTTCAGGTTACTAGCATGACTTCAGTTAGTTCTTCTTGGTGTCATCTTGATATCCTCAGGCTGTATTGTTGAGTTCCCCCTCGCTGAGTTCCCCCTCAACTGAGTTCTTCTCAACTGACAGCCTATTCTACTGAGAGCTAACCTATCCTGACCTGAAACAAAAGATACAATCCTGACTACTTTCAAACCTATTACATGTTGTTTTGGAAAATCATCAAAACTAAAACATATCCCAACAATTTCCTTCTTTTTTATGATTCCAAAACCTCTACCAAATGATTTTCTATTACAAGTTGAATGTCAGAACACAGGTAATAGTTTGAAATATGCAGAAATTCCCATAGTTTAAAACATTTAAGATCTGTTCGGTTGACCATTTTTATTAACAAAACCGGATCAGTGGTCATGTGAACAACCCGCTCTGATACCAATTGATGGTCTCATTTTTAATGACATCTTCTGGACAAATAGGGATTCAGGAGAAATTTTTTTTAAACCTTTTTCTCAGGGAGTTCAGCAAGAGTGAATAATACTCAAGTCACTGCATTGCTAAGAGTCAGAGCACTCAAATCTGTGCAACTGACTTGCGAGCTCAGTCTCTTAACAAGGCAGTGACTCGAGAGGTTACTCTTCAAGTCACTTCACTACTTAGAGGCTGAGTTACCAAGTCAGTGTGAAGACTTGGAGACTCATGCTCTAAGAAACACAGTGACTCAAGATGCTGAACTCTCGAGTGCGTTGCCTGAACTGGTGAGTGAGAAGGATTCTCCCTGACTGTTAGGATAAAAATTGTTAGTTTTGATGAGTTAAAACAAACCAGAAGATGTAATAGGACCATCTGGACCTATTAGCCAGATGATGATCTAGATTAGGACTTAGTCTAGGGGGAACTGCCAGACCAGAAGACTTCACCAGAAGAGTCACCAGAAGACTCCACCAGAAGACTTCACCAGAGGAGATCAGACCAGAGGCAGAGGACCTTCCCCAGACCAGACGAGTCCGGACCAGACGAGTCTGGTGGAACAAAAGATGCTCAGTTTGATCCCCTTATACTACTGAGTATTCTGGTTGTTCACCAGATAAGGACCAGAAGACACCGAGGTTGCCTGGTGTCTGGTCCTGCCTTCTCTGGAGAGAATCAGAGTTAGGCAGAGGAAGCTATTGACCGTTGGTGATTCAAATCAAGTCAACAAGATCAGGATTGGAAAGTATTTGAAGATAATCAATCCAAGGATCCCACCAACCCAATCAATCAATTAGGGAATTGATTGATTAAAGCTTCCATATATAGAGGATCTGATTGGATTAGCCCTCCAACGGCTAGCCCTAATCCCCTATATATATATACAAGAGTGCAGTTCAAGAAAAAGCTCTAGAGACTCTATACGCGCACATAGCATTCTAAGCTTTTGATCACTACGCATTTGCACTCACTTAGTTCTTAATTACTCATCCAACTCGTAAGGAGTTTATATACTCAACCTGTTCATCTTGTTAGATAAGGTTGGAGTAAGTTTGTCTTTAGATCGAAGTTAGATCTAAAGAGATTGTAAGAAGGCGCTGGTACTTCGGAAATTCCAGTGGTTAGTGAGTTTGTTGGTTGATAGTGAGACCCCTTTGATCAGGGGAGAGTGGACGTAGGATATTCAGATCCGAACCACTATATATACGGTCTTATTTATTGCTTTCCTTAATACTTGCTTGTTTATAATTTGTGCTCTTAGAAAAGGATTTCTTCTAAAGACATATCGGTTAAAAAGGCTTCCGCAATTAATCTATCTAGTGGGACCAACAAGTGGTATCAGAGCAGTGTGTCCAACGACCACTGCTTTGAAAAGCTTTTGGTGGTCACCGGGCAGATCCATTGCTCATTTATTGTTTTTGTTCAAAATCTAGATAAATCCTTATTTTAGTAAATATGTCTTCGAAATCTTCTTATAAGAGTCGCAAACTGCCAGAATTCTCGTTCGAGGATTATAGCCACTGGAGCTTCATGATGAGTAATCATCTTGGAGCTATTCACCACTGCATGTTAGATGTGGTTGAAAGTGGCCCCATTAAATTTTATTGGACTCCTATTGATAGTGGCAGGTCTGAGTCCAGAGAAGAAACTAGCGACGCTGCAGAGGATAGAGTTCCCAGACAACGAATCCTCAAAAAGAAAGACGAACTTGACAACGATGAGAGAAAGCTACATAACCTGGACCAGGTGGCAAGAACCGAGATTATCAACACTCTCACCAAGGAGGTAATAGAGAAGGTCAGAACCTGTGTCACTGCCAAGGAGATGTGGGACAAACTCGCACTTCTCTGTGAGGGAACAGAGAAGATCAAAGACAACAAGCTCCAAGCTGTTCAACACTCGTTTGACACCTTCAAGATGAAACCAGACGAGACCATTGACCAGCTGGACATGCGTCTCACAAACCTTCTAAACAAGGCTAGTGCCTTAGGTAAGACCTACTCTGAAAAATAAATTAATAGTAAGATCTTGCGTTCACTAACAAGCAGGTGGAGAATTAAAGTCACTGTGATCAAGGACAACAAGGATCTCAATACTCTGGATCATCATCTTCTGTTGTCTGATCTCAAAGCCTATGAGTATGATCTTCAAGAGGAGGATCAAACAGAAGAGGTTTCCTCTTCTGGTCAGAAAGGAGTTGCATTCTCTTCAACTCTCAAGCCTGATGTCAAGCCAAAGGAGTCTACTGCAGATGACTTGAGCCTCAAGGAGCAGGTAGCACTTCTAACTCATAAATTAGACAAAATGAGTTCAAAATATGGCAGGTACAAAAGGCATTGGAAGGAGTCTACCAGAGACAGGAAGAGTTCTTTCAAGCCTGCAGAGAAGGAGAAGACATCTGGAGACTCAAGGGAGACCAGATTCAGAACTCCACAGAGGAGGAGAGATGACAACCCTGGCAACTCTGGGAGATCAGATTATCAGAGGAGGGATGGTAGCTCTGGCAGACCTGACTACCAGAGGAGAGAAAGTAGTCCAGCCAGATCAGACTACAACCAGAGGAGGAGAGAGCCAAGTCCTAGTCCCAGAGGAGACAATGCCTGCTACACATGCAACAAGACTGGTCACTACAGTTATGATTGTCCTCAGCTTACTCCTAGGGAAAGAGAAGAGAAAAGAATCAAGAGAGATAGGAGATATGCAGATAAGAGAGCACTGCTGGCAGAAGCAGAGAAGGAGGATACTAGTTCCAGTTCTTCTTCTTCTGACTTTGGATCAGATGATGATGTGTGTCTCATGGCAGACATCACTGAGGTAAATGAAACTACTCTAGTTTTATCTAATTCCAAATGTACTGAATCCTCTAATTCATCTGGTAACTCCAGAGAGTCTGATATGCAACAAATGCTATCAGATCTCCAAAATTGTGTCCAACTCTGTCAAAAACTTGAGAAAGAGAATGGTAGGCTCAGAGCTGAAGTTCAATCTCTCTCTCATGAGCACAAATCCACCAGAGAACTCATGAAAGATCATTCCAAAGAAGTCTCTGAACTTCAGGATAAGATCACAGAAAGAGATACTCTGGTAAATCAACTCATGAAAGAAAGGACCTCTCAAGAAGATGAGATCAATGAACTCAGAGCCAAATATCAGACTCTTATCAAGGGAAAACAAGTTGCTCACAACATAGAGGAGATACCTATGCCCAGAGAAGCTCCTAAGATACCATCTGTTGTATCTATCATATCAGAGTCTTCTCAGCGCATTTGTGATAAGAGTGGTTTAGGATATTCTGGAATTACCACTAAAACTCATAAATACCTCTATAATAAAGACAAGTCTGTAAGAGCTGGTAAATTGGTAGAAATCTGGAATGATAAAGACTTAACTGGTAATGGTTACAAGGTGGTTCACAATCCTGATTGGAAAAGGAATCACTCTGTTAATCACATAACAAATGGTCCAGAAGAGTTGACTATTCTGGAAGAAAAGATGCTAGAGAATAAGTGTCAAAAAGGGGAACCATTAAAGATTGATGGTTCTGTGAACAATGAGTCCCAAGGAGTAGGAATTACTCAAATTGGAGGACCCCAGAGAAATCCTCAAAGGGAACCTAAACAGATTAGGGGACCTCAAAGGAAACACTCAAGAAAGGGGAATACCAATCAGAGTAACAACTACCAGAGAAGGAACAATGTTCAGCAGAACCAGGTACCCCAGAGACAATTTTCTCAGAGGAATCAATTCCAAAATAGGTATACTCAAAGGAACTATAATCACCAGAACAAGTCTAATTATCAGAACCAGAGGAGGTCTTCCAGACCCATCTATAGAAAACCAACTGATCTGGGGAGTTATGACACCAGAGATGGTTCTTCTAGGATGTACCCTTATAACCAGACCTTTAAGACCATGTCTTTGAGACAGGCCATTCCAAAGGCCAGATTTGAGAAAAGGTACACCAGACCTGTTTATAGGAAAGGTGTCCTTATCAGACCAGTAGCTCAATATGTCATAGTAAGAGGACATGTACTAGTAGATAGATTTGGAAGGAAGATAAGATCTCCTCATCCATCAAGGGATGATCTTTATCTATGGATTCCTACAAAACCTGCAACTAACCAACCAGGACCCAGCACTAGTAGGGGACCTAATTGATTTCTCTGCAGGTAGATAAGAGTCCATTGGAGAAAGGATTTTCAAGCAACCATGTCTGGTACATTGATAGTGGAAGTTCCAAACACATGACCTTCCAGAAGGATAATCTACAAGATTTCAAGCCATTAAATGGACCAAGAGTGATGTTTGGTGACAACAACTATGGAGTCACCAGAGGAGTTGGAAAGTTGACCTTCAATGGAGTATCTGTAGATGAAGTCTACTACGTAGAAGGACTCAAGCATAATCTGCTTTCAGTATCCCAATTCTGTGACAAGGGATACTCAGTGAAGTTTTCTAGTGATTCATGCACTATTTTCTCTTCTGATTATAATGATATCTTGCTAATAGGCTTGAGGAAGGGTAACATTTATCTTGCAGATTTTAGCAGTTGCCCAAGGAATGCTTGCCTGGTTGCTAAAGGATCTGCAGAGAACAGCTGGATTTGGCACAAGAGATTGTGTCATCTTAACTTCAAAACATTGAACAAGATTGCCAGAAAAGGTCTCATTCGAGGTCTTCCAAATGAAGTGTTTAAGAAGGACCAGGTTTGTGGTTCATGCCAGAAGGGTAAACAACCCAAGACTTCCTTTAAGGATGTCTAGAGCACAACCACAACCAGAGTACTTCAACTACTTCACATGGACCTGTTTGTACCTGTCTCTCCTCTTAGTTTCAGTGGAAGGAAGTACACCTTAGTAATAGTAGATGACTTTTCAAGATACACTTGGGTAGTGTTCTTGTTTAAGAAAAATGAAACTATGACTAAGCTGCCAGAGTTCTTCAAGCAGATTCAGAATGAGCAGAACCAGAGCATAGTCAGGATCAGAAGTGACAAAGGAACAGAGTTTTTGAATTCACATATTGCAGATTACTGCAAGGACCATGGGATTTTTCATGAGACATCTGCTGCCAGAACACCTCAACAAAATGGAGTTGCAGAAAGGAGGAATAGGACTCTCAAAGAAGCTGCAAGAACACTTCTGGCAGAGTACAGCACTCCACAGAGATTTTGGGCAGAGGCCATCAATACAGCTTGTTACACTCAGAACAGGTGCCTGATTGCCCAGAGACACAATAAGACCCCATATGAGGTATGGAAAGGTAAAACCCCATCTGTTTCATATTTTCATGTTTTTGGATGTAAGTGTTTCATCCATGACAATGGGACATCTAAATTAAGAACCTTTGATGCTAAAGTGGCTGATGGAATATTTTTGGGATATTCCAGCACCAGTAAAGCTTTTAGAGTTTTTAATAAGAATTCACTTTGTGTGGAGGAAACACCTCATGTTGTTTTTGATGAATCTACTTTTGAGTTCAAGGTGGATGCTAAGTCTTCTGATGAGACCCAGAATCAGACTACACCCAGAGTTATCAAAGTCAATCCACCTGTTCTTGATTCAGATTCAGATTCAGATGATGACCCATCTCCTGGTTCTCTGAAGCAGCAGCCTTCACAAGGAGCAGAACCAGAAGAGGTTGGAACTCCTGTAGGGGGAAGCTCTTCTGCAGGTGGTGATAATCACCAAGGTACTGCAGAAGATGATCATCCAGGTAAGACCACGGGTAGGAGGACCCTGGTTGATCACCCCAATGACCTAATCCTTGGAGATCCAACTAAGGGTGTCCAGACTAGGAGAACTCTTAACTTAGCTGCCTTATTCAGTTGCTATGTGTCCTTGATTGAGCCCAAGAACATCAAGGAGGCACTGAAAGATTCAAATTGGATTGTTGCTATGCAGGAGGAATTGAATCAATTCACCAGACAGGATGTTTGGGAGCTGGTAGACAGACCAAGACATCAAAAGGTGATAGGCACTAAGTGGGTTTTCAAAAATAAGAAAGATGAGAATGATGTCATTACTAGGAACAAGGCAAGGCTAGTGGCCCAGGGCTATTCTCAGTCTGAAGGAATAGACTATGATGAGACATTTGCTCCTGTTGCCAGACTAGAAGCTATCAGATTGTTCTTAGCATATGCTGCTCACATGAAGTTCAAAGTATACCAGATGGATGTGAAATCTGCCTTTCTTAATGGGATTCTCATTGAGGAAGTGTATGTGGAACAACCTCCTGGTTTTGAACAAGGTGACAAGGTGTTTAAGCTTAAGAAAGCTCTTTATGGGCTGAAGCAGGCACCCAGAGCATGGTATGACACTCTATCTCAATTTCTTCTGGACAATGGTTTTACTAAAGGTAAGATTGATAGGACCTTGTTTAGGAAAGAAGAAGGAAATAACATCCTTCTGGTCCAAATATATGTTGATGACATCATATTTGGATCCCCTAACAAGAAGCTGTGTGAGAAGTTTGGTGAGCTCATGCAGGGACAGTTTGAGATGTCCATGATGGGAGAATTGAATTACTTTTTGGGTTTGCAGGTTAAGCAATCAGAGAAGGGAATTTTTATTAATCAAGCTAAGTACACCAGAAACATGTTAGAGAAATTTGGAATAGGATCTAGCAAGGCAGCCAAGATCCCTATGATGACAAATTTCAACATGGATCCAGATGAGTCTGGAGAGATCGTGGACCAGACTCAGTACAGAGCACTTATTGGTTCTCTTTTGTATTTGACTGCAAGCAGACCAGATATTACTTTTGCTGTAGGAGTTTGTGCCAGATTTCAAGCTAATCCCAAGAAGAGTCACCTGGAAGCAGCTAGGAAGATTTTGAAATATCTTAAGGGAACTGTGAATTTAGGATTATGGTATCCTGCAGATGACAACTTAGAATTGAGTGGTTATTCGGATTCAGACTATGGTGGGTGCAGAATAGATAGGAAATCTACAAGTGGAACATGCCAATTTTTAGGGAATAAATTGGTATCCTGGTTTTCCAAGAAGCAGACTTCAGTTGCTACATCAACAACAGAAGCAGAGTACATGGCTGCAGGGAGCTGTTGTTCTCAACTACTCTGGATTAGTCAACAGCTTAGGGACTACCAGATTAGAGCCAAGGATATTCCTATTTTCTGTGATAGTAATAGTGCCATAGCCATTACCCAGAATCCAGTTCTTCATACCAGGTGTAAACATGTTGATATAAGGCATCATTTTATCAGAGATCATGTTGAGAAGGGAGATATAAGGATGGAAAAGATTGCAACAGAGAGGCAGAGAGCAGACATTTTAACCAAGCCTTTGGCTGAGACCAGATTCAGAGAGTTAGCTTTTGAGTTAGGTCTGTTGGATCCAGAGACAGATTTGTTTTAGGGGGAACATCAGAGAAGTATCCTTGTTTCATTACTTTTCTTTATATATTTATTTTCTTGAGCTAATATACCTGCAGATTAGATATATCAGAGAAGGCAACTGATGAGGTATGCACCAGGTGACACTTGTCCCAGATGAGGTGCTGAGCCATTTGTCCAAAATCTTCTCTGACCAGAACCAGATGAGCTCCATCAGAGGAGATGTAGCTGTGGTTTCATCTGGTTACAATATCAGGTGACAGGTATGCATTTACTTCTCTGGCCTCTGATCATTGGGATACACTTTTCAAATTAGTAAGTACACTCAAAACCTTTCAACTTCGGAGTGTATTTAAGACTAGGGTATAGGGCCTAGGCAATCATTTCGCTTTTTCTCTTGACTGCCACAAAACCCCTTTATGCCCAGTCCCAATGACTATGCCAACGCACCAGATTAAATCTGTATATTGCCTTTCATCGTGGCCATCAGATTTAATCACTGTGCAAAATGTCAATCAATGCTAAAATTGATTTTGTTTCCTAAATTGAATTTGAAACAACACGCGTTCACACTTCATTTAATTTTCAAGCCACGCGTATTACTCTATTTAAATCAATTTTGTTTTCAATCTGTCCTTTCACGTTTCTATACTATTCAAACCCTAACCTCTCTCTGCAAAGCATTTTCTCTCTCTCTCTCTCTCTCTCTCTCTTTCACAGTAATGGCTCCTCCGTGCAATTTCGATCATGTCCTGATGATGAAAAAGCTTAAGACGGAGATGGTGGTGGACTTTTATACCACCAAGAATCCAGTTGTGCTATCGGTTCTGGAGATGTTCCAGAATGCAGGGGTGGAGAAGTTGATCTCCACTGTTCCCAAGGACTTTCGCACCCTTGACGGTTATGCGGCCCAGTTTCTGGTTCGCATGAAGATTCATGAGGATTACATCTCTTCAAAGATTGGTGAAGATGATTTGGTGTTTTCTAAGCACGATTTCTGCGCCTTGTTCGAGAACATATCTGCGGTGGGAGTGGATCCGTTGACATACAAGGAGGATGATATCGTTGGATCATTCAAGATTTTTGCTCGCTCTTCCTGCCAGAACATCACAAAGGGCTTTGTGGATAAGCATTTAAGGCAGAAGTTCAAGGTGCTGTTCGATATCGTGGTCAAAGTACTTATGTGTGAAAATCACAGCACAGATGCCATTTTCAATGGTAGGATGTGTGTGATGAGAGCGTTATATGATGGTGTGCAATGTAATTGGGCGGAGTTTTTCTGGGATGTGTTGAGGAAGAACAAGCTGAAGGTGAAGAAGGAGCCTTGTCCTTCCAAGCCAGGGGAGTTGCAGTTCTGTTTCACTGCAAATGTCTCTTTGGGGACTAAGTTAACACTTATTCTGGATTCTCTTCTTCCTGAGAAGAAGTGGAGGTCATCTTGGTGCCACAATTATCACAAGTCCAAGATCCTCTTCTCCAAGGATGGTCCTCTCCACGGCCATGCCGACTCTGATGGAGAGCAAGCCATCCCTGCCCCTCCTATTCAATCTATTCCCTCACCTCCTAAGGGGCAGAGAAAGCAGCAGCAGCAGCAGCAGAAGACTCAGAAGAAAGCTGCTGAAGCAACTGGTTCTTCAACCGTTGCCTTTTCTGGTTCCTCAGAGGAGGACCAGATTCCCCTTCTTGATGTGCTTAAGAAGAAGGGTGATGATAAAGCTGTTAAGAAGGCTGGAGCAGCCAAGAGGAAGCGGCCAGAGGAGGCCAGGAGAGTCTCTGCTAAAAAGTCTAAGATTAGCAGGAAGGCCAAGAAAACCCTTCTGGTGGATGAGCCATCAGAAGAAGAAGAGGAAGAAGAGGAAGTGCCTCTTGTGAGGAAATCCAAGGCCAAGAGAGCTATTCTTCAAGATCCTGAATCTGGTTCTGATCTTGGAGAGGCCTTGGAGAAGGCTATTGATGAGGCCACCCAGTTGATGGAGGATGCTCCAGAGACGGCTATACCTGCTGGTGTTGACCCAGCAGAGGTAACTCCCTCCATTCCATCTTCTTTTCCCATTAATCTTGTTTCCCCTTCTACCTCTCCCCCAGATAACATTCCCCAAACCCCATCTGCCTCTGGTAACCCCTCTCTTCCACCAGAGCAGATTATCCCAGATACCCCTGTCTTTACACCCTCTACCATTCCTGCTCATACACCTTCTCCCCCAAACTCCCAAACACATCTTCCCACTAACCCCTCTCCCCCACCTTCTGGACCAGAGGTACCCTCAACCTCCTCTGGTGCAGAAGTCCCCCCTTCAACCTCTTCCACCTCCCAGATCCCTCCTACACACTCTGTACCAGATATTCCTTCCTCTTCTGGTGCAGAACAACCCCTTCCTACCTCCTCTACTTCACAAAACCCCAACCCTCCCCAAACCCATGCAGATCAGGACCCAACCATTGCTATGGCTCTGGGATTCCCTGCCCCTCCCCCCTCCCCAACCTGTTTAACAAGCGATGATAGTGAAGATGAGGAAGCTTCACTTGAGCCTGCTCACTTAGCACCTTCCTCCTCTGCCTCTGGGCCCAAACCCTTTATATTCTCTTCTGATGATATGGGTCCCATTAGGCAGAGTATGAGTGTAAGTGCTCAGCTCTGGCTAAGAGAGCAGTTTCCAATTTTGTTGGAGCACTCATCCCTCCTGGCAGATCTGACTGATGCCAAGGTTTGGAGTATGGCTAGACTCCAGGATGTTGAAGACCTCATGCTTCTGCTAGAGGAGATGTCTCCTTCTGCCTTCACTGCGTGGGAGATTGAGCTGAAGAAGAATTTAAACATTCAAAACCCAGCAGAGTTGGAGACACCAGAGGCGGCCAAGGTCTTGATCAGAACCCTCTTAATCCAGAAAGGTGTCATGCTCACTCCAGAGGGCTTCTCCTATAATTTTGGTCCGCATTTCTCATTCCCTCCAGAGTTGTACTCTGATGAGGAGGACTTTGAGATGTCTCCTGCTGTGCTCCAGAAGATGAAGGCTTTCTTCAATGAGCAAATTATGCAGATTGGGCAGTTTTCCAAAGCAATCCAGCATATGGCCCCTGCTATGATTGAGCATCAGATTAAGCATGAGAGGAGAATCTTCCTGAAGCAGCTCAAGTCCTCTCTGGTAGAGGTAAAAGCTTCATTCAAGGCTAATGGCTTATTTGTCAAGTTAGATATCATGCACAGCCAGAAGCAGCTCCAGGAGCACGTGCTGGAGCAGATGAGGCCAGTTTCTGTACTCAAAGTGGAAATGGCCAGCCAGATGATTCAAACTGCTAAGCTGAAGGACTCCCTCCAGGAGATGTTGGAGAAGCAAGAGAGACTTGTTGCAGAGTCTAAAGCTTATCTGGAGGAAGCCAAGCAGCTTCGTGATCTTCACTCTTCCTCCAACACTGCCTTGCCTGATCTTATAAGGCAGGTAGTGGAGCCCCTCCTTGATGAAGTTAAAAAGGGGGAAGAGAAGGCCAGAACTGATCTGGCGAAGACCACCAATGAGACTCTGTTTAGCCATGGAGCTCGTATGGACCTGCTGGAGAACACTCTGGCCCAGGCTGAGTTGCAGAAGAAGAAGAAAGAAGAGTTGAAGTCTCTTACTATGGCCAAACAACTTGCTGCAGAAGAAGAGTCATCTGAAGCTGAGCAGGATCCTTCTACCATTCCTGGTCCTGCTAAGAGGAAGATTAGAAAAGTAAAGAAGAGTTTCCTTGAATCTGTTGTTGAAGAAGCAGAGAAGAGATACAAGGAAGAGACTCCAGAAGAGAGGCAAGCCAGAATCAGGAAGAACATAGATGAAGAGCAGAGGCTCAGATATGTTAAGAGGCAGAACAAGAAGGCCAGAGAAGCTGGTATTCCTTCTGGTGCAGGTGGCTCAGGTTAGAAGAGGAAAGCTCCTGTGGAAGTTATGAACATCTTGCCACTCAGGACAGAAGGGTCCTTTGACTCTACTGTGCCGTATCCTCTGATTGAAAGATGGAGAGAAGCCAAGACCCTCTGGTTCATTCAGGATTATGTCCAGAGGCCAGCACCAGAAGATGATGAGCTGATCAACAGAACCTTCCATTCTTGGATGCAAGCCTATGATGCAGACTTGTACAAGCAGCTGATGGATTCAACCATTGAGTTCAACCTGGAGGTGACTGCTCCTGAATTTACTTATCTTAACACTCCCATGAATGGGAACCAGGTGGATTGGGCAGAACTGAAGAAGCTTTACAAGACTAAGGTGTTGGTGAATTTCACCCCAACATCTTCTGCAGAGTTGAAGGCCGTCCAGGATAGGTTCCTTAACTGGTTTCTTGTCCCTAAAGAGAACAGAAGATATGCCTAGAGTAGGACTATGAACTTCAATGTAATCTGTAATTATTTGTCCTCTGATTATAAATGGAAAAATACATATCTTCTTTGTTCTAAAGACAACTCCTTGTTGTCTTATTATTTGCCTGATGAGATCTATTCTAAGGTCTCATCCCTTTATTGTTTTCTTGCTTAAGTTTACTTTTGATCAGTTCTGGTAGTGTTTTAACTCCATCAAAAAGGGGGAAATTGTTAGGATAAAAATTGTTAGTTTTGATGAGTTAAAACAAACCAGAAGATGTAATAGGACCATCTGGACCTGTTAGCCAGATGATGATCTAAATTAGGACTTAGTCTAGGGGGAACTGCCAGACCAGAAGACTTCACCAGAAGAGTCACCAGAAGACTCCACCAGAAGACTTCACCAGAGGAGATCAGACCAGAGGCAGAGGACCTTCCCCAGACCAGACGAGTCTGGTGGAACAAAAGATGCTCAGTTTGATCCCCTTATACTACTGAGTATTCTGGTTGTTCACCAGATAAGGACCAGAAGACACCGAGGTTGCCTGGTGTCTGGTCCTGCCTTCTCTGGAGAGAATCAGAGTTAGGCAGAGGAAACTATTGACCGTTGGTGATTCAAATCAAGTCAAC
Organism: Ballota nigra; assembly: GCA_947034835.1. Classification (NCBI taxonomy): domain Eukaryota; kingdom Viridiplantae; phylum Streptophyta; class Magnoliopsida; order Lamiales; family Lamiaceae; genus Ballota; species Ballota nigra. Next base: position 31,214,033 of record OX344728.1, on the reverse strand, counting down.
AAGATCAGGATTGGAAAGTATTTGAAGATAATCAATCCAAGGATCCCACCAACCCAATCAATCAATTAGGGAATTGATTGATTAAAGCTTCCATATATAGAGGATCTGATTGGATTAGCCCTCCAACGGCTAGCCCTAATCCCCTCTATATATATACAAGAGTGCAGTTCAAGAAAAAGCTCTAGAGACTCTATACGCGCACATAGCATTCTAAGCTTTTGATCACTACGCATTTGCACTCACTTAGTTCTTAATTACTCATCAAACTCGTAAGGAGTTTATATACTCAACCTGTTCATCTTGTTAGATAAGGTTGGAGTAAGTTTGTCTTTAGATCGAAGTTAGATCTAAAGAGATTGTAAGAAGGCGCTGGTACTTCGGAAATTCCAGTGGTTAGTGAGTTTGTTGGTTGAGAGTGAGACCCCTTTGATCAAGGGAGAGTGGACGTAGGATATTCAGATCCGAACCACTATATATACGGTCTTATTTATTGCTTTCCTTAATACTTGCTTGTTTATAATTTGTGCTCTTAGAAAAGGATTTCTTCTAAAGACATACCGGTTAAAAAGGCTTCCGCAATTAATCTATCTAGTGGGACCAACACTGACCTAAATACTTAACTAAAGTTTTCTTTAACAATGCTCTCAGTGAGCAGATTTTCACAATACTTTAGTAAATACTTAAAACAATAAAACGATCAGTTTAACGTGGTTCAGAGACTCAAGTTCTTACAGCCACAACCTTATTTATCAGGAAATCCACTAATTGGGATTCTTGTTTTTAACGTGCCAAGGTGCACCCAGATCTACAACTCCAGATCTTGCTTACTTCCTTACTAACTCACAAAACAACTTACTACCAACAAACCTAACTTAGGGTTTTGGTTTCAGTTGGGTTTTCTACAACTAGGTGAGGTTTTCCCTTACAATGTGCTAAGATTGGTAAAACCTTTCTAAGCTAAGAGTTACAAGCTGAACACTCATTTGTGTATATATGATAACCCTAATGGTCAGTGAACCTGGTGTGAATCGTGCCTCCTTATATCTCCCATACAGCACACTTAACACTCACACCTTCACAGCTCGTAGGTGTTGATTTTTCTTACTCACACACTTCAAACCGCAGCTATGAGCTTGTATTTATAGTGTGGATTCAAATGTTACCGTTGAAGGAAAGTACATTTGAATCCAGACTATTAGTAGGGAAACCTATTTTTTTTGGAATGCGGCCTTGTCAGTGTTAGATATGTTGTCTTAACGTGATTGGTCCACGTGGACTGAATCCAACGGATCTTTGGTTCAGTGAGCTTGATCAGTGCACACTGACTTTAGATAGCTTATCCTCCACTGACTTGATGAACTTTAGTAGACACAGCTGTCTTCAGGTAGTTGTCCTTCAGGGACTCTTTGAAGATCTCTCCAAGAAGTTTGTCGTAAGGCTGCATGACAAACTTCCCTGACCACAGTAACCTGACTCCTTCAGGGCCTACTTGGTGCAGCACTGATCCTCTTGATCATGCTCTTCACTGAGTGGTCCGCCTGACTTAGCTTAGATCAGCCAGGTTTACACTCAGTGGGACATCCTTCAGGCTTCTCTTCTGGTTCAGGTTACTAGCATGGCTTCAGTTCGTTCTTCTTGGTGTCATATTGATATCCTCAAGCTATCTTGCTGAGTTCCCCCTCGCTGAGTTCCCCCTCAACTGAGTTCTTCTCAACTGACAGTCTATTCTACTGAGAGCTAACCTATCCTGACCTGAAACAAAAGATACAATCCTGCCTGCTTTCAAACCTATTACATATTGTTTTGGAAAATCATCAAAACTAAAACCTTTTAGGGATTTGAGCTTCTGCAAGCATTGTCCTTGCTGCCTCCTTAAGAGTCCTATTTCTTCTTTCAACTACTCCATTTTGTTGAGGAGTTTTTGCAGCTGAGGTCTCATGGACAATACCTAACTCTTTGCAAAATCAAGATATTATAGAGTTAATGAATTCAGTACCCTTATCTTACCTTATTTTTACAATGTTCAGGCTCTTTTCATTGCTAACTTTCTTCAGAAGTTCTTGTAGCCTGACTAGAGTTTCCTTCTTGCTTGCAAGGAATACCACCCATGTGCACTGGAGAAGTCGTCAACAATAACAAGTGTATATTTTCTCCCATTGATACTTACAGGGGTTACTGGACCAAAGAGATCCATATGCAACAGTTGAAGTACTCTGTCAGTAGAGGTAGCTACTTTACTTTTGAAGGATGCTTTCACTTGCTTTCCCTCTTAACGGGCTTTGCAAATATGATCTTTGTTGTATACTTCATTTGGCATTCCTTCTACCAGTGCATGTCTTGCTATCTTGTTCATCATCTTGAAGTTCATATGACTTAATCTCTTATGTCATAGTCAATTCGTGTCAGTTGAGCTCTTTGCAATAAGCCATGTATTTGGTGTGCAAGAGTTCCAATCTGCAATATAGACATTTCCCTTTCTTGACCCAGTTAGTAGTACCTGTTGTGAAGATATATTCTTGACAAAACACAGATTACAATAAAATTCAACATTGTATCCTTTATCACAAAACTGACTTATGGACAATAAGTTATACTTAAGTCCACTGACATAGGATACATTGCTAACTCTTACTGAGCCAATAATTAGAGTACCATAACCTTTGGTGGCTCCTTGTGAATTGTCACCAAAAGTGACCTGTGGACCTTCTTTCTCAACAAATTCTCTCAGGAGCCTTTTATTGCCAGTCATATGCCTGGAACATCCACTGTCCAAGTACCAGACTGAAGATTTTAGAGCTTCTTCTTTGTTGAGATCCACTGAGCCCTGCAGTCAAGATCAAGCTTTAGGTACCCATTTTGTGTTGGGTCCTACCAGGTTAGATGTACCTTTCGCAATCCAAATTTGCCTCACAGTTCTAATTACTTTAGAGTGACTAATTTTTCTTCCATAAACATCTACATAGATAGTTACCTCCATTGGTGCCTTAGGAGTAAACTTTCTATGGGTGTCAGCCTTTGAAGGAACAGGAACCTTTTTAACATTCTTCTTCTTAGGCTTGGGTGCACCTGGTCTCAGTCTTTGTTGATAAAGGTATTGAGAACCTTTTCCTTTAGGCACAAAAGGAATAGGTTTTCTATATGAGTCATTTCTCGAGGAGTGCTCATGTCTGGGTGCTTTCAGTTGAGATTGCTTCATTTGTGAAGACCTCGACTGATAGTACATCTGCTGAGTTCTAGTATGATTAGTCAACTGAGCCTTTCCAATTGGTTTTGGCTGAGACAGGCTTTTCTTTAGTTGAACTTCAGCTGGTCTTTTTCCTTTATCTAAAATCTGTGGTTGAAAGGTCACAGATTTAACAAACACTCTCTTTGTGCCACTTGAAGAAGCAACACTCAGAGGACCTTCTGAAGGTTTTGGAACATAACCTATCCCACACTTGTTATTATAATTTATTTGAAAACTTTAGATTTCCTCTATGGCAAGAAAGGGGTTGTTAAGAGCATCAATCCTTTTTAACAAGGTCTCTTCAGATTTTTGTAAGACATCAATTTCCAGGAGAGAACTCTTTATTTGGCTTACCAATTTTAAATTCTCTTCAGTTAACCTTGTCTTAGATTCAGTGAGATCCTTTATCAGTTGATCTTTACCATTTCCTTGACTCCCGAGGTTTCCACCTCTTTCGTCAACTCAATGGTAGATTTAGCTGAGTTAAGATCAGCCTGATTCCCAGATTCAATTAACTTGGAGTTTTCACCCAAGTGATTTTTGTTTTCATCTTGGAGACAGAAACTTGCTTCTTGCAACCTTGAGAAATCAATCATCAATTGTTCCAAAGCGGACTAAAGATTGAGTTCTTCTGTTGACTCTGAGCTGAGCTCAAGTGAGTTTCCTAAAGAAATGGATGGTTTAGATTGTACCTCAGGTTCTTCTCTTGCCATGAGGCACATGTCATCATCACTGCTGTCAGAGAACAGTCCATCTGATGACTCTAGATCTTCATCAACATCCTCAGCCATCATGGCTTTTCTTTCTCCATATTTTTTTTTCTCTCTTGGCTTGCCTTTCTTTCCTTTCCTTTGTGCTCAGTTGAGGACAATCATACTAAAAGTGTCCAACTTTCTTGCATTGGTAGCATCTGTTGGCATCATCATCCTTATCCTCAGTAGACTCTCTAGTCTTTGATGATGATCCTTCAGCTTTGGAATAATTCTTGTATTATTTCTTCTTCTCCATCTCAGTGGAGCTTTTCTCTCCTTCTCTAGTGTCCTTTTGTAGATAGCTTCTTCTTTCCCTATTATCCCTGTAAAACCTTTAATACTTGCCAAAACGACTATTAAGTTTTTCAAACCTTCTAGCCATTAGGCTGAGTTCCTCTTGCATCTCAGCTCTGCTTTGAGATTTACTTGCTTTTGTACTCTTCTGTGGCTTTGGAGATTTGGCCTCAGTCTCCTTAGCTTTGAAGACAACTCCATTCTCAGCTGAGGTCTCATCAGGAGCCCTTTTCCTGTTAAGATCAAATTCATAAGCCTTTAATTCAGAGAATACCTGTTACATAGACATGCTGGACAAATCTTTGGTATTCTGCATCATTACTGAGTACACATCCCATCTTGAGGTCAAACCTCTCAGGATTTTCAAAGAAACTTCTCTCTTAGTGTACACTTTACCAAGAGAGTTTATATCATTCATCATATCTGTGAACCTCCCATCAAGTTGATCAATGGTCTCAGTAGGCTCCATGTGAACTGCTCATATTTTTGAACAAGTACTGAAAGCTTGTTCTCCTTAATTTTGTCAGTGCCTTCACACATGAGCGCGAGAGTATCCCATAGCTCCTTTGCAGTCTAGAAATGGATCACTCTTCCCATAACTGAGTTTTGGATGGTGGTGTGGAGAATGTTCATAGCTATGAAGTTGAGGTTGTGTCTCCTCCTTTCATCTGCAGTGAAGTTATCTTCATCTTTTGGCCATTCTTCTCTAGGATCTGCAATAGTTTCAGCTGTAGTTCTTGGGTTAGGTGTCATAAAGATAAATGGACCTTTTGTGATGACTCTCAACATTTTATCATGCACACAAGCAAGGTGTGCTCTCATCCTGATCTTCCAGAAGTCATAATTTTCCACTGAGAACTGTGGAAGCTTGTGATGAGACATATGGTTCAAGGGATTGACTCCCATGTTGTTCTCTACTGGTGGTGCTACCCTAGCTGCATTGTCAGCCATAATATTTAAACAAGATTATCAGTAGATCAATTCAGTTGACCATATACACTTTACCTTTTGAGCACAAGGTATACTTAGAAAAATGGTCTTTTGAACCACTGCTCTGATACCATTTGTTGGTCCCGAAATGAGTTATACAGGTGTATGGGGGGGAATACACCTGATGTTACAAATTCAAACTTCTTTCTTAAAAACTAATAAGATTAACTCAAGACAGTAGATCATCAGTGGACTTTGAAGTCTGCTGAGATTTACTTATGAAAGCTTACTGAGATATCAGCTCCACTAAAAGCTCAAGACTTTCAGTTGAACTACTATCTAATTAGCTTTCAAATGCGGATTAGTGAGCCCTTATGAAAACCTCCTTTTGCTTGATAAAAACTTATTTGAATAACACACACTTAGAGAAATAGCATAAAGTAAATGCACAGGATGTAAAGTGGTTCAGAGATGAATCTCCTACGTCCACTGTCCTGATTAAACAGGAGAATTCCCTTCACTTGGAATTCCTTGTGTTATAGTGCCAAGGTGCACTGATCAAATTAATCCTCTCTAAGGATATTTGATCACTAGGATAATTTCAGGTCCTAGTTCCCAAAACAACCAGCTTTCAGACTGATATTAACAATCAGCTTACTAACACCTCTTAACTCTTAACTCTCAACCTAACTCTGGGGTAGGGTTTTGAGTAGAGTTTGGTTCCAACTGTTTGTAAGATAATCCTTACAAGTTTAGCTCAAGGCTTTAAGGATGGATTGTCTCTTTCTAAGGTTTGGATATAACTATAAGCACGATTACAGAGGGTTTGAAATGCTCTCTACAAATTTGAAACACTTGGGGAACAAAGGTGATTTTGAGTGCTTCGTAGTGAGTTATGAGTGTAGGGAATGCTTGTTCTTGTTAAGTTTCCCGTGCGTAGAAATGGGCACGACCTTTTGTATTTATAGACCTTCTTGAAAATCTTCCCGTTGGAGTTGAATCTTCTAAAGTAAGTCTTCTTGAATCTGATTGGTTCCAATGGCTCTATTTAAGCTTTAAGTCTTGTCAAGAAATGGTTGAAAGACCTTGCCAGTTTACCACTCTCTGGAGAAGGCTAAGGCAAGACTTTTGGTACTTGTCAGTCTGTGACAGGTCGGCTGTCAGTAGAGTATACCTACGTGTCATCTTCTTATTGGGCCGCTCAGTCTACTTGCCCAGAGTCTTATCTGGTTTTAAGGTGGAACTCAATTGAGAGAACCTTCTTATTCCTTCATTTATTGCAAGCTTTACTGATATTCGATTTGCCTTGTTCCAACTAGATTAACTAACAACTTTTAATGTGTTTAGCATTAAATGTGCATTGTTAGTCCTCATCAGTGGACCTTGATCCTCTCCTGATGGTATAAACTTAGTAAGAATGCACTTAGAAAACATTCATGACTTAGACTTCTTCACTTCACTTCTTCCTTCAGTGGACTTCTTCTTCAATGGACTTCTTCAAATCTTAGATACACTCCTTGAATCAGTAAATACACTTCAGTTCCTTAACATTTGAACTGGTTAATCCTATTCTAACTCTACTGAATACTTTACTTACAAATGACTTAGGAGGAACCTTTTGGCATCTTAATCAAAACATAAGTCTATACAATTTCCCAACAGTAATAACCCAACATCAAATTAGCATCAAAATGCAGTTATTACTCGCATCTAGCACCATTTTTGCTTAATTATCGGAAAAGGAAAGAAAGTGTCCACTTACTTAATTTGTTGCACATTTCGTGGTTGTTAAATATTAAAAGCAAGATTATGGGAACTAATTATTTGATTGAAACAATTGATAAATTTATATGAAAATTTAATTATTATAATTAGATTTTATTATTGAATTTGGAAGAATTTCTTTTATTACGGATGCAAAAGAAATTAGTGTTACAAAATAGATATTTTAAAAATATATGCATAAATCAAATCAATGTTATATTGATTTTTTTATTCCGTTTTGATGTCTTGATAGTTTCCGTTAATTTGTAATTATAAATAGAGTCAATTGTATAAATGATTTATTGATGAGTATAACATATATTCATGGTATTTACATGTTTCAAGGTCAACTTGAATTTCATGTAATTGAATGTTAATTTATAATATTATTATGAATTGACGAACTATAACAAGTTGATTGTCCAAAATAACAATTCTAATATCAATATAGATTTATAGTGAAAAACTAAAGAAAAAAATTCATTTAATATTTCAACTGCTACAATAAAAATTCGTGTTTGACAAAAAATTCAATAAATATTTAAATATTGATTGATCTATTTTATTTGTTGTCAAAAGATATTTCGCTAAATTTTTCCAACATCACAAGCAACGACTATGTTGGTAACAAGCCCATGAAATCATTTGTGTCATTTTTAGTGATTCACTTTATGTTCCATTCCCAATATGTATGACGTGTGGAATTTTAAAAAATATAGAATGGACCACCACAATCATGGGCCTATGTGTTAAAGATCCAGCACGTGGAATATAAAGTGACACATAAAAAGTGGCACAAGAAAATTGAACTGAGTAACATTTGGTAATTAGAAGATTTAAGTAGTTGAGTTTGTTGATCAGTTATTGATGTTAATATAATTTTTTTTATCTTTTTATCTTTTTACGAATTACGAACTTATACTTTTAAAATAACAGGAGTTAGATTGGAATCAAATTAAATCCTTCAAAAAAAAAAAAAGATAACGGACTTATATTTCTTACATGGGTTTTATGTATACATCTTTCATCACACATATTTTTTCAAAGACCGAGTTTTAATCTTTTTCATTTATGTATTTTTTAAATGAAAAAGAATATTAATTTAAACTTGGATAATTTTAGATCTATAAATTATGTTAGCGTTTAATATTAGATTCATAAACATTTGATAATTTTTGTGCTTTCTCTATATTAATATATTTTAATACCAATTCCAATCGATATTTTTATTATATAGGTATATAAAACACATCTGCTTGATATTGGACAGTTCGGTGTATCAATTTTTAACAAGAAGTTTTCACTAAATATATCCACTTTCTACCGCAAGATGTGAGGTAATATTTTTAATTCATTATCTTACTATTAAAATTTACATGATATGATTTGACAATTTTTCAAAAATCATATTTTATATACTCCTGCCATCTTTAATATTAAAGTGTCATGTAAAATATTTCATCTACAACCATTTAAGTATTTAATTTGTATTGGTTACACAGAGAATATAATAAGTTCTACAATCGTTCGGTCCCTATAAAGTTTCTCAATTGGTTTCTTGGACACAAAAAAGTATCTCTATTTTTCATTTTAAAAATGAACAAAAATCAATTTTTATGCAGACAATGTCAAGATGTAAATATTTTGATTGGTATAATAATTAGTCTACTACTTGGTCAATCAAAATATTGAATTATTTGATAAAAGAATAAACTCAAATGTCAGTTGAAAGTTGTTGGAGACCAGAGTTGTGAGTGTTGTAGAGACTATATTAATGTGGATGGTAAGGTTTAGAAATAGTTCACCGTCTGGTTAAAACATTAAGTTTGTATCAAAAGATAATTAGTTGTGCTATGTTTCAATAATATTCTGTTAATATTGTAATTCCCAATGTTATTTTGTCAATTTCAATCAAATTGTATACAACGATGCAACAAATTCTATTATAATACTGGTATCATTATATATTTGGTGCAATTGTTTGGTTTTATGGAGATTGGATTAAAAAAAATTTTAATCAAAAGTTTCTTATTACTTAACACAAGATAAATAAAGTAACGGAAAGCTCAACCACAAAATCTGGTAGATTAACCACAATATTCGATTAATGTATTTGAAAGTATATAATTACACATTATTAACATTTTTTATTTGTTTGGAAATTGGTACACCAAAAGTCATCTTCGCAGTTAATGGTATCTTCACGTGACACTTCATTTTATACTTATATATAACTGTTTTTGCAAATACTCCAATTACAAATAAATGTAACAAAATTATATGAATCAATTTCATCGTAATATTTATTTATAACTAATATCTTATCGTATATCAACTTATTCTAATTAGCCAAACAATAAATATAATTTGACAACTACACTTGGAAAGAAAAATACGATTCAAAATAAATACTCTATGGTAGAATAACCAGTACTATCTAATTAAAGTACTAATACTATCAAAATAAGTTTTAGGTTTAAGCTTTGTCACACAATAATATTTTTATATAAGAAATACCATACACATTATGTTATGTAACAAAATTAAATACCTATGTTAATTTTTATAACATGTGAGGTGAACTTAACATGAGGAGATTTATATATCTTTGGATTTACGTCTATTTATTTATTTTTTATTAAACTGTAAATTTAATATATTTTTTAACACATACCAGTGTCAAATGTAAACAATTTTGGTGAAAAATTAGGTTATTATATATATTGAAATATATTTAAACTGAATATATTCCTATTATAAATCCACATTTATTTATGACATAGTTCATATAAATGTATATTATAGGTCAAATCAATTACCCTTAGTCACAATATTAATTTATAAATTATTATTATTTTTTATTTGTCTTCAAATTAATTATTTAAATTTATTTGATTATTTGATATTTTTATTAATATAAAGTATATGTTTTGAAATTAATTAAAATAATATTGAATATATAATTATATAAATTCTTTAAAAATAAATAAAGTTTGTTTTTTTTTTTTTTTATTAAGAACAAATTATTGAAGTTATTAATTTCTAATCAAATAAATATGAAATTTCTTATAGATGAATTTATTATTTGACGCAATTATCTACATCCACAATTTTACAAAGTTCACCCACCTTATTTTATAACTTTTACTAATTAAATCCACTATAGAGTTATAATTTTATCCAACAGATAATACATATACCCACACCAAAAAAAAAAAAAAAAATCGCCCACAAATATCATTTAATTTCAACACAACAATCATACACACTCTCATACCTCTCTAATCCAGCATGAAAAGCATAATCCAACATTTTATCCAATCTCATTCAATTTCTATAACCAACAAACAACCCGTACACCCATCTCTATAATTCGATGGCGAAAAACATAATATTGAATATATAATTATATAAATTCTTTAAAAATAAATAAAGTTTGTTTTTGTTTTTTTTATTAAGAACAAATTATTGAAGTTATTAATTTCTAATCAAATAAATATGAAATTTCTTATAGATGAATTTATTATTTGACACAATTATCTACATCCACGATTTTACAAAGTTCACCCACCTTATTTTATAACTTTTACTAATTAAATCCACTATAAAGTTATAATTTTATCCAACAGATAATACATATACCTGTTGATAGACGAACATAAACTAATAAATGGCGAACAAGAATTAAAGCCTTATCAAGGATTATGAAGAGTCAACCTCAAATCAAGGATGATCAACAAAGAAAATCAAGTCGGGGTGCATAAACCAATCTGGGGAGTACACAAACTGACGAACAACTATCCGGCGAACAAGATATTGGCGAACAAGTTTAAAGACCCAAGACCAAATATGGACTCACCACCAAGCCAATAATGACGAACAACACTGGTAAAAGTGTTACAGCTATCAGCCTAAGAGGTGTATGTTGACGAACAAAGGACCATGATCCCAAAGCCAAACTGTGCAAGACACAAAGGCGAACAACTTGTGAAGCATACACCCAAACGACGAACAACTTTTATGAGAGAACCATCCTAGATCAACTAAGCCGACCTGGACGAACAACAATGAAGTCCGAGATAAGACCAAAGAAGACTTTGTAACTAAGATTTAGCTTAGATAAGGTCAAACTAGAGTCAAAGGACACATGTCAAGCATGCAGGCTAGGGAGACCAAGAGTCAGGGACACCTCCTGCTTGCTAGTCTCTATAAATAGTTGCTCTCCAGCTTATGAAATACAAGTTCAAAAGTTCAAATTCATAAACACTCCCAAAACACACACTAACACACCTAAACGTGCACACATACGAAATTATTTCGATTTCGAATTTCGTATATCCGATTTCATAACCCGAACCTCGATTTATCATTTACGGTGGTAACCAATCACACGTAATTGATTGATGATCTTTAAACTGAAATTAAACAGTCACTAATCCACTCGATAAATATTGATCACCAACAATTTTGGCGCTAGAAGGAGGGTGTCGAACCTCCGGTTAGTGTAATTACTCAAGAACTTCAAGTTGAAAACTTGAAGATTCAAAGAAAAACCTCAAGAAATATTTGAAGATTCAAGCAAAGGTGTTCTTGGTGTTCTTCAATATTAAAATTAAAAAAACAATTTATATTGAAATCCCTCAATCAAAGGAAACCCAAGCATCACGTTTGTCAAGGAGAGCATCTCCCACCCGAGCCTCGTCGGCCAATCACCAGGATCAAAATCCTAGACATGTGAACAGGTCGCAGCATACGACCATAACACATAATCTCCCCCCTGAAATGGAGGCCCTGGCGAACAACCCTAACGAATTATCTAAGACCATTGCTGTTCTCCAAGCTCTCCAGAGACAACAAGAACAAAATAAGCCTTCACAAGCAAGGCCTAAGGATAGACCCTTGGAGGTTGTTAGGGCCAGGTCAACAAGGTGCGAACAACGTGAGGTGAGCATCGCCCAGGTCAGGCGGGACAAGGGCAAGGCTAAGATGGTCGAGCCAAGGGAGGGCCAAGCAGAGTCTGCTCGCGGGCGAACAACAATGTCGAGCCACGGAACAACCCGCTCCAGTGCCCAGGACAGACTTGGCCAACCCCAACAACAGGAGAAAGTTGCTCGCCAGAAAGAAGGACATGGGCGAGCAACATTTGAACAGCCTCGCCCTTCGGTCCATGAAAGACTTTCTCAATCTGCCTTCAGGCGTTTGGGACCTAATGCGGCGAGCAACCCTAAAAAGCAGCTCCAGGATTTGCCTTCTCCAAGCGAGGGACTGCGACGAACAGAAAGGTTTGTACCTTTGTTCGCCGAACAGCCTCCAAGTCAGGGGGCATCTCTGGATGAGCTATCAAGCTTGAGGAGGGCGATAGAAAGTATGTAGGGACAATTGGACCAGCAAAGAGGTGTAGGGACGACCAGCTTGCCAACTTCACCATTATCAACCTATATTCTGAAAGCCCCGATTCAGAAGAAAGTCCAATTCCCTGCAAGCATACAATATGACGGCCTTGCTGATCCCTGAGTTCACCTAACAAAATACTCAGATTATATGGTCTCGATGGGAGCTAGCGATGCCACTCAATGCCGAAACTTCCCGTTAACCTTGGGATATCGGGTGCACAAATGGTTCTCAGCATTGCCACCAGCATCCATCCATTCATTCACTCAGCTGAGTCGGGAGTTCCTGTCTCATTTCTCAACGGCGGGATTATACTTGTCCCAGAAACACCGGTTGTCAGACCTAAAACAAAATGATGACGAGTCAGATCGAGCATTCATGGAAAGGTTTGACAAAGTGCTATTGGAGGGTAAGCCCGTCAGCGAGGACACAAAAATTGTTGCTATAATGGCAGGACTGAAGAAAGGGTCAAAGTTATGGAAAGAGGTACATCTGAAGTGCCCAAGAAGTTACGCCGAATTCAGAAATCAGGCCGGCATATTCGTTTCTATGCATGAAGCCCTGCAGTCAAACTTGGGGGAGAACAAAGTCGACCCCAAGGAGAACAACAAAAAACCTGGTGCAACAAGCTATCGAGTCCCTAAAAACATGAAGGCAATCACTGAAGGGACGGAACTCAAAGAAAAGTTGAATCAGGTGCTAACAGTGTCAGTCGATACTGTTTATGAGAATGTGAAGGATAAGGAGTTGCTCTCCCCTCCCCGGAAAATTTGCCAAGACACTGGCAAACTCAATCCTAACAAGTATTGTGCCTACCATCAAAGCGTGGGGCACTTTACAAGTGAATGTAGAGATTTGCTCAGACAGCTCTGGCATTTCTACGAGGACGGAAAGCTCTCCGATTTTGTCAAAAGATAACCCGGGAAGAGAATCCGGGAGAACAACTCTGAGGACGAAGATGATCAACCTCAGAACAATAAACCGGCGCGACCAGTTCCTGCTATCCCTACTCGTCCGTTGGAAGATTTATACATGATGGAACCTGCAGGCCCCGCAGGAGGATGTTCTGATGGACGACCGCCAATCTCCAACCGGAAAAGAAAGGCTGAATTACGAGCGATCGACCAAGTCCAGGAAATGGGAGTCAAACCATCTATCATGCAGACAGCAGAACTGACCTTCACCGAAAAGGACTTAGAAGGAATTTTGACTCCGCATAACGATTCGCTCGTAATCTGTGCAAAGATTATGGGAACACGAGTCCACAGATTGTTGGTGGACATCGGAGCCTATACCAACATCTTGTTCAAGAGCACGCTTGATAAACTTGGGGACTTTTCAGCCCATATCCGGGACTCAAACCATCGAATCCTAGGCTTCGGAAATGCAGTAACCGTCCCGTTGGGAGAAATTTCTTTGCTTATACAACTTGTAACGATCGAGGAACCCGAAAAGAATATTACAAGAATGGTAGATTTCTTGGTCGTAGACCAGGAATCGACCTATAATGGGTTCCTTGGTCTACCTTTTTTGAATGAATTTAAAGCTGCCTGTTCAACTTACCATTATTGCTTGAAGTTTCCAACAGCAAGTGGAGCAGGCACAGTTAAAGGAGATCAAAGAAAGGCTCGGGAATGCCTCTTACAAATGCAAGCAAAACATGCGCAAGTATCCATGATGGAGGCCACAACAAGCTATCCTGCTGAAGAATCATCAATACTGAAAAACATGATGGACATAGAGGAAGACCACATGGATACTGACGAGCAACATCATGACGAACATGTGTTGGACGAACAACTCCTTACCACCCATAAGGAACATCATCCTGACGAACAACACATGGATGGTGACGAGCAACGTCCAATGAGTGACTTGGAGGGCCAGGTTTTGACTAACAACAATGGGTCGGAACCAGCAGACCATCTAGAACCCCGCCTGGGAGCAGAGCCCATGAACATCGAAAATGATTTCAATCCAGAGGGACCAATACTTGACCCTCGTTGGAAAGGACAAAAACGACGAGCAACTCCAGTTGAAGAACTGGAAATGTTCAAAGTTAATCCTGAAAACGAGGATCTTGAATTATACATAGGATCTGAGCTCCCTGAGCCTTATAGATCCCGAATGAAAGAATTCCTCTGTAAAAATCTAGATGTCTTCGCCTGGTCTCATGCAGACATGGTGGGAATAGATCCGAAGCATGCTTGCCATAAGCTAAACATTAACCATGCAAAGAGGCCCGTCCATAAAAACCGACGGAAATACGGCCCGGACAAGTATCAGGCTTTAAATGAAGAAGTAAAGAAGTTGTTAGACAACGACCTAATTCGACAAGCACTCTGTCCACAATGGGTAGCAAACCCAGTCCTTGTGAAGAAACCAAACGGGACCTGGAGGCTATGTATAGACTTTACAGATCTGAATGCAGCATGCCCGAAGGACAACTTTCCACTCCCTCACATTGATCAGTTGGTGGACAGCACTGCAGGTCATGAAATGCTAACATTCATGGATGCCTTTGCCGGGTACCATCAAATTCCAATGCATCCAGACGATCAAGAGAACACAGCATTTTATACAAACACAAACTTGTTGTGTTGGAAGAGAATGCCCTTTGGCCTCATCAACACCGGAGCAACTTATCAAAGGCTGGTGAACAAAATGTTCGACCAGCAAATTGGAGATACAGTGGAAGTCTACGTCGATGACATCGTAGTCAAAATTCCCCGTAAAGAAGACCATCTCCAACACTTGACCCAAGTGTTCGAAATTCTTCGACACTACAACATGAAGCTGAATCCAAAGAAGAGCAGCTTTGGAGTTCATTCAGGCAAGTTCTTGGGTCATCTTGTTAGTCAACGGGGAATTGAGGCTAACCCAACAAAAGTTAAAGCCATTGTGGATATGCAACCGCCACGTTCAATAAAAGAGGTGCAAAGACTCACGGGATGTCTAGCAGCATTGAATCGGTTCATATCCAGGTCGGGGGACAAATGCCGTCCATTCTTTGAAGCCATCAAAAAAGGACAGTTCACATGGACTAACAACTGTCAGAAGGCGTTCGACCAACTCAAAGAGTATCTGGGAGATGTAAAAATCCTATCAAAACCCGTCTCAAGAGAAAAGCTATATTTATACCTGGCAGCGTCGGAAGTGGCCATCAGCTCTGTTCTGGTACGGGAGGACGGCAAATTCCACCAACCTATCTACTACGTCAGCCAAGCTTTGCATGAGGCGGAGATCAAATACTCCCCAACTGAGAAGTTGGCGTACGCACTTGTCATGAGTGTAAGGAAGTTACGGCCATACTTTTTTTATCATCAAGTTGAAGTGCTAACAACTTTCCCTCTCAGACAAATTCTCCATCGCCCCGACACAGCTGGTCGTCTATTAAAGTGGTCACTGGAGATTAGCCAATTCGGGGTGACCTATGCTCCTCGAACAGCGATCAAAGGGCAAGCGTTAGCCGACTTTATAGTCGAACTAACCTTCCCACCAGATTCGACGAGAGGACTTGATCACCCCTGGCATCTTTATGTTGACGGATCTTCGACTAACATAGCTTCGGGGGCAGGAGTGGTTCTAATTAGTCCAGGCAGACAAGTATTCACTTCGGCAATCAGATTTGGCTTTATGGCAACCAACAACGAAGCCGAGTATGAAGCTCTCATTGCTGGTCTCCATCTATCCCTTGCAGTAGGTGTCAGACGATTGCAAATATTCGGTGACTCACAATTGATTGTGAATCAAGTCCGAGGTGAATACGAGGCGAAGGACAGCCATATGATCGAATATCAACGGATTGTTGCTCACCTGATGTCCTTGTTAGATCAAGTATTCATTGAACAAATCCCAAGGGCGAGCAACACTCAAGCAGATGCATTGGCCCGACTAGCAACAAGTGAAGGACCTGCAGAGTTGGCAGACATTATAATTACGAAGATGAATGACCCATCAACAACAAGTTATAATGTCAACCAACTAAATGATCAAGCCAGTGAAGAAGAAGACTGGAGAACAAATATAGTCAAATATTTGAAAAGTGGAGAAAAACCAAACAACTCTTTTGAAACTGCCAAGCTAATAAAGCAAGCCGCCAGATATACTCTGGTAGGCGAGCAACTTTACAAAAGAGGAATATCACTCACACTTCTCAAATGTTTGACTAGGGGGCAAGGACGAGCAATACTCGAAGAAATACATGCTGGAGTATGTGGAAATCATACTGGGGGGCAAGCCTTGGCATACAAGACTATCAGACAAGGCTATTATTGGCCAACTTTACGTCAGGATGCAATCAAGAGAGCAAAGACTTGCCACCAGTGCCAGATTTTTGCACCAAATATTCATACCCCGGCCCAACAGCTCGTATCAGTTTATAGCCCGTGGCCATTTGCAAGATGGGGGATAGACATTATTGGTCCCTTCCCGGCGGGAGTTGGAGGAGTTCGATTTGCCGTTGTGGCAGTCGACTATTATACAAAGTGGGCAGAAGCAGAGGCCATGTTGAAAATCATGCAACAGAAAATGATCAACTTCATTTGGAAGAACATTGTCTGTCATTTTGGAATTCCGCAAACCATCGTGACAGACAATGGTCCGCAGTTTGATGGAAAAGAGTTGAGAGATTTCTGTACAAAGTGGGGGATCAAGAAACATTACTCTACGCCCTATCATCCCCAGTCAAATGGACAAGTCGAAGCCGTAAACAAAATCATCAAGCATACGTTAAAAGTACGGCTAGCGGAAAGCAAAATCAGTTGGTCAACAGAGCTTCCGGAAGTCTTATGGGCATACAGAGTTTCTCCCAGGTCAAGCACCGGAGAAACACCCTTTGCAATGGCTTTCGGAACAGAAGCTGTTATACCAATTGAATTAAAGACCAACACAATCAGGACGACCAACTTTGATGAGCAGGCGAACAACTATGCTCTGGCTACCGAAATAGATTTGCTCGAGGAAAAAAGACTGAGTGCCGAGCTAAAAATGCTACCTATAAGCAGCGAGCAGAACGCTACTATAATTCCCATGTTAAACTTAGGGAATTCAGAGTTGGAGATTTGGTTCTAAGAAATTTGCTCGCCCAACTTCCAGGTGTATTGGGACCAACTTGGGAGGGCCCGTATCGTATAACGGAAAAATTCGTTAATGGCGTATACGATATTAAAGATATGGAAGGCAAGCCGGCCCAATACTCCTGGAACGCCGTACATCTGAAGAAATACTATCAATAAGACGAACAAGTTCTTAGTTGGACGAACAACTGTCTTGGGGGGCAGAGGAACCAAGTAAGGCATACCAAAAACTTGCCTAATTTTTTGAAAATTTTGCTAAGTATAGAGTTTAATGTTGTTCGGCACATTGTATAGCTTAGTGCTGTTTTTATATCTTGTTTTTAGATAATGTTGCTCGGCAAAAATATTATAAGCGAGCATGTTTTGATTAGTGTTTAAAGTTGTTCGTCGATTTGTATATGTTAAGTGACGAACGGTCTTACAACACTTGTAATTCTTTATGAACGTAAATATAATAGTTGTTCGTCAAAAAGGAAAAGTCTAAAAGCTCGAGGTACAAGTCCATTTAAAGGTTGTTCGTTTTACAAATGAACAGAACCTAAGGACCAAAGCCACTTAAAGGTTGTTCGTTTTTTAAAATGAACAGAACCTAAGGCTGAACCCTGATTCCACTAAAGGCAAAGTTCAAATCGAACAAAAGCCCAACACTATATGTTATAATTGCAAAGGCATTGACAAAAATGTAAAGACAATTAACATATAAAGAAAATGAGCGAACATAAGAAAGACATTCCATTAATCAAAAGGCATTAAGCCTCAAAAATAGTACAATGATCCTAGAAGTCAAGTACTACAAAAGGAGCGAACAACTATTACAAAAAAGATGAAGAAGAAAGCTAAGTCTAAAGCCTATTGCTGCTCGGCTGGAGGAGGATCTTGAGTTTGCTCTGCGGAAGGTTCAACGATCATGTCTCGAGCAAGGTCTTCAGCTGCCTTATCTTCCGCCTCTTTAGCAGTTTGCTCGTCAGCAGCGGCCGGCTCTTCCTCTTGCTCGTCTTCAATAGCATGGTGAGGAGGGTGGGTAACAGTAATGCTAGAGTCAAGCTTATCAATCTTGACCCCCAATTCAGCCAGGTCCGCCAGCTGGATTTCAATGTTGTTCGGCGGCGGATATTGTCGATGAACTCATTCAAGTCCTTGCTTATTTCTTCCACCAAGTCCTTATAATCATAAGCATCGGCCGAGCGGATGCTGTCCGCATAGGCGCAGATATATCCAAGGTTTGAGATGGGAGCCGTTCGAGCCTGAACTTCGGCTTCGAGTTGCTCGCTTGTGTAAAGGTTGGCTTCCGCCTCCCGAAGACGAGCAATTTCAGCTTTCAGCTCGACATTCTCTTGATCAGCTGCAGATAACTTTTTCTCCCCCTCGCCGAGCAGGGCCTCTTTGTCCTTGAGCAGGGCCTCCTTGTCCTTCAGCTCTTTGGACAGGCCTTGAATTTCTTCAAGGCACTTGTGCTCAGCATCAATGTAAACATTGATCTGGTTGTTGAGGCGAGCAATTTTAGCCTCGTATTAGCCGACCAGGCCATCTTTCTCTTCCGTAAGCTGCCGAGCAGTACTCGCATAATAACGAACAGACTCTTCTTGCTCAGTAACTTGAGCCATTGCCCTTTGGGCCGTGACGAGGCCGTTGGCGACAAGCATCATTGAGAGGTGGAGATTGTCCACTAGCCCCTGTTGGAGGATGGCTTTGTCCAAAGGACGCGTCCAAGTTCGAGCGACCAACTCCGTCGCCCTGCGAACATGTTCGCCAGGAATCTCCCTTATGTTAACGGGAGTCTTCGAGCAAGCGTACTGATGTACAACACTTGCTCGGTCGGGATGATCGTCAGCACGATATCTGTGAACAGGAAAGAAAAGAATACTTAGAAAATTAATAAAGAAAAAATTATGATAAATCTTGCTCGACAGAGGCTGGGGTGGACTTACTCCTTAAATTTCCGGTCATCCCAACCCAAATGGGTGAGATCCTCAGGGCCGCGGCCAGAAGTCGAATCCTTGCTCGCTTTGCCTGTTCTTTCCGCAGGCTCAGTGGAGCGGCGAACAGCATCCCCCTTAGGACGAGGATGATTGTGGCCAACTTTCTCCTTCCCCTTACCGACAATGGGGACATCATGGGCCAACGAAGTCCTATCTGCCTTCTTTAAGCGTTTCCCCGCACGAGGGGGAGAAATTGGAGATGACGGCTGAGCAGGAACAGGGGGAGCAGCTGGTCGCGGGACCTTGGCCCCCTCGGTTTTGTTCGTCATCGCCAGAATTTTGGTAGGCGGGTCACCCCTCCTTTTCCGTCCCTTTGGAGGCGCCATCTCAAAAACTCTATGTTCTAAGAGAGCAAAACAAGGTGGGACAACAACGGTGACTTGCTCGGCTAAAAAAAAAAAAAAAAAAAAGAAAGAGTTAGACGAGCAAGTATTAAAAGTCAAGTGACGAGCAAAGTTTATTTTAGGAGTTAAAAAATTTTCATACCTAGGGGCACTTCAATTTGTGCTTCCAGGTGATGAGGATAAGGAAACAAGCGAGCAGCTCTCAATCACTTTCCCTCACGCAAATATTCGGTGGTCCTATCTGCTTTGTTGCGAAGGCCAACCAAACAAGAGGTGAACAGAAACTCGTCCCCTATCTCTTCTCCTTCCGAATTCCACTTGAGCAATCGAGGGCCTGCGAGCAAACAATAAAAGTTAAATTAGAATAGAACAGTTCGAGGGCAAGCAAGAAAATAATCTTATGTTTAAATTTCCCATAAGAGGCTGGGGAATTTATTCGTCCATCACCACCGTGTGGACCAGAAGATGCTCGCCAATCACCCCCAATGAAAAAGAAGTGTTGCTTCCAGTCACGGATTTTGTTCGGCACTTCTTCCACCATCTTCAATCCTGTCCTGGCCTTGAGGTAGTAGTAACCTTCCTCTCCAGGGGGACATCTTGTGATCGTCATAAGGTAGTTGATCTCTTCTGCAGTTATGCGATCAACATACTCTTCTAGTGCGAACAGACACATTGTCCCCAACAGGTTCATCCATCCAATTGGGGTGACTTGGGTAATAGCAAGGTTGGTCGCCTCTAAGAAATGACCAACGATGGGTGGAAGGGGCAGTCTCAATCCGGCGATCAAAGTATGAATGTTGATCGCCGTGCATCCTGGAGGTGGGCGATCAGCCCTCTCTTTTCTCTTGGGAGCCCACATATGAATATCATATGGAATCTTGTAGGTCTCCCAGATCGAATCCAGTTCATACTCGTGAACAACGCTTTTAATCTTGCTCACCTGGTACTCAGTCTTCACCAGATCCAATACTTCTCTCTCTGGGCGAGCAAAGTTTTTCGCATGCTCCTCAGCGTATGCTCGCCATTCAAAAGGCCGAGCAACTCCAGTTGGGATCTCATTTTCCGTCATTCTTGGTGATGGGAACCCTATTCCTTCTAGAAATTCGTGAGTCAACTCGTCAAATAAGGGATCTTCTGATTCGGCACTGGATGAAGAATCGTTTTCTGAATTTCTGCTCGCCGCGACCACTATTTCTCTCCCAGATGGACGGGCACCAGTATCCTCAACTGAACGAACCACCGAATCCACGTGAGGATCCGACGCCGAAGAAATCTCGAAGGGAGGTTGATCGACGGGGGCTGCGATTGGGAAAAGTGGGTCTAGAGTTTCTTCAGATTTGTTACTCGAATGCGAAGACATGGGAGGAGAAGAACAAAAATCCAGATGGCGGCGAATGAAGTTGCAGACGGCGGCGCTTCACCGGAGAAGATGGTGGCACAAGGTCCCTCACGGCGGCGATGGAGAAATATGGAAGAAAAAGAGAAATAGAAGAAGAGATAAGAAAATAACTACCTTGGGAATGGAATTTGAGACCGAATGCAAAAGAGACGGACGCCGGAAAGCTCGAGATCGCCGGAGAAGGAGGAAATCGCCGGAGATACTATATCAAGAAGTGAAAAAGTGGGAAAAATTTGTTTATCCCTTCTATTTATACCCCAAGCAAAAAAAACGGGGCGCAGAACGTAATTTCCAGCAAAATGTGGGCCAAATTGAAGAAAAACGGGGTCAAACCCAAGCAAGATCGAAAATCAAAGGGCCTAGTTGTAAATATAGGGGCGCGTGGCCTTGGGATTGCTCGCGCGTGGGCGGCGCACAGCCATGCCGCCCACGTCATCTTCGTACAACCCCCAGACCTTGGGGAGAAGAAACGACAGACTGTATGTTGCTCGTCCAGAACAATGATGTTCGTCCCAACCCACATCATCTCGATATCCTAACTATATTTGCTTGCCACAAAGTTGCTCGTCTGGAGCAACATATAGCCAGGATAGGGGGCAATTGTTGATAGACGAACATAAATTAATAAATGGCGAACAAGAATTAAAGCCTTATCAAGGATTATGAAGAGCCAACCTCAAATCAAGGATGATCAACAAAGAAAATCAAGTCGGGGTGCATAAACCAATCTGGGGAGTACACAAACTGACGAACAACTATCCGGCGAACAAGATATTGGCGAACAAGTTTAAAGACCCAAGACCAAATATGGACTCACCACCAAGCCAATAATGACGAACAACACTGTAAAAGTGTTACAACTATCAGCCTAAGAGGTGTATGTTGACGAACAAAGGACCATGATCCCAAAGCCAAACTGTGCAAGACACAAAGACGAACAACTTGTGAACCATACACCCAAACGGCGAACAACTTTTATGAGAGAACCATCCTAGATCAACTAAGCCGACTTGGATGAACAACAATGAAGTCCGAGATAAGACCAAAGAAGACTTTGTAACTAATATTTAGCTTAGATAAGGTCAAACTAGAGTCAAAGGACACATGTCAAGCATGCAGGCTAGGGAGACCAAGAGTCAGGGACACCTCCTGCTTGCTAGTCTCTATAAATAGTTGCTCTCCAGCTTATGAAATACAAGTTCAAAAGTTCAAATTCATAAACACTCCCAAAACACACACTAACACACCTAAATGTGCACACATACGAAATTATTTCGATTTCGACTTTCGTATATCCGATTTCATAACCCGAACCTCGATTTATCATTTACGGTGGTAACCAATCACACGTAATTGATTGATGATCTTTAAACCGATATTAAACAGTCACTAATCCACTCGATAAATATTGATCACCAACAATACCCACACCAAAAAAAAAAAAAAAATCACCCACAAATATCATTTAATTTCAACACAACAATCAAACATACACACTCTCATACCTCTCTAATCCAGCATGAAAAGCATAATCCAACGTTTTATCCAATCTCATTCAATTTCTATAACCAACAAACAACCCGTACACCAATCTCTATAATTCGATGGCGAAAAATATGAATATCGTATTTGTAGAAGGGTGTCTTTTAGGGAGAAATATTTAAAAATGAGTGCGAAAGAAACCAATAAAATAAAGTAATTTTTTTATATGTTTTTTTTAAATCTCAATGTAATAGACTTTTTTAAAGTAATTGTTCGTATAAAGTTGAAAATTGCTATTCGGCAATGTATATGAGATTTAAGTTTTCCTCTAAACGTTTTAGTTGAAAATCAAATTGATAGTTTTGAAGTTTGAGTTGAAAAAAAAATTATGGACAGTAAATGCTGGTGAAATAAATGGGATTTCCGTGAAATGTAATAATGATAAATTGAAGCATATTATGTGAGATTTATATGCCTTAAAAATATAAATCTTTTTAGAAAAAATATTTCCAAAACTGCAACTTTAATAGGTACATACCAGTGTCGAGATAAAACATTTTTTTTGTAGAAAAATTAGGTTATATTTTATTAAAGTATATCATAATTGAATATTAGTTCCCGGTTTATTATGAATCTAGGTTTTATTGGTGACAGATCGTCGCATATTTCATCTCACTAAAGTTTGGTTTAACTTTGGTAGAATTGTTTGGTTGTGTAATGATGATCAATCAGTTTTTAAGAGTAGGTTTTATATGAAAACGCTTCATAATAAGCTTAACATGAAAGAGTTTTAGAGTACCGTTATTCTCATCAGGGGTATCATTAAACCTGTCAGGGGTATCACTAATCTGGGTCAGTGGTATTATATTGTAATTATTTTAAATTTTCTTGAACTCAGACTAATGATACCCCTGATGAGATTAACGATACTCCCGATGAGATTAGTGATACTTTAAAATTGTTTCATGATAAGCTTATCTTGAACTATTTTCATATAATACTTTGCTAATTTTTAATGAGTATATGGTTATTGATATCAGAGAAATAACGATTTTCATTAATTTATATAGTACCAAGGTTGAGTACTTGATATTTTTATTTTTAATTGAGACACTCTGTTGATTTTTTTATTTGTAGCCTCAATTTCAATGAAGATAATTTTTTGTTATTGTATTGAAGGTTTATTATTGATGTTAGGTTTAGAAATAGAACACTGTCTAGTCATAGAGATTTGAGTTTGATGATTTTTATTATTACCTGAGTTACTTATTTTCTTTTATATGTGTTTGAAAGAATAAGTTATTTAATTTTATATGTGTGTTTGTTACTTTTATTGATGTAAATTGATATTTTGAAAAGTTTATAAATAATATTGATTATGTTATTAAGTAACTATTTTGAATATAAACAAGTTGGTTTTTTTATAAATCAAACATTAAATTTTCTAATTTTTAATCAAAATAAATATGAAATTGTTCATAGATAAATATATTATAGTGCATAAATAATTGCACTTCAGTTCCCACAGGACACGGTCGCATTTTAGAATGGTCCCTAATATTTTAGACGTGATTCCGTAACTAATTTTTCATGTACAAATGGTTCCAAAGTTAGTCTTCCGTTAACATTTCGTTAGTTTTTGTCATAGATAAGGTCTCAAGTCACACAACCCCAGAATTATACACAATTGATCCCATATTTATGCATAAATAGCCCCAAACTAGGCCCATATAACCCATTTTGTGACCCCGAATATCCCAAATTTGGGTCAATTAATATAATAATCTCTAAAGTTAATAGAAAAATATAAACAAATTATTTAAATTAGAAAAATTAATAAAAATCTTCAAGTATAAAAATAAGAATAAAATATCGTCTTCTTTCTCAAACATTTCAACAACTATCAGGCCCCATTGTTGAACAACCCCAAGGTGGTTGAACATTTCATCTTTCCGTCCCTCCTCGTATGAGGGTCGCCGTCGTCTCCCTCTCCCTCGACCATTCTCAGTCCTCTAATCTTCGTTTTTTTCTTCAAAACTTCCTCGAGAATGTTGACATCTCTAAAGTTCTCGTGGGTTCTTCTAATCGATTTTAATTGTGGATAAACAAGGAATTAAAAGAGAGTCTACCTGCTCTCCTGTCAACGCTGGATTCCTTCGAATTTGTGTAGCTTCTTCAATTCGCCAGAAATGCAGGTTTTGAAATTTTTATTTGATTCATGGGTTTTTATGTTCGACGGTTTTCCATTTGGTATTATTGGAATTGGGTTTCACATCTATTACTTTGTTGAAGGATTTAATTTCTGGATTAGTTCAATTTTTATGACGATTCCCCAAGAGATACATATTATATTTCTGGTACGACTTCCAGTTCGATTCTGATTCAAGAGGTTATGGGCATTGTGATGATACTTTGACTTTTAGTGTGGAGATTTTCGGTTGCGATCTACATTATTTGAAAAAATGAGGTTGGTGAATCGTGGTTGGTTAGGGTAAATTTTTCTTATTCTTTTCTTTTCTTTCCTTTATGACATTTTAGGTTTATGGTTTTTATATTCCTTTAAGATTTAAATTCTTATGTGATTTAATTCCCTTTCAATAAATTATTACTAGGACTCTAAATTCCTTTTAAGATTTATGGTTTTTAATTTTAGAGCTTTTAAATAATTATTGTGTAACATGTATCATATTTTTTATTAATTTATTGTTTGACAGACATGTGCTTGGCACATGAATTTTTGTGCTAGTTTTTAAACGATGTGAATCTGCGTGGAACTAATGCTATAATTTTAGAGACTTAAAAGATCATTTTTGTATGAAAAATAAGTTATGGAACCATATCTAAAGTGCTAGGGACCATTATGAAACAGAATTATACCAAAAGTGCAATCGCCTCTTATAGTGCACAACTTTTGTCCCCGAATTAGTTAGTCTTTGGAGCCGGATTCTGATTCATTACAAATTTATAATGTCACAATTTTCTATACCCGTTATTTTACTGAGTGCATGTACTTTGTTTATAATATTTACTTAATATATCTACTTTAAAATTATAATTTTATTCAACATATAATACTTACATTGACATCTCTACCACCAATCTCATTTAATTCCAGTACAACTCCAACTACACCCACTCACCACATTTCTAATCTAACGTGAAAAACTCGATTAACGCCATTGTACAAGATTTTGTCTATCAAATATAGGGATTTAAATTGTGTGTGTGAAAGAAATCAATATAGCAAGATAATTTGATTATATGTATTATGTTTTTTTATGTTAATACAATAATTTTTTTCTTTGTATTATTTAATATTTTTATTGTTTTATTTCTGAACAATGATGAAATTTTTTTATTATTGCTTTATATATGTAATTTAAGTTTTTCTCCAAATAATTCAGTTGAAAGTCAAATTGATCATTTTGAAGTTTATCATGTTGAAAGAAAATTAGAACCACTGAATGTTGGTAAAATTAGTGGGCTTTCTGTGAAATGCAACAATGCTAAACTAAAACGTCATTTGGTAAGATTTATATTTCTTTAGATGAATATCTATTTTTTTCATTGCTTACTGAAACTGTAAATTTTAATATGTTTTTCATCACTTTTTTATTAGCACATACCAGTATCAGGTGTTTTTTTTAATAGAATGAGATTTTTTTTGTTGAAGTATATCATAACTGTATATTTCTTCTCAATTTATTATGGATTGTCGCACGGTAGACTCATTAAAGCTTGGTAAAATTTTGTAAGAAATGTTAGAATACATAAATATGATAAAATTATTTTTAAGAAGTATAAGGATATTGATGTATATTGATATCGTACCAAAAATGATTTTCATTTATTATATACCAAGTTTGAGAACTTGATATTGATATTTTCAGTTAAGTTCTTTAGTTGAATAATTTATTTATATTGCTAAATTTCAATTACGATATAATATTTTGTTACTGTATCAAAATTTTATTATTTTATGTGGATGTTAATGATTAAAAATAATCCACTGTTACAGAGATTTAAGTTTGATAATTTTTATTAAGATTTGAGGCACTTATTTTTGTAATATTGGTCTTAAATCTTATGTTATTTAATTTTGTTCGTGTGTTTTTTATTTTTATGTAACTGTATTTTTAAATAAACATGTTTGTTTTGTTTTTGTTTTTTTTAACTAAAACACATATTTGAAAATTAGCAATTCTTAATCAATTAAAATACGAATTTGTTTTATGGATAAATTTATTATAAAATGCAACTATCTAAACTTAATATTTTACTCCATTTACCTACTTCTAAATTCACCACTTTAATTCATAGTAATTTTACCAAGTATGACAACTATAAAATTATAATTTTGTCTAACAAATAATACTTACACCCACATATCTTGGAACACTTAGTATTAATCTCGTTTTAATTTCAATACAACCACCAAACATACTTAGTCCCACACCTCTATTGCTACTATTGATGATCATAGTGCTACTATTGTTAATTGTATTTATCTCGATTTCAAATTTTAGATGTATGACCACAAATATTTACAGGACATAGTTATTTTACACCGTACTTGATTATGATATATGTATAAATGATTACATGATGCGGTTAAATGAAAATGAGTCACTTAAATATTTCAGTTCCAATAATATTTGCAAATGTGATTGAAAATTTTGTGTTCTTGCTAATGTGCATACTCCTAAACTTTTCCAATGCTTTAATCTCTTAAAACATAATGGCCTACATACACAAGTTCGAGAAATTATTGTCCTTAAACACGACCTCCTCTAAGTTACATGCCTACAAAAACAATATTCCTATTATTACATTAACTGTTAGGATATTTTTGTCCTAAGGATTTTCTCACTTTGATTTTGATAATGTCAAAACATATATGTGTATTGTGGAAACTAACATTGCAGGTACAAAGAGATATGAAGAGTTTAAAAGACAAAGTCTACATCTGCAAAGATGAATTCAGACCCTACAGTTAGCTCAAGACAAGTCTGCATCTAAAGAGTTGAAGACAAGTCTACAGCCGAAGAGTCTACATCTGCAGAGTTAAAGACTATTAGCTGTAAACTTGAGATTAGTATGATTAATTAAGTGTAGTACATTTTGTACACTCACTCACTTAGTTTGAAATATCTCAGTGTTTACCAGAGCTAATTACTAGCCAGTAGAAACAAGTATCTCAGTTATTAATAGCTCTTTGAGCAGTCATCACTACAAGACAACTTGTACTACTCGAAGGACAATGCTATATGACAAGAAACTTTAATTAAGCGGAAGCCAAAGCTGGAGGTGAAATTATTTTGAAATTTCAATCCCTCCAACGGCTAGAGAACCCCTGAAGACTCCTATAAATAGGAGAGGAGACCTCAGAAGAAAACAACAACAACCCCAAGCTCTTAAGCGCATCTACACAATATCTACAGCTTTCAAAGTCCACCGTTCTTCAAAGATTATAAGTTTAGGCCTTAGAAGCTAGGATTATTATACTTTTCTTTGTTGTTGTTCCCTCACTATACACACCGCTGTATTCTACCTAGAGTAGATATTTTTCTTAGTGAGTGTATTAGCTCTGTGTGAGATTAAGAGAGAGTATCTGAGTGAACCTGTGTTTCTGCCTAGACTAGAGTGATCTGTGTGAGAATTCTTAGTCTGAGGGGGAACTACTTTGTGACTGTGTGGAGATTCTTAGTGAATTTGGCACCTTTGTGGTGTAACAGTGGACGTAGGAGGATTACAACACCTCTGAACCACTATAACTCTCCTTGCTCTTTTACATTTTGTTCATTTCTACTGCTTTAATTTATTTGTGTCTCTATTATCCTTACTTATTTATTTCAGTTCATCTTAGTCATATTCTCTGTGTGCTTAATATTTTTACAAAGATTACATAATCATTTAGCTAAGACTTTGTTCATTTGATTTTTCACTTCACACACTTTACTTATTTCCGCTGCACAAGGTGTTGAAAATACTCTAAAGTATCACAATATCAACTTTGAAAAGTGTTTGAATCTTTTTATACATAATTTGCATTTTGAAAGTCTGCAGCTGCAAACCTTTTGTTTTAAACTCTACAGCTGCAGAGTTTGATCTGTATACTTCTAGAGCCAAATTATTGGTGATCGATTCTAATCGTGTGGATTAGTGGTTATTTTTAACCGGTTTTAGGGTCACCAAACAAGAACGTGTGATTGATTACCACCGTAAATAGTAAATTCGATTGTTTGGTTTATTAAATAGTAAATACGAGTATCGAGTTCGTATTTATTTCGTGTGTATGTACGTTTAGGTGTATGAGTGTGTGAAATTGGAGTATTTATGAATTTGAACTTAAAATTTATTGCTGAAGAACAACTATTTATACTGACCACCAAGTAGGAGGTGTACATGACTCTTGGACTACCAAGCTTGCATGCTTGACATGTGTCCTTTGACCTTGTTTGACCTTATCTAAGCTAAAACTTAGTTACAAAGTCTTGTGTTTGGTCTTATCTCGGATTCATTGTTGTTCGTCATGGTTGGCTTGGTTGGTCCAATACGTTCTTTTGGTAAGAGTTGTTCGCCTCTTGAGGTTGTGGTTTATAAGTTGTTCGTCTTTATGTTCCTTGTAGGCAGGCTTCAGGATCTTTATCCTTTGTTCGTCATGTATCTAGCAGGTTATGAGATTTTATGTTGTACACCTCCTTAGCTGGTAGATGCACCACCTCTTGACAATGTTGTTCGTTATTTATGGCCAAATATAGGCGTTACATTTAGCCTCATGTCTTGGAACTTGTTCGCTAGAATGTTGTTCGTCAACAGTGTTGTTTGTGGTTAATACATCACCCGAATTGATAGATGCACTCCCATTTTGACTATCCTTGTTAGCCATTCCTGGTTAGGATATGTTGCTTCATAATCTTCATTTAGGCTTTAACTATTGTTCGCCAAGTAGTAATTGTTGTTCTGATGGTCCTGTTTTTCGAATGACTTTTCAGGACAAATGGGAATTTATGAGCAATTTTTTTTAAACTCTGCATTGCACCCTGAATGAGTTCAGTGAGTGGAACACTCAAGTCACTGCATTGGTAAGAGTCAGAGCACTCAAGTCAGTGCAACTGACTTGCGAGCTCAGGCTCTTAACAAGGCAGTGACTCGAGAGACTGAACTCTCGAGTGCTTGCTTAAGCGTGTCAGTGAGATTGGTTCTCCCTGACTAAATTACTCAACCAAAGTTTCTTTAACAATGCTCTCAATTAGCAGATTTTACACAATACTTTAGTAAGTACTTAAACAATAAAGACGCTCAGTTTAACGTGGTTCAGAGACTCAAGCTCTTACATCCATGGCCTAATTTAACAGGAAATCCACTAACTGGGATTCTTGCTTTTAACGTGCCAAGGTGCACGACTATACTGGACTCACGCCACTACCTAGGCAGCCTCTCCTCCCCTCACTACAAACCTAACATTCTTCTGAAAGGGTTTAGTTTGGTTTGGTTTTCTCCAACTAGGTGAGGTTTTCCCATACAATATTTTAGCCTTGATGCTAAGGTTGGGAAAACCTATCTAAGCTATGGATGTATATGATAAGCTCAAGATACAAGCTGGACACTCAGAA
This sequence comes from Ballota nigra, assembly GCA_947034835.1. Lineage (NCBI taxonomy): Eukaryota > Viridiplantae > Streptophyta > Magnoliopsida > Lamiales > Lamiaceae > Ballota > Ballota nigra. Next base: position 31,183,778 of record OX344728.1, on the reverse strand, counting down.
TATATGTGAAGACCCTACAGGTCAGTGCCCAGGATGTGAGATGTGCTCCCTTATAACTCCCTTTGAACAGCACAAAACTCCCACACCCTCACAGCTTGTAGGTGTTGATTTTCTCTTCTCACACACACTTCAAACCGCAGCTATGAGCTTGTATTTATAGTGTGGATTCAAATGTAACCGTTGAAGGGAATCACATTTGAATCCAGACATTAATAGGTTTCACCTACTTTTCTTGGAATGCGGCCTTGTCAGTGTCAGATATGTTGTCTTGACTTGATTGGTCCACATGGACTGAATCCAATGGATCTTTGGTTCAGTGAGCTTGATCAGGGCGCACTGACTTCAGATGGCTTATCCTCCACTGACTTGATGATCTTCAGTAGACATGACTGTCTCCAGGTAGTTGTCCTTCAAGGAGTCTTTAAAGATCTCTCCAAGAAGTTTGTCATACGGCTGAATGACAAACTTCCCTGACCACAGTAGCCTGACTCCTTCAGGGCCTACTTGGTACAACACTGATCCTTCCTGATCATGCTCTTCACTGAGTAGTCCACTGACTTAGCTTAGATCAGTCAGGTTTATACTCAGTGGGACATCCTTCAGGCTTCTCTTCAGGTTCAAGTCTCTGCCATGGCTTTAGTCAGTTCTTCTTGATGTCATCTTGATTTCCTCAGGTTGTGTTGCTGAGTTCCCCCTCAACTGAGTGCTTCCTCAACTAAGTTCTTCTCAACTGACAGCCTATTCTACTGAGAAATAACCTAGTCTGACCTGAAACTAAAGATACTATCCTGACTGCTTTCAAACCTATTACATATGGTTTTGGAAAATCATCAAAACTAAACATGTTCGCCTATCAACAATTTCCCCCTATCCTGGCTAGATGTTACATCAGACGAGCAACTTTGTAGCGATCAACTGTATTTAGGATACTATCTTGGTAAGGACCGGGTCGAACAACTTCCCTTTGGCGAGCAGCTTCGGGGCCACTGTTTCATTTTCCCAAGATCTGGGAGTCGTCCAATGATGACGTGGGCGACATGATTATACGCCGCCTACGCGCGATCAGGCCCGAGGCCACACGCCCCTATAATTACAGCTAGATCCTCCAAGTTTTAATACTTTTTGTTCGGAACCCCGTTCTTTCATAATTTTAACCCATAGTTTTCTGGAAATAACACATTGTACCCCATTTTTTGCATAGGTATAAAATCAAGTGGGAAATAAAAATTTCCCACTCTTCACTCTTTGCTACAGAAATCTCCGGCAAAAACTTCTATCTCCGGCGACTCCCAACCTTTTCCGGCATATTTCTTTCCGAATCACAAGGTATTTACTTCATTTTGTTGTTTGTGTGTCTTTATTCTTTTTTCTTCTTGAACCGCCGTCGCACCACCACCGTGTGAGAGTCGCGCCGCCGCCTTTTGTGAAAACCACCTTCTCTCACCACCAAAATCTCATGGGAATCTACCATTTAGAAAATTTTCCCCCAAAAATTCTTCAAACTTGTTCCTTAGATTTGAAACCTATGTCCTCTCATTCAAGCAATCAGAATTCCGAGGAGAGTTTGGACCCCTTTTTTCTAATCGTCCCATTGGAGGGGCAGCCACCGTTTGAAGTTTCATCGGAAACACATCCCGACGTTGATTCTGTTGTTCGATCGGTGGAAGATACGGGTGCTCGCCAATCCAGCGAAGAAACTGGAGCAGCCACGAGCAATACTTCAAACGAGGAGTCTTTATCGAGTTCAGAATCCGAGGTAGATCTGGAGTTCGACGAGCTCTCTCGCGAATTTCATGAGGGGATAGGATTCCCAGAATGTACGGTGATCAATATCGATACCCTTATCGCCGGGTTAAGGTTGCCATTGCCCCCGGTTGTTTGTCTCTTTTTGGAGGCGATCAACCTTGCAATCACCCAGATAACCCCAATAGGGTGGATAAATCTGCTCGTCATCATGGGATTGTTCGCCCTGGAAGGGTACGTTGATCGTATTACCACCGAAGAGGTCAACTACCTGATGACGATCACCAAATGTCCAAGGGATGAAGAGGGCTACTATTATTTGAAGGCCCGGACTGGACTTAAAATTGTTGAAGGTGTGTTGAACAAAATTAGAAACTGGAAATAACACTTCTTCTTCATCGGGGGTGATTAGCGAGCATCTTCCGATTCACACGGTAGTGTTGGGCGCATATATTCTCCCACCACTTATGGGAAGATTAAACGTAAGCTTGCATTTCCTCGTCTTTGGATTAAGTTGTTCTAATTTAACTTTTCTTGTTTGCTCGCAAGTCCTCGGTTGCTCAAGTGAAATTCAGAAGAAGAAGAAGAGATTGGCTCAGAGTTCCTCTTGACTTCCGGTTTGGTCGCTCTTCGGGACAGGGCTGATAGGACTATCGAGCACGTGAACAAGGAGAAGAGTATAAAAGCTGCTCGCCTGTTCATGTACCCCGACCATCTCGAAGCACAAGTTGAGGTACCTCCAGTATACAGAATTCTAACTCTTCAACATGAACTTGTTCATCAATAATTCTTGATTTCAATACGTGTTCGTCCAACATAATTTCTTTCTTTCTCTCTTCATTCATTTTTTTATTAGCCGAGCAAGTCACTGTAGCGGTCCCTTCCTGCTTTGGTCTCCTAGAGCAGAGAGTTCACAAAATGCCACCCCAAGGGAAGGAAGGTTAAAGGAGACCCGCCCTCCAAAGTCCTGGCGATGACGAACAAGCCCTCAGGGGTTTCTGTTGCTCGGCAAGTTGCCCTTCCTCCATCGGTCACCCCACCATCTCCCCCGGTCCCTTCTCCTCAAGGACCGAAGCAATTAAAGAAAGGAGATGGGACTTACGTCTCCCAGGCTGCCCCCGCTGGTAACAAGGGGAAAGAAAAGGTGGGAAAGAGTCACGCCCGTGCCAACCAGGAAGGAGAAGTTGCTCGCCATACCTCGACTGTGCCTGTTGAAAAGACGAGCAAATCGGGAAAATATGTTACTCCTTCCCGAGGTCCTGAAGATATTACCTACCTTGGCTGGGATGAGAAGAAATTTGTCGAGTAAGTATTCTTTACGACTTAATCTCTTTGAACAGAGTCTATACTTTCGAAATTTTTCTAAGTATATCTTATGTTTTTGCTCGTAGATACCGGGCAGAGAGCCATCCTGGGCGAGTAAGCCCTGTTCACCAATACGCCTATTCAAAAACTCCGGTGAACATATGGGAGATCCTAGGCGAGCATGTCTGCAAGGCTACGGAGCTGATCGCCTTGGCATGGACCAGGCCCATGGACAAAACTATCTCCATGCAAGGAGTGGTGGACAACTTCCACGATGATGCAGACCGCCAACTCCCTAGTCACGGCTCAAAAAGGGATAGCCCAGCTTGCCGAGCTGGAAGATGCTGCTCGACATTATTCAAATACTGCTCGGCAGCTCACCGAGGAGAAGGATGGCCTGGTCGGTTAGTATGAGGCCAGGATTGCTTGCCTGAATAATCAACTCAAGCTTGCCGACGACATAGAGAAGAAGCATGTTGAAGACTATCAACTGTTGTCGGCCGAGCTCAAGAGTAAGGATGCCGAGCTCGAAGAGAAAAATAAGAGTGAGGCTGCTGCCGAGCAAAAGCTGATTGAGGCTGAAGCAGAAATTACTCGCCTTAATGAGGTGATAAAGAGTATGTTTACTCAAGAACAGATGGAGTTCGAGTTACAAAGTCGATCCGGACCCATCACAAATCTGGGATACATTTGCGCTTATGCTGAATGCATTCGCCTTGCACACGCATACGAGAAACCCGATTTGGTCAATGAGATGGGCAAGGATCTGGGGGAGTTTGTCAAGCATTACCCTCCTCCGAACAACATCAAACTCCAGCTGGGGGACTAATTGACTACGGGATTAAGATTGATAAACTTGACCCCAGCATCATTGTTACTCGTCCCCCAGTTCCTGCTGAAGAGGGCGAGCAACCTGTTGACGGCGAGCAATCAACTATCGAGCAAGAGCAAAAAGTGGCTGAAGACTTGGCCAGCGATATGATCGTTGATCCATCCGCCAATCAAGCCCAGGATCCTTCACAGGGGTGAGCAACATCAATTTTAAGACTTAGAATTTCTTCTTGTAATAGTTTCTCGTCCTTTTTGTAGTACATTTCACTTTCACACTTTTGTACTATTTTTTAGGCTCAATGCCTTAGTATTAATGAATGTCTTTTGTTCGCTCATCTTTTCTTTATATGTTAATTTCCTTTACATTTTTGTATAATGCTTTTGCAATTATAACATATAATATTGGGCTTTGTTCGATTTGAACTTTGTCTTTTAGTAGAATACGGGTTTAGCATTAGGTTCTGTTCATCTTAAAAAACAAACAACCTTTAAGTGGCCTTGGTCCTTAAGATTGGACTTATACCTTGAGCTTTGGATTTATCTCCCAATGAAAACCTATATTTACATCATGAAATTTACAAGTGTTTTAAGAATGTTCATCATTAACAGGTACAATCTGACGAACAACTTTGAACACTAACAAAAACCTTATGCTCGTTTATAATATTTTTGCCGAGCAATTCTATCTAAATTCAAAAGATATGATTCAGCACCAAACTATACAATGTGATGAACAACCTTTCATTCTATACTTAACAAAATTTTTAAAAAATTAGGCAAGTTTTTTGGTTCATTTGGTTCACTTGCCCCCACAATATTTGCTCGCCCGAGAACTAAACTTGTTCGTCCTATTGGTAATACTTCTTTAGATGTACCGCATTCTAGGAGTATTGGGCCGGTTTGCCTTCCATATCTTCGATAACGTATACACCATTAAGGAATTTGTCCGTTATACGATACGGGCCCTCCCAAGTCGGTCTCAAAACACCTGGAGGTTGGGCGGCAACTTTCTTAGAACCAAATCTCCAACTCTGAATTCCCTAATTTTGACATGGGAATTATAATAATGTTCTGCTCGATGTTTGTACGTAGCATTTTTAGCTCGGCATTTAATCTTTTTTCCTCGAGCAAATCCATTTCAGTAGCTAAAGTAGAGTTGTTCGCCTGTTCATCAAAGTTGGTCGTCCTGATTGTATAGGCCTTTAACTCAATTGGTATTACGACTTCTGTTCTGAAAGCCATTGCAAAAGGTGTTTCTCCGGTGCTCGACCTGGGAGAAACTCTATATGCCCACAAGACTTCCGGAAGTTCTTCAGACCAACTACTTTTGCTTTCCGCCAATCGTACTTCTAATGTATGTTTGATAATCTTATTAACAGCTTCGACTTGTCCATTAGACTGGGGGTTATAGGGAGTAGAATAATATTTTTTGATTCCCCACTTTGTGCAGAATTCTCTCAATTCCTTCCCATCGAATTGCGGACCATTGTCTGTCACAATTGTTTGCGGAACTCCAAAACGACAGACAATATTCTTCCATATAAATTTGATCATCTTCTCTTGTGTGATTTTCACCATGGCTTCTGCTTCTGCCCATTTCGTATAATAATCAACAGCTATGATGGCAAATCGAACATTTCCAACTCACGTTGGGAAGGGACCAATAATGTCTGTTGGGAAATTGTATAGACTTAAGTTTTGATTAAGATGCCAAAAGATTTCCCCTAAGTTATTTGTAAGTAAAAATGTTCAGTAGAGTTAGAGTTTAGAATATCAGTTCATATGTTAAGGAACTGGAGTGCAGTTATAAATTTCTAGAGTGTATTGAAGAATGGAGTCCGCTAAAGTCTAAGTCCGCTGAAGACGTGATCTGAGAAAGTAGTCTAAGTCTAGAATGTTTTCTAAGTGCATTCTCACTAAGACTAAAACCATCAGGAGAGGACCAAGGTCCACTGATGTGAACTAACAAAACACATTCAATGCTAAACACATTAAAAGTTGTTAGTTAATCTGATTGGAACAAGGCAAAACGAATTTCAGTGAAGCTTACAATAAATGAAGGAATAAGAAGGTTCTCTTAGAGGAGTTCCACCTTAAAGCAAGACAGGATTCTGAGAAAGCAGACTAAACGACCCAATAAGAAGATAACACGTATGTGTACTCTACTGACAGCCGACCTGTCCCAGACTGACAAGTACCAAAAGTCTTTCCCTAGCATTCTACAGAAAGTTGGTGAATAGGCATGGTCTTTCAGCCGTTTCTTGACAAGACTTAAAGCTTCAAATAGAGTCGTTTGAACCAATCAGATACAAGAAGACTTACTTGAGAAGATTCAAATCCAACGGGAAGATTTTCAAGGAAGCCTATAAATACAGAAGGACGTGCTCATTTCTATGCACGGGACACTCACAAGATCAAAGTTATCTCTACATTCATAACTATCTAGAAGCACTCGAAACATCTGTAGAGAGCGTAACAAACCTTCTATAACCAAGCTTAAAAGCTATATCCAAACCTTAGAAAGAGATAATCCATCCTAAGCCTTGAGCTAAACTATAAGGATTATCTCACAACAGTTGGAACCAAAATCCTACTCAAAACCCTACTCAGTTGTTAGGTTGAGAGTTAGTGTTAAGTGGTGTTAGTAAGCTAATTGTTTGTATCAGTCTGAAAGCTGGTTTGTTTTGGGAACTAGGACCTGGAATTATCCTAGTGATCAATCATCCTAAGAGAGGATTAATTGATCAGTGCACCTTGGCACTATAACACAAGGAATTCCAAGTGAAAGGAATTCTTCTGTTTAATCAGGACAGTGGACGTAGAAGATTCATCTCTGAACCAATTTATATCTTGTGTACTTACATTCTGCTATTTCCTAAGTATATGTTATCCACTCAAAAGTTTATCAAAGTAAAACGAGTTTTCTTAAGGGCTCACTACTCTGCATCCGAAAGCTAATTAGATAGTTGTTCAACTGAAAGTCTTGAGCTTTCAGTGGAGGTATTATCTCAGTAAGCTTTCACAAGTAATTCTCAGCAGACTAGAAGTCCACTGACGAGTTACTGTCTTAAGTAATCTGATAAGTTTTAAGAAGTTTGAATTTGTAACCTTAGGTATATTCCACCCATACACCCGTTTACTCATTTCGGGACCAACAATGTCCATCCCCCATCTTGCAAATGGCCATGGGCTATAAACTGATACACGCTCCTGAGTCGGGGTGTGAATGTTCGAGGCAATAATCTGACATTGATGATAAGTTTTTGCTTTCTTGATTGCGTCCTGACATAAAGTCGGCCAATAATAACCTTGTCTGATAGTTTTGTATGCCAAGGCTTGCCCCCCAGTGTTATTTACGCATACTCCGGCATGTATTTCTTCGAGTATTGTTCGTCCTTGCCCCCTAGGCAAACATTTGAGAAGTGGAATTGATATTCCCCTTTTGTAAAGTTGTTCACCTACCAGAGTATATATGGTGGCTTGCTTTGTTAGCTTGGCAGGTTCAAAAGAGTTGTTTAGTTTTTCTCCACTTTTCAAATATTTGACTATGTTTGTTCTCCAGTCTTCTTCTTTATTAGTTTGTTCGTCTAGCTGGTTAACATTATAGCTTATCGTTGACGGGTTGTTCATCTTTGTAATTATAATATCTGCCAACTCTGTAGGTCCATCGCTTGTTGCTAGTCGAGCCAATGCATCTGCTTGAGTGTTGCTTGTCCTTGGAATTTGTTCAATGAAAACTTGATCCAGTAAGGACATTATGTGAGCAACAATTTGCTGATATTCGATCATGTGATCATCTTTTGCCTCGTATTCACCTCGGACTTGGTTCACAATCAATTGTGAGTCGCCGAATATTTGTAAACACCTGACACCTACTGCAAGGGATAAGTGGAGACCAGCAATAAGAGCTTCATACTCAGCTTCGTTGTTGGTAGCCATGAAACCAAATCTGATGGCCGAGGTGAAGACTTATCTGTCGGGGCTAATAAGAACCACTACTGCCCCCGAGGCTATGTTGGTGGAAGATCCGTCGACATAGAGATGCCAGGGATGATCTAGTCCTCTCGTCGGATCTGGAAGTAAAGTTAGTTCGACAATAAAGTCGGCCAAAGCTTGCCCTTTGATCACTGTTCGAGGAGCATAAGTCACCCCAAACTAGCTGATCTCTAGTGACCATCTCAATAGATGGCCAGTTGTGTCTGGGCTATGGAGACTTTGTCTGAGTGGGAAAGTTGTTAGCACCTCAACTTGATGGTTGAAGAAATATGGTCGTAACTTTCTTACACTCATAACAAGTGCATACGCCAGCTTTTTGGTCGGAGAATATTTGATCTCTGCTTCATGTAAAGTTTGGCTGACGTAGTAGATTGGTTGATGAAATTTTTCGTCCTCCCGCACCAGGACAGAGCTGATCGCCACATCCGATGCTGCTAGATACAAATAGAGCTTTTCACCTGGGATGGACTTTGATAGAATTTTGATATCTCCCAAGTAGTCTTTAAGTTGTTCGAATATCCTCTGGCAGTTGTTCGCCCACGTAAATTTTCCTTTCTTAATGGCTTTGAAGAATGGACGACATTTGTCTCCTGATAGGGATATGAACCGGTTCAATGCTACTAGGCATCCTGTAAGCCTTTGCACCTCTTTTACTGAACGTGGAGGTTGCATATCCACAATGGCTTTGACTTTTGTTGGGTTGGCCTCAATTCCTCGTTGACTAACAAGATGGCCCATGAATTTCACTGAATGAACTCCAAAGCTGCTCTTCTTGGGATTCAACTTCATGTTGTAGTGTCGAAGAATTTCGAACACCTGGGTTAAATATTGGAGATGATCTTCTTTTCGGGGGCTTGTGACCACGATATCATCTACGTAGACTTCCACAGTATCTCCAATTTGTTCGTCGAACATCTTGTTGACCAACCTTTGGTATGTTGCTCCCGTGTTGATGAGGCCGAATGACATTCTTTTCCAGCACAACAAGTTTTTGTTTGTATAAAAGGCTGTGTTTTCTTGATCATCGGGATGCATCGGAATCTGATGGTATCCGGCAAACGCGTCCATGAAGGTTAGCATCTCGTGTCCCGCAGTACTGTCCACCAATTGATCAATGTGTGGGAGAGGAAAGTTGTCCTTCGGGCGTGCTGCTTTCAGATCTGTAAAATCTATGCATAGCCTCCAGGTTCCATTTGACTTCCGCACAAGGACTGGGTTTGCTACCCATTGTGGACAAAGTGTCTGCCGAATTAGATCATTGTCTAGCAACTTCTTCACTTCTTCATTCAAAGCTTGATACTTGTCTGGATCGTACTTTCTTCATTTTTGATGGACTGGTCTTCTTGCATGATTGATGTTAAGCTTGTGGCAAGCATGCTTTGGATCTATCCCCACCATGTCTGCATGTGACCATGCAAAAACATTCTAGAATTCTATTGAGGAACTCTTTCATTCGAGATCTGTAAGGCTCAGGGAGCTCAAATCCTATATATAATTCAAGATCCTTATTTTTTGGATTAACTTTGAACGCCTCCAGTTCTTCGACTGGAGTTGCTCGTTGTTTTTGTCCTTTCCAACGAAGATCAAGTATTGGTCCCTCAGGGTTGAGATCATTTTCGATATTCATGGGCTCTGCTTCTAGGCGGGGCTCTAAATCATCTGTTGGCCCTTGCCCATTGTTGTTAGTCAAAATCTGGTCCTCCAAGCCATTTGTTGCATGGTGCTCGTTACCACCCACACGTTGTTCGTCAAGTGTGAGTTCCTCCTGGGTGGTACGAGTTATTCGCCCAATAGATGTTTGTCAGTGGGAAGAAGCTGTTCGTCAGTGTCCATATGGTCCTCCTCTGCCTCCATCATATCTTCCAGCACTGATGGTTCATCAACTGGGCAGCTGGTGGTGGCTTCCATCATGGAAACTCGTCCCTGTTTTGATTGTATTTGTAGGAGACACTCACGAGCTTTTCTTTGGTCTTCCTTTATTGAGCCAGCTCCACTTGTTGTTGGGAATTTTATGCAATAATGGTAGGTTGAATATGCAGCCTTGAATACATTCAAAAAGGGTCGACCAAGAAACCCGTTATAAGTCGATTCTTGATCTACGACCAAGAAATCTACCATTCTCATGATATTTTTCTCGGGTTCCTCGGCCGTTACAAGTTGCACAGACAAACTAATTATTCCCAGAGGGATTGTTACAGCATTTCCAAATCCTAGAATATGATGATTTGAGTCTCGGATATAGCCTGCATAATCCCTCAGTTGATCGAGTGTCTTCTTGAAGAGGATGTTAGTGTAAGCCCCTGTGTCCACCAACAAACGATGCACTCTAGTCCCCATAATCTTAGTACAAATTACGAGAGAGTCATTATGGGGGGTCAATATCCCCTCTAAGTCTTTTTCAGTAAATGTTAATTCCGATGTTTGTAGGACGGACAGATTAACCCCCATTTCTTGTACATCACCAATCGCTCGCAACTCCATTTTTCTTTTTCGATTAGACATTGGTGGTCGTCCATCAGAACACCCTGCAGCAGGTCCTGAGGTTTCCATCATGTATACATCTTCTACTGGACGAGCAGTGGTGGCAGGGGCTTGTCATCCAAGTCTGTTGTTTCGTGGAGGTTGATCGTCAATCTCATCTCCCGAACTGCTCTCCCGGCCTCTCTTCCCAGATTGTCTTTTGACAAATTCGAAAAGCTTTCCCTCCTTGTAGAATCGCCACAATTGTTTGAGAAAATCTCTACATTCACTTGTAAAATGCCCCACACTTTGGTGGCAGGTACAATACTTGTTTGGGTTGAGTTTGCCCGTCTCTTGACGGATCTTCCGAGGAGGGGAGAGTAACTCTTTTTCCTTCACGTTGTTGTACACAGTATCGATGGATACTGTTAGCACCTGGTTGAGTTTTTCTTTTAGCTCTGTCCCATCAGTGAACGCCTTTATATTTTTAGGGACCCGATAGCCTGTTCCCCCGGGCTTTTTGTTGTTCTCCTTTGGATCAGCCTTGTTGTCCCCCAAGTTTGCTTGTAAAGCTTCATGCATGGAGACAAATATACCGGCTTGATTTCTAACCTCGGCATAACTTTTTGTGCACTTCAGACGTACCTCCTTCCATAGGTCTGGCCTTTTTTCAGCCCGGCCATAACAGCTACGATCTCCGTATCTTCACTAACCGGTTCTCCCTTCAGCAATACTTTATCGAACCTTTCCATAAAAGCCCGGTTAGATTGATCATCATTTTGTTTTAAATATGATAGTCTGTGCTTTTGAGAAAGGTACGATCCTGCAGTTGAGAAGTGAGAGGAATTCCCAGCTTAATTGAGCAAAATAGTGAATGGATGCTGGTGGCATTGCTGAAAACCACTTATGTACTCTGTCCCCCAAAGTTAGGGGAAAATTCCGGTATTGAGTAACTTCACTGGCTCCCACAGAAATCATATAGTCCAAATATTTCGTTAGATTGACTCAGGGATCAGCAATGTCTTCGTATTGTATGTTCGCCGGAAACTGTATCTTTTTCTGGATTGGGGCCTTCAGTATAATTGATGATAAAGGTGAAGATGGCATGATGGTTGTCCCGACTCCTCTTTGTTGATCAAGCTGCCCCTGCATACTCTCCACAACTTTTCTTAAGCTTGACATGCCCCCTGACTTGGAGGCTGTTCGGCGAGCAAGGATGTTTGCCCTTCTGCTCGTCGCAGTCCCTCTCTTAGAGGAAGAATCTCCTGAGGTAGTCTCCTTGGGTTGCTTGCCGCATTTGGCCCTAGGCACCCAAAGGCGGACCTAGTGAGTCTCTTAAGCACCGACGGGCGAGCCTGCTCAAAAGTTGCTCGCCCATCTCCTGCCCCCTGGCGAGTAACTTCTTGTCGAAGTTGAGGTTGGCCAAGTCTGTCCTGTGCACTGGAATGATATATTCCATGGCTAGACATTCCTGTTCGCCCATGGGCAGACTCAGCTTGACATTCCGTTTGGTCGACTATTTTAGCTTTGCCTTTGTCCCCTCGATTTTGGGCACTGTTGACCTTATGTTGCTCGCCACGAACATACCGTGCTCTCATTACTTCTAGGTGGCGAGACTTAGACCTTGCTTGTGAAGGTCTATGTTGTTGTTGCTGCTTCTTAATTGCCTGGAGAGCAGCTATTGTTTTGGCCAATTCCTAGGGGTTTTTAACCAATGCCTCTAAATTTGGAGGCATTACATGAGCTGCAGCTGAAGATTGGACTTTTTTTGCATAGCGTGGGTCACGATCCTGATGATCAGTAGACGAGACCCGGGTTGGGGAAACTCCCATCGAGGGATGTGAAATCCTTGTTTCCTTGGATTGAGGCATCCTGATTTGAATTATCTTCTCTCTCCTTGAATCTTTAAATTTGATATTGAAGAACTCCAAGAACACCAAGAACACTATTTTTTGAATCTTCAAGAATTTCTTGAGGATTCTTTCAAATCTTCAGGTTTTAAACTTGAAGTTCTTGATAATCACACTTCAAACGGAGGTTCGAACCCTCCGTCTAGCACCAAATTGTTGGTGATCGATTCTAATCGTGTGGATTAGTGGCTGTTTTAACCGGTTTTTAGGGTCACCAAACAAGAACGTGTGATTGATTACAACCGTAAATGGTAAATTCAATTATTTGGTTTATTAAATCGTAAATACGAGTATCGAGTTCATATTTACTTTGTGTGTGTTTACGTTTAGGTGTATGAGTGTGTGAAATTGGAGTATTTGTGAATTTGAACTTAAAATTTATTGTTGGAGAACAACTATTTATACTGACCACCAAGTAGGAGGTGTACATGACTCTTGGACTACCAAGCTTGCATGCTTGACATGTGTCCTTAGACCTTGTTTGACCTTATCTAAGCTAAAACTTAGTTACAAAGTCTTGTGTTTGGTCTTATCTCGGATTTATTGTTGTTCGTCGTGGTTGGCTTGGTTGGTCCAATACATTATTTTGGTAAGAGTTGTTCGCCTCTTGAGGTTGTGGTTTATAAGTTGTTCGCTTTTATGTTCCTTGTAGGCAGGTTTTGGGATTTTTATCCTTTGTTCGTCATGTATCTAGCCGGTTATGAGATTTTGTGTTGTACACCTCCTTAGCTGGTAGATGCACCACCTCTTGACAATGTTGTTCGTCATTTATGGTCTAATGTAGGCTTCACATTTGGCCTCAGGCATTTGAACTTGTTCGCCAGAATGTTGTTCATCAACAGTGTTAATCGTGGTTAATACACCACCCGAATTGATAGATGCACTCCCATTTTGACTATCCTTTGTTGATAGGCGAGCAGAATCGCCATTCGGGCGATCATGAATAACCCATAATACGCGCGCTTAAGATGAAGTTAAGTTAAGATTAACTGGAAGGTGTCGGGCGAGCAGATCTTGCTCACCGAGCAACATTATCCAGGCGAGCAATTTCGGTTTGAAGACCACGTGGGCCTGAATGAGGTCCTAGCGAGCACAGTCAGCACCTTGTCGAACAAATCTAGCTACAATACCAAAACTACAATTCATCAAGACTAAAGACCATCAAAATCAAACTAAAGACTCCTCAAGGATAAGTCCAACAGGACGAGCAGCTCCTGATTGTGAGCAAGTCCAGCGTAGAAGGATAGAATTTAGTTTAGATAAGGTTGTTGGTCCCGGTACAAGACTGAGGAATACGTGTATGGGGGGGAGGGGGGAATACACGTATACCAATTTTTCAACCTTAAAGCTGACTGAGTCCCCTTTACTCAGAGTGGTAAAGAACTAGGAGCTGATAACACACCTACTGACTACACTTGGTGCGGGTCAGTTGGCTAACTATCAGTTCAAGTTCAGTGCGGAAATGTTTGAGCCCTGATAGTTTAAAGTCTTGTTTAGTTTTCTTTCTGAAAAACTTGTTTTACTCAATTCTGAATAGTGTTTAGTAGGGCAGTGCTCTTTTTGAAAATCAGCCTGATTGATTCAGGCCTGATAAACTGAATGCAATGAATGAACAAGTAATATGGCAAGTTTGCACACTATCAAAGCAGTAAGAACACAGGAGTTTAACGTGGTTCAGAGTCTCAAGCTCCTACGTCCACGGCCTGATTTAACAGGAAATCCACTCAAGGGATTCCTGTTTTTAACGTGCCAAGGTGTACCAAGACCAGCTAACCTCACTGATCTATACAACTCCACTTACTAACACACTAACTGACTTACTCCCAACAAGCCTAACTTAGGGTTTTGGTTTCAGTTTGGATTCCAACTAAGTTGAGATTATCCTTACAAGGCAAAGCTATGCTAAGGATTGGATAATCTCTCTAAGCTTAAGATAATGCTATTTAGCTCTTGGAATACAGAATAACTCTCGATTACTAAGAAACACTTGGGAAATTTAGATGTTTTTCGAGTGCTTCTTTTAAAGGTTGAATGCTTTGAATGCTTGAGAGTTTGAGTAATTTCTGGCTTGGAAATTTCCCGTCACCTTGAATGGGTTCAAGGTCTTCTGTATTTATAGGTGATTTGGAAAACTATTCGTTGGAGAGATAGCCTTCTAGTCATCTATGTAGAGTGACTTCAAACGGACATATCTTCATGCAGCAGCCGTCCTTGCATGGATTTGGTATTTGCATTAAATGCACATTAAATGCTTGCCCGTTGAATGTGCAGTCTGAATTCAGTCTTCATGTCAGGTTCCGTACGTGCGTGTCCTTCTCGGATTGGTCCACGTCATCAGGTTGGTGAGAATGTCAGAACTTTTTCCTGAGCTTCAGGCTTGTCTTATTAAGTTCATTTTGTCTTGGGCCCACCAGTCTTGTCCTGACGCTGAAATTCCTTTTGCATTGCTTAGCTCTACTCCAAGTCTTCCCATTAACTCAGTGACATCCTGTTCCCTTCAGGATTGAGTTAGTAATGACCTCAGGGTCATACTCTTCATCACTGACACTTACTCAGCCAGCTTAGAGGACTGCCATAAGTTCAGGATGGTGCTCTTCATCTTCAGGCTCTTAGTCTTGATTGACACCAGTGAGTTCTCCTCTCACTGAGTACCTGTGAAGTGTAAAATGACTAAGTACTAATCCTAATCAAGACTAGCCTGACAAAGACAGATTAAGGCAAACATCTTTTCAGGGGCTTTGGGATCTTAATCAAAACTGACAATGTCCCAACAATTTCCCCCTTTTTGATGGTGCCAAAATACTGAAAAGATCCTCAAAACATTCAGAGGAAATATGAAAAACCTATCTATAAGATAAGACAGTGTTAGAGAAGTTCTTGATAAAGTACAGAATTTAAAACAAACAGCCAAAAAGACAATGAGTTTTTGTCTGTGGGCAAAAGTAATTGACTTCATTGATTGATGTGGAAATGGTTACAATGAATCTAGTCTATTACAAAGAAGCCTGTGAACACCTAGACTAATCTCATTTCAGGTTTGAGTCCATATCCTGCATAGACTCTTGCCTTCAGCTCGTCAAGTCTTCCAGGTTGGTTCATGTACCCTTCAGCTTTGGCTATCCTCAATACTTCCATCATGATGGCCTTTGAGTCATGCTTTTGAGTTCCAGTAACTAAGGGAGGAGCTCGAATGGTGAACTCAGGAGCCTTCACTTGAACTTGAGCTGCATCAGCCTCCTCCAAGATCTTCTGGAATAGCTCAGGATGATTGTCCATCATGTAGTCAGTGAAGTGGGCATTGATATCATCAGTGTCGCCCCACTTCTTCAAAACATACCACAATCTAACAAATTCATCCCTTGCATCAGTCCAAAACTCCTTCAATGCCTCTGAGACGAACTCATCGACAAAAGCTTCCCTTACTCCTGATTCAGGCCTACTAACTTGAAGAATTGTTGATTTCCTAACTGTTGGATTCTTCCTGTACTTCCTCGGCTCAGGCTTCGCCTTCTTCCTCCTTAACAAGCTGATCACTGCATCATCCAGTTCTCGTTGTTGAAGCTCAGTGATATCAGTCAGCTTCTCAACCTTCTTTTCCAAGATGCGCATCTTCTCCTTCTGAGCAATTTCAGCTCTGCGCATAGCCTCAGATTTCTCAGAGTGATCTCCCCATGCTTCAGCACATAGCTCTGCCACCAACTCCCCTGAGTAAGTGATGGGATTCTTCCTTGAGCTCATGGGGGAAGATCTCTGAACAGGCTCAGGTTGTTGCTTGGAAGGTTCATCAGCCTTTGCCCTTGCTGCCTCCGCCTTCAACTTGGCAACAATCTCTCCTCCTTCCTTCTCCACTGCTGCCAACCTCGCTGACTTCCTCACCCTCAGCACATTCCCTTCAGGATTTGCTTCAGGATCGGCTAGAACAATTTCGCCTTGGTTGACTGCCTCCGATGCCTCAGGGCGGGATCTTTTCTTCTTATTTTCCCCCTTTTTGGAATCATCATTGGCCTCAGATGGGAATGCGTCAGGTCCGCTGTTGATTACGAAGGAGGCTAGGGAATGGACATCATTAATTCCCTCCTTCAATAATTCAACTCCCATCGAAATTCCAGTTCCTGCATATGATACTGAACTGATTGC
Source organism: Ballota nigra (assembly GCA_947034835.1). Lineage (NCBI taxonomy): Eukaryota > Viridiplantae > Streptophyta > Magnoliopsida > Lamiales > Lamiaceae > Ballota > Ballota nigra. The sequence continues at coordinate 31,167,396 of OX344728.1, read as the reverse complement.
AACTTGGACCTTCTTCTCAAAGACCTCCATGGAGAGTTGGAGTCTTTGTTCAGCCTTCTCGATCTTCTCCTCCACCTGAGCGGATCGCTCATCTGCCTGGGTCAGTCTCTCGGCAATGTCCTTTGAAGTCTGAGCCAGAAATGGCCTGAGTGAATAGTGCTCCAGCCTGAGCTGCAAGCTTCTCCACAGCCTGATTAAGATCCTCCTTCCTTTGCTCATCCTTCTCAGCCAACTGCCTCAGCATCTTTTTGGTGCGCTTTCGCTCATTCCTCACTGACTTGGCCGTGTCAGTCATCGTTTTCTTCAACAAAATCAGCTCCCTGTTGGCAAGGGTGTTGTAAGCTGACTTTGTCCACTTGATGTGTTTTGCCAGGGCCTTGGAGTCTTCTTCCTTTTCAGCTCGTAGCCTCATTACTTCCTCCTGAAGTTTAGCTAGATTTTCTGTGGTTTTCTCCTTCTTGACTTCCACTATGCTCGTGAATTCAGCACGGCTGATCCCAGTTATCATCACATCTTCATCATCCTCTACGGCCTCGTCAGTGATTGGCTGCTTTCCCTTGTCAGCCCCTGCGGCATCAGTCCCTTCTTCAAGGTGCACTGAAAGCAGTTGTGAAGTAGTCATAGCCGCCTCCTCAGGCTCAGCTAAGCTATCTTGAACCTTAGGAACAAGTCCCTCGGAACTGAGAGACTCCTTGGATACCTCAACATCTTCCTATCTTATCTCAGGGCAGGGAATCCCTTCATCGACAGATGTCTCATTGGCAGTTGAGATGTTCAAAACATCCTCAGCCACTGGTCCACCCTTGGCACCATTGTCCTTTTCACCTTCCCCCTGAGCCTGAGGCTTAGAGATAATCTCATCAACTTCCTTTGCAGTCTCCTCCACTGCCTTCTCCATATCTCCACCCTGAGCTTCATCATCATCCTCATCATCCTTCTCTTCATCAGACCGGATGTCAGCCTTGCTCTTGGACATCATATCAGCCACTAACTGCTTCAGGTTGTCAAAGTTTAGAAGTTGAAGCCAGCTAGTCAGTCCAAAGAAGGAGCAAATCTTGGCTTCCTCAGTCTCCCAGTGCTCCCAGCCACGAGCGTCCACTAGCAGATGTTGCTCCTGCATGTTTGATTGTTTGAAGTCCAACCAAACCTTGAGCTCGATCACATATGCCAGCAACTCATTGTATTTGTATAGCCCAGGCCAGCACTTTCCTGCCCATTCTGTGGCATTCCCCCTGAGAGTCTTTTCCAGGATCCCTCCAGCCACGTGTTCATCTAATTCCTCCTCCTCCACTTCGAGGAATTCATCCTCTTCGACTGAAATGGATTTGGGACAGTCTTTGGGATTGGGGTATGATGGAAAGTCTGCGGGGTTTGGAAGATTTGTCTCGGCCGACTGATCAGGCTCATTCGTGGGTGAAATTGATTGCGCTGACTCAGTAGGATGATTTGGCTCTGTTTGGGGTGTTTCAGTGGGTTGAGAGGTAGGGTCAGGGTTGGGTGTTAGTGTTTCAGGGTTTGGGGGTGTTTGAGTGGGTACTATCTCAGGCTACAACAACTCAGCCGTCTCGACAGATTTTCTCACTGCCTCCAAGTTAGAGGCTCCAGGAGAGCTTGACTTCTCCCTCTCACTCACCTCAGGCAGCTTCTTAGCAGGGGACTTTTTGGGTCCCTTCCTAAGCCTCTTCAGGGGCCTTTCTCCCTGAGCACCCTCCTTCCTGACGTTATCTTCAGTTCCCTCAGCCTCAGACCCGGCCTTCTTGGGATCAGACTCAGTCCCTGATTTCATGTTTTTCCCTGCCAGCACGACCCTTACTTTCTTCCTCTTCTCAGTCTTATCCATCTCCGGCTGCTCCACCTCCTCAGCTGCTACCTCCTCCTCTCCTTCCTTACTCCTCTCAAGGAGGCCATCTACCCGTTCAATGAGACTGGTTGCCACTCTCTTGGCCTTACCAGCTGCCTTTTTGGCCTGACCCTTTGCTTTCGCATTGGGATCAGTCAACCCTAGCACTGATTAGGTATCACTCAGTGAGGAAAACATTACCTTCTTTGAGGAGAGACTGTCCTCAAAATCGAAGGTATACCCATGGCAGGCATGAGCAATCAGGATGGACATCCTCGTTCCGAATGGCAAGATGGCACTGACGGATATGTGCTTCTTCTCCTCATCTCGCTTTAGCTTGTCCAGTCCGGCCTGATGGAGTTGATCAAGGAATAACTGCTCCCAGTTCGCTTCCACTCCATCAACAATTGCTCCCATGAGTCTCAGCTTGGGCAGACTCAGTTGCTCGTGAGAGCCAGTTGCACCCATCACCATCTTGGACACCAAATCCACCAGAGCTCTGTACTCAAGCTTTAACGTATTCTTGTTCTGACGAGCCTTGAACTCTGATGACCCAGACTTGGTCCATTTCCCAAGAAGTTCTCCCTCCGAGTTCTCCTTATACGTTCTTGGGTTGATGCCTGAGAATGGCAACTTGAAGACTTCCCTCACCGCCCTCCTGACGTCAATAGTCACCTCCTCTGAGTTGTAGAGAGGTTCGCCGTCGCTGTCCTTCTCTCCCGTCGGCTTAAGCGCAGTCACCTTTGTATAAATCTCCCCCTTCCGTAAGAACATATTTAAGTATGCTACCACAACTGTTCTTGGGAGCACGGAAATGGGGCGGGTGGTGAAGTATGTTTCCAACCCAGCATCGGAAATCCACTTGAATACGGGTTTGATTTCCTCAACTGTAAGACAGATACTTTCCATGGAGATGACTTGCTCCATGTGTATCAGCTTATTCTCGACAACGTCCACGATCTTGTCGGTTGTCCAGTTGGAATCAAGGAATGCCATTGTTTTGAAAGAAGAGATTTTTCTTGAAAATTCTGTGTTTGAGCAAGAAAAAACTCAGTGTGCAGATGTGCGTTGTGTTTGCATAAAAACCTCAAATGGCACTCTTGATTGATAAGACTAAGTCAGTTACTCAAACGTGGGGTTGAGATTAATCCCTGAATTCGAAAGGTTTTGAAATGAGGGGCCAGGATTAATCTCAGCTTCAATCAAAGCCCCATGTCAGTCATATTTCGTATAAAACGGACACATATATGAAAAAGTAACTGTAACATTAAATGCTCCGTGCGCGTGGGTTTTAAATTTGAAAAGGCGTGCTTTTAATGAAAACGAAATGCATTTAATAAAGATTTTCAGGACGAAGGACTCAGGGAGACGCTTGAAATTCACACGAGTCAGGATAGAACTCATACCTGTCAGGGAGACATTGTAGCACCCTGATACCTCGCTGAGTCGAGTCTGGCCTGAGTTCCCCCTAGAACCCTACACTGACTGCTCTCCCGGATCTAAGAGTCCTAACTCCACTGACAGTTCCATAAACCTTGCTTCAGCCAGAGGCTTAGTCAAGATGTCAGCTCTTTGCCTGTCAGTGTGAATCTTCTCCATCCTAATATCTTTCTTCTCCACATGATCTCGAATGAAGTGATGCCTAATATCCACATGCTTGCACCTTGTGTGAAGCACTGGGTTCTGAGTAATTGCTATAGCACTATTGTTATCACAATAGATTGGAATCTGATTAGCAAATACTTGGTAGTCCCTCAACTGTTGCCTCAACCATAAAATCTGAGCACAACAACTACCTGCAGCCATATACTCAGCCTCAGTTGTGGATGTAGCCACTGAATTCTGCTTCTTATTAACCACGTGATCAACTTACTTCCCAAAAACTGACATGTCCCTGAGGTTGATTTTCTATCAATCCTACAACCTCCATAGTCTGCATCTGAATAACCTGACAGTTCTAAGTTGTCATCTGAAGGATACCATAGTCCCATATTAACTGTCCTTTTCAAATACTTAAGTATCCTCTTAGCAGCCTCCAAATGACTTCTCTTGGGATCAGACTGATACCTAGCACATGCACCAACTGCAAACGTAATGTCAGGCCTACTTGCAGTCAGGTACAACAAAGAACCTATCAGCCCTCGATACTCAGTCTGATTTACTGAAGTCCCTTCAGTGTCAGGATCCATCTTCCAATTTGTGTTCATAGGGATCCTGGCTGGATTGTTGTTCTGAACACCAAACTTATGAATCAAGTCTCTTGTATACTTGGCCTGATTTATGAAGATACCTTGATCAGTCTGCTTGACCTGCAATCCTAAGAAGAAGTTCATCTCTCCCATCATGGACATCTCAAATTTACCAGTCATCAACTTAGAGAATTTCTCACAGAGTTGATGATTTGGTGATCCAAATATTATGTCATCCACATAAATCTGGACCAGGAGAATGTCTTCACCTTCATTGATCCTGAACAATATCCTATCCACAGTTCCCTTCTTGAACCCATGGTCTGTCAGGAATTGAGAGAGGGTATCATACCAAGCTCTTGGTGCTTGCTCAAGTCCATAGAGTGCTTTCTTCAAATGGTATACTCTATCTCCAACCTCAAACCCGGGAGGTTGTTCAACATATACCTCTTCATTGAGTACACCATTCAGGAAGGCACTCTTGACATCCATTTGATACACCTTGAACTTCTTATATGTTGCATAGGCAAGGAATAACCTGATAGCTTCCAACCTAGCCACTGGAGCAAAAGTCTCATCATAGTCTATTCCTTCAGACTGACAATACCCTTTTGCAACCAGTCTAGCCTTGTTCCTTACTACAACACCATTCTCATCCTTCTTGTTCTTAAAGACCCACTTGGTACCAATCACACCTTGATGCCTAGGTCTATCTACCAGTTCCCAAACCTGATTCCTTGTGAACTGATTCAACTCCTCTTGCATGGCAATGATCCAGTTCGAGTCAGTGAGAGCTTCTTCAATGTTCTGAGGCTCTTGCTTAGAGAGAAAGCAACAGAACAATGCACTCTCACCATGGAACCGTCTGGTCCTGACTCCCTCAGTTGGATCACCAATGATTTGATCAATGGGATGATCCTCTAAAAATGTTCTTTTGCCAGGAGTTGTTCCTGAAGCACCTGCAATGTTAGTGTCTACAGGCTCATAAAATTCAAGAAATTGAACAGAAGAGGATGATCCTGAGTCTATACCAAAGGGATTAACAAGCTCAATGTCAGGGACATTGATTCCCCCTTGATTAGGTGACTCAGGAACCGTCTCAGCTGCAACAACATCTTCATAGACGGTGCTTACCTCAGGTTGAGCCTGTTCCTCAGTCTGAGGCTCAACAATCCCTGATGTGCTAGGCTTAGGAGTGGCACCTGATTCCTCATCCTAATCGTCATCATCATCCCATCTTGGAATTGGTACAGTCTTGATCTTAGGATCAGGTTGAGTCTTCAAGCTCAGCCTTGTCACACTCCTTGTGACCTCCTCAGTGTCAGGATTCAACACCTTTGCCCTAGACTCATTAGCAGATTCATCAAAGACAACATGAGGTGATTCTTCCACAGCAAGGGTCCTACAATTGAAAACCCTGAAGGCTTTACTAGCTTTAGAATATCCTAAGAATATTCCTGCATCAAATTTGCTATCAAAGGCTTTCAATTGGGTCTTCCCATTGTTGAGGATGAAGCACTTACAACCAAATACATGAAAATAAGAAATACGAGGTTTCCTTTTGTTCCATGTCTCATATGGGGTCTGAGCATGTTTTTTGTTCAACATGGATCTGTTCTGAGTGTAGCATGCAGTGTTGATTGCCTCAGCCCAGAATTTCTTAGGCAATCCTGACTCAGCCAGCATGGTCCTTGCTACTTCCTTCAGTGTCATGTTCCTCCTCTCAGCGACACCATTCTGTTGTGGGGTTCTAGCTGCAGAAGTCTCATGAGCTATACCAAGTTCATTACAAAAGTCAGAAATATATGAATTTATAAATTCAGTGCCCTTGTCAGATATGATCTCAGTAATGGACTGATACTTCTCATTGCTGAGTCTCCTGAGCAACTCTGGAAGCTTCACCTGTGTTTCCTTCTTATTCAACAAGAAATTAACCCAAGTATATCTAGAATAATCATCAATAACCACAAGGGTATATTTTCTACCATTCATACTCACAGGTGTTATGGGACCAAATAAATCCATGTGCAAGAGCTGAAGTATCCTGTCAGTGGAATAGGAAACTTTCTCTTTGAATGATGCTCTGACCTGCTTCCCTTCCTGACAAGCTTTGCACACGTGATCTTTGCTAAAAACTTCATTAGGTAGACCATCAACAAGTGACTGGCTTAATCTTTTATGCCATAACCAACTGAGCTCTAGAGAGCTTTTAGCAACAAAACAAATATTAGGAATAGTGATGCTCCAATCAGCGAGATAAACGTTACCTTTCCTTATACCTGATAGAAGCACTTGTGTTGATTTGTCCTTGACTGAACATATATTCGATGAAAACTCAACACTGAAACCTTTGTCACATAATTGACTTACTGACAACAGGTTATGCTTCAGTCCTTCCACAAAGGACACATTTTCCACTCTGACTGTACCTATTATTAAAACACCAAAACCTTTAGTAACACCTTTTGAGTTATCACCAAAGGTTACCTGTGGACCATCTTTAGCTTGATATTCTTGGAGAAGACTCTTCATTCCAGTCATGTGCCTTGACCAACCACTGTCTAGGTACCAAACAATTTGATTGAGTCTCCTCTCCTCTTGTTGTGATCCACAGCCGCCTGCAAGCAATTCAGGCTTTAGGTACCCATTGGGTGTTGGGTCCTATCGTGTCAGCTGCATCCTTCGGGATCCAGACTTGCTTAACAACCCTGATTGCCTCAGAGTGGTAAATCTGTCTCCCTAAAACATCGACATACACAACTCTCTTCTTCTTTGCCTGAGAGGAAGATGGTGTATGAGTGCCAGACTTAGGCTTCACATGAGCCTGAGTGGGTGCCTTTTGGGCTGGCTTCCTGTTCTTCCTAGGTCTGGGTGCAGCAGGTCTGGGGCCTTGTTCTTGATAAGGACCCTGATTTCTATTCCCCCTAGGCAAGTGAGGGAATGGAATACAGTTAAAGGCCTCAGGATGCCAAAACCACGGGGGTGTCATCATATTTGGCCTTCCCTGTTGGTATTGCCAAGCATGATGATACCCTCGCTGACCAGTCTGAGGGCTCTTGGCCTGAGTCTTCCTCTGCTTTCACTGAGGTTTTCCCTGGCCTGAGCTCTCAGGGGCTTCCTTAGGTTGTTTCGCCTTTCCCTTGGGTTTTGGCTTAGCTACCTTAGGAGCAACCCTGACTGAGTCAACGGTTTTCTTGCCCTTATCAGTTTGACGGGCCTGGAGCACTACCTCAGGTGCACTCTGGCCTGTCTGAACAAACACCCTCTCAGTGTTGCTCCCTGAGGCAACATGAGACTGACCTTGTGAGGATTTCTCAGGGACATATCCAAGTCCCTTTTTCTTGTTCCCAAGTATCTGGCTGCTATTTATTTCCTCTCTAGCCACTGAGGATTTATTCATTGCTGCAACCTTTTTCTTGAGAGAGTCCTCACTCTTTTTCAGGATTTCATGTCTGGTAAAGAGGTCATCAAACTTACTCTTAAGTACTTTTAGTTCTTCCTTCCTGACCAGCTCTTCCTCAGCCAGTTCCTTCAGAATCTTCTCTCTTGGAAGACGCTCAGCATTGATTAAATCAATCTCCTGAGTTAGTCTCACAATTTGAGCTGATTCTTTAAGATCAGACTGAGTGAGTTGTTCGTTCAGGTTTTGAACCTCAGTACTCAATTTCTTGTTCTCCTCTACCAAGAAGACATTAGTTTCCTGCAGTCTGGAGAAATCAACCATCAATTGATCAAGGCAGATCTGAAGGTTCATTTCTCTAACTGACTCTGAGCTAAGCTCAGGATTTTGACCAGTGTAAGAAGCACAAACGGAATTTGATGTTACCTCAGGCTCATCCCTAGCCATCAGACAGACGTCATCGTACTCGTCATCTGAGAAGAGTTCAGATGACCTCTCAGCAGGACCATCAGAGTCTGTTGCATCTTCAGCAACAATTGCTCTCCGATCAGCAGATCTTAGATCTCTAGTGGCTCTTCTTACCTCTCTCTCCCTCGCACTCAGCTTCGGGCAGTCGTACTGATAGTGACCAATTTTGTTACAGTTGTAACATGCTACCTGCTCACTTACTCTTTCTTTTCTTGGTTCAGGGTTCCTCCTTGAGTCAGGTTCCCTGGTTCTTGGTGAGCTTTCAGCCTTGGTTGGGTATCTATCATCACGAGTACGTCTCTGTTCTTCTCTTCTTTCAGGCTTTGGTTCAGAATATCTCCTTTCATCACCACGTTCTCTCCTCTGGTCAGTATTCCTTCGCTCCTCATATCTCCTTGAGCTTTGGTGGGTTCCTTCAGGTTTCCTGTCACGTGAGTCCTGATAAAACTTTTTATAACGACCAAACCTTGAATTGAGCTTGTCAAATCGTCTGGCCATCAGGCTGTACTCCTCAGCGAGTTCTTCCCTGCTCATCTCCATCGGTGACTTTGATGAAGAATTTGATGAGGGCTCAACAGGTTCAGACCGGCCTTGAATGCCACACTTTTCTCAGGAGTTTTCTCCTTCACTTCCTCTTCTGATTGAACTTTCTTCTTTCTTTTGTTAAGATCGAATTCAAGTGCTTTGAGCTCTGAAAAAAGTAAAGCAGAAGTTATGTTACTCATATCCTGAGTGTTCTTAAGCATAATTACATTGTTATCCCATCTCTCAGGAAGGGCATTCAGGATCTTTGAAGCAACATCTCTCCTTGGGACATCCTTGTCCAGCATCACCAACTCATTCATCAACTTGATGAATCTAGACTCCAATTGATCTATGCTCTCGTCAGGCAGCATTTCGAACGCCTCGAATTTCTGAATGGCAATGTTTCTCTTGTTCTCCTTGATCTTTTCAGACCCCTCACACATCCTTGTCAGCTCATCCCAAACCTCCTTTGCCGTCTTTAAGTTCATCAGCCTAGCTGACTCCTCGAAGGGCACCGTATGCAAGATGATGTTTATGGCGACGTTGCCAAGCCCCATCATCTTGATCTCATCAGTGGTCATATCCTTCCTTTCCTTAGGAATAGGTACACCAATATCAAGATCATCATATCCTCTCCCTCTGGTGTTAGGGACAGTGATTTTGATCGGTCCTTCCCTGAGAACAGCGGCATCTGGTCATGGATGGCATCTAGATGTGCTTCTAATCTGAACTTCCAATAGACAAAGTTAGATACAGAGAATTCAGGTAATGAAGCTTCAAGTCTCCTTGAAGTCATGATGATGCAAGTTTTATGAAAAGCAAACTCAGATCTGTTCAGTGACCACCAACAGTTTCTCCTCTGAAACTATTAGTATTCAAAGTCAGTGGTCTTTCGAACCACTGCTCTGATACCACTTGTTGGTCTTGATACAAGACTGAGGAATACGTGTATGGGGGGGAATACACGTATACCAATTTTTCAACCTTAAAGCTGACTGAGTCCCCTTTACTCAGAGTGGTAAAGAACTAGGAGCTGATAACACACCTACTGACTACACTTGGTGCGGGTCAGTTGGCTAACCATCAGTTCAAGTTCAGTGCGGAAATGTTTGAGCCCTGATAGTTTAAAGTCTTGTTTAGTTTGCTTTCTGAAAAACTTGTTTTACTCAATTCTGAATAGTGTTTAGTAGGGCAGTGCTCTTTTTGAAAATCAGCCTGATTGATTCAGGCCTGATAAACTGCATGCAATGAATGAACAAGTAATATGGTAAGTATTCACAATATCAAAGCAGTAAGAACACAGGAGTTTAACGTGGTTCAGAGTCTCAAGCTCCTACGTCCACGACCTGATTTAACAGGAAATCCACTCAAGGGATTCTTGTTTTTAACGTGCCAAGGTGCACCAAGACCAGCTAACCTCATTGATCTATACAACTCCACTTACTAACACACTAACTGACTTACTCCCAACAAGCCTAACTTAGGGTTTTGGTTTCAGTTTGGATTCCAACTAAGTTGAGATTATCCTTACCTGGCAAAGCTATGCTAAGGATTGGATAATCTCTCTAAGCTTAAGATAATGCTATTTAGCTCTTGGAATACAGAATAACTCTCGATTACTAAGAAACACTTGGGGAAATTTAGATGTTTTTCGAGTGCTTCTTTTAAAGGTTGAATGCTTTGAATGCTTGAGAGTTTGAGTAATTTCTGGCTTGAAAATTTCCCGTCACCTTGAATGGGTTCAAGGTCTTCTGTATTTATAGGTGATTTGGAAAACTATCTGTTGGAGAGATAGCATTCTAGTCATCTATGTAGAGTGGCTTCAAACAGACATATCTTCATACAACAGCCGGCCTTGTATGGTTTGGGTATTTGCATTAAATGCACATTAAATGCTTGCCCGTTGAATGTGCAGTCTGAATTCAGTCTTCATGTCAGGTTCCGTATGTGCGTGTCCTTCTCGGATTGGTCCACGTCATCAGGTTGGTGAGAATGTCAGAACTTATTCCTGAGCTTCAGGCTTGTCTTATTAAGTTCATTTTGTCTTGAGCCCACCAGTCTTGTCCTGACGCTGAAATTCCTTTTGCATTGCTTGGCTCTACTCCAAGTCTTCCCATTAACTCAGTGACATCCTGTTCCCTTCAGGATTGAGTTAGTAATAACCTCAGGGTCATACTCTTCATCACTGACACTTACTCAGCCAGCTTAGAGGACTGCCATAAGTTCAGGATGGTGCTCTTCGTCTTCAGGCTCTTAGTCTTGATTGACACCAGTGAGTTCTCCTCTCACTGAGTACCTGTGAAGTGTAAAATGACTAAGTACTAATCCTAATCAAGACTAGCCTGACAAAGACAGATTAAGGCAAACATCTTTTCAGGGGCTTTGGGATCTTAATCAAAACTGACAATGTCCCAACAAAGGTCAAACAAGTCAAAGCCCAAGTGTCATACATGCACACTAGGGAGGTCAAAGGTCATGTACACCTCCTGCTAGGCAAGCTTGTATAAATACTTAGATTTTTCAGCCAATAAAATAAGCACAAATTCATATACACGTCCAAATTTCGATTATACACCCATAGCAACTCGATTCTCTTTTGTACGAATTATATACGTAATCAATACACGTGTTAATTCCACCCTAATCCAAATTTTTGCATTCACTAATTACGTTAGTGATCAATTACACGTAATTGTTTGGTGATCTAATTAACGAGTAAAATCAGCCACTAATCTTTGTGATTAGAATCGGTCATCAACAAATTGACGCTAGAAGGAGGGTTTGAACCTTCGGTTAAGTGTGATTAATCAAGAACTTCAAGTTTAAAAACTTGAAGATTTGAAGAAATCCTCAAGAAATTCTTGAAGATTCAAACAAAAGTGTTCTTGGTGTTCTTCAATATTAAATTTGAAGACTAAAAAATTGAGAAGATAATTCAAAATAGGACGCCTCAATCTAAAGAGACGCAAGCTTCACGGCTATCAAGGAGAGCTTCTCCCACTCGAGCTTCGTCAGTTGCCCACCAAGATCGTGAGCCTAGACATGCGAATAGATCAAGACTTACAGCCATAGATCATAACATTCCACCAGAATTGGAGGCTCTGGCGAACAACCCTAATAAACTGGCTAAAACTATTGCTACTCTCCAAATCATCCAGAGGCAGCAAGGACAAAACTAACCCTCACAAGCAAGGTCTAAGACTAGACCATTGGAAGTTGTAAGTGCCAGGTCAAATAGGGGCGAGCAACATGAGGTGAACAGTGCCCAAGTCCGGCGGAATAAGGGCAAAGCCAAAGTGGCCAACCAAACAGAGGGTCAGGCTGAGTCTGTGCATGAACGAACAACAATATCCTGTCATGGAACAACTCGTTCCAGTGCACAGGACAGACTTGGTCAGCCCCAACTCCAAAAAGAAGCTGCTCGTCAGGGAGCAGAAGATGGGTGAGCAACTTTTAAGCAGCCTCATCCATCTGTACACGAAAGATTATCGCAGTCAGCTTTTAGGCGCCTAGGACAAAATGCGGCGAACAACCCTAGGAAACAACTCCAGGAAATACCCGCTCCAAGTGAGGACTGCGACGAGCAGAAAGGCCAATACCTTTGCTCGCTGAATAGCCTCCAAGCCAGGGGGTATCTCTTGATGAGTTGTCGAGCCTAAGGAAGGCTGTGGAGAGCATGCAGGGGCAACTGGACCAACAGAGAGGGATGAGGACGATCAGCATGACATCCTCTCCTTTGTCATCCATCATATTGAAGGCCCCGATCCAGAAAAAGATCCAGTTTCCGGCAAGCATATAATATGAAGGCATTACTGACCCCCGAGTCCATTTAACAAAGTATTCGGATTACATGATTTCTGTGGGAGCCAGTGATGCCACCCAGTACCGGAATTTCCCCTTGACTTTGGGGGACAGAGTACACAAGTGGTTTTCTGCAATGCCACCAGCATCAATCCACTCATTTGCTCAACTGAGTCGAGAGTTCCTCTCCACATCTCAACAGCTGGATCATATTTATCCCAAAAACACCGACTGTCAGACTTAAAGAAAAATGATGATGAGTCAGATCGGGCGTTTGTGGAGAGATTCGATAAAGTGCTGTTAAAAAGGGAGCCAGTTAGCGAAGATACAAAGATCGTAGCTGTCATGACCGGGTTAAAGAAAGGGTCGGAGTTATGGAAGAAGGTACGTCTGAAGTGCCCAAAAAGCTATGCCGAATTCAGAAACCAAGCCGGCATATTTGTTTCCATGCACGAGGCCCTACAAGCAAACCTGGGAGAAAATAAAGTTGATCCCAAGGAGAACAACCAGAAACTCGGTGGGACAGGCTATAGGGTCCCGAAAAACATGAAGGCATTTACTGAAGGGACGGAGCTGAAGGAAAAGCTGAACCAGGTGCTAACAATATTAATCGATACTGTGTACGAGAATGTAAAGGAGAAATAGTTGCTCTCCCCTCCCCGCAGGATTCGCCAGGAAACTGGCAAACTCAACCCTAACAAATATTGTGCCTACCATCAAGCGTGGGGCACTTTACTAGCGAGTGTAGAGATTTGCTCAAGCAACTCTGGCGATTCTACGAGGAGGGAAAGCTCTCCGACTTCTTCAAAAGGTAACCTGGAAAGAAGGGCCGGGAGAGCAGCACGGGGTATGAAAGTGACAATCAACCTCCACGAAATAATAAACCCGGGCGACCAGTTCCAGCCGTTGCTGCTCGTCCATTAGAGGATCTATACATGATGGAACCCTCGGTACTCGTGGGAGGATGTTCTGATGGACGACCACAAATTTCCAACTAGAAAAGAAAAGCCGAATTACGAGCGATCGACCAAGTACAAGAAATGGGGGTTAAACCGTCCATCATGCAAACAGCGGAATTAACCTTTACTGAAAAAGACTTGGAGGGAATATTGACCTCCCACAATGATTCTCTCGTAATTTGTGCTAAGATCATAGGGACCAGAGTGCATAGATTGTTGGTGGACACTGGGTCATACACCAACATCCTTTTCAAGAAGACACTTGATCGACTGGGGGATTATGCAGGCTATATCCGAGACTCAAATCATCGTATCTTAGGTTTTGAAAATGCTGAAACGATCCCTCTGGGAATAATTACTTTGTCTGTGCAACTTGTAACGGTCGAGGAACCCAAAAAAAATATCACAAGAATGGTAGATTTCTTGGTCGTAGATCAAGAATCAACTTATAATGGGTTTCTTGGTCGACCCCTTTTAAATGAATTTAAAGCTGCATGTTCAACTTACCACTATTGCATAAAGTTCCCAACAACAAGTGGAGCAGGCTCAATAAAGGGAGACCAAAGAAAAGCTCGTGATTGTCTCCTACAATTGCAAGCAAAACAGGCACAAGTATCCATGATGGAAGCCACCACCAGCTACCCAGTTGATGAAACATCAGTGCTGGAGAACATGATGGTCACGAAAGAGGACCATATGGATACTGATGAGCAGCATTCTGATTAGCAAGTATTGGACGAACAACTCATCACCACCCATGGGGAACTTCAGTTTGACGAACAACATAGGGGTGGTGACGAGCAACATACAATACATGACTTGGAGGGCCGGATGTTGACTAACAACAATGGGTCAGAACCAGCAGATGATCTTGAGCCCCGCCTAGGAACAGAGCCCATGAACATCGAAACTAATTTCAACCCTGAGGGACCAATACTTGATCCTCGTTGGAAAGGACAAAAACAACGAGCAACTCTAGTCGAAGAACTGGAGGCATTCAAAGTTAATCCTGTAAACGAAGATCTTGAATTATACATAGGATCTGAGCTCCTTGAGCCTTACAGATCCCGAATGAAAGAGTGCCTCAGCAAAAATCTAGATGTTTTTGCTTGGTCTCATGCAGACATGGTGGGAATAGATCCAAAGCATGCTTACCACAAGCTTAATATCAATCAAGTGAAAAGGTCAGTCCATCAAAAATGAAGAAAATACGGCCCAGACAAATACCAAGCTTTGAATGAAGAGGTGAAGAAGTTGTTAGACAATGATCTAATCTGACAAGCACTCTGTCCACAGTGGGTATCAAACCCAGTCCTTGTGCGGAAACCAAACGGGACCTGGAGGCTATGCATAGATTTTACGGATCTGAATGCAGCATGCCCGAAGGACAAATTTCCTCTCCCCCATATTGATCAATTGGTGGATAGCACGGCGGGTCACGAGATGCTAACATTCATGGATGCCTTTGTCGGGTACCATCAAATCCCAATGCATCCAGACAATCAAGAAAACACAACATTTTATACGAACAAAAACTTGCTGTGTTGGAAAGAATGCCTTTCGGCCTCATCAATACCGGGGCAACATATAAAAGGTTGGTGAACAAGATGTTCGACGAACAAATTGTAGATACAGTGGAAGTCTACGTAGATGATATCGTGGTCAAAAGTCCTCGAAAAGAAGACCATCTCCAACATTTAACCCAGGTGTTCGAAATCCTTTGATACTACAACATGAAGTTGAATCCAAAGAAAGGTACCTTTGGAGTTCATTCGGGAAAGTTCCTGGGCTATCTTGTTAGCCAACGAGGAATTGAGGCCAACCCAATAAAATTCAAAGCTATTGTGGATATGCAACCACCACGTTCGGTAAAAGAGGTGCAAAGGCTCACAGGATGCCTAGCAGCATTGAACCAGTTCATTTACCGATCAGGAGACAAGTGTCGTCCATTCTTTGAGGCCATCAAGAAAGGAAAATCTACGTGGACTAACAACTGCCAAAATGTGTTTGACCAACTCAAAGACTACATGGGAGATGTTAAAATCCTATCAAAGCCCATCCCAGGAGAAAAGCTATATTTGTACTTGACAGCGTCAGAAGTAGCAACCAGCTCTGTTCTGGTACGGGAAGACGACAAATTTCATCAACCAATCTACTACGTCAGCCAAGCTTTACACGAAGCAAAGATCAAATACTCTCTGACGGAAAAGCTGGCATACGCACTTGTTATGAGTGTGAGAAAGTTACGACCATACTTCTTTGACCATCAAGTTGAGGTGTTAACAACTTTCCCACTCAGACAAATTCTCCACCGTCTAGACACAGCTGGTCGTCAATTAAGATGGTCACTAGAAATTAGCCAGTTTGGGGTAACCTATGCTCCTCGAACAACGATCAAAGGGAAAACGTTAACTGACTTTATTGTCGAACTAACTTTCCCACCAGATTCGACGAGAGGACTTGATCATCCCTGGCATCTCTATGTTGACGGATCTTCAACTAATATAGCCTCAGGGGCAGGAGTGGTCCTGATAAGCCCTGACAGACAAGTTTTCACCTCGGCAATCAAATTTGGTTTCATGGCTACCAACAACGAAGCTGAATATGAAGCACTTATTGCTGGTCTCCACTTATCCTTAGCAGTAGGTATCAGACATTTGCATATATTCAGCGACTCACAACTGATTGTGAATCAAGTCCGAGGTGAATACGAGGCAAAAGACGATCACATGATCGAGTACCAGCAGATTGTTGCTCACCTAATGTCCTTACTGGACCAAGTCTTCATTGAATAAATTCCTAGGATGAGCAACACTCAGGCAGATGCATTGGCTCGACTAGAAACAAGCGAGGGGCCTGCAGAGTTGGCAGATATTATAATCACAAAGATGAACGACCCGTCAATAAGATGTTATAATGTCAACCAACTAGATGAACAAGCAAGTGAAGAAGAAGATTGGAGAACAAATATAGTCAAATATTTGAAAAGTGGAGAAAAATTGAACAACTCTTTTGAAGCTACCAAGCTAACCAAGCAAGCCGCCAGATATACTCTGGTGGGCGAGCAACTTTACAAAAGGGGAATATCAATTCCACTTCTCAAATGGTTGCCTAGGGGACAAGGACGAGCAATACTCGAAGAAATACATGTCGGAGTATGTGGAAATCACACTGGGGGGCAAGCCTTGGCTTTCAAAACTATCAGACAAGGTTATTATTGGCCGACTTTACGTCAGGATGCGATAAAAAAAGCAAAAACTTGTCATCAATGTCAAATTTTTGCCCCGACATTCATACCCCGGCTCAGGAGCTTGTATCAGTTTACAACCCATGGCCATTTGCAAGATGGGGGATGGACATTATTGGTCCTTTACCAACAGGAGTTGGAAATGTTCGATTTGCAGTCGTGGCAGTCGATTATTATACGAAATGGGCAGAGGCAGAGGCCATGGTGAAGATTACACAACAAAAGATGATCAACTTCATATGGAAGAACATTGTCTGTCGTTTTGTAATTCCACAAACCATTGTGACAGACAATGGTCCGCAGTTTGATGGGAAAGAGTTGAGAGACTTCTGTACAAAGTGGGGGATCAAAAAATACTATTCTACCCCCTATCATCCCCAGTCAAATGGACAAGTTGAAGCTGTGAATAAGATTATCAAGCATACGTTGAAAGTATGATTGGCGGAGAGCAAAAGTAGTTGGTCTGAAGAATGCCTGGAAGTCTTGTGGGCATATAGAGTCTCTCCCAGGTCAAGCACCGGAGAAACACCTTTTGCAATGGCTTTCGGAACATAAGTTGTGATACTAATCGAATTAAAGACCAACACAATCAGAACGACCAACTTTGATGAACAAGCGAACAACTCTGCTCTAGCTACTGAAATGGATTTGCTCGTAGAAAAAAGATTAAATATCGAGTTAAAAAATGCTACCTATAAGCAGCGAGCAGAACGCTACTATAATTCCCATGTGAAAATCAGGGAATTCAGAGTTGGAGATTTGGTTCTAAGAAAGTTGCTCGCCCAACCTCCAGGTGTATTGAGACCAACTTGGGAGGGCCCGTATCGTATAACGGATAAATTCCTTAATGGTGTATACGATATCGAAGATATGGAAGGCAAGTCGGCCCAATACTTCTGGAATGTTGTACATCTAAAGAAGTACAATCAATAAGTCGAACAAGTTCAATTGTTGGGCAAACAAATGTCTTGGGGGGCAAGTGAACCAAGTAAGGCAAACCAAAAACTTGCCTAAATTTTTTAAAATTTTACTAATGTATAGAATGAAAGGTTGTTCGGCACATTGAATTGTCTGGTGCTGGTCCATCTTTTTTAATTTTAGATAAAGTTGCTCGGCAAAAAATATTATAAGCGAGCATGTTTTGGTTAGTGTTCAAAGTTGTTCGTCAGATTGTATATGTTAATGATGAACAGTCTTACAACACTTGTAATTTCCACCGTGTAAATATAGTTGTTCGTTAAGAGAAAAGTCCAAAGCTCAAGGTACAAGTCCGTTATTAAGGACCAAGACCACTTAAAGGTTGTTCGTTTTTTAAGATGAACATAACCTAAGGCTAAACCCTTATTCTATAAAAAGGCAAAGTTCAAATCGAACAAAGCTCAATATTATATGTTGTAATTGCAAAAGCATTAAATAAAAATGTAAAGGCAATTAACATATAAAAAGAAGATGAGCGAACAGAAAATACATTCATTAAGTAAAAAGACTTTTAGCCTAAAACAAAAGTACAAAGTGTAAAGAGAGAAAGTACTACAAAAAGACGAATAACTATTACCGGAAAAGATAAGAAATTCTAAGTCCTAGTCCTATTCTTGCTCGCCCTAAGGGAGATCAGAAGCTTGATCGGCAAGAGGGTCGACGATCATATCCCTAGCTAGGTCTTCGGCCGCCTTCTGTTCTTGCTCTTGGGCAGCTTGTTCGACATTGACATTTTGCTCATCTTGGGCAGCTTGCTTGTCTTTCTCGGCTGGAGCTGGAGGACGGGTGACAATGATGCTGGGGTCAAGGTGGTCAATCTTAACCCCATAATCGACCATGTCCCCTAGCTAGAGCTCAATGTTGTTCGGAGGGGGGTAGTGCTCAACGAATTCTGCCAAATCCTTTCCTATCTCGCCGACCAACTCAGAATGTTCGTATGCATGTGCAAGACAAATACAGTCAGCATAGGCACATATGTACCCAAGGTTGGTGATGGGTCCGGATCGATTCTGCAATTCAAAGTCCAGTTGCTCTCTCGTGAGCATTCCCTCCATTGCCTCGTTGAGCCGAGCAACCTCAGCCTCGGCCTCCGCTAATTTCTGCTCGGCTGATAACAGTTGATAATCTTCGACGTGTTTCTTCTCGATGTCGTCGGCAAGCTTGAGCTGGTTGTTGAGGCGAGCAAGTTTCGCCTCATACTAGTTGACCAGACCATCTTTCTCTTCGGTCAACTACCGAGCAGTACTAGCATAGCGGTGAACAACTTCCTCCAGGTCGGCAAGCTGAGCAATCCCCTTTTGAGCAGTGACGAGAGCATTGGCGTGCTGCATCATGGAGAGGTGAAAGTTGTCCGCCACTCCCTGCGAGGAGATAGTCTTCTCCATGGGCCTGGTCCACGCCCGGGCGATCAGCTCGGTGGCCCTCCAGACGTGTTCGCCCGGGATCTCCCTGATGTTCAATGGAGTCTTAGAGTAGGCATATTGATGGATCGGGGCTGCTCGTCCGGGGTTGTCCTCTGACCGGTATCTGCGAGAAAAAAGTACTATTTTACACTGGATAATTTCAAAATTTATGAAATTTGTTTGGCAGAAATAAGTTAGTATGAACTTACTCGTGGAGTTTCCACTCGTCCCAACCCAGATAAGTAATGTCTTCGGGACTACAGGTGGGGGTAACGTCTTTACCCGCTTTGCTCGCCCTCTCTACCGGTTCGATAGAGGTATGTCGAGCAGCTTCCTCCCCAGAATGGGGACGAGCATGGCTCTTCCCCACTTTCTCCTTGCCCTTGTTACTGGCAGGAGCCGGTTGCGCCACGAATGACCCATAGCCCTTCTTCAGGCGTTTTGTTCCTCGAGGAGATGGGGCAGGAGGGGGAGATGGTGAAAGGTTGGAGGAAGGCGCGGATTGGCGATCAACTTTGGCCCCCTCAGTTTTGTTTGTCATCGCCAACACTTTGGAAGGCGGATCTCCCTTCACTTTCCATCCTTTTGGGGACGGCATCTCGTGGACTCTTTGCTCGAGAAGTCCAAAACAGGGGGGGACGACGACGGTAACTTGCTCGCCTATAAAAAAAGAAGATAAAGAATTAGATGAGCAAGTTTCGAGGGCAAATGACGAACAAAGTTGTGATGAAAAGTTAGGAATTTTTATACCTGGGGGCACCTCAACTTAAGCTTCCAGGTGGTGGGGGTACGTGAACAGGCTAGCAACTTTTTTGCACTTCTCTTTGTTCACGTACTCAATGGTCCTCTCAGCTTTGTCTCGGAGGGCGACCAAACACGAAGTGA
Source organism: Ballota nigra (assembly GCA_947034835.1). Classification (NCBI taxonomy): domain Eukaryota; kingdom Viridiplantae; phylum Streptophyta; class Magnoliopsida; order Lamiales; family Lamiaceae; genus Ballota; species Ballota nigra. The sequence continues at coordinate 31,147,701 of OX344728.1, read as the reverse complement.
AGAGGAATTCAAAGCCAATCTCCTCTTCCTATGAGTTCCACTTGAGCAACCGGGGACCTGCGAGCAAACAAGAAAAGTTAAATTATAACTTAATTCAAAGACGAATAAATACAAGCTTACGTTTGATCTTCCCATAAGTAGTGGGAGAGTATATGCGCCCAACACCACCGTATGGGTCAAAAGATGCTCGCTAATCTCCCCCGATGAAGAAAAAGTGCTCTTTCCAGTTTCGGATTTTCTTCGGCACCCCTTCAACGAGTTTGAGACCAGTCTGGGCCTTCAAATAGTAATAGCCCTCCTCGCCCCTTGGACACTTTGTGATTGTCATCAGGTAGTTGACCACTTCAGTAGTAATGCGGTCAATGTACCCCTCCAGGGCGAACAGAACCATCAAAGACATGAGGTTCATCCATCCTACTGGAGTCAGTTGGGTTATTGCTAAGTTTGTCCGCTCCAGGAACCTGCCGACCAGGGGGTGCAGAGGCAGTGTGACTCCGGCATTTAATGTCGCTAGATTGATTACCGTAAGCCCGTGTGGTGGGCGATCAGCTCTATCATCCGTCAGAGGGGTGTACATGTGTATGTCGTTGTGGATCTTGTACTCCCTCCTAATTTGAGGTAGTTCCTCCTCGGTGATGGCAGATACGATGCAGCTCGCCGCATACTCAGTTGCTTTGAGATGTCGCTTCCCGCAAACTGGAACCTCGAAGCGACCTGAGTACTCCCTCTCATACTTATCCCAGATAATTCGGCGAGCAACGGTGATTGGGATTTGATATTCAATGGGGTCTGGTATTGGGAAGTTAATGTCATTCAGAAATCCCCAGGTTAGTTCGTCAGGGTTGACGGGATGGAGTACCTCGGCCTCCTCATCCTCGTCTTCGTGAAGATCAGAACTTATCTCCTCCACGACCTAGCGAGCAGGATTTGCTCGCTCTTCCCTTTCCCCAGATGGGCGAGCTCCCGTGTTCATGGAGTGAGCAACTGAGGCCGCCTCAAGGTCGGACTCTAGATTTATGAAGACGGGGGGTTCTTCGATGGGTTGCTTCCCAGGATTGCAGGAAGGATACGATCCGGTCTCAGAGTGTAAGGACATTGGGATTTATGAAGGCGGGTGGTTCTTCGATGGGTTTCTTCCCATGATTGCGGGGAGGATACGATCCGGTCTCAGAGTGTGAGGGCATTGGGATTTAGAAGGTTCATGGTGACATTAATGGCGGTTTCGGGTGGAAGGGTTAGCGGCGGTTCAAAATCCCAGGTGATGGAGTGTGGGGTTTAATGGTGTTTTTTCCACACACAGGGTTACATAAATGAAAGAGGAGAAGAAAGAAAATAGGAAAAAGTACTACCTTGGTACGAAGAAAACGTCGCCGGAGTTGGAGTGCAGTTGCTGGAAATTTGAAATTGGGAAGGAGAGATTTTCGCGCTAAGAGTGAACGGTGAAAATAAGAAAAAATGGAAATTTTTTCCTTAAATAGTATCTGTTGGTCCCGGTACAAGACTGAGGAATACGTGTATGGGGGGGGGAATACACGTATACCAATTTTTCAACCTTAAAACTGACTGAGTCCCCTTTGCTCAGAGTGGTAAAGAACTAGGAGCTGATAATATACCTACTGACTACACTTGGTGCGGGTCAGTTGGTTAACTATCAGTTTAAGTTCAGTGCGGAAATGTTTGAGCCCTGAGTGTTTAAAGTCTTGTTTAGTTTGCTTTCTGAAAACCTTGTTTAACTCAATTCTGAATAGTGTTTAGTAGGGCAGTGCTCTTTTGACGATCAGCCTGATTGATTCAGACCTGATAAACTTTGAATGCAATGAATGAACACGTAATATGGCAAATATGCACGATATCAAAGCAGTAAGAACACAAGGAGTTTAACGTGGTTCAGAGTCTCAAGCTCCTACGTCCACGGCCTGATTTAACAGGAAATCCACTCAAGGGATTCTTGTTTTTAACGTGCCAAGGTGCACCAAGACCAGCTAACCTCACTGATCTATACAAACTCCACTTACTAACACACTAACTGACTTACTCCCAACAAGTCTATCTTAGGGTTTTGGTTTCAGTTTGGATTCCAACTAAGTTGAGATTATCCTTACAAGACAAAGCTATGCTAAGGATTGGATAATCTCTCTAAGCTTAAGATAATTCTATTTAGCTCTTGGAATACAGAATAACTCTCAGTTGCTAAGAAACACTTGGGAAATTTGAATGTTTTCGAGTGCTTCTCTTAAAGGCTGAATGCTTTGATTGCTTGAGAGTTTGAGTAATTTCTGGCTTGGAAATTTCCCGTTACCTTGAATGGGTTCAAGGTCTTCTGTATTTATAGGTGATTTGAATAACTATCCGTTGGAGAGATAGCCTTCTAGTCATCTATGTAGAGTGGCTTCAAACGGACATATCTTTATGCAGCAGCCGCCCTTGCATGGGTTTGGTATTTGCATTAAATGCACATTAAATGCTTGCCCGTTGAATATGCAGTCTGAATTCAGTCTTCATGTCAGGTTCCGTACGTGCGTGTCCTCCTCGGATTGGTCCACGTCATCAGGTTGGTGAGAATGTCAGAACTTATTCCTGAGCTTCAGGCTTGTCTTATTAAGTTCATTTTGTCTTGAGCTCACCGGTCTTGTCCTGACGTTGAAATTCCTTTTGCATTGCTTGGCTCTACTCCAAGTCTTCCCATTAACTCAGTGACATCCTGTTCCCTTCAGGACTGAGTTAGTTGTGACCTCAGGGTCATACTCTTCATCACTGACACTTACTCAGCCAGCTTAAAGGACTGCCATAAGTTCAGGATGGTGCTCTTCGTCTTCAGGCTCTGAGTCTTGATTGTCTCCAGTGAGTTCTCCTCTCACTGAGTACCTGTAAATTGTAAAATGACTAAGTACTAACCCTAACCAAGACTAGCCGACAAAGACAAGTTAAGGCAAACATCTTTTCAGGGGCTTTGGGATCTTAATCAAAACTGACAATGTCCCAACAATTTCCCCATTTTTGATGATGCCAAAACACTGAAAAGATCCTCAAAACACTTAGAGGAAACAAGATAAACCTATCTATAAGATAAGACAGTGTTAGAGCAATTCTTGATAAAGTACAGAATTTAAACAATAAGCCAAAAAGACAATGAGTTTTTGTCTGTGGGCAAAAGTAATAGATTTCATTGATTGATGTGGGAATGATTACAATGAATCTAATCTATTACAAAGAAGCCTGTGAACACCTAGACTAATCTCATTTCAGGCTTGAGTCCATATCCTGCATAAACTCTTGCCTTCAGCTCGTCAAGCCTTCCAGGTTGGTTCACGTACCCTTCAGCTCTGGCTATCTTCAAGACTTCCATCATTATGGCCTTTGTATCATGCTTTCGAGTTCCAGGAACCAAGGGAGGAGCTCGAATGGTGAACTTAGGAGCCTTCACTTGAACTTGAGCTGCCTCAGCCTCCTCCAAGATCTTCTGGAAAAGCTCAGGATGATTGTCCATCATGTAGTCAGTGAAGTGGGCATCGATATCGTCAGTGTCGCCCCACTTCTTCACAACAAACCATAGCCTGACAAATTCATCCCTTGCATCAGTCCAAAACTCCTTCAATGTTTCTGAGACGAACTCATCAACAAAAGCTTCCCTTGCTCCTGATTCTGGCCTACTGACTTGAAGAATTGTTGATTTCCTAACTGTTGGCTTCTTTCTGTACTTTCTTGGCTCAGGCTTCGCCTTCTTCCTCCTTAGCAAGCTGATCACTGCATCATCTAGTTCTCGTTGTTGAAGCTCATTGATGTCAGTCAGCTTCTCAACCTTCTTCTCCAAGATGCGCATCTTCTCCTTCTGAGCGATTTCAGCTCTGCGCATAGCCTCAGATTTTTCAGATTGATCTCCCCACGCCTCAGCACATAGCTCAGCAACCAACTCACCTGAATAAGTGATTGGATTCTTCCTTGAGCTCATGGGAGACGATCTCTGAATTGGCTCAGGTTGTTGCTTGGAAGGTTCATTAGCCATTGCCTTTGTTGCCTCCTCCCTCAGCTTGGCAACAATTTGTTCTCCTTCCTTCTCCACCGCTGCTAACCTAGCTGACTTCCTCACCCTTAGAATGTTCCCTTCAGGATTGGCTTCAGGATCAGCTAGAACGGTCTCTCCTTGGTTAACCGCCTCAGATGCCTCAGGGCGGGATCTTTTCTTCTTTTTCCCCTTTTTGGCATCATCATTGGCCTCAGATGGGAATGCGTCAGATCCGCTGTTGATTACGAAGGAGGCTAGGGAATGGACATCGTTAATTCCCTCCTTCAATAACTCAACTCCCATTGAAATTCCAGTCCCTGCAAAAGAAACGGAACTGATGGCAGCATTGACTTTCTTCTCAAAGACCTCCATAGAGAGTTGGAGACTTTGTTCAGCCTTGGTGATCCTTTCCTCCACCTTCAAGGACTCACCGCTGACTCTGCTGGCCTCAGTTAGTATCTTTGCAGACTCCTCAGTGGCCTTTGTCAAAACGTCCGCCACTGACTGAGATGTGCGATCCAGCTTCCCTGACTCCAGCTCCAATTTGGACGCTGAGTCCTTCAAGGCCTGAGTGACAATAGCTCCAGTCTGAACTGCAAGCCTGTCCACTGCCTGATTTAACTTCTCGTCCCTGATCGCGTCTCTCTCTTCAAGCTTTTTGAGAGTATTCCTAAACATCTTCTTGGTGCGCCTCCTCTCATTCCTCACTGACTTGGCCGTGTCAGTCATCGTTTTCTTTAACAAGATCAGCTCCCTGTTAGCAAGGGTGTTGTAAGCTGACTTCGTCCACCTGATGTGCTTCGCCAGGGCCTTGGAGTGTTCTTCTTTCTGAGCTCGTAGCTTCATCACTTCCTCCTAAAGTTTAGCTAGATTTTATGTGGTCTTCTCCTGTTTGACCTCCACTATGCTGGTGAATTCAGCACGCCCGACCCCGGTTATGATCACATCCTCATCATCGACGGCCGCCTCAGTGATTGGCTGCTTTCCCTTGTCAGCCCCTGCAGCATCAGTCCATTCTTCAAGGTACACTGAAGGCAGTTGTGAAGTAGTCATAGCCGCCTCCTCAGGCTCAGCTAAGCTAACTTGAACCTTGGGAGCAAGTCTCCTCGAATGCCTCAACATCTTCCTCTCGTGTCTCAGGGCAGGGAATCCCTTCATTGACAGATGTCTCATTGGCAGCTGAGATGTTCACAACATCCTCAGCCACTGGTCCACCCATGGCACCAGTGTTCTTATCACCTACCCCCTGAGCCTGAGGCTCAGAGTTCATCTCATCAACTTCTCTCGCAGTCTCCTCCACTGCCTTCTCTATAGCTCCACCTTGAGCTTCATCATCCTCCTCGTCACCATCCTTCCCGTCCTTAGAAAGGAGGTCAGCCTTGCTCTTGGACATCATTTCACTCACTAACTGCTTCAGGTTGTCAAAGTTCAAGAGTTGAAGCCAGCTAGTCAGTCCAAAGAAGGAGCAAATCTTGGCCTCTTCCATCTCCCAATGCTCCCAGCCACGAGCATCCACCAGCATATGTTGCTCCTGCATGTTTGATTGTTTGAAGTCTAACCAAACCTTGAGCTCTATCACATATGACAGCAACTCAGTATACTTGTATAGCCCAGGCCAGCACTTCCCTGCCCATTCTGTGGCGTTCCCCCTGAGGGTGTTTTCCAGTATACCTCCTGCCATGTGCTCATCCAACTCCTCCTCCTCTATTTCAAGGAACTCCTCCTCTTCAGTTGAAATAGATTTGGGACAGTCTTTAGGATTGGGGTATGAGGGAAAATCTGAGGGGTTTGGAAGATTTAGCTCGGCTAACTGGTCAGACTCATTTGTGTTTGAGGTTGAGGGCGCTGACTCAGTAGGCTGATCTGTCTGTGAAGGTTGGGGGGGTTGGGGAGTCTGAAGTGTGGGGTCAGGGATGGAAGGTGTTTGGGTTTTAGGATGTGGGGGTGTTTGAGTGGGTGCTGTCTCAGGCTGCAACGACTCAGCCGTCTCGACAGTCTTTCTCACTTCCTCCAAGTCAGAGGCTCCAGGAGAGCTTGACTTCTCCCTCTCACTCAGCTCTGGAAGGGACTTCTTTATTCCCTTCCTAAGTCTCTTCAGGGGTCTCTCTCCCTGAGCACCCTCCTTTCTGACGTCATCGTCAGTTCCCTCAGCCTCAGACCCGACCTTCTTGGGATCAGACTCAGTCCCAGACTTCGTGCTCTTCCCTAACAGCACTATCTTCACCCTCTTCCTCTTCTCAGCAGCTTCTACCTCAGGCTGCTCCACCTCCTCAGCAGCAACCTCCTCAGCATCCTTACTCCTCTCAAGGAGTTCATCTACTCGTTCAATGAGACTGGTTGCCACCCTCTTGGCCTTACCAGCTGGCTTTTTGGCCTGACCCTTTGCTTTCGCATTGGGATCAGTCAGCCCTAGCACTGAATAAGTATCACTCAGTGAGGAAAACATTACCTTCTTCGAGGAGAGACTATCCTCGAAGTCGAAGGTATACCCATGGCAAGCATGAGCGATCAGGATGGACATCCTCGTGCCGAATGGTAAGATGGCACTGACGGAAATGTGCCTCTTCTCCTCGTCCCGCGTGAGCTTGTCCAATCCTGCCTGATGGAGTTGATCGAGGAAGAACTGCTCCCAGTTCACTTCCACTCCATCAGCAATTGCCCCCATGAGCCTCAGCTTGGGCAGACTCAACTGCTCGTGAGAGCCAGTTGCTCCCATCACCATCTTGGACACCAAGTCCACCAGCGCTCTGTACTCAGGTTTTAACGTACTCTTGTTCTGGCGAGCCCTGAACTCTGGTGACCCTGACTTGGTCCACTTCCCAAGAAACTCTCCCTCTGAGTTCTCCTTGTAGGTTCTTGGGTTGATGCCTGAGAAAGGCAACTTGAAGACTTCCCTCACCGCCTGCCTGATATTGATCGTGACCACCTCTGCATCGTAAAGAGGTTCACCGTTGCCGTCCTTTTCTCCCGTCGGCTTCAATGCAGTCACTTTCGTGAAAACCTCCCCCTTCCTCAAGAACATATTCAAATATGCTTCCACCACTATTCTTGGGAGCACGGAAATGGGGCGGGTGGTGAAGTATGTTTCCAACCCGGCATCGGAAATCCATTTAAACACGGGTTTGATTTCCTTAACCGTTAGACAGATACCTTCCATGGAGATGACTTGCTCCATGTGTACCAGCTTCTTCTCAACAACGTCGACGATCTTGTCGGTTGTCCAGTTGGAGTTAAGAAATGCCATTGTTTTTGAAGGAAAGGTTTTTTGAAATTTCTGTGTAGAGCAAGAGAAAACTCAGTGTGCATATTGTGCGTTGTGTTTGCGTAAAAACCTCAAATGGCACTCTTTGATTGATAAGACTAAGTCAGTTGCTCAAACGTGGGGTTGAGATTGATCCCTGAATTCGAAGGGTTTTGAAATGAGAGGCCAGGATTAATCTCAGTTTTAATTAAACCCCATGTCAGACATATTCCATATAAAACAGACATGTATATGAAAAAGCAACTGTAGCATTAAATGCTCCGTGCGCGTGGGTTTAAATATGAAAAGGCGTGCTTTTAATGAAAACGGAATGCATTTAATAAAGATTTTCAGGACGAAAGACTCAGGGAGACGCTTGAGATTCACAAGAGTCAGGTTAGAACTCATACCTGTCAGGGAGATATTGTAGCACCCTGATACCTCGCTGAGTCGAGTCTGGCCTGAGTTCCCCCTAGAACCCTACACTGATTGCTCTCCCGGATCTAAGAGTCCCAACTCCACTGACAGTTCCATAAACCTTGCTTCAGCCAAAGGCTTAGTTAAGATGTCAGCTCTTTGCCTGTCAGTGTGAATCTTCTCCATCCTAATATCTTTCTTTTCCACATGATCTCGAATGAAGTGGTGTCTAATATCCACATGCTTGCACCTTGTGTGAAGCACTGGGTTCTGAGTAATTGCTATTGCACTATTGTTGTCACAATAGATTGGAACCTGATTAGCAAATACTTGGTAGTCCCTCAACTGTTGCCTCAACCATAAGATCTGAGCACAACAACTACCTGCAGCCATATACTCAGCCTCAGTTGTGGATGTAGCCACTGAATTCTGCTTCATACTAAACCACGAGATCAACTTACTTCCCAAAAACTGACATGTCCCTGAGGTTGATTTCCTATCAATCCTACAACCTCCATAATCTGCATCTGAATAACCTGTCAGTTCTAAGTTGTCATCTGAAGGATACCATAGTCCCATATTGACTGTCCGTTTCAAATACTTAAGTATCCTCTTAGCAGCCTCCAAATGACTTCTCTTGGGTTCAGACTGATACCTAGCACACACACCAACTGCAAACGTAATGTCAGGCCTACTTGCAGTCAGGTACAACAAAGAACCTATCAGCCCACGATAGTCAGTCTGATTTACTGAAGTCCCTTCAGTGTCAGGATCCATCTTCCAATTTGTGTTCATTGGGATCCTGACAAGATTGCTGTTCTGAATACCAAACTTATGAATCAAGTCTCTTGTATACTTGGCCTGATTAATGAATATACCTTGATTAGTCTGCTTGACCTGCAATCCTAAGAAGAAGTTCATCTCCCCCATCACAGACATCTCAAATTTACCAGTCATCAACTTAGAGAATTTCTCACAGAGCTGATGATTTGGTGATCCAAATATTATGTCATCCACATAAATCTGGACCAAGAGAATGTCATCACCTTCAGTGATCCTGAACAATGTCCTATCCACTGTTCCCTTCTTGAACCCATGATCAGTCAGGAATTGAGAGAGGGTATCATACCAAGCTCTTGGTGCTTGCTTAAGTCCATAGAGTGCTTTCTTTAAATGGTATACTCTATCTCCAACCTCAAACCCGGGAGGTTGTTCAACATATACCTCTTCATTGAGTACACCATTCAGGAAGGCACTCTTGACATCCATTTGATACACCTTGAACTTCTTATATGTTGCATATGCAAGGATCAATCTGATAGCTTCCAACCTAGCCACTGGAGCAAAAGTTTCATCATAGTCTATTCCTTCAGACTGACAATACCCTTTTGCAACCAGTCTAGCCTTGTTCCTTACCACAACACCATTCTCATCCTTCTTGTTCTTAAAGACCCACTTGGTACCAATCACACCTTGATGCCTAGGTCTATCTACCAGTTCCCAAACCTGATTCCTTGTGAACTGATTTAGCTCCTCTTGCATGGCAATGATCCAATTCGAGTCACTGAGAGCTTCTTCAATGTTCTGAGGCTCTTGCTCAGAGAGAAAGCAACAGAACAATGCACTCTCACCATGGAACCGTCTGGTCCTGACTCCCTCAGTTGGATCACCAATGATTTGATCAATTGGATGATCTTCTAACCATGTTCTTTTGCCAGGAGTTGTTCCTGAAGTACCTGCAATGTTAGTGTCTACAGGCTCATAAAATTCAGGAAATTGAACAGAAGGGGATGATCCTGAGTTTATACCAAAGGGATTAACCAGCTCAATGTCAGGGACATTGATTCCCCCTTGATGAGGTGACTCAGGAACCGTCTCAGCTGCAACAGCATCTTCATAGACGGTGCTTACCTCAGGTTGAGCCTGTTCCTCAGTCTGAGGCTCAACAACCCCTGATGTGCTAGGCTTAGGAGTGGCACCCGATTCATCATCCTGATCATCATCATCATCCCATCTAGGAATTGGCACAGTCTTGATCTTGGGATCAGGTTGATTCTTCAAGCTCAGCCTTGTCACCCTCCTTGTGACCTCCTCAGTGTCAGGATTCAACACCTTTGCCCTAGACTCATTAGCAGATTCATCAAAGACAACATTAGGTGATTCTTCCACAACAAGGGTCCTACAATTGTAAACCCTGAAAGCTTTACTAACTTCAGAATATCCTAAGAATATTCCTTCATCAGATTTGCTATCAAAGGCTTTCAACTGGGTCTTCCCATTGTTGAGGATGAAGCACTTACAACCAAATACATGAAAATAAGAAATACGAGGTTTTCTCTTATTCCATGTCTCATATGGGGTCTGAGCATGTTGTTTGTTCAGCATGGATCTGTTCTGAGTGTAGCATGCAGTGTTGATTGCCTCAGCCCAGAATTTCTTGGGCAATCCTGACCCAGCCAGCATTGTCCTTGCAGCTTCCTTCAGTGTCCTGTTCCTCCTTTCAGCGACACCATTCTGTTGAGGGGTTCTAGCTGCAGAAGTCTCATGAGCTATACCAAGTTCATTACAGAAGTCAGAAATATATGAATTTATAAATTCAGTGCCCTTGTCAGATCTGATCTTAGTAATGGACTGATTCTTCTCATTGCTGAGTCTCCTTAGCAACTCTGGGAGCTTCACCTGTGTTTCCTTCTTATTCAACAAGAAAATAACCCAAGTATATCTAGAATAATCATCAATAACCACAAGGGTATATTTTTTACCATTCATACTCACAGGTGTTATGGGACCAAATAGATCCATGTGCAAGAGCTGAAGTATCCTGTCAGTGGAGTAGGAAGCCTTCTTTTTGAATGACGCTCTGACCTGCTTCCCTTCCTGACAAGCCTTGCACACGTGATCTTTGCTAAAAACTTCATTAGGTAGACCATCAACAAGTGACTGTCTAGAAATTTTGTTAAGAATCTTGAAGTTCAGGTGGCTTAATCTTTTATGCCATAGCCAACTGAGCTCTAGAGAGCTTTTAGCAACAAGACAGGTATTAGGAATAGTGCTGCTCCAATCAGCGAGATAAACGTTACCTTTCCTTATACCTGATAGAAGCACTTGTGTTGATTTGTCCTTGACTGAACATGTATTCGATGAGAACTCAACACTGAACCCTTTGTCACAGAATTGACTTACTGACAGCAGGTTATGCTTCAGTCCTTCCACAAAGGACACATTTTCCACTCTGACTGTACCTATAATTAGAACACCAAAACCTTTAGTAACACCTTTTGAGTTATCACCAAAGGTTACCTGTGGACCATTTTTAGCTTGATATTCTTGGAGAAGACTCTTCATTCCAGTCATGTGCCTTGAGCAACCACTGTCTAGGTACCAAACAGCTTTGATTGAGTCTCCTCTCCTTTTGTTGTGATCCACAGCCGCCTGCAAGTAAATCAGGCTTTAGGTACCCATTGGGTGTTGGGTCCTATTGTGTCAGCTGTACCCTTCGGAATCCAGACGTGCTTCACAACCCTGATTGCCTCAGAGTGGTGAATCTGTCTCCCTGAAACATCAACATACACAACTTTCTTCTTCTTTGCCTGAGAGGAAGATGGTGTATGGGTGCTAGACTAAGGCTTCACAGGAGCCTGAGTGGGTGCCTTTTGGGCTGGCTTCCTGTTCTTCCTAGGTTTGGGTGCAGCAGGTCTTGGGCCTTGTTCTTGATAAGGACCCTGATTTCTATTCCCCCTAGGCAAGTGAGGGAATTGAAAGCAGTTAAAGGCCTCAGGATGCCAAAACCACGGGGGTGTCATCATATTTGGCCTTCCCTGTTGGTATTGCCAAGCATGATGGTACCCTTGCTGACCAGTCTGAAAGCTCTTGGCCTGAGTCTTCCTCTGCTTTCGCTGAGGTTTTCCCTGGCCTGAGCTCTCAGGGGCTTCCGTAGGCTGCTTTGCCTTTCCCTTGGGTTTTGTCTTAGCTACCTTAGGAGCAACCCTGACTGTGTCAACGGTTTCCTTGCCCTTATCAGTTTGACGGGCCTGAAGCACAACCTTAGGTGCACTCTGGCCTGTCTGAACAAATACCCTCTCAGTGTTGCTCCCTGAGGCAACATGAGACTGACCCTGTGAGGATTTCTCAGGGACATATCCAAGTCCCTTTTTCTTGTTCCCAAGTATCTGATTGCTATTTATTTCCTCTCTAGCCACTGAGGATTTATTCATTGCTGCAACCTTTTTCTTGAGAGAGTCCTCACTCTTTTTCAGGATTTCATGTCTGGTAAAGAGGTCATCAAACTTACTCTTAAGTACTTTTAGTTCTTCCTTCCTGACCAGCTCTTCCTCAGCCAATTCCTTCAGAATCTTTTCTCTTGGGAGACGCTCAGAATTGATCATATCAATCTCTTGAGTTAGTCTCACAATTTGAGCTGATTCTTTAAGATCAGACTGAGTGAGTTGTTCATTCAGGTTTTGAACTTCAGTACTCAATTTCTTGTTCTCCTCTACCAAGAAGACATTAGTTTCCTGCAGTCTGGAGAAATCAACCATCAATTGATCAAGACAGATCTGAAGGTTCATTTCTCTAACTGACTCTGAGCTAAGCTCATGATTTTGACCAGTGTAAGAAGCACAAACAGAGTTTGATGTTACCTCAGGCTCATCCCTAACCATTAGGCAGACATCATCGTATTCGTCATCTGAGAAGAGTTCAGGAGACCTTTCAGTGGGACCGTCAGAGTCTGTTGCATCCTCAGCAACCATTGCTCTCCGATCAGCAGATCTTAGATCCCTCGTGGCTCTCCTTTCCTCTCTCTCCCTTGCACTCAGCTCCGGGCAGTCGTACTGATAGTGACCAATCTTGTTACAGTTGTAACATGCTACCTGCTCACTTACTCTTTCTTTCCTTGGTTCAGGGTTCCTCCTTGAGTCAGGTTCCCTGATTCTTGGTGAGCTTTCAGCCTTGGTTGGATATCTATCATCGCGAGTACGTCTCTATTCGTCTCTTCTTTCAGGCTTTGGTTCTGAATATCTCCTTTCATCACCACGTTCTCTCCTCTGGTCAGTGTTCCTTCGCTCCTCATATCTCCTTGAGCTTTGGTGGGTTCCTTCAGGTTTCCTGTCACGTGAGTCCTGATAAAACTTTTTATAACGACCAAACCTGGAATTGAGCTTGTCGAATCGTCTGGCCATCAGGTTGTACTCTTCAGCGAGTTCTTCTCTGCTCATCTCCATCAGTGACTTTGATGAAGAATTTGATGAGGGCTCAATAGGTTCAGATCTGGCCTTGAACGCCACACTTTTCTCAGGAGTTTTCTCCTTCACTTCCTCTTCTGACTGTACTTTCTTCTTTCTTTTGTTAAGGTCGAATTCAAGCGCTTTGAGCTCTGAAAAAAGTAAAGCAGAAGTTATGTTACTCATATCCTGAGTGTTCTTAAGCATAATTACACTATTGTCCCATCTCTCAGGAAGGGCATTCAGGATTTTTGAAGCAACATCTCTCCTTGGGACATCCTTGTCCAACATCACCAACTCATTCATCAACTTGATGAATCTAGACTCCATTTAATCTATGCTCTCGTTGGGCAGCATCTCGAACGCTTCGAATTTCTGAATGGCAATATTTCTCTTGTTCTCCTTTATCTTTTCTGAACCCTCGCACATCCTGGTCAGCTCATCCCAAACCTCCTTTGCCGTCTTTAGGTTCATCAGCCTGGCTGACTCCTCGAAAGGCACCGTGTGCAAGATGATGTTTCTGGCGACGTTGTCAAGCCCCACCATCTTGATTTCATCGTTGGTCATGTCTTTCCTTTCTTTAGGAACCTGCACGCCAATAGCAAGGTCATCATATCCTAGTCCTCTGACGTTAGGAATGGTGATCTTGATCGGTCCTTCCCTGAGTACACGCGGCATTTGGTCATGGATGTCATCTAGATGTGCCTCTAATCTGAACTTCCAATAGACAAAGTTAGACACAGAGAATTCAGGTAGCGAAGCTTCAAGTCTCCTCGAAGTCATGATGATGCAAGTTTTTATGAAAAGCAAACCCAGATCTGTTCAGTGACCACCAACAGTTTCTCCTCTGAAACTATTAGTATTCAAAGTCAGTGGTCTTTCGAACCACTGCTCTGATACCACTTGTTGGTCCCGGTACAAGACTGAGGAATACGTGTATGGGGGGGGGATACACGTATACCAATTTTTCAACCTTAAAACTGACTGAGTCCCCTTTGCTCAGAGTGGTAAAGAACTAGGAGCTGATAATATACCTACTGACTACACTTGGTGCGGGTCAGTTGGTTAACTATCAGTTTAAGTTCAGTGCAGAAATGTTTGAGCCCTGAGTGTTTAAAGTCTTGTTTAGTTTGCTTTCTGAAAACCTTGTTTAACTCAATTCTGAATAGTGTTTAGTAGGGCAGTGCTCTTTTGACGATCAGCCTGATTGATTCAGACCTGATAAACTTTGAATGCAATGAATGAACACGTAATATGGCAAATATGCACGATATCAAAGCAGTAAGAACACAAGGAGTTTAACGTGGTTCAGAGTCTCAAGCTCCTACGTCCACGACCTGATTTAACAGGAAATCCACTCAAGGGATTCTTGTTTTTAACGTGCCAAGGTGCACCAAGACTAGCAAACCTCACTGATCTATACAAACTCCACTTACTAACACACTAACTGACTTACTCCCAACAAGCCTATCTTAGGGTTTTGGTTTCAGTTTGGATTCCAACTAAGTTGAGATTATCCTTACAAGACAAAGCTATGCTAAGGATTGGATAATCTCTCTAAGCTTAAGATAATTCTATTTAGCTCTTGGAATACAGAATAACTCTCAGTTGCTAAGAAACACTTGGGAAATTTGAATGTTTTCGAGTGCTTCTCTTAAAGGCTGAATGCTTTGATTGCTTGAGAGTTTGAGTAATTTCTGGCTTGGAAATTTCCCGTTACCATGAATGGGTTCAAGGTCTTCTGTATTTATAGGTGATTTGAATAACTATCCGTTGGAGAGATAGCCTTCTAGTCATCTATGTAGAGTGGCTTCAAACGGACATATCTTTATGCAGCAGCCGCCCTTGCATGGGTTTGGTATTTGCATTAAATGCACATTAAATGCTTGCCCGTTGAATATGCAGTCTGAAATTCCTTTTGCATTGCTTGGCTCTACTCCAAGTCTTCCCATTAACTCAGTGACATCCTGTTCCCTTCAGGACTGAGTTAGTAGTGACCTCAGGGTCATACTCTTCATCACTGACACTTTCTCAGCCAGCTTAGAGGACTGCCATAAGTTCAGGATGGTGCTCTTCGTCTTCAGGCTCTAAGTCTTGATTGTCTCCAGTGAGTTCTCCTCTCACTGAGTACCTGTAAATTGTAAAATGACTAAGTACTAACCCTAACCAAGACTAGCCTGACAAAGACAGATTAAGGCAAACATCTTTTCAGGGGCTTTGGGATCTTAATCAAAACTGATAATGTCCCAACAGTATCTGGAAAAACGGGGTACCAGGCGAGCAAGTTCAAAAGTTAGGGGACTAAAGTGCAATTACCTGGCGCGTGCGAGCTCATTCCAAAAAAATTGGGGGCGCGTCACCTCGGGATCGTGTGCGCGTGGGCGAAAGCAATCATTCCATCCACGTCACACCTCGAGCCACTCCCGTACCTTGGGATCCCAACCGTCACCCGCCCGGGTCAGCTCGACCGATGTTGTTCGCCAGTGAAAAGTTGTTCGCATTATGGTACATCAGCTCGCCTCCGTGTCATCGAATATTTGCCACCCCATAAGTTGTTCGCTTTACCTGATCACAATTTAATGATCGGCAAGGGGGCAATTGTTGATAGGCAAGTAGAATCGTCATTCGGGCGATCATGATTAACCCAAAATACCCGTACTTAAGATGAATTTAAGTTAAGATTAACTGGAAGGTGTCGGGCGAGCAGATCTTGCTCGCCGACCAACATTAACCAGGCGAGCAACTTTGGTTTGAAGACCATGTGGGCCCGGATGAGGTCCTAGCGAGCAAAAATCTAGCTACAATGCCAAAACTACAATTCATCAAGACTAAAGACCATCAGAATCAAACTAAAGACTCCTCAAGGACAAGTCCAACAGGACGAGCAGCTCCTGACTGCGAGCAAGTCCAGCGTAGAAGAATAGAATTTAGTTTAGATAAGGTCAAACAAGTCAAAGCCCAAGTGTCATACATGCACACTAGGGAGGTCAAAGGTCATGTACACCTCCTGCTAGGCAAGCTTGAATAAATACTTAGATTTTTTCAGATAATAAAATAAGCACAAATTCATATACACGTCCAAACTTCGATTATACACCCATAACAACTTGATTCTCTTTTGTACGAATTAAATACGTAATCAATACACGTGTTAATTCCACCCTAATCTAAATTTTCGCATTCACTAATTACGTCAGTGATCAATCACACATAATTGTTTGGTGATCTAATTAACGAGTAAAAACAACCACTAATCTTTGTGATTAGAATCGGTCATCAACATCCTTGTTAGCAATTCCTGGTTAGGATATGTTGCTTCATAATCTTCATTTAGGCTTTAACTATTGTTCGCCAAGTAGTAATTGATGTTCGCCTATCAACATTGACCAAGTTTTAAAAGTTTTCAAGCCAGATCCAAACTTGTTTTTAAAAAAAAAATTATATCTGCATACTAGTATGGCTCATAAAATGATGAAATCTAAAATGCCTATGTTTTCTACAGATGAATATGACCACTGGAAAATAAGGATGCAAGCACACCTATCTGCTATGAATGATGAAATGTGGTCCATAATTGAGGATGGTCCAATTGTAATAGAAAAGGCTAACACTGCAGGTGAACAGACCGGTTTAGCCCAAATCATTCCAAAGCCCAGAAAGGAGTGGACTGATGAAGACAAGAGGAGAGCAAACCTCGACAATGTTGCAAGAAATACTATTTATCACTCCCTAGATATAATTATGTTCAACAAGATAAAAAATTGCAAAACTACTAAAGAGATATGGGAGAAACTTGAGATGATCTGTGAAGAAACTGATCAAATTAAAGAGAACAAGCTCATGATAGTTGTCCAAAAATTTGAGAACTTCAAGATGAAATCTGGAGAAACTCTTGAAAAGTTTGATTCAAGATTCATTGAGATTCTCAATGAGCTTGAGTTACTTGGAAAAGAGTACTCACAAAGGGAAAAGAACATGAAAGTTCTAAGAGCCCTACCATGTGAATGAGATATGAAAGTGGTTGCTATGAGGGAATCAAAGGACTTATCCAAAGTCTCTACATTTGAATTATTTTCTGACCTCAAAGCCTTTTGAGTTTGATATTGACAGGAGAAAAGAAAAGGACTCAACAAGCTCAAAAGTGATGAGATGGCCTTGTTGATCAAACAATTTAGGAAATTTGCTAAGAAAGCCAACTGGAAGAAGAATCCATCTAAGCAAGAAGGTAAGTCAAGTAAACCAGCTGCTCACTCCACTTATGTTGGGACATTGTCAGTTTTGATTAAGATCCCAAAGCCCCTGAAAAGATGTTTGCCTTAATCTGTCTTTGTCAGGCTAGTCTTGGTTAGGATCAGTACTTAGTCTTTTTACACTTCACAGGTACTCAGTGAGAGGAGAACTCACTGGTGACAATCAAGACCAAGAGCCTGAAGACGAAGAGCACCATCCTGAACTTATGGCAGTCCTCTAAGCTGGCTGAGTAAGTATCAGTGATGAAGAGTATGACCCTGAGGTCATCACTAACTCAGTCCTGAAAGGAACAGGATGTCACTGAGTTTATGGGAAGACTTGGACTAGAGCCAAGCAATGCAAAAAGAATGTCAGCGTCAGGACAAGACCGGTGAGCTCAAGACAAAATGAACTTAAAGAGACAAGCCTGAAGCTCAGGAATAAGTTCTGACATTCTCACCAACCTGATGACGTGGACCAATCCGAGAAGGACACACACGTACGGAACCTGACAAGAGGACTGAATTTAGACTGCATATTCAACGGGCATGCATTTAATGTGCATTTAATGCAACTACCAAATCCATGCAAGGACGGCTGCTGCATGAAGATATGTCCGTTTGAAGCCACTCTACATAGTTGACAAGAAAGGCTATCTCTCCAACGGATAGTTTTTTCAAATCATCTATAAATACAGAAGACCTTGAACCCATTCAAGGTTACGGGAAATTTCTAAGCCAGAAATTACTCAAACTCTCAAGCATTCAAAGCATTCAGCCTTTAAGAGAAGCACTCGAAACCATCTAAATTTCCCAAGTGTTTCTTAGTTACTGAGAGTTATTCTGTATTCCAAGAGCGAACTAGCATTATCTTAAGCTTAGAGAGATTATCCAATCCTTAGCATAGCTTTACCTTGTAAGGATAATCTCAACTTAGTTGGAATCCAAACTGAAACCAAAACCCTAAGTTAGGTTTGTTGGGAGTAAGTCAGTTAGTGTGTTAGTAAGGAAGTTTGTATAGATCAGTGAGGTTAGCTGGTCTTGGTGCACCTTTGCACGTTAAAAACAAGAATCCCTTGAGTGGATTTCCTCTTAAGTCAGGCCGTGGACGTAGGAGCTTGAGCCTCTGAACCACGTTAAATTCCTTGTGTTCTTATTACTTTGATATTGTGCATACTTGCCATATTATTTGCTCATTCATTGCATTCGGTTTATCAGGCTTGAATCAATCAGCCTGACCCTCAAAAAGAGCACTGCCTTACTAAACACCTTTCAGAATTGAGTAAAACAAGTTTTCAGAAAGTAAACTAAACAAGACTTTAAACTATCAGGGCTCAAACAATTCCGCACTGAACTTGAACTGATAGTTAACCAACTGACCCGCACCAAGTGTAGTCAGTAGGTGTGTTATCAGCTCCTAGTTCTTTACCACTCTGAGTAAAGGGGACTCAGTCAGTTTCTAAGTTTGAAAAATTGGTATACGTGTATTCCCCCCCATACACGTATTCCTCAGTCTTGTACCGGGACCAACAAGTGGTATCAGAGCAGTGGTTCAAAAGACCACTGACTTTGAATACTAATAGTTTCAGAGGAGGAACTGTTGGTGGTCACTGAACAGATCTGAGTTTGCTTTTCATAAAACTTGCATCATCATGACTTCGAGGACTTGAAGCTTCGTTACCTGAATTCTCTGTGTCTAACTTTATCTATTGGAAGTTCAGATTAGAAACACATCTAGATGCCATCCATGACCAGATGCCGCGTGTTCTCAGGGAAGGACCAATCAAAATTACTGTCCCGAATACCAGAGGGAGAGGATATGATGATCTTGATATTGGTGTACACATTCCTAAGGAAAGAAAGGATATGACCACTGATGAGATCAAGATGATGGGGCTGGATAATGTGGCCAGAAATATCATCTTGCATACGGTGCCCTTCGAGGAGTCAGCTAGGCTGATGAACTTAAAGACGACAAAGGAGGTTTGGGATGAGCTGACCAGGATGTGCGAAGGGTCAGAAAAGATAAAGGAGAACAAGAGAAATATTGCCATTCAGAAATTTGAAGCGTTCGAGATGCTGCCTGACGAGAGCATAGATCAAATGGAGTCTAGATTCATCAAGTTGATGAATGAGTTGGTGATGTTGGACAAGGATGTCCCAAGGAGAGATGTTGCTTCAAAGATCCTGAATGCCCTTCCTGAGAGATGGGATAACAGTGTAATTATGCTTAAGAACACTCAGGATATGAGTAACATAACTTCTGCTTTACTTTTTTCAGAGCTCAAAGCGCTTGAATTTGATCTTAACAAAAGAAAGAAGAAAGTTCAGTCAGAAGAGGAAGTGAAGGAGAAAACTCCTGAGAAAAGTGTGGCGTTTAAGGCCAGGTCTGAACCTGTTGAGCCCTCGTCAAATTCTTCATCAAAGTCACTGATGGAGATGAGCAGGGAAGAACTCGCTGAGGAGTACAGCCTGATGGCCAGACGATTTGACAAGCTCAATTCCAGGTTTGGTCGTTATAAAAAGTTTTATCAGGACTCACGTTACAGGAAACCTGAAGGAACCCACCAAAGCTCAAGGAGATATGAGGAGCGAAGGAATACAGACCAGAGGAGAGAACGTGGTGATGAAAGGAGATATTCTGAACGAAAGCCTGAAAGAAGAGATGAACAGAGACGTACTCGCGATGATAGATATCCAACCAAGTCTGAAAGCTCGCCGAGAACCAGGGAACCTGACTCAAGGAGGAACCCAGAACCGAGGAAAGAAAGAGTAAGCGAGCAAATAGCATGTTACAACTGTAACAAGATAGGTCACTATCAGTACGACTGCCCAGAGCTGAGTGCGAGAGAGAGAGAGGAAAGGAGAACCACGAGGGATCTAAGATCTGCTGATCGGAGAGCAATGGTCGCTGAAGATGCAACAGACTCTGACGGTCCTACTGAAAGGTCACCTGAACTCTTCTCAGATGACGAGTACGATGATGTCTGTCTTATGGCTAGGGATGAGCCTGAGGTAATATCAAATTCTGTTTGTGCTTCTTACACTGGTCAAAATCCTGAGCTTAGCTCAGAGTCAGTTAGAGAAATGAACCTTCAGATCTGCCTTGATCAATTGATGGTTGATTTCTCCAGACTGCAGGAAACTAATGTCTTCTTGGTAGAGGAGAACAAGAAACTGAGTATTGAGGTTTAAACCCTGAATGAACAACTCACTCAGTCTGATCTTAAAGAATCAGCTCAAATTGTAAGACTAACTCAGGAGATTGATTTAATCAATGCTGAGCGTCTTCCAAGAGAGAAGATTCTAAAGGAATTGGCTGAGGAAGAGCTGGCAAGGAAGGAAGAACTGAAAGTACTTAAGAGTAAGTTTGATGACCTCTTTACCAGACATGAAATCCTGAAAAAGAGTGAGGACTCTCTCAAGAAAAAGGTTGCGGAAATGAATAAATCCTCAGTGGCTAGAGAGGAAATAAATAGCAGCCAGATGCTTGGGAATGAGAAAAAGGGACTTGGATATGTTCCTAAGAAATCCTCACAAGGTCAGTCTCATGTTGCTTCAGGGAGCAACACTGAGAGGGTATTTGTTCAGGCAGGCCAGAATGCACCTAAGGTTGTTCTTCAGGCCCGTCAAACCGATAAGGGCAAAGAAACTGTTGACACAGTCAGGGTTGCTCCTAAGGTAGCTAAGCCAAAACCCAAGGGAAAGACAAAGCAATCTAAGGAAGCCCCTGAGAGCTCAGGCCAGGGAAAGCCTCAGCGAAAGCAGAGGAAGACTCAGGCCAAGAGCCCTCAGACTGGTCAGCGAGGGTACCATCATGCTTGGCAATACCAACAGGGAAGGCCAAACATGATGACACCCCCGTGGTTTTGGCATCCTGAGGCCTTTAACTGTTTTCCATTCCCTCACTTGCCTAGGGGGAATAGAACACAGGGCCCTTATCAAGAACAAGGTCCAAGACCTGCTGCACCCAGACCTAGGAAGAACAGGAAGCCAGCCCAAAAGGCACCCACTCAGGCTCCTGTGAAACCTAAGTCTAGCACTCATACACCATCTTCCTCTCAGGCAAAGAAGAAGAAAGTTGTGTATGTCGATGTTTCAGGGAGACAGATTTACCACTCTGAGGCAATCAGGTTTGTTAAGCAAGTCTGGATCCCGAAGGGTACAACTGACACGATATGACCCAACACCCAATGGGTACCTAAAGCCTGATTTGCTTGTAGGCGGCTATGGATCACAACAAGAGGAGAGGAGACTCAATCAAAGCTGTTTGGTACCTAGACAGTGGTTGCTCAAGGCACATGACTGGAATGAAGAGTCTTCTCCAAGAATATCAAGCTAAAGATGGTCCACAGGTAACCTTTGGTGATAACTCAAAAGGTGTTACTAAAGGTTTTGGTGTTTTGATAATAGGTACAGTCAGAGTGGAAAATGTGTCCTTTGTGGAAGGACTGAAGCATAACCTATTGTCAGTAAGTCAATTCTGTGACAAAGGGTTCAGTGTTGAGTTCTCATCGAATATATGTTCAGTCAAGGACAAATCAACACAAGTGCTTCTATCAGGTATCAGGAAAGGTAACGTTTATCTCGCTGATTGGAGCAGCATTATTCCTAATACTTGTTTTGTTTCTAAAAGCTCTCTAGAGCTCAGTTGGTTATGGCATAAAAGATTAAGCCATCTAAACTTCAAGATTCTTAACAAAATTTCTAGACAGTCACTTGTTGAAGGTCTACCTAATGAAGTTTTTAGCAAAGATCATGTGTGCAAAGCTTGTCAGGTTGGGAAGCAGGTCAGAGCGTCATTCAAAGAGAAAGCTTCTCATTCCACTGACAGGATACTTCAGCTCTAGCACATGGATTTATTTGGTCCCATAACACCTGTGAGTATGAATGGTAGAAAGTATACCCTTGTGGTTATTTATGATTATTCTAGATATACTTGGGTTATTTTCTTGTTAAATAAGAAGGAAACACAGGTGAAGCTTCCAGAGTTGCTCATGAGACTCAACAATGAGAAGAATCAGTCCATTACTAAGATCAGATCTGACAAGGGCACTGAATTTATAAATTCATATATTTCTGACTTTTGTAATGAACTTGGTATAGCTCATGAGACTTCTGCAGCTAGAACTCCACAACAGAATGGTGTCGCTAAAAGAAGGAACATGACACTGAAAGAAGCTGCAAGGACCATTCTGGCTGAGTCAAGATTGCCCAAGAAATTCTGGGCTGAGGCAATCAACACTGCATGCTACACTCAGAACAGATCCATGCTGAACAAACAACATGCACAGACCCCATGTGAGACATGGAATAAGAGAAAACCTCGTATTTCCTATTTTCATGTATTTGGTTGTAAGTGCTTCATCCTCAATAATGGGAAGACCCAATTGAAAGCCTTTGATAGCAAATCTGATGAAGGAATATTCTTAGGATATTCTGAAATTAGTAAAGCCTTCAGGGTTTACAATTGTAGGACCCTTGTTGTGGAAGAATCACCTCATGTTGTCTTTGATGAATCTGCTAATGAGTCTAGGGCAAAAGTGTTGAATCCTGACACTGAGGAGATCACAAAGAGAGTGACAAGGCTGAGCTTAAAGAATCAACCTGATCCAGAGGTCAAAACTGTGCCAATTCCAAGATGGGATGATGACGATGATCAGGATGATGAATCAGGCGCCACTCCTAAGCCCAGCACATCAGGGATCGTTGAACCTCAGACTGAGGAACAGGCTCAACCTGAGGTAAGTACCGTCTATGAAGATGATGTCGCAGCTGAGACGGTTCCTGAGTCACCTCATCACGGGGGAATCAATGTCCCTGACATTGAGCTTATTAATCCCTTTGGTATAGACTCAGGATCATCCCCTTCTGTTCAATTTCCTGAATTTTATGAGCCTGTAGACACTAACATTGCAGGTACTTCAGGAACAACTCCTGGCAAAAGAACATGGTTAGAGGATCATCCCATTGATCAAATCATTGGTGATCCAACTGAGGGAGTCAGGACCAGACGGTTCCATGGTGAGAGTGCATTGTTCTGTTGCTTTCTCTCTGAGCAAGAGCCTCAGAACATTGAAGAAGCTCTCACTGACTCGAACTAGATCATTGCCATACAAGAGGAGTTGAATCAGTTCACAAGGAATCAGGTTTGGGAACTGGTAGATAGACCTAGGCATCAAGGTGTAATTGGTACCAAATGGGTCTTTAAGAACAAGAAGGATGAGAATGGTGTTGTAGTAAGGAACAAGGCTAGACTGGTTGCAAAAGGGTATTGTCAGTCTGAAGGAATAGACTATGATGAGACTTTTGCTCCAGTGGCTAGGTTGGAAGCTATCAGGTTATTCCTTGCCTATGCAACATATAAGAAGTTCAAGGTGTATCAAATGGATGTCAAGAGTGCCTTCCTGAATGGTGTACTCAATGAAGAGGTATATGTTGAACAACCTCCCGGGTTTGAGGTTGGAAATAGAGTATACCATTTGAAGAAAGCACTCTATGGACTTAAGCAAGCACCAAGAGCTTGGTATGATACCCTCTCTCAATTCCTGACAGATCATGGGTTCAAGAAGGGAACTGTGGATAGGACATTGTTCAGGATCACTGAAGGTGATGACATTCTCTTGGTCCAGATTTATGTGGATGACATAATATTTGGATCACCAAATCATCAGCTATGTGAGAAATTCTCTAAGTTGATGACTGGTAAATTTGAGATGTCAATTATGGGAGAGATGAACTTCTTCTTAGGATTGCAAGTTAAGCAGACTGATCAAGGTATCTTCATAAATCAGGCCAAGTATACAAGAGACTTGATTCAAAAGTTTGGTGTTCAGAACAGCAATCCAGCCAGGATCCCTATTAACACAAATTGGAAGATGGATCCTGACACTGAAGGGACTCCAGTAAATCAGACTGAGTATCGAGAGCTGATAGGTTCCTTGTTGTACCTGTGTTGGGACATTGTCAGTTTTGATTAAGATCCCAAAGCCCCTGAAAAGATGTTCGCCTTAATATGTCTGTGTCAGGCTAGTCTTGGTTAGGATTAGTGCTTAGTCTTTTTACACTTCACAGGTACTCAGTGAGAGGAGAACTCACTGGATACAATCAAGACTCAGAGCCTGAAGACGAAGAGCACCATCCTGAACTTATGGCAGTCTTCTAAGCTGGCTGAGTAAGTGTCAGTGATGAAGAGTATGACCCTGAGGTCATTACTAACTCAGTCCTGAAGGGAACAGGTTGTCACTGAGTTAATGGGAAGACTTGGAGTAGAGCCAAGCAATGCAAAAGGAATTTCAGCGTCAGGACAAGACCGGTGAGCTCAAGACAAAATGAACTTAATAAGACAAGCCTGAAGCCCAGGAATAAGTTCTGACATTCTCACCAACCTGATGACGTGGACCAATCCGAGGAGGACACGCACGTACGGAACCTGACATAAAGACTGAATTCAGACTGCATATTCAACGGGCAAGCATTTAATGTGCATTTAATGCAAATACCAAATCCATGCAAGGGCGGCTGCTGCATGGTGATATGTCCATTTGAAGCCCCTCTACATAGGTGACTAAAAGGCTATCTCTCCAACGGATAGTTATTCAAACCACCTATAAATACAGAAGGCCTTGAACCCATTCAAGGTTACGGGAAATTTCCAAGCCAGAAATTACTCAAACTCTCAAGCATTCAAAGCATTCAGCCTTTAAAAGAAGCACTCGAAAACATTCAAATTTCCCAAGTGTTTCTTAGCAACCGAGAGTTATTCTGTATTCCAAGAGCTAAATAGAATTATCTGAAGCTTAGAGAGATTATCCAATCCTTAGCATAGCTTTGTCTTGTAAGGATAATCTCAACCTAGTTGGAATCCAAACTGAAACCAAAACCCTAAGATAGGCTTGTTGGGAGTAAGTCAGTTAGTGTGTTAGTAAGAGGAGTTTGTATAGATCAGTGAGGTAACTGATCTTGGTGCACCTTGGCACGTTAAAAATAAGAATCCCTTGAGTGGATTTCCTGTTAAGTCAGGCCGTGGACGTAGGAGCTTGAGACTCTGAACCACGTTAAACTCCTTGTGTTCTTACTGCTTTGATATTGTGCATTCGTGCCATATTACTCGTTCATTCATTGCATTCAAGTTTATCAGGTCTGAATCAATCAGCCTGATCTTCAAAAGAACACTGCCCTACTAAACACCTTTCAGATTTGAGTAAATCAAGTTTTCAGAAAGCAAACTAAAACAAGACTTTAAACTATCAGGGCTCAAACATTTCCGCACTGAACTTGAACTGATAGTTAGCCAACTGACCCGCACCAAGTGTAGTCAGTGGGTGTATTATCAGCTCCTAGTTCTTTACCACTCTGAGTGAAGGGGACTCAGTCAGTTTTAAGTTTGAAAATTGGTATACGTGTATTCCCCTCCCATACACGTATTCCTCAGTCTTGTACCGGGACCAACAAGTGGTATCAGAGCAGTGGTTCGAAAGACCACTGACTTTGAATACTAATAGTTTCAGAGGAGAAACTGTTGGTGGTCACTGAACAGATCTGAGTTTGCTTTTCATAAAACTTGCATCATCATCATGACTTCGAGGAGACTTGAAGCTTCGCTACCTGAATTCTCTGTATCTAACTTTGTCTATTGGAAGTTCAGATTAGAGGCACATCTAGATGCCATCCATGACCAGATGTCGCGTGTACTCAGGGAAGAACCGATCAAGATCACTATTCCTAACGTCAGAGGACTGGGATACGATGATCTTGAGATTAGCGTGCAGGTTCCTAAGGAGAGGAAAGACATGACCAACGATGAAATCAAGATGGTGGGGCTTGACAACGTCGCCAGAAACATCATCTTGCATACGGTGCCTTTCGAGGAGTCAGCCAGGCTGATGAACCTAAAGACGGCAAAGGAGGTTTGGGATGAGCTGACCAGGATGTGCGAAGGGTCAGAAAAGATAAAGGAGAACAAGAGGAATATTGCCATTCAGAAATTCGAAGCGTTCGAGATGCTGCCTGATGAGAGCATAGATCAGATGGAGTCTAGATTCTTCAAGTTGATGAATGAGTTGGTGATGTTGGACAAGGATGTCCCAAGGAGAGATGTTGCTTCAAAGATCCTGAATGCCCTTCCTGAGAGATGGGACAACAGTGTAATTATGCTTAAGAACACTCAGGATATGAGTAACATAACTTCTGCTTTACTTTTTTCAGAGCTCAAAGCGCTTGAATTTGATCTTAACAAAAGAAAGAAGAAAGTTCAGTCAGAAGAGGAAGTGAAGGAGAAAACTCCTAAGAAAAGTGTGGCGTTCAAGGCCAGGTCTGAACCTGTTGAGCCCTCATCAAATTCTTCATCAAAGTCACTGATGGAGATGAGCAGGGAAGAACTCGCTGAGGAGTACAGCCTGATGGCCAGACGATTTGACAAGCTCAATTCCAGGTTTGGTCGTTATAAAAAGTTTTATCAGGACTCACATGACAGAAAACCTGAAGGAACCCACCAAAGCTCGAGGAGATATGAGGAGCGAAGGAACACTGACCAGAGGAGAGAACGTGGTGATGAAAGGAGATATTCTGAACCAAAGCCCGAAAGAAGAGACGAACAGAGACGTACTCGCGATGATAGATATCCAACCAAGGCTGAAAGCTCACCGAGAACCAGGGAACCAGACTCAAGGAGGAACCCTAAACCAAGAAAAGAAAGAATAAGTGAGCAGGTAGCATGTTACAACTGTAACAAGATTGGTCACTATCAGTACGATTGCCCGGAGCTGAGTGCTAGGGAGAGAGAGGAAAGGAGAGCCACGAGGGATCTAAGATCTGCTGATCGGAGGGCCATGGTGGCTGAGGATGCAACAGACTCTGATGGTCCCACTGAAAGGTCACCTGAACTCTTCTCGGATGATGAGTACGATGATGTCTGCCTAATGGCTAGGGATGAGCCTGAGGTAACATCAAATTCTGTTTGTGCTTCTTACACTGGTCAAAATCCTGAGCTCAGCTCAGAGTCAGTTAGAGAAATGAACCTTCAGATCTATCTTGATCAATTGATGGTTGATTTCTCCAGACTGCAGGAAACTAATGTCTTCTTGGTAGAGGAGAACAAGAAATTGAGTACTGAAGTTCAAAACCTGAATGAACAACTCACTCAGTCTGATCTCAAAGAATCAGCTCAGATTGTGAGACTAACTCAGGAAATTGATATGATCAATTCTGAGCGTCTCCCAAGAGAGAAAATTCTGAAGGAACTGGCTGAGGAAGAGCTGGTCAGGAAGGAAGAGCTGAAAGCACTTAAGAGTAAGTTTGATGACCTCTTTACCAGACATGAAATCCTGAAAAAGAGTGAGGACTCTCTCAAGAAAAAGGTTGCAGCAATGAATAAATCCTCAGTGGCTAGAGAGGAAATAAATAGCAACCAGATACTTGGGAACAAGAAAAAGGGACTTGGATATGTTCCTGAGAAATCCTCACAAGGTCAGTCTCATGTTGCTTCAGGGAGCAACACTGAGAGGGTATTTGTTCAGACAGGCCAGAGTGCACCTAAGGTTGTGCTCCAGGCCCGTCAAACTGATAAGGGCAAAGAAACCGTTGACACAGTCAGGGTTGCTCCTAAGGTAGCTAAGCCAAAACCCAAGGGAAAAGTGAAGCAACCTACGGAATCCCCTGAGAGCTCAGGCCAGGGAAAACCTCAGCGAAAGCAGAGGAAGACTCAGGCCAAGAGCCCTCAGACTGGTCAGCGAGGGTACCATCATGCTTGGCAATACCAACAGGGAAGGCCAAACATGATGACACCCCCGTGGTTTTGGCATCCTGAGGCCTTTAACTTTTTTCCATTCCTTCACTTGCCTAGGGGGAATAGAAATCAGGGTCCTTATCAAGAACAAGGCCCAAGACCTGCTGCACCCTGACCTAGGAAGAACAGGAAGCCAGCCCAAAAGGCACCCACTCAGGCTCCTGCGAAGCCTAAGTCTAGCACCCATACACCATCTTCCTCTCAGGCTAAGAAGAAGAAAGTTGTGTATGTCGATGTTTCAGGGAGACAGATTCACCACTCTGAGGCAATCAGGGTTGTGAAGCAAGTCTGGATCCCGAAAGGTACAGCTGACACAATAGGACCCAACACCCAATGGGTACCTAAAGCCTGATTTGCTTACAGGCGGCTGTGGATCACAACAAGAGGAGAGAAGACTCAATCAAAGCTGTTTGGTACCTAGACAGTGGTTGCTCAAGGCACATGACTGGAATGAAGAGTCTTCTCCAAGAATATCAGGCTAAAGATGGTCCACAGGTAACCTTTGGTGATAACTCAAAAGGTGTTACTAAGGGTTTTGGTGTTCTAATTATAGGTACAGTCAGAGTGGAAAATGTGTCCTTTGTGGAAGGACTGAAGCATAACCTGCTGTCAGTAAGTCAATTCTGTGACAAAGGGTTCTGTGTTGAGTTCTCATCGAATAAATGTTCAGTTAAGGACAAATCAACACAAGTGCTTCTATCAGGTATAAGGAAAGGTAACGTTTATCTCGCTGATTGGAGCAGCACTATTCCTAATACTTGTCTTGTTGCTAAAAGCTCTCTAGAGCTCAGTTGGTTATGGCATAAAAGATTAAGCCACCTGAACTTCAAGATTCTTAACAAAATTTCTAGACAGTCACTTGTTGATGGTCTACCTAATGAAGTTTTTAGCAAAGATCACGTGTGCAAAGCTTGTCAGGAAGGGAAGCAGGTCAGAGCGTCATTCAAAGAAAAGGCTTCCTACTCCACTGACAGGATACTTCAGCTCTTGCACATGGATCTATTTGGTCCCATAAGACCTGTGAGTATGAATGGTAGAAAATATACCCTTGTGGTTATTGATGATTATTCTAGATATACTTGGGTTATTTTCTTGTTGAATAAGAAGAAAACACAGGTAAAGCTTCCAGAGTTGCTCAGAAGACTCAGCAATGAGAAAAATCAGTCCATTACTAAGATCAGATCTGACAAGGGCACTGAATTTATAAATTCATATATTTCTGACTTTTGTAATGAACTTGGTATAGCTCATGAGACTTCTGCAGCTAGAACCCCACAACAGAATGGTGTCGCTGAAAGGAGGAATCGGACACTGAAGGAAGCTGCAAGGACCATGCTGGCTGAGTCAGGATTACCCAAGAAGTTTTGGGCTGAGGCAATCAACACTGCATGCTACACTCAGAACAGATCCATGCTGAACAAGCAACATGCTCAGACCCCATATGAGACATGGAACAAAAGAAAACCTCGTATTTCTTACTTTCATGTGTTTGGTTGTAAGTGCTTCATCCTCAACAATGGGAAGACCCTGTTGAAAGCCTTTGATAGCAAATTTGATGAAGGAATATTCTTGGGATATTCTGAAATTAGCAAAGCCTTCAGGGTTTACAATTGTAGGACCCTTGTTGTGGAAGAATCACCTCATGTTGTCTTTGATGAATCTGCTAATGAGTCTAGGGTAAAGGTGCTGAATCCTGACACTGAGGAGGTCACGAGGAGAGTGACAAGGCTGAGCCTGAAGAATCAACCTGATCCCAAGATCAAGACTGTGCTAATTCCCAGATGGGATGATGATGACGATCAGGATGATGAACCAAGTGCCACTCCTAAACCCAGCACATCAGGGATTGTTGAGCTTCAGACAGAGGAACAGGCTCAACCTGAGGTAAGTACCGTCTATGAAGATGCTGTTGCAGCTGAGACGGCTCCTGAGTCACCTCATCAAGGGGGAATCAATGTCCCTGACATTGAGCTTGTTAATCCCTTTGGAATAGACTCAGGATCATCCCCTTCTGTTCAATTTCCTGAATTTTATGAGCATGTGGACACTAACATTGCAGGTACTTCAGGAACAACTCCTGGCAAAAGAACTTGGTTAGAAGATCATCCCATTGATCAAATTATTGGTGATCCAACTGAGGGAGTCAGGACCAGACGGTTTCATGGTGAGAGTGCACTGTTCTGTTGCTTTCTCTCTGAGCAAGAGCCTCAGAACATTGAAGAAGCTCTCACTGACTCGAACTGGATCATTGCCATGCAAGAGGAGTTGAATCAGTTCACAAGGAATCAGGTTTGGGAACTGGTAGATAGACCTAGGCATCAAGGTGTGATTGGTACCAAGTGGGTCTTTAAGAACAAGAAGGATGAGAATGGTGTTGTGGTAAGGAACAAGGCTAGACTGGTTGCAAAAGGGTATTGTCAGTCTGAAGGAATAGACTATGATAAGACTTTTGCTCCAGTGGCTAGGTTGGAAGCTATCAGGTTGTTCCTTGCCTATGCGACATATAAGAAGTTCAAGGTGTATCAAATGGATGTCAAGAGTGCATTCTTGAATGGTGTACTCAATGAAGAGGTATATGTTGAACAACCTCCCGGGTTTGAGGTTGGAGATAGAGTATACCATTTGAAGAAAGCACTCTATGGACTTAAGCAAGCACCAAGAGCTTGGTATGATACCCTCTCTCAATTCCTGACTGATCATGGGTTCAAGAAGGGAACAGTGGATAGGACATTGTTCAGGATCACTGAAGGTGATGACATTCTCTTGGTCCAAATTTATGTGGATGACATAATATTTGGATCACCAAATCATCAGTTATGTGAGAAATTCTCTAAACTGATGACTGGTAAATTTGAGATGTCAATGATGGGAGAGATGAACTTCTTCTTAGGATTGCAGGTCAAGCAGACTGATCAAGGTATATTTATTAATCAGGCCAAGTATACAAGAGACTTGATTCATAAGTTTGGTGTTCAGAACAGCAATCCAGCCAGGATCCCAATGAACACAAATTGGAAGATGGATCCTGACACTGAATGGACTTCAGTGAATCAGACTGAGTATCGTGGGCTGATAGGTTCTTTACTGTACCTGACTGCAAGTAGGCCTGACATTACGTTTGCAGTTGGTGTGTGTGCTAGGTATCAGTCTGATCCCAAGAGAAGTCATTTGGAGGCTGCTAAGAGGATACTTAAGTATTTGAAACGGACAGTTAATATGGGACTATGGTATCCTTCAGATGACAACCTTGAACTGACAGGGTATTCAGTTGCAGATTATGGAGGTTGTAGGATTGATAGGAAATCAACCTCAGGGACATGTCAGTTTTTGGGAAGTAAGTTGATCTCGTGGTTTAGTAAGAAGCAGAATTCAGTGGCTACATCCACAACTGAGGCTGAGTATATGGCTGCAGGTAGTTGTTGTGCTCAGATCCTATGGTTGAGGCAACAGTTGAGGGACTACCAAGTGTTTGCTAATCAGGTTCCAATCTATTGTGATAACAATAGTGCAATAACAATCACTCAGAACCCAGTGCTTCACACAAGGTGCAAGCATGTGGATATTAGACACCACTTCATTCGAGATCATGTGGAAAAGAAAGATATTAGGATGGAAAAGATTCACACTGACAGGCAAAGAGCTGACATCTTGACTAAGCCCTTGGCTGAAGCAAGGTTTATGGAACTGTCAGTGGAATTGGAACTCTTAGATCCGGGAGAGCAGTCAGTGTAGGGTTCTAGGGGGAACTCAGGCCAGACTCGACTCAGCGAGGTATCAGGGTGCTACAATGTCTC